>JBAJHW010000001.1:314507166-315107166 GCA_037013535.1 Intellagama lesueurii | reverse complement strand
GTCATTTGTATTTTTCCTTGAAAGTCAGCCTAAGAGTCTTTTTTAACCCTTACTGGTGATCCATAGCAATTCTGACCAAATGAATGAATGAACCAAGTGTCATACAAGATGAAGGCTAGAAGTTAACAAAGCTAATTGTTTATTTCAGTTCATGTTAGTTCAACACGATGCACAACATGAGCAAAATGAACACTAAGGACCATTTAAAAGCACGCTGAGAGCAAACTTCCAGATCCACAAAAATAGCAAATGCAACTCAAGCTATACAAGGCTGCCACGACACTCAGGCAGCAGCTGGCACAACTATCTAATGGAAAAGTCTTGGTATTTCCATACTTAGTTGTTATCTCCTTAAATCCTCCTCCAGAAGAGGACTGCTCCCAGGTTCTCCCTCTACAAAACAATACTGCTGGCACCCTGATGTGTTTCTCCCTCTCCTTCTTCTATTATAGCTACAAATAAAGTAAAAGAGAAAGGGTAAAATAAACTGCTTTTGCAGTTTTTAATTTTTCCAAAGAACCTATGCCCTACAAGCATGGTTTGTGTTAACTGCAATGCAAGTGATAAAACCTGTCATGCTGGACATAAGGAGAAAATTTATGAAACAAGCAAGTCAGTCACACTGGCAAAGCCACAAATACAGGAAAGACATGGGAATCTGTCATGAAGGGAGTATGAGCAAGACAAGAAGCATTCCTGCAAACATCTAATTTAACTAGCAGCTAATCTAACTCTGGCGTGCTAAACCACTTGAAGATGGAAAGTATTACAGAACGTCCTGCATCGGGAGTACAGTAATAAAAAGATGGTTCAAATATGGAAAGTCTCAAATATTTTCAGCTGTAGCTACCACAGTAACCTTGACAATGAATATACAAACTGAAGGTCAGTCTTCTATACCCTGCATTCCCTCTCTTTTCTGTTTCATTCAGTGCCGCACCAAGCAGCACCATTGGGCTTCTTTGGGATGATTACCGTGTCTTGCTATGTTTTCTTTGCTCTTTCAAACATTCCTTCTACCTCATTCATGGTATTACACTACTGAAGAAAAGACTGACATAAACCTCACATGAATATCCATCAACTCCTTGGGTTTAGCTGGGATCTGCTTCCCTGTAGTTTCTAGCTGCTGGTTCCATTCCTACATTTTTGCACAACTGTGAGAAGATCTGCTCCTTCACTCTTAATCGCCCATCCCTGCCATCTTTCAGGTTTGCTTCCATTTTCCATCTCTTTTTGTGGGCACTAAATATAGAGACATCTGATTTTAATCTGCTCTGAAATGTCTGCTACTGGGAAATATAACAATAATCACTACTCCCCTTTAATCAATGCTGACCTCATTATCCTGTACTTCAAACAAACCTGCCTTCTTCCCCGTCTGTCTCCCAAGTTACTGTAGCAGGAAGCTCTAACCACAAATCTCAGAATTATTATTGACAAAACATTCAAACAGCTTTGGCTGAAGCCACAACTCAGAGCACAAAGTTTCTTAAAAAATTAGACTATTTTTTAATTTTTGTAAATTTTGAAAAATCTATTCACTAAAGGTTCAGTAGCAATGAAGTTTTCTAACAAAATCCACCAGTGCTTTTAACTCCTGTAAGAACATTTGATCTGATGGCAACATGATCCTTTTTGTTTTCTGGCATGACAGTTGCATTGAACAGAAAAATGTTTTCTTGTATGAAAAGTAATTAACCACCAAACTTGTACTACAAAAATGCATGTTATAAAGGAAATGGCCAGTGTATCACTACAGATGTAGTGAGTCTGGAATTCAAGCATACAGCTCTAACAAACATAGAGCTGTACTATAGCTTAAGAATATCTGAGGACTCTGCATGATCCACCATTGGTAGACAAACAAAAACGTCAGAAGGGGATATCTCATCTTCCCACTGCAGCTTCCTGTGCCCCCCAAAACCTGCTTCAGAGAGCCAAATTGTGAGGAGTAACTGGGAATGCAGGAAAAATGGAACAGTAAGGAAGTTTTCTTGCATTGGTCATGTCGTGCCGGCATCATGTTGGATTTAGGCCAGAATGACATAAGGCAGAATGTGGATCAACTGGCTTGTACGTAGTTAATACAAGCTATATTTATAAGGCATGCAGAACACAGAGCTCCAAGTTACGAGGAGCACCCTAGAAAAAGTGTGATAACAGGATGCAAGTTATAGACAAGAAAGCAATGGTGACCAACCTTTATTAAAACCCAGCCTCAGGATGTGTCAGTAAAATGAAAGAATCTCAGAGTAGATAAAGGAAAGAAGATTCTCTTACATGAAGGTCTTATAGCACATCCTGAATCTTTCCTCTCTATCCAAATCTTTCTACTTCAGACTACAATACCACACAAAACCAGATCAGCGCAGTCATCTGTTTAAAATATTTCATTTTTATTACTTTAAATTTAATTTAAGCAAATCTGGTAACATCTCAGATCTGTGATAGGCTACAAACACGTCTGGATCTTATTGTGCCAGAAACAGAGAAAATCATTTACAAGGTATATGGCACCAAAGGTATATACATGCTGCAGAGGACAAAACTATGAGTTACAAGAATACAAGTAGGGATGTGCCATTCTTTCTTTTGCACTCTAATTCCCCAAATTCTCCAAGAATTCCCCAGGCAAAATTTGTGGAGTTGCAGCCTACAGATTCACACTTGCATTCACTCACCAGGCCCTCTACACAGCCTATAGGTGCCCTCTACAAACCCTAAAGGGCACTGGGACTACAACAGTTGGAAAGTACCATGGCAAGACAGCCATGAACGTAGGCTGGGGTGAGCAAAAGGCAGGTATCTGCAGGTGCGGGTCTGTCAGCTAGAACTCCAGAACTCTTGAGGAGGAGTAAAAATAAAACTAAACATGAAAGACCTCTGAATAGCACATCCCTACACACTAGAACTTAATTGAAATAGTGAAATCACAAAAAATATTCACAGCTGGAATATTAAGCACCATCTATGCAGGTCATAAACACTAAAGATTACTACAAATATATAAACTTCAACAAGTACGGTTACTTCAACAAGTATACAATCCTTTCTCTGCACCCAGTCTTACACAGCAGTCTTGCATGTTTGCTCAGAATTAAGTCCAACAAAGTTCAGTGTGACATGTAAAACTACAGCCTTTTTGTATTGTTTTTGCCACAGATGGCAGACAGGAATCTAAGCTGCACAGCATCCTGACAAAAGGCAAAACATGTTTATTTAAAAGTCAGGGAATAGCTTGCTATGCATTTACTGTGCTGCATCCCATGCACAACAAATATAAATTCAGAATTTTTATCCATTTGCTGCTGGTATCCTTAAATATAAACAACTTTCACATCACACTTTCCGTATGCATCTTTTAAAATGTAAATGTAAAATACCGATGTTACATTTTAAATTACTTTAACAGAATGTGATAGTTTCATGGAAGAGACAGAGCTTTGTAAATGGTCTGTGGTGGTCCATCACAACAAACATTTATCTTCAAAGGAGTTAAATATGAGTGTGAATCAAGTAAACAATCATATTCAAGTTCATCTGGGTTATCAAGGTAGATGTGATTTTCTTGCTCCTGCCTGGTTCACCAAAAATGTCAAGGTGCATTAATTAATCAATCTGGTCTCCTGGCTGGCTTGCCACAAATGTAGCTTCTAAATTTGTTTCATCTGTCTTCAGAGGATAAGAATAAATAATTGTTTTCACTAATTATGAAGTAAATAGATTACTATGCATTACTGCTTTAAATGTTTTTAGTACTGGTTTTTTTTTATCATTTCTCAGAGTTGTATTTGTTTGTTCCATTTTAATATGTGTATACTTACTGCTTTTAGCTTCAAATATTATCTTTTAATGATGTAAGCTGCCTTTGTACACTCATTGTATTTAGCTTTAAGTATTGTCTTTTAATGATGTAAGCCAACTTTGTATACTCATTGTTTTTAGCTTTAAATTGTTGTTGTTGTTTAGTCGTTAAGTCGTGTCCGACTCTTCGTGACCCCATGGACCAGAGCACGCCAGGCCCTCCTGTCTTCCACTGCCTCCCGGAGTTTGGTCAAATTCATGTTGGTAGCTTCGATGACGCTGTCCAGCCATCTCGTCCTCTGTCGTCCCCTTCTCCTCTTGCCTTCACACTTTCCCAACATCAGGGTCTTTTCCAGGGAGTCTTCTCTTCTCATGAGATGGCCAAAGTATTGAAGCCTCAGCTTCAGGATCTGTCCTTTCAGTGAGCACTCAGGGTTGATTTCCTTCAGAATGGATACGTTTGATCTCCTTGCAGTCCAGGGGACTCTTAAGAGTCTCCTCCAGCACCACAATTCAAAAGCATCCATTCTTCGGCGGTCAGCCTTCTTTATGGTCCAGCTCTCATTTCCATACATTGCTACTGGAAAAACCATAGCTTTGACTATGTGGACCTTTGTCGGCAAGGTGATGTCTCTGCTTTTTAAGATGCTGTCTAGGTTTGTCATTGCTTTCCTCACAAGAAACAGGCGTCTTTTAATTTCGTGGCTGCTGTCACCATCTGCAGTGATCATGGAGCCCAAGAAAGTAAAATCTGTCACCGCCTCCATATCTTCCCCTTCTATTTTCCAGGAGGTGATGGGACCAGTGGCCATGATCTTCGTTTTTTGATGTTGAGCTTCAGACCATTTTTGACGCTCTCCTCTTTCACCCTCATTAAGAGGTTCTTGAATTCCTCCTCACTTTCTGCCATCAGAGTGGTATCATCTGCATATCTGAGGTTGTTGATATTTCTTCCGGCAATCTTAATTCCGGCTTGGGATTCATCCAGTCCTGCCTTTCGCATGATGTATTCTGCATATAAGTTAAATAAGCAGGGAGACAATATACAGCCTTGTCGTACTCCTTTCTCAAGTTTGAACCAATCAGTTGTTCCATATCCAGTTCTAACTGTTGCTTCCTGTCCTACATATAGATTTCTCAGGAGATACATAAGGTGGTCAGGCACTCCCATTTCTTTTAAAACTTGCCATAGTTACGATACGATACGATAAACCTTTATTGGCATTAGGCAGTAACTCAGGGGAAATAGACAAAATCAACATTAATGAGGAAGTACAAAATCATGAGAAATAATACATATTATCCGGAAAATAGGGTAATGAGAATTCAACATTATAAGGCAACAGTAAGTCTCAAAATTTCAGTTACGTAGTTTGCCACTGCCTCAGTGAGGGGAGCACAGCGATCACTCAAGAAGATAGGGAGAAGATCAGGGAAGTCATCCGAAAAGTGAATCAGCCAGTGATCTAAAAAGAGTTTGCGATGGGAGTGGTGTGCTGGGCATCTAAATAGAATATGGTCTAAGGTGTTGGGCAGCAAATGACAAAAAAGGCAAAGTCTTTTGTCTTTAGGGATTTTGGAAAAGCGGCCAAAATGCATGGCCGACGGGAAGATGTTAAACCGAGCTAGCATGAAAGCTCTCCGCCGCGTAGGATTAGTCAATAGATTGAAATAATTTAAAGGATATTCTAAAACAGGGGATAAGATGAAAAATATTGGAGAACATGTGGGATTAAGGAGGTCACTTAGATGTTCAAACTCTCACTGATATAACTTGGCTTTGATATGAGAGTGAGCGAGAGATAAATCCAAATCAAAGAGTGATTCTAGTGGGATATCAATGGATGACAGTTTAGAATGGATAAGTTGTATCCATTTGGGGACTTGCCATAGTTTGTTGTGGTCCACACAGTCAAAGGCTTTTGTGTAGTCAATGAAGCAGAAGTAGATTTTTTCTGGAACTCTCTGGCTTTCTCCATAATCTAGCGCATGTTAGCAATTTGGTCTCTAGTTCCTCTGCCCCTTCGAAATCCAGCTTGTACTTCTGGGAGTTCTCGGTCCACATACTGCTAAAGCCTACCTTGGAGGATTTTGAGCATAACCTTGCTAGCGTGTGAAATGAGTGCAATTGTACGGTAGTTGGAGCATTCTTTGGCACTGCCCTTCTTTGGGATTGGGATGTAGACTGATCTTTTCCAATCCTCTGGCCACTGCTGAGTTTTCCAAACTTGCTGGCATATTGAGTGTAGCACCTTAACAGCGTCATCTTTTAAGATTTTAAGTAGTTCCACTGGAATGCCACCACCTCCACTGGCCTTGTTGTTAGCCACGCTTTCTAAGGCCCACTTGACTTCACTCTCCAGGATCTCTGGCTCAAGGTCAGTAACCACACTATCTGGGTTGTCCGGGACATCCAGATCTTTCTGGTATAATTCCTCTGTGTATTCTTGCCACCTCTTCTTGATGTCTTCTGCTTCTGTGAGGTCCCTACCAGTTTTGTCCTTTATCATGTCCATATTTGCACAAAATGTTCCTTTGATATCTCCAATTTTCTTGAACAGATCTCTGGTTTTTCCCTTTCTATTATTTTCCTCTATATCTTTGCATTGTTCGTTTAAGAAGGCCCTCTTGTCTCTCCTTGCTATTCTTTGGAAGTCAGCATTCAATTTTCTGTAATTTTCCCTATCTCCCTTGCATTTGGTTTCCCTTCTCTTTTCTGCTATTTGTAATGCCTCGTTGGATAGCCACTTTGCTTTCTTGCATTTCCTTTTCTTTGGGATGGTTTTTGTTGCTGCCTCCTGTACAATGTTACGAGCCTCCAACCATAGTTCTTCAGGCACTCTGTCCACCAAATCTAGTTCCTTAAATCTGTTCTTCACTTCCACTGTGTATTCATAAGGGATTTGGTTTAGATTATACCTGACTAGCCCAGTGGTTTTTCCTACTTTCTTCAGTTTAAGCTTGAATTTTGCTATAAGAAGCTGATGATCAGAGCCACAATCAGCTCCAGGTCTTGTTTTTGCTGACTGTATAGAGCTTCTCCATCTTTGGCTGCAGAGAACATAATCTGATTTCGGTATTGCCCATCTGGTGACGTCCATGTGTAGAGTCGCCTCTTGTGTTGTTGGAAAAGAGTGTTTGTGATGACCAGATTGTTCTCTTGACAGAACTCTATTAGCCTTTGCCCTGCTTCGTTTTGAACTCCAAGGCCAAACTGACCTGTTGTTCCTTTTATCTCTTGACTCCCTACTTTAGCATTCCAGTCCCCTATAATGAGAAGAACGTCTTTCTTTGGTGTCAGTTCTAGAAGGTGTTGTAAGTCTTCATAGAATTGGTCAATTTCAGCCTCTTCAGAATTGGTGGTTGGTGAATAAACTTGGATTACTGTGATATTGAAAGGTCTACCTTGGATTCGTATTGAAATCATTCTATCATTTTTGAGATTGTATCCCAGTACAGCTTTCCCCACTCTTTTGTTGACTATGAGGGCTACTCCATTTCTTCTACGGGATTCTTGCCCACAATAGTAGATATGATAATTGTCTGAATTGAATTCGCCCATTCCCGTCCATTTTAATTCACTGACGCCCAGGATGTCAATGTTTATTCTTGCCATCTCCTGTTTGACCACATCCAGCTTACCAAGGTTCATAGATCTCACATTCCAGGTTCCTATGCAGTATTTTTCTTTGCAGCATCGGACTTTGCTTTCACTTCCAACCACTTCATTAGCTCTGGAGCTACTTGTCCTTGTCCTCCGCTCTTCCTCAGTAGCATGTTGGATGCCTTCCGACCTGAGGGGCTCATCTTCCAGCGTCCTATCTTTTAGCCTTTTGTTTCTGTCCATGGAGTTTTCTTGGCAAAGATACTGGAGTGGCTTGCCAGTTCCTGCTCCAGGTGGATCGTGTTTAGTCAGAACTCTCCACTATGACCTGTACGTCTTGGGTGGCCCTGCACGGCATAGCCCATAGCTTCTCTGAATTACTCAAGCCCCTTCGCCACGGCAAGGCAGCAATCCATGAAGGGGTTAGCTTTAAATACTGTCTTTTAATGAAGTAAGCTGCCTTGGGTCCTTTTAAAGGAGAAAGGTGGGGCATAAATAAATAAATAAATAAATAAATAAATAAATAAATAAATAAATAAATAAATAAATAAAGGGTAGAAATGCATTTCTTAGCCTTTTTGCATATCTCAACACACACATGGAAAAATATTAAATTTCCTACATGCTCACCCATCCATCCACCAGTTAAAATCTAGGGAGGAAAATCCATGACTTTTGTATGTTGCCTCCGTACTGCTGTATCTGCAGGTGCTGTTTAGCTTGGCCTGGCTCCACTGGCCCTTGTTGGCTGGCTGACAGTTTGCTCACCAGCCCTTTTATAGGCATGGATATTTATAAATTCTTTATCTGTTGTTTATATATTCTTGCCAAGCTTGAAAATTCTACTGGTAGAAGGTTAATGCAAAATCTCATAGACCGGCTCTGCTACTCAAATAGACAACCTACTGATTAGGGAAACAAAAACAATCTCCCTATCTTCAATTTGTTCTAAGCTAGATGAGTCAATGCAAAATCTCATTGATTCTGCTCCAGTAGCAAACAGAATTCATTCTGTATGGGAGTTGCTACTATTGTAGATCCAACAGACTTTTCCACAGACTCTGCTATTTGTGCAGATTTACATGGAAAAGAATGGGAGGTTTGTAATTGCTCTGCAATGGCCTCTAATGGACATTTAGTTACTGCCACTTCAACTGTTACTTTTTTCTTCCCCCCCCCTTCCCATTTTTAAGGTTACTTTTCTTTGTCCTGAAGGAACCTCTACCAGAAGTTCATTACTGTTCAGACTTCCATGGTATATTTACATTTCACATTTATCATTTAATACTTAGACAAAATATCAAACTTTGACAATCTCCCCTGCCTGGTCAGGTGAATCTGGGGAAGTCTTATTTCTAAACTTTCTCTGTTGCTCAATAGCCAATTTTGCAACACTGACACTGTTCCTGTTTAAACGCAAGTACTAAGGTTTCACCTCCATGAAAAGAAATATGAATGTTAGATATAAATACGGTCTACATTAAAACAGCAAAGACTGGTTCATAATGAGGAATATATTTGACTAATTATACTTGCCTGTGGACATAATGTAGCTGATGTACAGAATCTATTGCTATCACCATTTCAGCCAAATAAAATCGAGCCATTTCTTCAGGTAGACGGTCTTCAAATTTACTGAGCAAGGTAAGCAGATCTCCACCAACATAATAATCCATAACCAGGTACTAGGAACAGAAAGCAGTTTTAATAAATAAGACTAGAGCACGAATATGCAGTAAGTATAACAGAGTTGGGTAGAAAAATGACTGCTCCCACAATCTCCTTTACTGGATATCTCCTTTACAGTCTCCATTACTGGAGATAAAGATATTCTTTTTCAGGCAGGCTTTTTCCCAGTAACTGGCTGCCTTGGAAGGGGTTCCTAAAAATGGGGCTGCTGTCTCTTTCAAAAGTCTTCAGTACTGTTTATTTTAATACCATAAGCCACCTTGGAGAAAGCAAGGTATAAGCTAACTAACTTTTTTTTAAAAAAATGAAAAAATTATTATGATCAATGACCAGGAAGATAAAAGTACATTATTTAGATAAAATCATATAATATCAGAGACATTGGACAAGACATGTCACCATCAATGCACCATCTATATCAAGATAATGCAACAGCCAATGGCTTCAGGTGCTTGAGGCTAGTGTTACGCAGTAAATGTACATCCTTCTTCAGAATGACACAGAAAAGGCTAACTTTAACAGCTAGTTTTAAAAGTAAAACATTTACAAAACTCTTCCTCTAGTATACTTCAGAATTCCAAAATAAAACACATAATAATGTTTGATTTTAAAGACCAAAAGATGATTAAGAAATTCATGAGAATACACATTACTACTGAACACAGCAAGTTGAGAAAATTAATAAACTTCAAGTAACACTCACTAAATAGTTTTCATCCTGAAACGCATAGTGCAATGTTGTAATCCACTGGTTATCTCCATTCACTAAAACATCCCTCTCTTCTCGAAAACAAGCTGTCTGAAGAATTAAGAAAAACATTCAGATATAACTTAGAGACAGATACCAGTACAAAAAAGTAATGTGTTTCTAATATGTTAAGAACATCTCACTTGCAAAACAACATCTAACATTCCCTTTACACAACAACTGATGCCAACGTGTTACTACTGAAGAATAATGTTCTGAGTTTTGTTCTGGAGGCCTCAGTGGCAGAGTTTTCAAATACATAAGATAGAAGGAATCTCGCAGCACAGCAGTGAGAAATATGTGTAACTGAGTGAGAAAATACGTTTTAAATTTAATGCTGAGCTTTTATATCACATTACATTATTGCATATCAATTTAGAGTAATAAACAAATATTCACATGGTTGCTGTGGGTTTTTCGGGCTCTTTGGCCATGTTCTGAAGGTTGTTCTTCCTAACGTTTTGCCAGTCTCTGTGGCCGGCATCTTCAGAGGACAGGAGTCAGAACTCTGTCTGTGCTCTCATATTTTTCCGACATATTCCCAATTTAAAAAGATACCAAAATAAAAGCATGGCAGAGGTTCTGTGAGTTTTAAAACAGTATTTCTCAAACAACATTCCTCTCCTTCACCAACCACTATGGCAAATGGCATCTGAAAATGTGACCATATTTAAATCCAGCTTGTGTTACTATATGAGTGCCAGCTGTTTCAGGTTAAAAAAAAAAAGGTTGGGGAGGAATGAATTCAACTGGATGACTCAGTGGTACAATCCTGTGCACGCTTGATCATTCTATAAATGCAATCCTAAATGTACTTTTTTAATGATTAAGCCCGAAGAAGCATAGTGTGACTTGCTTTCAAATAAACATGTGAACTAACTAGCTCTTTGGATCCCAAGCTATGATACCAATATTTAGTAGGCAAGACTTTCTCTAGCCAGTTGATGAAGGCTTCTATTTTTAACTATGAACAAAAACATTATCTTTCCTATACTACCATACAGAGCTCTGGAATGTGTACTGCAATATACATCAGGGAATTCAGTTGTATTTCTGTATCCCACTGTTTATATCAGGATGGAGTCTAAATATCTAAGCTGTCAATTCTGATTAGCTAGAAAATCCATCCTGTCTCTGTCTTAGTGCAAGTTAAAACTCTACGGGTATTTATGTGTTCTATATCTACACATTGGTGTGTTCATGTGTGTATACACACACATACTCTAACAGAACAAAAATATGTGAATATGTATTACTTATAATTATTTAAAATTTTGAATGCCTTATTTGTTCTAAAAAAGAAAAAACTGTTATGCAGAAACAAAGCTAAATAGAACTAGTTTTTTTTTAAGGCAACATATCCTACTAGGGTTGGTTTGAAACTGATGTTTCTACTAAACTGAAGTTATTAACGACTTCTGAACTTAGAAAGCTATTTAAGCTCCTTCTCACAGGTCCTAGCTGCTGGAATTTTTGACATTCACTCAGTCTTAAGAAAAACTGTAATAATATTTTCATGTCACATTCTTGCTTTATCCCCGGATGTTACAAACTTGATACTTCAATTGTAATCAAGGAAGAGTGGTAACAAAGTAGAAGCATGTGCCAGGCATCTCATGTTATTTAAAGAACTAAAAAGGGTGAGGGAAGCATTTTTTGAGCCACTGAGAAAGCTGCTGCTGGCTGGTATTACTTAGAGAGGATAATGTAAGGTAGCTGCATTTGCCCAAATGTTATCCTCATTTAGTCATAGGAAAAGAGATTTACTGAAATTAAATTTAAGATTAAATTTCTTTCTACTTATAAAAAGTGAATAATCAACATCATTCTAAAGTTTACAAGTTCTTACTCACCAAACAGGAGAAGCCCTCTCCTAAACTGTGGGTGCCTACAATGTTTTTCCAGAATCTGTGGGGAATGCTAAATTCCACCAGATCCCATGCTCATGTAAGAAGGAATGCACGTAACACCACACTAACAGGCCTCCTCCTTGAACATTTTTCCAATATGTTGTTGTTATGTGTCATCAAGTTGAAACTGACTTATAGTGGCATTAATAGGGCTTTCAAGGTAAGTAAGGTATTTAAGGAGTGGTCTTAGCAGTTCCACATCCCAAGTGAGCTTTCATGGCTGTGCTGAGATTCAAATCCATCTCTCCTGAGTCCTAGTACATCACTCTATCCATTACACTACACTGGGTATTGTTCTCCAATGTACCACTAGGACTATATAGGTTAAGCATACACATAAATAAAATTGTCTTAGATTCTGAAATTAACTCTTTTTGTTGTTTAGAATTTCTATATTAGTATACACTAAACATTCTGGACAAGTCTGATTTTGAACATTTCCATCATGGACAATGAAAGTTTGGCCTCATCTGTTAACTCAAGGATCTAAATCTAAGAGCAATACAACATTTTAGAGCTGTGTTATTAGCTAGGTACAAGGGCTGCTAAAGGGGATCCACCCAACAGATGGCAGCACAGTCTGCTGTGACACTATAGAACTATCAAAGGGAGCAAGACAAATGCAATTTTTCTAACTTCCCCAAAGAGGTGATAAGCACTGCTAAAAATGATATCACTAGCCATCTGTTGGGTACTGAACACATGATTACAATCCAGTAACATGAGCCAAGGGCGCAGCACTGGATGCCTAACATAACACAAACTATGTGCACACACCCTTTAGGGCACACAGTTCTTAATACAGCAAGGGATCCATGTTTGGAAGCCTGATTCTGTACACATACTGCTCTTGCTGCATCCAAACAACTGACTGCACTAGTTTCAAAGGCACTTAGCTAATAAACACATTTTTAGCTTAATCAATTACAGAGACCAATTTTTTATTTTAAAAAATGCTTAGTAAATAAAATGTATGTGTAATTTATATATTCATAAATGACATTTTAAAAATCATACAAAAACTTGAACTAACAGCCGCCAATCTCTTTTACAAATGAAGTAACGCAGAGCAAACAGAGCAGAAAGAAATAATGAACATGAAACTGTGGCAGGTCAAGAGCTGAAATCCAGGAGCAGAACTTATACCACATAAGGCTGATGATATCAACAATTGCAGTGACTTTATAGAAATTTAAAATTTCTGACCACGCCCCAAAGTTCAAGAGGCTCCCTTGGAATCCTTTTCATTTCATTGTGTAGAAGCCACTGGGCCACAGGGGAGGTCTTTAATTTCCAAAAATCTCTGCTGATGATAAAATCATCCTACTGGTGTCTGGTTTTGGAAATTAAAATACTCCCTGCCACCCATGGTCCCCAACAGCTTCCTCACAATGAAAAGAATCCCACTGCAACTGATGACATATCAGCCTTATGTGGCTCAAGTTATGCTGCAGGATTTCAGATATCATGTTTATTAATAAACCTGGTCTTCATCGATCTTAAACATGTTGTTTCAAAGTGAAGCAACAAGATTAGTAATCTTAAGAGTAGCTTGAATGTACATTCCTTGAGTCTTACCTCAGCTCTTTTCAGCATCTCCCATTTATTTAATATTTTCATGGCGAATACCTTATCAGCATTTTTCAATTTCACTACTGCAACCTGTAAAGACAACATGCTGTTTTTTTAAAACTGTGATATATCAATAGATTGCCAACATAGTTCATTTTTCAAACAATTGTATTCAAAAGACATTTGGGTAACTTCAAATTTAACTTTCTATGTGAAGAAATACAGACTAGTATGTTTTGCAGGGCCAGTTACTTAACAGAAAAAGAGAGTACACTGGGATTTCATAAACTGTTCCAGCATCTCTATGTCTTGTACTTTAGTCATGACCACAGTGTCAAGAAGAACAATAATCATAATCTTAGAATTGTAGAGCTGGAAGCGACTCTATGAATCATCGAGTCCAATCCCTCTCAAGGAGGTACAATAAAAAATCGAATTCCCAACCTCTGGCTCCACAGCAAGATACATAAACCACTATCTATCCAGGAGGTCAGTGACAGCACATCACCATTAAATTTCCTCTACATTACTCATTCACATAGCATTATTATCATTATACATTCACAAAAAACCTCAAAGCCCTCAAGTATTTCCTCCCTCCTGAATATTTCTATGATTTCACAATTTAAAGCACAGGTAGGAAACCGTTAGAGGGACGTGGTGGTGCTGTGGGTTAAACCGCAGAAGCCTCAGTGCTGCAAGGTCAGAAGACCAGCCGTCGTAAGATCGAATCCACACGACGGAGTGAGCTCCCGTCGCTTGTCCCAGCTCCTGCCAACCTAGCAGTTCGAAAGCATGCAAATGCGAGTAGATAAATAGGTACCACCACGGTGGGAAGGTAACGGCGTTCCGTGTCTAGTTGCGCTGGCCACGTGACCACGGAAACTGTCTACAGACAAACGCTGGCTCTACAGCTTGGAAACGGGGATGAGCACTGCGCCCTAGAGTCGGACACGACTGGACTAAATGTCAAGGGGAACCTTTACCTTTTAGGAAACCGTTAGAAACCTGGATCTTCCTATTTTGGTACCTTGCAGGACCACACCCAATTATGTGAACCCCCCCCCCCCCATGGTATGTATTTTTAATACACAGAAATGGCATCTAATAGCAAACAATGTTTGTGGAGAGTGGGGGGGCACAGGTGCGGGGGAGCATTCAAAACATAGCAAAATTGTCCCCCTATACCCTAGTTGGGATGAAGGGACATTGGGAGCCAATTTTTTTCAAATAAATTTTCTTTTGGAAGTGTGGGTATGCTGAGGGAGGATTTGATTATATTTTTTTGCCTTTATTTTTAAGAATGTTTTCTTTAACGTTTTTGAGAAAGGGGGGCTGTGTGGAGTTTTTTTTAAAAAAATTGATCCCCCCCTACTGTGTGCAAGATTTTTTTTTACAAAAATAATTGGTTAGTTTACTATGTATTTATTATGTTAATGGTGTGTATTTTCATGGATTTTTGATGTTTTCTTTCTATTATGTGCTTTTTGGAGTAGATTGATAATTTGTTGCCTTGCCTCTGCTTTTGGGGAGTAGTTATTAAGGGTTGGGGCTTTTGGAGTGCCAGGAAACACAAAAGGGAAATCTAAAATTAAAGAACCTGAAAGAAGCATTCCCTTTTGTGTGGATTAAAAGAACTGGTGCACAAAAACTATGAAAATGAGGAACCTCCTGAAAGAATCCCAAAATGAACATTTTCACCATGCACAAACCTTTACACATCAACCACTACAAAATCAATGTTTCACATATAATTTAGAAAATGTATCACTGACCAGAATCCTTCTACTGTTTTATGCTTGCCTAAAGGAAATCCAGTCACTCTTAGTAAGCAAATTGTCATCTTTACCAAGGTGCTGATTGCACTCCTGGATGTGCCAAAACTTATGCAACTTCTCTTACAGAGCAAAGTCAGCAACAGGATTCTATTAATTGATTTTGCATATGCCAGAAAAAATCCTCTTGCTCATACTTACACAATGTCACAGGTGCAGGGGACCCTTCAAAACATAGCAAAATCGCCCCCTATACTATACTGTATATACTATATGTTTAATTATTCTTAATATATAGTTTTGTATATCATTTTTAACTTGTTGTTACTGTATGATTTTAATTATTGTGAGCTGCTTTGGGTCCCCTATGGGGAGGAAGGCAGCATATAAATAAATAAAAATAAAAATAATAAACTTTTGATATTATCCAGCCTGGCCAAAAAAGGACATGACTTTCTATTTATTCTATGGTGCAGGGGATTCTTTAATTCTTTGCACTTTAACTTCCAGGGGTTAGATTTGTCCTCTCCCCATGACATGATCCAAAAATACAATTTCACCTTACGCCAGCTGATATTTTGAGGCCTTGACAGTCAGCCCTGCCTCCTACGAGCACTGCAACATTTTGAAGCTGGGTGGATAAAAATCAGTGATGTTTAAAAATCAAATAAATTTAAAACACAATTTAAATCAAAAAATCATTTTTTAAATTTAGATTATTAAAAAAATATTTTATTTACTTATTTGTTTGACTTTGATACCACCCATCTGGCTGCCAAGGCTATTCTGGGTGGTTTACATATTAAACAAATATATCATCAAACCAGAATTTAAAACAAAATGTAACACATACACACCAACAAATTTAACTGAAAACAATTAAAATGATATGGTAGCAAGGCAGCAGGATTGATAATATAAATGTTAAAACAACCACTGTATTAAGATGTTATAAGGTCCAGAAAGGCCTGTCTAAAAACATGTTTTTATCAATCGTTTAAAAAGTTCCCAGTGAAGCGGCCAGGTGGATTTCGGGCGGGAGGTTGTTCCAGAGTTGGGGATCAACCACCAACAAGGCCTGGCGTCTAGTCTTCTCTTTCTGGGCATCTCTCGGGGTTGATACCCGCAACTGCCTGGCCTGGGTAGATTGTATAGGACAGGCAGATCTCATTGGGAGGATATGTTCTGCCAGGTATCAAAGTCCCAAACCATTTAGGGCTTTGTAAGTTAGCACCATCACCTTGAAGCTGGCACGAAATGAACACGTAGCCAGTGCAGGGAGGCCACAATAGGGCAAATATGTTGGTATTTCTTTACACCACTCAATAGTCTGGCCGCCATATTCTAGACCTGCTGAAGTTTCCGTAGCAGCATCATAGGCAGCCCCATGTAGAGAGCATTGCAGTAGTTTAATCTTGAGACTACCAATGCATTGACCAGCGTGGTGAGGGACCTGGCATCAAGGTAGGGACGCAGCTGGGCAATCCACCTTAAGTGGAAATAGATGGAGCAAACCACAGGCACTATCTGGGACTCCATTGGTAGTGCTGGGTCCAGAACTACGCCCAAGCTGCAAACCTCATCTGTAGAGGACAGAGCACCCCCCCAAAGAAGAGGGAGGTCCCCAACATTCAAACACCAGGGGCACCAACCTGCAGGACCTCCATCTTGTCCGGGTTCAGTCTCAGTCTATTATCTCTCATCCACCCCAGCATGACATTAAAAATCTGTTTTTTTAAATTTAAATTGCCATTTAAATCAAATTCACCCTGTTTCTAAGCAATGTAAATGAAGTACAAAGTCCTGGCTAAAAAATGAAAATTGCCTGATCATCAACAAATGGCAGATTATTCATCAGCCTATGGAATTTAGCTGGAGAGTTCTGTAGGCCAAACGGCAACACAGTAAACTGTTATAATCCCATATGAGTAATAAATCCTGACGTTGCAGAGGCATCTTCATCAAGAGTAACTTGCCACTATCCAAATCAAAGGTGGAAATATACTCAGTTTCCCCCAAAGTCTCTATCAGGTGGTCCATCCTAGGCATCAGGTATGTATTGGGCTGGGTAACTTCATTAAAGTCTCTGATACTTCACACAGAACTTCATTTCATCAAGTATATTACCAGAAGCATAATGTTTAGAGACTACTATAATAAGGGATGCCCAAAGACCAGAAGATGATTTGATTATTCCCAATGTCAACATCTATTTGATTTCTCTTTCAATGGTCTCTGCATGCTTCCCAGTAGCATGGTAGTAGGGGTGACCTGTAAGACAGCCTTTCTTGTCTAATTGGTCATATCAGGAGACAAATACAACTCTTCCACTCCTCTGGCTTCCTGGAATTTTTTTAACTCATCCACAATCTCCCCCTTTGTTTCCTTTCTGGCAACACAGGTAACAATTATACTATTTCTGGTCACATAAGGCTTTAAACCATTGGCATGATGAACTTTAGATTTAAGTCCAATTCTAGACCTTTCAGGTATTTCACAGCACTCAGCTTTTGCTTCACAACAAAAAGACCATCTCACATAATCTAAAGCTGACTACATTTTAAAGGATTCAAAACCAGCACTTGCTTTCGAACATTAAATCATGGTACCTCACTTTGGGATCACAGTAAGCTTTCTGCTTACTTGAGCTTTTTCCAGACTCTCTCTGGCCACTTCTTGAACATCTTTCAGCCTCTCCTGCAACTGACGCAGAAATTCAGCAATAGGGATGGGACTTTTAGCAATCTTTCCTTTCCATTCCTTCTTCAACAAACTTAAAGGACCGCTCAAATTATGCCCAAATACTAACTCAATTGGACTATAACAGGAAGACTCCTTTGTGGAGGGGCAAGATCTGTTCTCAATCATCCCAGAGTGCAGGACACGCAACAATGGGCTCAAGTTAAAGGAAGCCAGATTTCGGTTGAATACAGTGGACCCTCGACTTACGGAATTAATCCATATTGGAATGGTGGCTGCAGGTCGAAAAGTCTGTAGGTCGAGGCTCCATTGACCTACAATGCATTGAAAACCGATTAATCCATAACCAGCCATTTTTGGTCCATTTTGTTTGATTTTCCGGTCTGTAGGTCGATTCTCCGGCCGCAAGTCGAACCTAAATTTTGCGGCCAGAGAAGTCTGTAACTCAAAAAGTCTGCAGGTCGAGCCGTCTGTAAGTCGAGGGTCCACTGTATCAGGAAAAACTTCCTAACTGTTAGAGCAGTACGACAGTGGAACCAGTTACCTCGGGAGTTGGTGAGTGCTCCAACACTGGAGGCATTAAAGAAAAACTTGGATAATCACCTGGCAGATATGCTTTGATTGTATTCCTGCGTTGAGCAGGGGGTTGGACTTGATGGCTGTGGCGTTTACCCCGTGGCCCCTGTTTGTTTCACCAAACAAGGAGCTCACGAAGGTATCCCAACACACCCTTTAACACGCTGCCACCAGTTGATCTCTTTATCAACCTATATTTCCTGTGAAAGACTGAGGTCCATTCAGTACTGAACTTTTAAACAGAAACAGGTTTATTGATTACAAGTTGTTTTAGGAATAGTTCTTAAGCACATTCTTAAAGTTACACAAAGCTTCAGTATTTTACTTTAACCTCTTCTATCTCAATTAATACAGGTCACACTCTGACTAATCACTCCTTAAACACTCTCTCTGCCTCAAACCCCTAAACTCTTTTCTCTTCTCTAGCTCTCCCTGACTGAACTAACTAGACTCTGACTCACCCCTCCCTTCTAGTTTCTCTGGCTCCGCCTCCCAACAGCTCTCATTGGTACATGCCAATAATCTTCTACCTGAGCCAAAGCAGGGTGATCGCTACAATGGTCTTGTAGGCCCCTTCCAACTTCACTTTTCTATGATTCTATATGATCACAGAATACCAAAAGGAGATAAGGCAGGGTCCAGTCCCAGACTCTTGAAACGCATAAGCATTTGCCATTTTTTGAACAAGGTCTTGTATTTATTTTGGGAGTAATCAATATATATATATTGGGATATATATTGGGAGTAACACACTTTCTGGTAAACTGGACACAATTCTTGCTAGAGTTCTCTTAACCGACAAATGTCCAGCAAATGCACAATTATGAGCCAGCATCATCACCTGCTCACAGTAAGCCTTTGGAACCACTATCATAATCTTGGAGCTCCAGGTGATCTGCTTTTCTCAGCAAATTCACAATACAGCAGGCCATCGTCCAAAATAAATACCATAGTCACTTTCTTGAACAATTCAGGTGGGCTTTATCTGCTTTAATCCTGCATTCAGTCAAAGAGGGGTTCCTGCTCTACACCTTGTTAAATACCAGAGACTTTTCTTCCAGATTAATCTCTACGTTCTCAGGTGGCTGCAAAATTTGTTCTGCCAAGATGGCACTCTGCTCTAAACTCTGCTCCCCCACCTCATCCTAAATCTGTGATTATTTCTCAACTGGGGCTGGTTACAGAGATCATGTGACACCCCCCCCCCCCTCAGTTACAGCATCTCCACTGACTACTGATCCATTTCCAGGCATAATTCAAAGTGCTGGTTTATACATTTAAAGCCCTAAATGGCTTGAGCCCAAGTCATCTAAAAGACCGCATCTCCCTCTTTGAACCTGCCCGGGCTTTAAGATCATCAGAAGAGGCCTTTTTCTCAGTCCCGCCACCCTCACAGGTGCGTTTGGTGGAGACATGGGAGAGGGTGTTTTCTGTAGCTGCTCCAAGACTCTGGAACTCCCTCCCATGGGAAACTAAGCTGGCCCCATAATTGCTGTCCTTCCACAAGCAGGCAAAGACCATTCTACTCAGGCAGGCTTTCCCTTAATAACTGGTGGGCTGAGAAGGGTTTTTAAATGAATGGTTGTGCTCTGTTGTTTAAAATGTGTTTTAGTATTGATTTTATCACTGTTTTTAATGTAAGACTTGTTTAATTCTTTTTTAATATTTGTATACCTGTTATTTTTAGCTTCTACATAATGTCTTTTTAATGATGTAATCCGCCTTGGGTTCTTTTTAAGGAAAAAGGTAGGATAAAAATATTTTAAATAAATAAACAAGAACATTTAATCCAAGGGTCCTGAATAGACTAGGACCCATTTCTCCCTATGTCATCCCTCAAATCTGATGTCCAATAATGCCATAGATGCATAGTGAATTTTAAGCCCCTCGCTGTCTTAAGGCTGAACAGGAAACCTTAAGTCCTTGTCAATTTGTCTCTTATCCAAGAGTGACCTTCTATGCTACTCAGGTCTACTCCTGAGACTTTAAAGGTAGTAATTTCTAAAATGCCCCCTCAAGGGTGTACTGCTCTTTTCCCGGGCCCAATGAGCTTCCTCCAGAGTTACAATGGGATCTGGATATGCATACAATATATACCCAATGATTTATCACCAAACAAGAAGTGACTTCTTTACTCTGACTTTAGAGTGATCAGATCTGCTTACCTTCTCCATTTGTTCCTTTAAATTGATCAATTTCTATCCCTGTGGCCCACCAATAGAACTGTGGTCACACAAGCTTTCCAATCTAACATCCTGCCACTTCCAAAGCACCTCCTTTCCACTTCTTATTGCCTTAATTGCCATCATCATGTTAGGTCTATTTGAAACTGTATACTAGCTTGTGTTCTATGAGTATGGTATACTAATCAAATAGATTTTTTTTCTTTTGTAATATGTGTGATTGCATATATGAAGAATAAAATCTTCAAAAAATAAGGTATTGTTCTCAATTTTGAATTGTACTTCAGAAGTAGCTATTCCCACTTTGCTGAGAACAATGCATGAACCCAAATAGTGTGCAAATATTTGAGGAGGGAATCTTTTTAAAACTGACAAGATTGATTGATATTACGGTCACTGACCAGCAGATGTACTCAAATATTAGTATAACATGAAAATAAAATTAAAATATACAACCTATTGCAATTTGACTAAATTTTATAGAATCTCCATAGTTTCACAGGACTGAGGAGATCAGTAAATCAATTCAGTAAACTTTGTACCGTCTCCAGTCTCATAATCCTAAATAGTGTGGCATATAAAGTATAAGGTGGCCAATATACACCATTACTAACCATCTGGCATTGCTTTAATCAGTGCAAGGAGGGAAAAACTGACAAGGGAATTAAAGAGAGCCAGAGGATTTGACATCTCTATGAATCCCTAGATCAAGGGGTAAATATTACATAGGCTATTACACGCTGTCCCCAACACCATTTTGGCAGCACTCCAGGTACTCCTGAAAATTGTGCATCTGAATTTCAGCAATGCAATAAAGCCCTATTTAATGCAAGTGTTTTCACCTACTTTAAAAGGGACTTTCCACCACACAATCCACTATCATATTTTGGCAGGAGATGGCAGGTAAGTGTGACCTGGAGTGTGTGTCCCAAGCAGGGATGTGAAAAGCTTGGAAAGATTTTGGAAAGTTCTGTGCAGAAGCAGAAGAACCCATTAGTGTGGGTTCACAGATATCAAAATGAAGAACTTTCTTTTCATAGCTGATATGATCTGTCCTGTCATGGTTAGACAGGGAGTTAAGGACTGTTAAGTCCCATAAGAATTTTCCCTTCCAAACAGTAAGATGCTAAGTGAGATTTATTTTTCTTGTTCTACCTAGCATCTTTTTGTTTTGTTTTGGAAAGTTAGCACAAGAAATCACAAAAGGGCAGAGAGCTTGTTTACCAAGGTTCAAACAACCCATCCAGTACTTCTATGAATGCTTATGCAACAAAGCAATTTTCACATGTACAGAAAAAAGCATGGATCAGCTTCACAGATGTGCAAATTTTCTCAAAGAGTAACAGCAGCAAAAAAAGGAAGAATGTATACCCTTAGCTCCAAGGGAACAAACCTGGCTACCAAACCACTGAAGATCCCCACCCCTAGACTCTTCTCCTAAACCCATGTGATTGTATGGCTGGGGCGCCGGTCTCTCTCTAGAAGCCTTTTGAGTCACAACCCCACCCTTTCCTTCTCTGTTTCTGGCACACTAGCAGGAGGTAGCCCTTGGAAACATTTTGTTCCAGGATTCTCAAGTCTATAGGAGGAAGGCTTGCTGGGAGTGATGGGTAAACTCTAGAACAAAGCTGGGAAACGCCCAAACTTAATTCTGTATCAAACCAAAGAAGGCTAGAGGGCAGATGGAGGAAAGCTGTCACAGAATTCAATCTGGCAGCTGTCAGGGAAGAATCCAGAAGATATATCAGAAAGAAAAACAAACAAACTCAAGGCCAGTCTATTTTCTAAACTGCCTAAAGTAGTAGGTGTCACTAAGTGAGGTGGTATACAAGTTAAACAAACAAACAAATAAGAATTGCAACCGTCTGGTAGATCTAAGGCTGAAATCATCCAGTGGAACCTTGACTCCTTTTTGATACCAGTACATTGAGATGTCCAATCCACCATCTAGTCAGGGCTCCATTCTTCAGTAGTTTCAGTCCTTCTTTGAGAGCCGATCCCAGATGGTATAGCTCAGGGAGGCATCGTCCACCTCTTGAGATCTCCGCTACAGGGTTTCACAAGGATCAGCCATCTGCCAATGCTCTTTAATAGCTATATGAAGCTGCTAGAAGTCATACAGAGATGTGGAGTTTGTTATCATCAATATATGGATGACCCACAGATCTCTCTCTCTCCCTCCCTCTTCATCTGCAGGTGATGATATGCAAGTCCTTGAGCACTGCCCAACATCGATAATAGACTGATAAGAGTGAACAAACTGAAACTGAATCCAGGTAAAATGGAGATTCTACTGTTGCATCAATGGACTGGGGAGAGAGATATTTATCTGGTCTTGATTGGGTTACACTCGCCTGAAGGATCGACTTCACAGCATGGGGGTACTCTTGGACCCGGCTCTCTCAATGGAGACACAAATACCTTCTGTGGCAAAGAGTGCCTTTAATCAACTTTGCTCGATTGCTGCACCCCTGCCTGGATAAGAAATACCTAACAATACTGGTTTATAAATTAGTAATCTCTAAAATGGACTGTTGTAATGCTCTCTACATAGGACTGCCCTTGAAGTCAGTATGGAAACTTCAGAAGGTTCAAAATGTGGCAGCCAGATTGATTACAAGTACCAGTAGATATGAAAGCATATTCCCAGTCTTGGCATGCCTTTACTGGCTCCCTGTTAGTTTCCAAGCTCAATTTAAGGTGGTGGTAATAACCTATAAAGCTCTTAATGGTTTAGGAACTTGATATCTGGCATGTCTCTCCCACAAAATGGCTACTCATCCCACATGCTTCTCACAGTCCATGATGTTAAGAATTGTAACACCTACAGAGGTTAAAAAAAAAAGCCAACACGAGGAACTGAACATTCTCGGTCATGGCCCCTTCCTGGAACAAGTTTCTTACAGAGGTTCGTCCAGCACCTTCTCTCTTTGTTTTTAAGAACCTAATTAAGACCAAATTATATAAAGCTCCCTTCTATCAACTGTTCATATTGTCCTGAGATGTTCAAATGAGTCTTAATTTGTGTGTTTTTATTTAAAGATAGTTTTTTGTATAATGTTGCTTACCAACACATACACACACACACATACACACACCAAAACCATATAACTGTAACAACAAAGAGAATCAAAATATAAAGCAATAATTACTCTCCGCTCCTCAAAACTCTAGTCACTGTGAATTTATTAAAATTGTAAATTTAATGTTTTTTTAAAGTCTATTTTTCCTCTATGAACCGTCTGCTAAAAATGCTTGGTATGTGCTGATATAAACATTTTGGTTTTAGTTTGAAAAAAGGGAAGAAGCCTTTCTTTTTTCCATATTTCCCACAAATAGTAATGCTGGTTGGCTTACTGTCAAACCATTCACATTCTCTTCACAAACTTAGGTCTCTAATGCACTTGTACATCAACACATTTGCCTTTTCTTCAAATATTTTAATGGATACAGATATGGGTGGTGGTGGTAGTGGGAGCAGAAAAGTATTTCCTAACAGATTCCAACTGCTTCTTGGGCAAGCAGAATTTAAAAAGAAACACCCTAGAAGTACTGGGAACCTTACTTATTTTATACCCATTTGGCTTTAAAGCACAGGACACATGTGCATCTGAACATTCATAGTAGTATAAACAATTATTGTCTTGGAAATAAAGTGAAATAGAGATGGAACAGCTACATCCAATTCCTTATTCTAAATTAAGAAAAGCCTGAACTTATGGGACACTACAGGAATTTATCCTGTAAATGATGTCCAGTTATGCAGTCTAGAAGTCTATATATCAAACAATTGCACTGAACTCCTGTTGTAGGTACCTCAGCTTTTTGTGTGAGCCAGGAAAGACAAAATTTTGCCCTTCTACTGCAGGATGCTACAGTGAAGGAAAAGGATTTTACAGCAACTGAAACTCAGATTTTAACTACTAGGTCAGTTCTGGGTGATATTCATAGAACCGAGGGCTACCTTCAGAAACCATGGAAGTGCCACAACATATCATCATGCCATCTAATTTCTTTTTCCTTTAAAAAAACCCATGTACTCTGCTGAAGCCTTGTCTGCAAGTAGAATTGTCCTCTCAGGCTTCTGGGAGCACCAGGTTTACTTGCAAACAATGTGTACATGGAATGTGCACGTACTGTAGTTTTGAATGGGAAAAAGGGAGGTTTATTAAGTGAAACCACTCCTTTTTTGCTGCCACACCACCCAATCTAATAGATCACTTAAAATGATCTCCACTTTTGCTTTTATATGAACTGTCAAGTTTCTATTCTTGTTTTGCAATGTCAAGGATGATGTGTATTTCATTTAAAGATAGACGTGGCACTGAGAACAGCTGAATTTTATATTCTCAAATATAGGGTAACAAGCTAGTTGAGGTAGTGAAAACATTATGCTAAGATGGGCCTAGCATTTCATTATGGACTTTTCCTATCAACTTTTAGCCCCTTGGTCCACCAAGAAGGCTGTGCAAAGCAGGGGGGCTTAGGATGAGCCACTATCTCATCTCCTTCAGTCAGTCTTCCAATCCCCGCTACTACTTCTTCACTGCATATAATACCTTTAAGGCAATCTCCATTTAGTTTTCAGAATCTATTGGAAAGGACTGCATTAATTTAAAGTCTCTATGCTATGAATGCAGTTCAGAATGGTGCTAATTATGGGTTTTAAGATGGCTGGAAGATATTACAATTTGGCTTCCTTTAAATTTCTGAAAAACAGAAATTCTGAAGTTCACTTCAACATTTTGAATCTGAAGAATTACAGTGACAACAATAACTATCAACAACATTAAAAATGTTTGAGGTTTGCCACATCGCCAGGATATCCTTCATAAACTAGAGGCTGAATAGACTACCTTTTGAATCCTGAAAGGACTTGTTCTCACAGGAAAGGTGTTCCAACTTCTTGAACATGGATTTTTCATTTCTAAGATAAAATCCAGACTGAATTAACCTCTTTCCCAGAGCTCATTCCACTTAAGTTGTAGCTCATGGTATCCATGAGTCAATAGGTCTTCTGGAACACAGTACAGTGGGCTACAGGAAAAGATGGGAAGAGAAACTTCCATTCAACCTGTGATAAAGTGGTTTTAATGGTTTTACTGCTTGTATTTAGTGATGTTGTTAGCTGCCCTGGGAATTTTTAAACGATCTTTGAAGACATGGCTTTTTAGGAACTGACATCTGAATAACACATTGCACCCTCCAGTGTTTATTTCTGTTCCACCATCTTACCTCTTAATCATTTATGTCTATGTTGATTTTATTTTACGGTGCATGTTCTTTTTTTGATTTTGATTTTTGATTTGTGTTTGATTTTGCTTAATTTTGAGTTTATATCCACTACTGATGGTTGCAATTTGATGAAGGTCTTTATTTTGTGTCTTAATTTTTTTATTGTAAACCTCCCAGAGTGGCCTTGTAGCCAGATGGATTGTAGAGAAGTCAAACATACAAACATTTTTCCAGTGGAAATACAGGATAAAACTGCTGTAAATAAACAAACAAATAAACAAACAAACATCCCTTCACCAGTCCAAAATGACAGCCTAACACCCAGCAGGAAAAGGATGCCACCCCTAAGAATTTGTTGCTGTAATGGCAACAACATCAAAGAACGTCTGGCTTCAACCGTGTCAAATACCACAAATACTGCAGTGACAGTGGCCAATATTACTCTGTTCCAGACAAGTTTCAAGGCGCGTAAGATCAGAGAAGAAAAAGAGCCTCACATCAGCAGTTTTGAGGACAGCAAACATATCCAGAATGTGCTCCTCTCCCTGACGCAAGAATCCTGAAAAGGAGGGGATTGGCAGGGAGGCAGCAAGGGCTGAAGGAAAGCCTAATGGAACCATCCCCTTGTACTGGTTTGGCCAACAAGGGGTACCGAAAATGCTGGACAACACGGTCAACCCATAGACCTGCATAAACTCAAAACACCAGCATTAAAGAAAAAACCATTGAGGATCACAATGCTTACTTAACTCCATTGCAAGAATTGTCTTTTTACTCATACTGCACAAAAAATGTACAGATTCAAGAGACCATTCCAGACAGCCATCATTAGAGTGTTGGTATTTATAGAAAACTCAAGAGCACATTGTTTACAAAGAATGAATATAATTTGGATACCTAACCCACTGAGGTAGGTATCCAGCTGCTTAGCCAGAGGCTGGAGTTTGATTCCCCACTGTGCCTCCCAATAGAAAAGCCACTGTGGTTAACCTTGGGCAAGCTACACGACCTGAGAGCACCCTTAGAAGAAGGGAATAGTAAACTACTTCTGAGTACTCTACATATGGAAGATCCATATCACATGAAGAGAAAAGAAAAATTAGTGATTGCAAGGTACTAATCACTCTGGATCAATGCATTAAACTGAATGAGAAAGAAGCTGCATCAATTAAATTGAACAGTTCTATATAATAATATTGTGGGCACATTTAGCCTCTAAGTAATTCTTACCTCCCCAAAGGCTCCTCGGCCAATCACTTTCAAGATTTCAAAGTCTTCTTTATGCAGTCGCATCTGTTTCACTTTAGAAGTGAAGGGCTTGGCTGAAACAGAGGAAAATATCAAACATTTCAAAAGAATAGTAAAAAATATATGTATATGACTAAAATAACAGTTGCTATAACATTTTCAGCAAAACGCGATGCCTGTTCAAAACTAATTCAAAGGTCCGGTGGAGTCCTAGCAATCACATATAAAATTTGGAACAGTTTGCTGTAATAATTGCAGTTAAAAATCTTATGGACATGGACCTGACAAATTCTTTGTTGCTATAACAATTCTACTCAGCGGACTTGCATATTGCTACTCATCTACTTGTCTGACTTCAGTACTTGAACTTCTTCCCTAAATGAGATTGGAAACAGAAAAGAGTTTGATAGGAAAGGATGTAATTCTCCTTCCTCCTGTACCACTACTTTGATTAAAACTCTCCACAGCTATGTAAAAATAGTAATAAGACATTTTGTGAAATATGATCATAGATATTTTAGGACACAAATATTTAATACCCTTAAGAGTAATGTTAAAAAAATAGTTTTAGGAACGTACTGCCAAAAAAAAAGTATGTCATGTGGAGTGGCCTGTGAAGAGCTTCACATTCTGCCTTGTCCTCCTCTCTATAAGGCCATTAGGGAAGTGCTTTTTGTTTTTTGTTTATTTTTTAACTCCAACTTCCAGAATTTTCCAATAATTTCCTGGACAAATTCTGTGAATGTCACAGACCCACAATGGCAGACACCTTCACTTTGTTCACCTAGGAAAGGGCCATTTTAGACCTCCATTTCCTGCTGCTATGTTGCCTGGGAGGAATGGTTCCTGGGTCTGGTAGGCATCATTTATAGAGTCTATAGAGCTGCAAAATTATAACACCCAGGAAGCACTGCTGTAGGTTAATTTCGGACAGTATTGTGAAAGGAAATGAAGGCCTAGAATCCAATAAAGCTTTGAAGGAAAAGGCCTTTTTCTAGTTGAGCTAAATAAAGGTGTCTACAGGAGTGGGTTTGTGGGATGAAACTCCCACAGTTGTGCTTGGGAAATTCTTAAAGTTGGAGTCCAACAACAGCAGCAGCAGCAGCATTTTAAAAAGCAGAAAAGAAAAAACACATCCTTAACAGCCATTATACTTCTCTCATAAAATGCTCCACAGTTGCTGGAGTATAGCTAGAGCCTTCATTTTAGTTTTACTGTTCAGCTCACAGAGGTCAAAGCATTTTTCAAATCTTCAAGTCCATTCAAAATGCTGTGATTTCTGGCCTACAAAGACAGATCCTCCTGAAAGCCATTCCTGCTTCAACAAAGAACAGAGTCTACTGTCTTGTCAATCAACCAACTACATGTATACCTAGGACTAATTCAATTGCTAGTTATGTTGATAGCTCTTTAATCCTGACACTCTGTAATATTCCAAAGTTTCCATAGCAATAGCAGAAAAACAAATATTATTAAAAGCAGATCAGTTTTAAAATGTAGCTATTTTTAGAGACTGTGCTAAATTTAATGAGTTTTAGTATCAATAAATCTTTAATCATGTTTGGGATACTTTTCATAGCTAAGAAGAAGTCAATGCATACTATTATCCAACAGTTTCATAAAGACCAAGACAGTGAAAAAATAATGAATCCTCTTGAGAATAGTTCCTAATTGAAATATCAGGCACCTGTCATATAAAGATATGCAGACATCACAACAACAAAAATCACTAGCATAGAAGTGACAGTGATCCAAGCCACTCTGAAAAGATTTGGGTGCATTCAGACATAAGAAAAAGCCAAAACTGCTGACTATTCTGTCTTATTCATAAATATACTGCTAATTGTCCCCGCTTGCCAACAAGAAACTAATGACAAACTAGCTAAAAAATAGTAGAGGAACAAAAAAAATCCTGCTGCATCCAAAGCCAAACTCTAAGTCCTCTAACAAACCAAGAATGGGAAGCAAGCATCAAACCCTAGCTTCAGACTGTTTGTTTGTTGTGGGAATAAAACACTAGGAGTTTGGCTTCAGACATAACAGGAAGTTTTACTCCATTAGTTTCTGGTTACCTTAGCTTATGGGAGAAAATGTAATGCAGAGCTTAAACATAATTAGAGCCTTTTTTTAATGGAAAGAGAGGAGAAAATGAGATCTAGTTTGTTCTGTCTACTGTGACCCACTGGCTCAGATTACCAGAACTGACCAACCCAATGTAACCAGCCCCACCAGGTACCAGCTGTCACTATCTGGTGGATGGTAGGACTATACAGCTTGCTTGATCTGGGATTATGTTGTGGCAGAATCAGAGCTAGGAGAAGCAGGGTAGATGACGGGAGGCTACTTGAATTCACAGAAACAGGGTATGATAAATCTCAGAACAAACAGAAGGCTTAGCAAACAACTTCACAGAAGGAGCAGAACAGAGGAAATAACGCAAATAGAGATATTCAAAAATGTATACATAATAGAAGCTCCCACCATGTGCTTCCGACTAGCCTGGTAGCAACATCTTTCTAGTGAGGAGAATATTACTTTTGTTTACAGAGTCTTTATTTAATTTCCATGTTAATTTATACCAAGGTGTTCCCCCCCCCCCCAGCTTCTTAAATGTGAATGCATCATGTTAATGAAAGAGAGAGACACCAAAGCTTTGGATTCTTTCATGTTTCCCTCTTTCCTTCACCTTTTGTCTGTCAAACCACCAGGGAATGTTTAATCAAATAGCATTGTGAGGGCTACTGTAAGGAGCAAATCGGAACATCCAGAGGGAGGTAATTTTGAGTCACAGAAGGGCCTGAACTGGTTGTAACCCAATGAAGAATATTACTTAATTCAGTACTTCTTTGAGGGTGAGATACTTGTGATAAACTCTGTGATTCCCTTCATCTTGTGCTGTCCATCTTTGCCTGTGGATCTTTTTTGCCTTTTATTCTATATATTATACCCATTTTATTAGGATTATATTTGCTAATATAATCCTAAAAAACATTCCTCTTTGGGATTATTTTCTGGTTCTTACCACCTGATCACCTGGGGATTTCCCCTTTTTTCTCCTGTACTTAGATTATTTTTGCTGCCTGCTGCTGTGTGCCAGTAGTGGACTCATAGAGGAGAAGAGAATTATCATCATCATTATCATTTTAGACCTGCAGAGCTAGAAAGAACCCTACAGATCATCAATTCCAGCCCCTGTCAAGGAGGCCTAGTGATGAATCAAGTTCCCAATCTCTGGCTCTGCAGCCTGATACCTAAACCACTGAGCTCTCCAGCACAAAAGATATCATTGGTGGGGGAAGAGAAATCAGACTATATTCTAGCTGTTTTTGGTGGGGGTGCTTTGACTGTATTTTTAATCTTCATTTGTTTCCTCGTTTTTCTTGGTTGGGGAAGAAATTGTAGTTTGTTTGTTTTTTATTTTACCTCTCCCCCTGCCCATAGGTTTGGGTGGTTTCTTCCCCTTGTTAGACTGATTTTTATAATTGTGCTATTTGGTCAGCTTACAGTGGATTACTCATTGTAAACATCTTCTTAAGCAAAAACAAAAGAAAGAGTCCAAGAGTCTTAGTTTGAAAGTCTCAGTTGAGCTTTTTATTCTGATAGTCTTGGTTAAGCTGTCCAGGGATAAAGGCAAAAAACAAAACAAAACAAAAAGCAAAAAAAAAAAAAAGAAGCAAAACAAACAAGGAATGGAATAGAACAGAGGGAAGCAAGCCTGTACATAAACATACTTGAAAGGCACGCAGACAAATATATATATAGACAACTCTCAGGGAACTGTCTGCCAAACTTCTGTCTAGCAGAAGACTCTGTAGTCTGCAGGAATGGATGATGGATAACAAAGTGTTAATTTAAACCAAGGTGTTTTTTCCCCCAGCCACAAACATTCTCTCTTGTAACAGTTATTAACTGTTTTCGCTCTTTAGAATCATTCTTCACATACTTTTGATGAAAAACTGTGTCAACATACGTATGTAAGTGAAGCTCAAAACATATCTGGCATTTCCTGAGAAAAGAAAGGGCAGCCACAGAGTCCTGTCTTATAATGCCAGTCAGAAAAACAGTTTCATTCCCAGCCACATGCAAAAAAAGTAGCATATTTCTAGCTAGATCAATTGGAGAACATCTAGATATCCCTGGCTATACTCTTATTCCAAATAAGCAACAAATGTAAAAGGAGAGTAAGACTACACATTATTTTTCCTGTAAGAAACAAAAGAATGACATGGAAAACTAAGACACCTCAAGCAATAAGCAGTGCAATTATATAAATATTTTTCTCAGAAAAGACCTTTTAAACTTATCACTAGACAGATAAAGAATTGCAATCATAATAACAAGCTTTTCTCTACAGGCTCAGTCCAGCATCTGCACTCACCAAAGTCCCAGGACACATGTTAACTTGAGATGGTAACATTGAAATAAAAGGGATGAGCCGTGTGGCATTTATAAAATACAAATGCAAGAATAGGCAATACTTTTTAATAGGTCACTAATAAATAATAACAAAAAATTAACTATATAAGCTTTCATGGGTAAATCCCACTTCTTCAAAGCAAGTACCAAAAGTCCAAATGTTCGTGGCAAGATGGGATTTGCCAGGAGGTTATTCTCAGATGTAAAGTTCTTGGCAAGATGAATTTTGCCAGGCACGTTCATCTTGGATGTGGCCAGAAGTTGTTTTAAAGTTACCGTTGAGACAGCTGTGGGTTGGATTTCACACTCCAGTTCTTCAAACAAAGGGGCACAGGCCATGCATGCACACACACACTTCCTCTCCATTTGGGTCTTCTTCAAAACAGACATGTTTCTGCTTGGCCTGGAAAGCAGGGGTGGGACAGAAAACCCATGTCCTCCCTCTGGGAATTGGGTATAATTTAGTAAACGTTAGGTATAGCCAATTGGGATCAGATTAAAGTAAAAAGAAGTAAACTAAAGTAAAAAAAAAGGATGTGGTGGCACTGCGGGTTAAACTGCTGAGTCACTGGGCTTTCAATCAAAAGGATGACAGTTCAAATCCACACAACGGGTTGAGCTCCCCTTGCTTGTCCCAGCTCCTGACATCCTAGCACTTCAAAAGCATGCAAATGTGAGTAGATGAATAGGTATCACTTCAGTGGGAAGGTAACAGTGTTCCATGTCTAGTCATGCCTAGTGATTGCAGTCCTGCTCTGCTGGTGTTGAGAGTCCATGTGCCTTCTTGTTGGTACGTGAGGGGGTGGTTTTCTGCCCCACCCCTGCTTTCCTGCAATCTGTCACCTGCTTCTTGACTCACTTCACACATGCTTAGTTTCCAAATATTTGGGCACAGACTGATTTACCATGCATGGGGCAGGAAATATACTTCAAATCCCTCAGCTCCTATAAATGATTTTAGGAACCAAGATAAAACAAGTTGTTTTCTTCTTCTTCTTTGAGACTGATGATGAAAGCTGTCTTTGTGGTGACATAAATATCGGGTTGTGTGCTACAGAGAAGAAACATGGCACTATTAGGAACAAGCATACTGATCTTACCCTTCCCAATAAATGCTTGCTTAAGAGAGATATGAGATGGAAAGCAAGGTTTCATCTACAAAACCTGATGAAAGAAAACTTGAATTTTTAATCTTCTGTCCCTATCCCTTCTTTTTAGGTCACAACGTTTTAGAACATAACCTATAGAAAGGGATGTGTTGTTTTTATTGGCTGCATCTATGCTGCTCCAAGAGTAGTGGGATAAAAATGTTTTAAATAAATAATAAGAAATAACAGCATCCCAAAAACCTGTTACCGGCATTGTTTTCCATATCCACTCACAAGTTACTGTGTTTCTACTATGTATGATGAGGCCATCTCTAACTGCATAACAAAAGCACTCACAGAGAGAGGAGATAGCTAGTCAACAACTCCTGGATTCTGATACCGGAGATTCTTCCATGTCCAAGGAAAGTTATGTCAGGTAGATGTAAAGAGAATCAGTGCATAAACCAAGCTAAAATTCAAAAAATCTCTTATTTGCCAGAGTCCTGTATATCTTTCAGGATGGACAAAAATCAATGTGTTTTTTTCCCCAAATCAAATTGATTTAAATAATGTTTTAGATTAAAACATCCACTGGTAAAGATATATAGGCATATGTACACAGAGAGAGACACACACAAACAGAGTGTGCATTCAAATGTGTACTGTATAAGAAAATATAGGGACGTGTTTATGGTAGCAAAACTATAAGGTGCCTACCTAAAATTCGATGTAGTAAAATTTGTGTAGTAAAACAAACTGTATTTTTTTTAAGTGTGAAAATCACAATTGAAGATACAAGCTATTTGGCACTGTCTGGTTCACATGGAAAGATCAGTGATGGCAGCAGAATTGTCCCTCAGATTACCTTTGGGTGATCTTTCAGAACAGGAGATGAAATACTGTTGTTTAAAGCAAGAGGCTAGCAGTGGGGAAACTGAATAAATACTGGGATATGGAGGTTATGCTACCCTATACTGTACTTGGGAAAGAACAGATCCTTTCTTTCTTTCTCCTAGAATGCCAATGGCCACAGGAAAAAAAAATTCTGTAGGTCAGGTTTCTCCAGCCTGGTGTCCTCCAGATATTTCAGCAAAGAGGCTTGCTACTACCTCTGCTAGGAGGTTTTAGTGATAAACAACTCTTTTACTGTTCACTTTCCTAAAAATCTCAGTATATTCACATACATCAAGATTATGCACTTTAGATACTAATCATAGTCTTGAAATGTCAGTAGAATAACACTTCTTCACTATGGTGAGCTATCCTGAAGAACTCTTCACATCACAAATGTATAAAGAAAGAAAACTGTATTACACTAGGGCCCCTCAGACTTCTATGAATGCTGCAGAAGTCCTTTTATCTGTTTCATCACCATAGAATTCAGTCATTTCTATATTCAAAAACAGTGTGCAATGGGGGAAAAGACAAACAAAAAGAAATGTATTGCATCTTAAGGGTAATAAGGAAATTTGTGGAAAATCCAGGAACCTACAGTTTGTATGTTGTTCTTATGCTGTCAATAACTTAGAAATCTTCTTTTAACATGGATCAAAGAGTAGACGAAAAAATAAGTTTCTCACATCGAATCCTTTCTCAATGCCTCCAGATACCTTGCCATTCAGCTCCACCACTCCATGCAAGCCAAAAGAACAATATCACAGAATCATAGAACTGAAGTGCTGAAAGGGACCTGAAAAGTCACCACGTCCAACCCCCTGCCAAAGCAGGGAGTCCTCAGTTAAAGCATTCTTGAGAGTTGAAGCAGAGTCCACCACCATCCAAGTCAATTCATTCCAACAGCTCTATTGTCAAGAATTTCTTCTTAATCTTTAGACAAAATCTAATTTTTCATAATTCAAACCCACTGCTTTGAGTCCTACCCTTTGGAGCTACAGAAAACTAGTTTGCTCCATTTTCTGTAAGAGATAGAACATCTTTTATTGATACTGCACCTCTGAAAATTATATGGGGTGGAACCTACCTTCTACCCAACTCTGTTTCCCCAAGAAACAGGGGGTGGGCTCCCCACGATCACCTGTTGTCAGAAATGCAGCTTCCCAAACAACCCAGCTTCATGCAAGTCAATAGAGATAATGCTCTACTGGATTTCTCGTACTGAGAAAAAAAGCTGGTTTTTTTGTTTCTGTCAAGAGCTGCACCATATACAAAAGAGCAGATATGCTGCCACAATTTTATGAGCGGCAAAGCCCTACAGTAACCGTTGCCCCCATGCCAGCCCATTTCTGACCATGTATACAGTACTCATTAAACATTCCAAATATGTTCCATATTTGAGGACATTCCATAGTCCTCAAATGTTTTGTGGAAGAAATATCAATCATTTAAGACATGCAGATGATGCAACCATATTACTGGCAAAAAACCGGAATTACCTTTAACAACTTCTGATGAAAGTAAAAGAAGAAAGTGCACAGCAAAACTACAGTTGAACATTAAAAAGGTAAAAAATCATGACTCCATAAGAACTACATGACCTTTATGTTGACAATGAATAAATTGAAATTGTCAAAGATGTTGTATATCTTGGTTCAATTATCAATCTAAATGGAGACTTGCAGCTAAGAAATCAGAAAAGAAGACTGAGATTCAGAAGATCAGCTATGAAGGAACTAGAAAAGTGCCTTTAAAAGGTCCTCAAAGTTCAGTCATTTAATTTATATATTTATATTATTTATATGCCCCTTTTCTCCCCATAGGGGAACCAAGGTGGCTCACAATCAAAACTATACCATGATCAACAGTTTTAAGATACCACAGAAACTATATTTTAAAATAATTAAAAATGTATCAGTATTAAAGCCAAGATTAAAAACAATTGAAAATTTAAAAAAAAACATTTTAAAATCTCTGAATTTAATAGATACAGCACTCCTCAGATCTCCACTTATTGTTTAAAAGCCTGCCTGAAAAGGAAGGCCTTTGCCTCATGTCCAGGGAGAAGGAGGGAAGGGGGCAACTGGCTTTTCAAGACAGCAAATTCCAAAGCCTGGGAGCAACCACTAAGAAAGCTCTCTCACGTTCCTCACCAAATCTTGGGAAGTTGGTAAAGCCGAGAGAAGGGGCTCGTCAGTAGAACATAAAAACCAGGAAGACTCATGTGGGGTGATACAATCCTTCAAATTGCCTGGATCCAAGAAGTGTAGGTAATAACCAACACTTTGAATTGGGCCTGGAAACAGACTGATAGCCAGTGAAGCTGTTGTAATAAGGAGTTATATGCTCCCTGTGACCAGCACTAGTCTGGCTGAAGAATTTCCAACTTGCCTGTTACAATCAATAGGTTTAACATACTTATCTCTGACAGAATCTTGCCCTTTGCAGTCGGCCATTTCCTACTGTTAATTTCCTAGATAATTTTTCAAAGGTAGGGAAAGAAAAAGATACTAAAAAGTAACAAGGAAATTCATGGGAGCTCTCTCCTTTTTTGAACACAGTAGATCAAGCAGAGACGTCCAGCGCTCCACCTTGCCCAATGAGACTCGATCTCTTTCAGCCTGTGACGCCAGATATGGTGGACAAAGTGCTTGAACGCTGTCATGCCACCACCTCCTCCCTTGACCCTTGCCCGGCCTGGCTAATCAAAGCAGCCAGGCCTATAATAACCGAATGGGCCATGGCAATAATTAATGGGTCTCTCCAGGAGGGCAAGGGGAACCTCATTAGGCCTATAAGGAAGAAACCAAGTTTGGTGGCGGACAACATTGGCAATTATAGGCCTGTCGCCAATGTTTCTTTCCTCAGCAAAGTGGTAGAGAGGGTGGTGGCTGACCAGCTCCAGGCTCTTTTGGATGAAACCAATGCCCTGGATCCATTCCAGTCGGGCTTCAGGCTGCGCCACAGTATGGAAACGGCATTGGTCGCCCTGTTTGATGACCTGCTGAGGGAGGCCAACAGGTGCAAAATGTCTTTGTTGGTCCTCCTCGATATCTCAGCCGCCTTCGATACCGTTGACCACGGTATCCTCCTGGGGAGGCTCTCTCAGTTGGGAATCGGTGGTCTGGCGCTTGCCTGGCTCCAATCCTTCTTGGAGGACCGTCCTCAGAGAGTACAGCTTGCGGAGTGTGTTTCGGCCCCGTGGAATCTCAATTGTGGGGTTCCGCAGGGCTCGATTATTTCCCCAATGCTGTTTAACATCTATATGAGGCCGCTGCGTGGGGTCATCAGGGGGTGTGGGGCTTCGTGCCATCAATACGCTGATGACACCCAGCTCTACATCTCCTTTTCTCCAACCACAGTGGATGCCGTCCCGTCCCTTCAGCGCTGCCTGGAGGCTGTACAGCAATGGATGCAGGAGAATGGACTGAGGCTGAACCCGGACAAGACGGAGGTCCTGAGGGTGGGTGGCCCTGCCATGGGTGGTTTGGGAAACTCCCTCTCTTTTGGGGGAGTGACTCTCACCGCGAAGAGTGAGGTTCGCAGCTTGAGGGTCCATCTGGATTCGGCGCTCACCATGGAAACCCAGGTAGCGTCAGTGGTCCGCTCTGCCTATTTCCATCTGTGGCGGATTGCCCAGCTGCGTCCCTATCTTGATGTTGGGGTGCTCACCACTCTGGTCCATGCGCTTGTAATCTCGAGATTAGACCACTGTAATGCACTCTATGTGGGGCTACCTTTGAGATTGATGCGGAAGCTTCAAATGGTGCAGAATGCAGCGGCCAGACTTCTCACTGGGGTGAGAAAATATCAGCATATTTCCCCCACTGTGGCTGCCTTGCATTGACTGCCTGTTCGTTTCCGCATTGATTTCAAAGTGTTAATGATGACATATAAAGCCCTAAATGGTTTAGGACCTCGATATCTAGCGGAACGCCTCCTCCCACCTAGATCTACCCGAATCACTCATTCTAGCCAGGAAGGGCGGCTGAAGGAGCCTAACGCCGAGGGAGGCCCGGAGAGAAAGAACAAGAAACCGGGCCTTCTCGGCAGTGGCCCCTCGCCTTTGGAACAGTCTGCCCCCAGAGATCTGTCTGACTCCCTCGCTGGGTGTTTTTAAGAGCAAATTTAAGACCTGGCTTTTTAGGCAGGCTTTCCCTCCTGTCATCACTTGAATATTTTTCCCATCTTGAACTATATTACTACTGTTGTTTTTTATTTTATTATATTGTTTTTATTTTATCTATTATTGTTAGCCGCCCAGAGTAGACTTCGGTCTAGATGGGTGGGGTATAAATTAAATAAATAAATAAATAAATAAATAAATAAATAAATAAATAAATAAATGTGGATTTTTAAAAAACAGTAAAAAATATGAAACAACTAGTTTATAAACTATAAGTAACCATTATTCATTTCTGAAAGTAACTGTTATTATATCTTCTGGTAAGTTTCTCTCTCTCTCTCTCTCTCTCTCTCTCCCCCCCCCCTCTCTCTCTCTCTCTCTGTGTGTGTGTGTGTGTAAGAGTAAGAGAGAGAGAGAGAGAGAGAGAGATCAAACATATGACAAATCATCCCACTGAAATAAAAGGCTTAAAAGCTTTGAACCAACTGTTTACAGCTCAAAGCATTTCAATGCTTCTTCTTCTTTTTTTTTTACCCCTTTCCATAAACACATAATATTTGTTTTCAAGAGCCTTGTGGCACAGTGGTTAAACTGCTGTACTGCAGCCAAAACTGTATACAGGACCTGCGGTTCAATCCCAGGTAGCCAGCTCAAGGCTGACTCATCCTTCTATCCTTCCGATGTCGTAAAATGAGTACCCAGCTCGCGGGGGGGGGGGGGATGTGTAATATAATTAACTTGTAAACCGCCCAGAGAGCGCTTTAAGCGCGACGGGGAGGTATATAAGCAGCACACTTTTGCTTTTTGCTTCATTTAAAAAAAAAAAACTCTATTAAAGAAACATTTAAACTGCATTTTTTCCACTCCATAATAAGAACAGAAAAATAATTTAATCCAGTTGGATAACGTATTTTGTACAACTTCGGTACAAAAATATGTGACTCTATACCTCACAATTTAAGCTAAAAGGGCCATTTTCATATGACAGACTTTGAACAACCTTGAGGACGACCTGGGCTAATACAACAGGATCTCTACACCTATGCAATTTTCTCTTTTTTAAATACATGGTAATACTCAACAGTTATGATTTCCAAATAATCATTGAGGAAAGTTTTAAGAGATGCAGTCAAAGTCTGTAAATTCCACAGCTACATTTGTCCTTATATGTGCTAAATTTTTTACAGCCCATTGGCAGCTTGCTTTCAAATATAAAAGCTCAGACAGATATTTTGCTGTGCAGTCAGAGGTGGGGAGTTAAATTCCCCAGAGTACCTTGTGGACAAAAAGCCAGCCTGTGTAGCCTTGGGCAGGATGCGCAATCCCAGAGTGCAGAAGAGAATGGTATACTGAGTACTCTATATCTATACTGTATAAGAGATATTCCCATCATTCTGGAAATGTTATACAAAAAAATGCTCTGAAGAGAGAAAAAATGAAAAATACATTTTAAGCACAGGTCTCTATTTCAGCTCTTCACTATCTGAAATTATGTTTCTAACTCAAAACTAATTTTTAAAATATTTAGCTTTAATCCTAGCTTTAAGATTTGCCTGCATCCCTATCAAATGGCGACTTGAGATAAATGTGTTATTGATTGATTGAATGATTTAAAATATTTTTTACCCCACCCTTCTCCTTAAAAAGCGCGGCTTACATAATTCAAGAAGACGATATTTAAAGTTAAAAACAGTAAGTATACAAATACTGAAAATGATTTTTTAAAAAAAACACAATAAAAGAGAGTAAACAAACCAAAAATACATTAAAACAATAAGGCACAACCATCAATTTAAAACCCCACTCAGGCAGGCAGTCATTAAGAGAAAGCTTGCCTGAAGAGAAAGATCTTTGCCTGCTTGCGGAAGGGCAGCAAAGATGGGGACAGCCTAGCCTCCTGTGGGAGGGAGTTCCAAAGTCTGGGAGCAGTAACAGAGAAGGCCCTCTCCTGGGTCCTCACCAAATGCACCTGTGAAGGTGATGGGACTGAGAGAAAAGCCTCTCCCGATGATCCTAACACCCGAGCAGGATCATACAGAGAGACTTAGTTCTTGAGATAGCTTGGACCCAAGCTGATCAGCGCTTTATAGTTTAGAACCAGCACTTTGAATTGTTCCTGGAAATGGACTGGCAGCCAGTGAAGCTGCTCCAACAGGAGATTATGTGATCCTTGTGACTAGATGCAGTTAGTAATCTGGCTGCCGTGTTTTGGACCTGCTGAAGTTTCCAAATACTTTCCAGAGGCAGCCCCACAATGAGCGCATTACAGTAATCCAGCCGGGATGTACCCAAGGCATGTGTCACCATTGCCAGATCAGACCTTTCCAGGTCTGCTGAACAGTAAAGCCAGTTCTTGCTCCATTACTTTGCTAAGTAAAATACAACAAAAGGAACACCTCAGAAGAGCACCAACAGAAGCTAGGATGAAAAACAGAGACAACAGTTGCCTGCTAGAGACAGAGCAGAAGCACTGGTTTCTGCCAATATATTCAGCAGCCACTGGATAAACAATATGAAGAATATGCACATAAATAATGTACTCATCTGAAAGCTGGCTTAGTCCCAGTTAGTAAACACTCTGGCACTCTCTAAGTGACTCACCAATCATGGAAAAACTGGGCTAAAGGAAATTACAGTATTCAATTACAATATTCAATTCTCAGATTTGTGTGAGCAAATGTTAGTTGTTCTGGAACAAATATGGGTGTTTCTTGTGTAAACTGGAGAAACTTTTCCATATAAGAACAGCTGATAACTTCAATGGCCAAATTAGCTCATAGTCAAAGCACCATCTTTCTTTACTAAAAATATTCCATATTTTTAAAAAACTTGTCCCATTTTAAAATTAAATATTACATAAAAAACAGTTAGACTTCTTGATCATTCACTTATATATTCAATGTGTTTTTTTTCCTATGTCATTACTTGTCTGGTAGTTCAGGATTATGATCACATAGGGAAAAGAAAGGCAGGATCACAAACCTAATAAAATAATATCACACCTCAGCCAGTTCCAACTCACAACTGCTTTATTATATATAGATACAGCAACTAAGCAGCACTAATAATTGTATGGCATTGAACCATACTAGTCCATTTGAAAACAAAAGAATTTGTACGGCCAGACAGAGTCTTTTAAAAACACTATGTTCTTATTGGTTTGATTAACTGAAAGAAGAATGATTCCCCCCCCCCCCCATGCAATTAGTGGTTCATGATCACACTGGAAAAGGAAATGTAGGATTCTGAGCCTAATAAAAAGATACCTTGAAAAAGAAAGGTTACTTACCTGTAACCATAGTTCTTCGAGTGGTCCTCTGTGAATTCACACATATGGGTATTGTCCGCGCCTGCGCTGACGATCTCGGAAGATTCTAGAGCTAAAAGTAACAATTTTATGGTATGATCTCCCATGAGGCAATGCTCCTCCCACTCACCCTTCCCCTCAGTTCCTAGAATATGTCCGCCGGGCAAAAGTTGTAGAAGCAGGAAGGCACCGTGACGGACAGAGGGGAGGATGGGCGGGTAGTGTGAATTCACAGAGGACGACTCGAAGAACTATGGTTACAGGTAAGTAACCTTTCTTTCTTCATCGTGGCCTCTGTGAATGCACACATATGGGTGACTATCAAGCTTCACTTACCGGCAGGTGGGACGTCACGGTAGGAATGAAGCTAAGACAGCTCTGCCAAAACCAGCATCAGTGCGTGCTCTGACATCTAGCCGGTAGTGCTAGACAAAGGTCGACGGAGTGGACCAGGTTGCAGCACGGCAGATATCTGGAATGTCTGTGCCACGTTGATAGGCCAGTGACGTGGAAAGTGCTCTGGTGGAATGTCCCTTCAGCTGATCAGGTGATGGCTTCCCTGATAGTTGGTAAGCAAGGGATATAGCTTGCACAATCCATCTGAAAATAGATTGAGAAGATGCTGGGCTTCCCTTATTGGGCCCATAGAAACACACAAACAATCGGTTTGTGGTCCTGAAGTCCTTAGTTCTATTCAAATAGAACGCCAAAGAACGTCGAGCGTCAACTGTGTGGAGCATGTTTTCCAAGGGAGATGATGGAGATTTGAAAAAGGAAGGCAGAATGATAGGTTGATTCCTATGAAACTCAGTTACCACCTTCGGAAGGAAGGACACATCAAAATAAAGAGTCACCTTTTCAGGATGGAACTGAATGAACGGAGGGTCCGACCGGAGGGCGGCGAGTTCACTGGCTCTTTTGGCCGAAGTGATAGCAACCAAAAAGGCTGTTTTCAAGGTAAGTAGTTTAAGGTCGGATGTGACCATAGGTTCGAAAGGAGGACGCATGAGTGCATTCAGAACGATTTGTAGTGACCATTGAGGGGTGATACGTTGAGGTGGGGGGCGGGTGTTATTGAGCCCCTTGAGAAATTTCTTTACAGCTGGATGAGAGAAAAGTCTTGCAGAAGGAGAATCATCAGGTTGGTGTGCAACAATCGCTGCAATGTAAACCTTGAGAGTGGGGATCGAAAACCCGAAATTGAAAAGATGGAGCAGGTAAGTAAGAAGAGTTTTGACGGAAACAGGTATGGCAGGTAAGTTATTGTCTTTCGTGTATTTAAGGAAGGATTTCCATTTGTTCTCATATAGGAATCTAGTAGAGGGCTTTCGAGCCCGATCTATAATTGTTTGAAGGTCGGGGTTATCCTCCAAGCCGTTAAGTGAAGGGATGAGAGGTCTGGGTGGTAGATCATCCCGTCGTTCAAAGTGAGAAGATCTGGAATCAGAGGTAGCCGGAACGTGTCTGTCGAAATCGATCGGAGGTAAGAGAACCACGGTTGTCTCGGCCACCAGGGGGCTATCAATATGGCGTCTGCATGGAACTGGCGGATTCGGATTACAGTTCATTGTATTAGTGGGATCGGGGGGAAGAGGTAGAGAAGTGCCCTCGACCAGTTGATCATGAAAGCATCCCCGATGGAGTTGGCATCAGCCCCAGCTCGAGTGCAGTAAGTTGCACATTTTGCATTCGATCTCGAGGCAAAGACATCTACGTCCGGTGTCCTCCATTGGTGGCATAGGAGATGGAAGACGGACGTTTTGAGGGACCACTCGTGGGATCTCGACGTGAGGCGACTCAGATGGTCCGCCAGGTAGTTCTCCTCCGTGAAGAGGTCGACTGAGAGGTATAGTAGGGAGGAGGAGTGGGTGCCCCCTTGTTTGTTGACGTAAAAGAGGGCAGTGGTGTTGTCTGTTGCTAGTTGGATTACACGGCCCCGAATAATTGGTAGGAAGGCATGGAAGGCTTTTATGATTGCCATGAGTTCTAAGTGATTTATATGTAGTGTCGATTCCAATCTCGTCCAAAGTCCGTGAATTTCGTATTGCAGGCAGTGAGCACCCCATCCCCAGGGACTGGCGTCTGTCGTGATCTGTACAGTGGGTTGAAGAGACCGGAACAGGCGACCGACAAGGAGATTGGGTGTTGTGGTCCACCAGGTGAGTTGATGCGAAAGTTCCGGTGTAACTCGTAGTTGTTTCGAGGTTGTCTGTTTGTGGATCGAATTGTGCTAGGAACCACGCTTGGAGGGATCTGAGTTTGAGTCTCGCATGTTGGATGACTGAGGTCGTCAAAGACATGAGTCCTAGGAGATGCTGGGCGTGTCGAGCCGTGACCAAAGCTCGAGGTCGAAACGAAGCTATGGCATGTTTTAGTTTTCTGATTCTTTCTTTTGGAATGAATGCTCTGGCTTGTATGGAATCGAGTAGGGCTCTGATGAAAGTAGCAGTTTGGGATGGTTGTAGATGCGACTTGGAATGATTGATTTGGAGACCGAGGTTTTGTAGAGTATGCAGAGTAGTGTGAGTGGCTCTTATGGCGTCGAGACGGGAGTGTGCTACAATGAGCCAGTCGTCGATGTAAGGGTAGATGTGAATACCCTGAAGACGAAGGAAAGCCGCAATTGGTGCCATGCACTTTGTAAATGTCCTTGGGGCTGTAGAGAGTCCAAATGGGAGGGAGCAGAATTGGTAAACCGAATTGTTGAAGTGGAAACGGAGGTACTTGTGGTGGGATGGGTGGATGGATATATGAAAATACGCATCCTTGAGGTCGATCAGGACGAACCAGTCTCCCTGTGAAAGAAGGGGGATAACGGCGTCAAGTGTGAGCATTCGGAATTTTCGAGGTCGAATATAGGTATTGAGGTCTCTGAGATCGAGAATTGGGCGGAGACTCCCGTCCTTTTTTGGTACCGTGAAATATTTGGAATAGAAGCCGTGAGGGGAATCACTAATTGGAACCAACGTAATGGCTTGTTTGCTTAGCAAAGAGTAGACTTCTTCCTGAAGGGTGTCAGAGTAAGGATTAAATTTGAGATTGCCCAAGGGAGGGAGAGATTGAAACTCAATACGGTAACCAAATGAAATAATATTAAGAACCCACTTGTCGTTTGTGATGTGTTCCCAGAATGGGAGAAAAGGTCGTAATCGTGGGAAATTTGAAGTATGAAAACTTTGAGGAATATGGGTAGGGGTATCAATATCGTCGATATCCCTTACCCTTCCCTTGTGCCTTTGCCTGAGGTTGACAATGTTGCTGCTGGTTTCGAACACGGGGATTCGAGGTCGATGGTCCCGGTGTCGAGAAAGGTCTGTCAGATTGTTGTTGACCCATGGGTCGGTATGACTGATACCTTTGGAATGGTTGGAAGGGATGTTGATAATAAGAAGAGGATCTGTAATTTGGTTTGTAGGGACGAAAGGAAGATTGGTTCATGTAAGTTTTAGCAGTCTTACGCATTTTGTGAAGACTTTCCATGGTATCATCTGTTTTTTGATGAAAAAGTCCAATGCCATCAAATGGGAGTTCTTCTATCCGATGTTTGGCATCGTCGTTAAGGGATGTAGACCTGAGCCAAGCGTGTCTACGGATGGCTATAGACGATGCTAAGGATTTAGAAGCAGCCTCGGCAGCATGTCGGGCGACTATTTTCTGTTGCTTTGCTAGGGATGTAGCTTCAGTATGGGCATGCATAAGGCTCGTTTTGATAGATTCAGCTGCAGACTCAAGAGTGGGCAGGATCTTCGCCCAAAGGTGCCGCTGGTAGGCGCCCATTGCTGCCTGATAGTTAGCCGTTCTAAGGAGGAAAGACTGCAAGGAGTAAATTCTCCTGGCTATGACGTCGAGTTTTCGTCCCTCTTTATTAGTCGGTGAAATCGAAGGCTTACCCCTGGATTTTTGTAAGTTGGATTCGACGATTATGGAATTAGGAACTGGATGTTTTGTTAGGAATTCCATGTCCGGGTCATGGGTTCTATACATGTTATCAGTGCGTCTGGACATTTTTAGATTTGTAGGAGGCGTGTCCCAGGCGTCTTTGATGATTTGTTTCAGGGCAGAGATGTATGCCAGGCTAAGGGGCTGCGACTTTTCTGTATGGATGTCATCAAATATGGTATCTGTTTCAGGAGAAGGAGGTTCTTCAACCTTAAGCTTGAGTGCAGTGGCCATACGAGAGATTAAATTGGAGTATGAAGTGAAGTCCTTCGATGGAGAGGACGGTCGTGCATCAGTGGGCTCAGAATCGGGAGTAGGGATATTCGCTGGGGATTCTGGGGACGATTCTTCATCAGTGTCGTGATCTGAGGTTGGTGGAGTAAGATGAGGACTCTTCATCTGAACGGGGAGTAATCTGAGACGGTCTAGACAGTGTAGGTCTCAATGTCGTAGTTGTTGTGACGTGGTGAGCCTTTGAGGAGTGCTTAGGTTGCTTTGATGGTAGTGCAGTTGAAGACTGTGAATGTCGTTTTTTTGACGTCGAGAGGGATGTCGATGTCGAGAGTGGTTCCGTAGGTTGAGATGTCATTGTCGATGGAATCTGAGGACAGTGCGGTGGGGATTCGCAACGAGATCTTTTCGCCGGATTTGGTTGCGAGAATCCCTGATAAGCTTCCATTTGGAATTGGTTAGTAAAGGGGAAAAAGTTCTCCATGCCAAGTTGTTGAAACGCAAGTTGCTGGTAGGCTGGGAAGAACGGGAATTGATAACAGTGGCCAAACTGAGATATTGGAGCTGATGGTTCGATATGCTTCCTCTTCCCCTTGCGTTTCTTTGGAGATGGAGGAGGAGTTTCAGGGTCAGACGGCTCGGTGTCGAAAGCCCGCCCTGAGATTGGGCTCGAATGGGCAGTGGCCGGACTGGATGGGGGTTCAGTCCCAACATGGCCAGTGGAGGGAGAAAAGCTACCAGGCAAAGCTGGAGCTTGTGCTGAGGGAATAAGCACCTCATCCCTTTCCACTATAGACACAGGAGCTTCCATGGAAGATTCTTCAAATATAGGAGAGGGTGGGCGCTCTCCGGGTGTCTCCAAGCGAACGGATTTGGTTTTCTTAGGCTTGGTAACAGGTTTCTCCTTCTTCTTTTTAGATTGTTCCTTGGGGACCTTTGTTTTTCAAGTCCGGGAAGTGTCGGAGCCCGCTTTGGAGCGGGGTGAAGGAGTAGAGTGCCCCGGCGTTGCAGATGAGGCTTGCCTAGGCGGGGCTGGCTCTAAGTGTTGAGCTTCAACAGGAGCCACGGTAGCAGGATTCATGGCTGCTTCCCAAAGGTGAGATCTTAATCGTTGCAGTCTGTGTTTTAGCGCAGGCTTAGTAAAGTTTCTACAAGCCGCGCAAGATTGGGTTTGGTGTTTTTCGCCTAAACAAAATAAGCACTTGTCGTGGCCGTCGGATGATGGAATTTTACTACTGCAGCCGACACAGCGCTTAAAAAGAGCTGAAGAGGCCATAAAGGGCGGGAAAAACTGAAGATCCAGGGAAAGGGGAAAAAATCGACGATAAAAGAAGAAAAAAACTCACGGGAGATCAAACGAAAAGGTTGTAGATTGCTAATTGAAGTAGTAATAGTATTTAGCAGTTGTATTTAGTAGCACAAAAGGCCGGATAATTGCTCTCTCTCTTCCGTAGAACTTTCCCGCACGGCGGAAAAAAGGAACTGAGGGGAAGGGTGAGTGGGAGGAGCATTGCCTCATGGGAGATCATACCATAAAATTGTTACTTTTAGCTCTAGAATCTTCCGAGATCGTCAGTGCAGGCGCGGACAATAACCATATGTGTGCATTCACAGAGGCCACGATGAAGAAGGGTCAGTTTAGGTCACAGTTCTGTCTTCTAGACACAGAAAGCTATATATGCAAATATAATTACTTCCATCCCAATAGTTTAGATGTGATGGCTAAAATCTTGTGGGTATAACTACACTTGCAGAAAGTTGACAATATCATCAGGGTGATTTTTGGAAATAAAACACTTCCTACATGTATCTAATATTCTCAAAATATTAATGATTAACCTGGTAAACTGAAAACTGTTGACCTCCAAGTGATTTCATAATTATCTATTTCAAACAGTAAATAACCAATCAGTCATAAATGTTCTGATATAACTATAAAACTAACCCAAAAAGTTATTATTCTAAAAATGAAACCATTGTCTGGATTGTAAATATTAAGGTTATAACAATCAGCAAGAATGAGCCTTTGAGTCTTACTGATAGTGATTTTAATCGATTTAAATAAATTTGATTGTATAGCATGAATTGTTTCTTTTATATATTTACAAAAAACACACACCTTGTGGTACTTGTACACTATCTGAAAACAAGGGCAGATGATCTTTATTAGATCAGTGAAATCTTACAAACAAGATTTCAAGTCCTGCAGGTTGGGCATTACAGCGCAAGGGGGGTGCAGAAGAAACAGAGCAGTCACCATCATGTTCAGATGTTGAGGCTAGAATTTTTTATTTATAGCATATTCCAAAATGGAGTATGCAACCTTGTAAAATCTGCTTGATGTAGCAAGTTTCAGGTTTCACCACAGATGATGCAAATTTCATTATGTTCCAAACCTTGGTAAACAAAGGGCTACATCATTTACTTTCACATATCACAGCACCCTAATTTTTGGATATTATATACTGGTATTATTATATCTGATTTTTCTGCTCCGTTGTATATCTCTCTATGGATCAATGGTAAATGGATGGGTAAAAAAAACATGCCGACATTTTGGATAAACTGGTTTAAGCATGATATGTTTTAGTATCTGGAAATCTGTTCGGCTGTTTTGACAGAAAGATGGTATAAATATGTTAAATAACAAACACCGTAATAATGCAATAAGGTCATCTTGAACATCTCTCTCTACGGATTATTAAATTTACAAGTCATTTCTCCCTTTAGTATGGAAAGCTACATATCCTAGCAGAAATTGTAGGGAATCTTTACATCCTTTGGCGCTACTGCATGTTTAATACTAGGAAATATATTGGAAAAGAGGAGACTAATTAAGCTTATGGGGTCCATACTACATCTCCAAAGAGTCTTCTGTGGAAGGAAAGGGTAAAGACAAAGTAGCCTCTATCCTATGAAGTTCGTGAGAGGTAAAAGGTGAAAAAAAATCACAAGACATCACACCAAAAATAAGGAAAGAGAAGCCGCATATGTTGTTAAATTTTTTGTCATGGTTGCAGTAGAATGGAACAGGACGGAGCTGAAATAAAAATGTTATCTTGACTACTGGAAGATTAGTATTTTATGCTGTTTGAAACATTGAAAAACCCTACCTGCATCCTGTGGACAAACAACAATCAAGTCCGCAACTAAAATTTATCTTGTTCTAGTAAGTTGAGTTTCACTGCACATTTGTCATCATGAAAAAAATTAACTTGCCAGCCTCCAAAAACTCATGGGAACATCAAGCAGAGAAGGTGTCAGAAAATGACAATGTCAAGATCTTGTGGGATTTTCGAATCCAAACTGATAGACATCTTGAACATAACACCCCAGACATAGTAGTAATAGAACGAAGAAATGTTTGGACCATTGACATTGGAATTCCAGGGGATGCCAGAGTTGAAAATAAAGAATTGAAAATACTAACAAAATACAGAGATTTGGCAATCGAAACATCTACTTGTGGATGAAACACACTTCAGTGTTCCCTGTAATCATCAGGACTTTGGGAATAATATGAAGAAATTTCACGAAGTATTATAAGCAGTTGCAGTCTCAGAAATAACACCACTAGAGGGAGGGGGAAAGGCAATTATTAGGAAAAGTATATACTATGCTGATATTAACAAACATTTAGGTTTTTGGTTAAAACTTGTATCTGTTATATAATACCAGTCAATGTTTTGATAATTTTGATTGACTATGTCTGGTATTTTTTAATAATAATTACATGCCACCAAATAAATTCCGACTCATGGCAACCCACTTCAGGTCTTTCTAAGTATAACGTACTCGGATCTAGCTTACCATTCTCTTCTGAGGTGCCCTGGAGCTATGCAGCTTACCCAAAAGAGTTCATGTGGCTTTTGAAAGCTTGCCTATTAAGAATAAGAAGAGCCCTGCTGGATCAGGCCATGGGTCCATCTAGTCCAGCTTCCTGTATCTCACAGTGGCCCCACAAAATGAATCTGGGAGCACACAAGACAACTAGATACCTGTCTCTTGATACCCCTTCCCCTGCATCTGGCATTTTGAGGTACCTCCCTTTTAAGCCTGGAGATTATACATCCCCATCATGGCTTGTAACCTGCAATGGACTTTTCTTCCAGAAATCTGTCCAATCCCCTTTTATAGGCATCTAGGCCAGATGCCATCACCACATCCTGTGGCAAGGTGTTCCACAGACTAACAACATGCTGGGTAAAGGAATATTTTCTTTTGTCTGTTCTCACTCTCCCAACACTCAATTGGAGTGTATGTCCCCTGGTTCTAGTATTGTGTGAGAAGGAAATGAGCTTCCCTCTATCCACTTTATCCACCCCCTGAATTTATATGTCTCAATCAGGTCCCCCCCCCCCCACATCAGGCACCTTTTCTCTAGACTAAAGAGCCCCAAACACTGTGGCCTTTCCTCATAAGGGAGGTGCCTCAGCCCAGTTATAATTTTAGTCACTCTCTTCTGCACCTTTTCCAGTTCCACTATGTATTTTTTTAGGTGCAGTGACCAGAACTGTACGCAATACTCCAGGTGTGGCTTTACCATTGTTTTGTACAATGGCATTATAATGTTGGCTGTTTTATTTTCAATCCCCTTTTTAATGATACCTAGCATGAAATTTTGACAAAACTCCAGGAGGCAGTGGAAGACAGGAGGGCCTGGCATGCTCTGGTCCATGAGGTCACGAAGAGTCGGACACAACTTAACGACTAAACAACAAAAGCATGGAATTGGCCTTCTTCACTGCTGCACACTGGGTTGACACTTTCATCAAGCTGTCCACCAGCACACCAAGATTGGTTAAAAATGGGCATTTACTCCAATACCTATTTTATTCTTGGCCTGCCTGCTATGTCATGGCTGATCACATCTTCATAGTGGAAGATTTAATATTATCAGACTTGAAACCTCCCACATTAAAGATCTGAGTAAAAGCAATTCCAAAGTAATTTCTCGAATTCTGGTTATGTGACATACAAGACAAACTAGGGACCTCCAACAAAATGTTTCAACACAACCCTCACTCTGTAACAAGAATGTTTCTGCCCATAGTTCCAGATAGATCAAGCCATAGGCATATTGTTAAAGGTTAGGGAACTCATGCAAAACACTCACATTTTCTTCATTACCAGTTTCTATCTCCTTAATTGATTGAACTTCTGCAAATGCTTGAGTTCTCTAAGGATATCCTTTTGTTTGTTAATGGCTCTAATTTGACGCCAGTCCTGTTGGCATTCACCATCTGAGTCAGGTGTTAGAGGAGGTGATAAGGAATCATGTTGTCCAACTCATAATCCACTAAATCCTACATGGTAATAATCCTTCAAGCCTTTTACAGTTTCTGTCCTCAAATTAACAAGTAAACCTGCTCATATTGTTGTCTCAGCAGATTCACTACAATGGTTTTATTTTTGTTTTTTGTTAAAGAATGAATCTTGCTCTATTTATTATATCCTTACATAGGCTGGATAGCACCAGGAATTAAGGTATCTAGCTGTGGAGCTAGAGGCTGGGAGTTTGATTCCCTGCTGGAAGAAGAGTCAGTCTGTGTTGCCTTAGGCAAGCAGCATGGTCTCAGAGTGCCCCTGGAGGAAGGGAATGGTGAACTACTTCTGGGTAATATCTACCTAGAAAACCCTAAAAGAGGGAAGTCATGAATCAGAATAGACTTGACAACACATAACTGTTATCCCAACATATTCCCCCAAATATCCAAGCACAATATGGTTGTAACTATTGACATATTAATCAGAAAATATCTGTTTCATCCATTCATTTACTCTCCCCCCTTCTAGGCAAGAAATGAATTAAAAATTTTAATTTTAACAAAAATGTAGTACATTCATGACATAACTATTTTTTCCTGAAAAAGGGACAGCTTGTTTGAAAAGAAAACAGAAGCAATGTTGAAATTTTTTGACTAGTTGACATAAAAGTAGCATTATGGAACCGAAACAATAAACTTATATACTTGGAGATTCCAGAGTTTACAGCTAACCTGTAAGATTTTTGACAACCTATTTCCTTGCTCAAGTAAGAATTGTGGACATTTCCAAAATCTACCTTTCATTCTATGACCCCCTTATGGCAAGGCAAACGCCTTTTAAGATAGGGGTCGGTAACATGCAGCCTCTGGGCTGCATGCAGGTTGCCAGGGACATGTTTGCAGTCTACATAGCTACCAGAGAGGTCCCAAAAAGAAAATCAAAATAATTAGTTTCAAACCTTGGGGCTTCTAGGAGTCTGAGATCTGGGGAAGCATTCTCAGACTGTCCATTCTTCAAAACAAAACTGGAAGTGGCTATCTGGACACTACTTGATTTCACTTTTTTCAGGCTGAAACGAGACCTTTCTGGGCCTGAAGCAGCCTGTAGCAGGGGTTGGGGCAAAAATCTGGCTGCCAAGCCCACTAAAGTTGAACACCACCAGCACTTCAGGAATTTAAAGTGGCTAATGCATAGGGTTAGTTTCTCCATGGGTAGCATCCTAGACAAATAACTTCAATAGTTAGATAATATGATGTTCCCAATGATCAAGGGTAAGCAACTGTGTTCAAGTCAGAGAACAGTTTCCCAGCCTTCTTCTTATAACTCTGCATCCATTTTAGTCCTCTGTAGCAGCTGGCTAAGAAAAATTGAATGTCACAATACCAGCAGGCAGTTGCTGTGTACATGACTTCAGAAGAAGTACATATAGCAGAAGGTCAGCATAATCAAGAAATGTAACAGCCTGCTACAGACACTAAAAGATTGGTCGTAACACAAAAGCAGATAGTAAGTAATGAAGATTTCCAACACAGTCAAAATCCTGGAAATACTGTCCCCAAATGATTGGCAAAACAATGCTGTATCTGTGTAGGGCTATATATGGTACTAGATGAAAAACTGTTGTATGTTCATGGGATGCCAAATTCAGATTAATTACAGAGCCCTAGGTCAAGAACAGCTGCAGAGTCTTACAAAAAGGTCGCTGCATGCCAAAATTGGAAAAACACAACTACATCTCTTAAAGACTGTAATGATTCACATCTCTGCTTTTAATATAACAAATTTCCTGTTCACAATGTTTGACACATCCATATTTAAATATGCAAAATTTGTAAGATAACAGAAATACAATTTTGCTTTTAAAAATAAACAGTGACCTTGCACAGCAGAGTTGTAAATGTCTAACAACTACACTTAGCTCAAAAAGTGATTTCTGGAGGTGAACTGCCACTCCTAAATCCATCAGTGTCCCTGGCTAAGTTGATCTTGAAGAACTTGGTGTTTAGAATTTCTAAGATGACTGTTCTGAGAGACACCAACATCCATGCGAAGGCTACTGCAACCAGTGGCTCAGAACTTTATGGCCACCATGGAAAAAAATTGGGCTGCCTCAAATTATTAGAAGACCAGTACACGTAGCAAGACACTCTCGTAATTTCTCTACCAGCTTAGAAAACAGTGAAGTGAGTCATTTAACACCTACTACTTCTCATATCAGATTCACTTTCTGCTGAAGTATACACCCACAGTGAATGTTCCCCTCTGGAAGAGCTGAGAACCTATTACACTAATACACTGCAGACACTAACAAATCTTAATAAATTCCAGATAATGCTAAAGAACTTTCCAGCTGTTACAACTTGCACTCCTAAGGAACCCCTCATCACTTCGTGGAACACAGTGATATCGTGTCATAATAACTCCCAAGCATCTCCTCATCCTGTTGAGGAGAGTCAATTCAGCTCCTTACTATGCATTTCATCCAAGAACAATAAAGCACGCTCAAAGACTTGGAAAACAGCAGTGGATAAGATCTTTTAGTATATCTGGATGAACAAATAAAATTTTGTTATCAAGCCTTCTCTGTAACAGGGATGAAGAAACAACTGATCTCTAACAACACTGCACCCTTCACAAGTGATTTGGGGTGTTTTCAAATCTGGCCCAAATGTGGTAGAGCATTCAGCAGCATACTGTGACATGTTGGCAAGTCACTCTGAGAATGAAGTTGCTCATACCTGCCATAATTTAAACTGTGCAATTAAGAAAGATCAGTTAATGCATGCACTTTCTGCTTTTAGTTACTGAGAATGTGGAGGAAATAGAAGTACAGAGCATTCTCTGTTTTTAAGTACTGGTGATGTAGACAATATACTTGGAACACATGCTGGGGCCTTTATATCTTATCTTCAATGCTTTTTAACACATACATGAAAATGATGTGTGAAACCATTCAGAATTTTGGTGCATCTTGTCATCAATACATAATATGTATCTTCATTTCTCGTTTTCATCAAACTAAGGTGAGGCAAATTAGCTACTAAATCAATGTCCGGACAGAGTAATGAAATCAGGTGCATAATCACCTATCAGTGCAGACAACCCATGTGATGGGAAAAAAGGAGAGAGATTTGTTTGCTTACCCCTACAAGTAGCATTTAATATTTTCTGTAAGAGCAGCACTCCCATAAAAGCACTGAGTCCAATGATCTCACCTTTGCCAGCAGATATGTGATCTTTACAATTTGATGCTCCTTCTAGCAGCTTAACCTGATATAAGAATAACTTTACCTCATCAGAGATAGCTTGGTAATTAATCAGTGATAATGTCTCTGGTTTGCTGCAGTAGGCTACCTCTGAAAATAATTCAGAAACATTTTTTCCCTACCCAACTAAATGCATTGGGACCAAAAATTAAAAAATATCCCAGGCCATTTTTTGGGAAACCATGGAAGTGCAAAGGAGAACTAACCTAACTTTGCTTTTCAGGCAATTGGCCTACACGAATCAAAATTTCTTGGATGTATGTGTGTGTGTCACTATACCGTGTTTCCCCGAAAATAAGACAGGGTCTTATATTAATTTTTGCTCCAAAAAACACATTAGGGCTTATTTTCAGGGGATGTTTTATTTTTTTCATGTACAACAATCTACATTTATTCAGATACAGTCATGTCATCTTCTTCTGGTTGCTGCACAATGGTGGAGGGCGGGGTTTCACTTAAGTGGGGCTTATTTTGGGAGTATGGCTTATATTTTTAGCATCCTGAAAAATCATACTAGGGCTTATTTTCAGGTTAGGTCTTATTTTCGGGAAAACAGGGTATATTTTTTAATTCATTTGTTTTATTTCTATGCCACCTTCTCACAATTATGGGCCCAAGGCCAGAATTCACTAGGATCAAAAAAATTCTCCAAAAAAAACAAAAACAAAAAACCCAACAGTTTTAAGAATTTTATCTATTTTTACTTTTATTTTGCCTTGTGTGTTCTGAACCCAGAAGTCAAAATTTCATGTTGTACATACATTGAACAAAAAACCCTCTGGTTTATTAATGTGGGGTATTGTGCTTTCATATCCAGAACTCAAAATGCCAGGAAATGGCCTGATATTGCTGCACAATATTGTGCCCATGTTGCCAGCAGGAAAAAGGATGCCAAGCTTTACATACCAAAGGGCAGCCTGAATGTTGACAACACCAATGGCAGCAGTCAAGATGGTCTACAGCAGGGGTCCGCAACCCCGAGTCCGCAGCCTGGTACCGGGCCATGGCCTTGGCAGGACCGGGCTGCGGAAACAGATCTCCCACCCCCCGCACGCACTCCCGCCATGCATGCTCACCCGCACAGCCCGCCCACCTGCACGCATGCCCTGCCCACCCACGCATGCGCACACAGGTGCCCCGCCTACCCGCAAGAGCACCCCGCCCAGTCATGCATGTGAAAGCGAGCGCCCCGCCCACCCGTGAGCATGCCCCACCCACTCACACATGTGCGAGCATGCGCCCCGCCCCCTACAAGTGTGCCCCCCCATGCATGGACCCCACCCACCCCAACTGGTCCGCAGTTTGGAAAAGGTTGGGGACCACTTGTCTACAGGATACCCTCTTGTGCTCACAATCACTATCATTCATAAAGCAACAGTAAGAAAGGGGAAATTGCAGAAACAGACTCCTTTTATCATCAGTTAACCTCTTCTCACCCAAACACAAAGCTAACATTAGGGCTGTTTTTTGACAAGTGTGAATAATAGTGAGCAGAAGAAGGTGTCTTATTAATTTGAGGGTGTCCTATTCATCTTGATTTCAAAGTTATCATTTTTTGTTTGGGCTGCTCCATTTTTAGAATTGTTTTGTAGAATGTTGATTTGCTCCGGTGCACAACACTCCTACAGTCATACGGCATTTTTAAATTTTAGCAAGACAATGGAATTCTCACTGGCGTCAGAAAATAACCCACAGTTCACACAATGCAGTTAATTTGTTTTTAATCCCACTGCATAAAGATTGATTTCTTCTGGTAACAGTAAATAATATTTTTAAGGCTTTTAATTTATGTGGTGGTGTAGTATTGTTTTACCTATGTGACCTTCTGCTTCTTTGCTTTGTACTGTAAAGTTGTTTTTCTGTGTTCTCGGTTTTTAAAGTGACTCCATAGGTTTACTGTTTCATTTGCTGCATTTTATTCATTTTTTATTGTAATTATTTTTAATCTGCTCTTGTTTTTATCTTGTAAGCAAGTCCCCAATAGCTTCTGATATAGGTCAGTCAATAAAAATTAAAGAACATAAAATATGCTTTACTATTTATGTTGCTGTACTATATTTTTACATCCGCCCCAAATTTCCTTATTGAACAGGATACTGTGCATGTATATTGTGATGGCTAAACATTTAATAAAGTTGTGTATAGAAAAAAATGATTAATTTTTCAAAAATCTAGACAACTGCACGCTATTATTTTGGTTTTGTTTAAGGCAGAATACAGCAAGTTTCTTACATGTACACACAGTTATCTTTTAAATAAATCATCAGGCCTAAGTATGTCCCAGTCAAAATTATAACTAGTAGCAATGAATTATAGTGTCATTTTTTTCAAAAAACTATTGCAGGACACTTTTCTGAACTATTACACAGATGAAGTGTCAAATGCCAATCAGTCTTTTCTAGCCTAAAGGAGAACAGGTGCAATACACATTCCCCACAGGGCAAGTAGAAAGCGTTGCTTCAAAAGGGACTGCTACTGCTTGCAGCAACAGCTAGAAAAGTATCTGCTCCACTATAATAAAAGGCAGTGAAACATTGTATATAGGTTAATGCATGTTTCAAGGCAGTTTTTATAGTTCTATAATACAGTAGGACCCCCATATCCACTGGGGATTGGTTCCATGGGCCCCTGTGGATACTGAAAACCGTGGATAATAGCAAACGCTATGAAAAAATATTTTTACATGCATTACCAGAACATGGCACCAGGAACCAATCTATGTATTCTTCACTAGCAAGTATTCATAGCACATAGCAAGTATCCCAATCACATATTTAACACTGGTTCTTATTTGTAATGTCAGAATACTTTTCCAGGAATAAAAATACTTGAAATATCTCCTAGACCTCTTGAGCAACACCATAACTAGATCTTATCTGGAAGCCGAGTCATGGCAAATGAACTTCTTTCTTATTAGACTGAAACGTTTCTCTACTCATCCAAGTTGCTTCTTCAGTCTGAGGAGTGAAGAAGCTACTTGGATAAGTAGCAAAACGTTTCAACCTAATAAGAAAGAAGTCCAGTTGCCATGACTCAACTTCAGATAACCTCACCTGGATGACTGAGAATCTTCAGAGACATAACTAGATCTATTTCACAATGACAGCCATCCCCTCCATACAAGATAGATTGATAACATCCTTGACATGGAAAGGAGTCACTTGAAAAATTACACCAGAGCTTCAATAACTTTCAACCTAAGCCTAGCCAAATCTACACAACAGGTATACTTTGTGGATACCACTGTGCAGCTAGGTATTAGGAATCCAGAACACCACATTATACTGAAAATCCATTATCACTACATAGAAGGGATTCCTGACCTGGGATATGTGTGCCCCCAGGGTTATGAGCCAGGACATTTAGGGGTATGTGAAAAAATCTGAATAATGGTGGGAAAAGGTAATATTACATCAACAGTGTAAGACAAGATACAAGTCAAACGTGAAATTAATTGAACATTATGATGAATGCCAGAGCGATTTTTCCCCCATTATTTAACCTTGGGAAAGGCTCTGTTCCCTCACTTTATAAATGTTGGTGCACCCCTTACAGGTTAAGCTTTCACTCTTCTCCACTTTGAGAACATTTGAGTTGTTGTGCTGTACCAGTGTATATATAAGCAGGCACCTCAATCAGTCCTGTGAGCAGTGTTGAATGAGTGAATACTTCTGATTTTTCTCTATGTCTCTTCCCTTTGTCTTCATTTTAAGTTTTAAAATATTTTTTTTAATTTCTGTATTATCAGATATGGATCAACGGTTGAAAACCGGAGCAGTAAAGAAGTTGAAACATGATATCGATATTGACCAATCATCAAAAATTTCTCAGGACACATCCAGCACTTCAGCGCAGAATAGTGGGAAGGCACAGTCTTCAGTTCTTTAAATAGGTAAAAAGATAAAGTATTGTGATGAATACATGAAACATGGATTTTTGTATATAGGAGATAAGGATAGTCTTAAGCCTCAGTGTGTAGTGTGTGGGGAAGTATTAAACAATGGTAGCACAAAACCTCCTTTGCTCTTGTGGCATTTGCAAACAAAACATGGCAGCTATACAAACAAGGAATGCAGTTTTTTAACCACCTGGCAAAACATTAGAATATGACATCATTCTTGTCACCAGCTACCAAAGATAATGAAAATGTGCTTGAAGCCTCCCTATTGTATTAATTACCATATTGCTAGATGTAGTAAATCATACTATAACTGAGAATTTAATTTCTCCTTGTGTAAAAGATGCTTGGAGAAGAACATGTGAGGAAAATGAACACAATCCCTCTTTCAAACAATACAATATCTCAAAGAATTCAGTTTCTATTGCCATTTGCAGATACGGAGCTGGTGGAGAGGAGTTTCTCTTTTTATACCTTTATAAAAAATAAATACTGTAGTACGCTGAATGTATTTTCAGATTTAAGACTGTATCTTACTTCAAGTGAACCTGGTTTCAAAAAACTATGTGCCTCAAAACGAGCTCAAAGACTGCACCGAACATTTTTGTGTATGAAATATTTGTTGTGTGTTTTATAAATATTATTTCAAAACATATTAAAGTTTTCAATTACTAATAAATTAACTAACAAATGCAATGTATGAATTAATTAAATTTATTGTATCTTTTGAGTTCTCAATGTATGCACTCTCTGTTTACCTTATTATTTCATAGCTTTTTAATCCCATTATTGGGATTGTTTGTTTATTTGTTTACAGTTACAACATATAAACAGTAACCATATTAATTAAAAACATTTTGCCAGTTTGAACGGTACAATTTATGGAAATAGGCAGCCATGGGATACGTAAGTGACAAAAGGTTAGGAATCACTGCTATATAGGAACTGCTAGATAGCTCAGTGGTTTAGGTATCTGGCCTGAAGAGCCTCCAGTTTCCCACCAGAACACACCACAACATCTATTGTCTACAGTCATCTGACTGTCACAAGACAGTGACTCAAAGCTTATGTATGTACAGTAGGCGTTTCTTAAACTACAACACCACAATGAGATGAAAAAAACAAACTGACAGGGCAAGACAGATACACAGAACTACCTGCTGTAAGGCAGGCCCCCCAAAAGAAAATGACAGAATGCACTGGTAGTCATCTACAGCTCTCAACTGAGACCAATCAAACATATCATAAACAATCTACATTCCATTCTATACAATAATAATTAGCTCTCCTGGGTGGCTGCCCTTTAGACAGACCCTCAACCTTAAACAACTGTTGATAGACAACAGGCCAGACAACACATAGAGGGGAAAAGGAATAAGAGTCTGCTACAATCCCAGATGCCAACTATGTCCCCATCATTACAGGTCCCAACAAAGTCACCCACAATATAAGGGGTTCATTTACTTGTTCATCTGATTATATGACCTATGCCGTCCTTTGTCAGCATTGTCTCTCTGTATCCTACCACAAGAAAAACTCCTGACCTCTAGCTCCACAGTCAGGTATCCAACTCACTGAGCTATTCAGTCAACTAGCTTTGGCACAGCTAGAACTATATAGTTCTCCTAGACATAACTCTACCTCACCAGAACAATTTAATCATTGATAATATGATGTATTTGTAATCAGCACTTTGACTGAACTTTATTGGTACCACTGTCATTTTAATAGCCTATTACAAATGTTACTGTCACCCTCTTCTTCCTATCTCACTTTGCCCCTACCCATCTACCATGTGTACATGAACATGTGGCCTAACAATTATGCTCCATGTTTCTCACACTGAAATAGATCTGTTATTCTGTAAGGTGCCAAAACTCTTCTGTTTTTAATGTTGTTATACACAATAAAACAAACTAACATGGTTACCTTGTTGAAAATTGGTTATTATATATTAAACAGCCATCTTCTCTGAGTTGGTTGTTATAGATTATAACAGCCAATTTGTCATTGTGAAGGAGCTTACCCCTGCACATTTCAGGCAGAACATTTTGTCCACCATGCAAAAAAATGGTGGATGATTATGAATGGAGCTGCTTAAAGCAGGCCAATGCACTGTTGTCTTATGTTTTATCCAAAAGTTCAACGTGTCTATTTAAACCTATTTATAGGTATATAAACTGATTACATCTAAAATATTCCCAAATATTTTACAAATACTATTATATTTTATATAGACTACCATCTTTATTTCTGTTGAAGGCATATAAATGACCAAGAAGAAAAATGAGATGGGAAAATTTTAAACCACTTCACCATACGTTGGCCTCCTACACTGCTACAAGGATACACCAAGTCATACTTAAAATTAATTCAGTTGCATGCCATTCAAAATGCTACTTTCATATTTTACCTCTACCCAATTTTAAAAATATCCTTGACAAAGGAAGTAAGCCATATAGCAAACAGACAAAGAAACAATGAAGTGTTCCATATACAATTCTGCAAAATTCACTGTTGTGGTGGTTGTTCATAAATTGATTATTTCTTTAAATACAGCTTTCCAAATAAATCTGCAAACATTTTTGCTAGACTACCTAACCATAAATCTATGTTATTCATTTAGGTCAAATCCCACACATCCAACATTTGTACAACTACACTTCTTGATTATCTAGAAGCACTTTTTACTGGCTACGGTCAACTGCTTGTCTATATATCTTCATGACTATATTAAAGAAAAAGTTTGGAAGAAAACTCAAAGATAGAGGGATAGCTCATTGAGTTAGAGGCTGAGGAACCAAATTCCTCATTGTGATTCCTTGAAGAAGACTAGGGTTGTGTAGTCTTTGGCAGGTAACACAGTCCTAGAACACCACCAAAACAATGGACTGGTAAACGGACTCTGAGGACTTTGTATCTAACAAACCCTAACAAGCATGGCCATAAATCAGAATTGATTTGATGTTGCACAACAATTATGACAACAATAACGTCTATTTAGTGCTCAGAATTGGCGTGAAAATGTTCACAAACTGGACCAGGTTTGTGGACCCTTCACTTAGGCTACATTTATCATCTGGTACTGAAATGCCAGCTTGCAAGCTAGGTAAAACACATTTCTAAAAACGAAGGCTATAAATGGTTGTTGTGGGTTTTCCGGGCTGTTTGGCCGTGTTCTTAAGGTTTTTCTTCCTAACGTTTCACCAGTCTCTGTGGCCGGTATCTTCAGAGGACAGAACAACCATCGGATCCCGGCCGTGAAAGCCTTCGAGAATACATTGAAGGCTATAAATTTTTCCATCCAAGCCTCCTCTTCATGCCTTTTAACAAACTTTGGCTGTTCAAATATATTTTGTGTCAAAACTCACTTTATTCAAAGTCTTTAAATTTCCTATACATTCTTTCTCAAAAGGCACAATTCTCCCTTACATTCAAGGGCAGGCTTTTGCTGGAATTCACACTGAAAACCCTAGCCCAACCTTTGTAATAACAGGTTGTATCCAGCATTCTAATCATGTAAGACTGTCAGAAGATGTTCCTTAATTCATATTCTGAAAGGATTCCATTCTCTAGCACAGAACTATGGCAGGGCAGAGTTGGCACTATGACTTTACATTATTCTTTATAAACAGCAATTTTGATAAACCTTGTATTTTCAAGATGAAATATTGTTCTCTCAGTGGCCTTTGCCCCTCTTTTCCCCCCTACAGTGGCCACTTTGCTGATGCATAGCTCTGCCTGCATAACAGGGATGGCATAATCACAAATTTCAGATTGCCACTAATTAAATATTTCCTTCATCAGTTTCCAATATCCAAAATTTTCAATTTGCAGAGAGGAGCTGGTGCAGCTGTTCAAACACAATAACCACCACATGGATGACAAACTAATACAGCAAGAAATATCTAGACAGGTTTTAATCACTCAGATCCTGACCAAATACAAACAATTTACTGATATCACATATGTGAAATAAGTAAACTAGTGTCGACCTACTTCAGAGAGCAATACTGACAATTTGTTACCTGATTAAAGAAATTCATTACTGCTTGATGAAAGTATGATGCTTATTTCTTATTAATACTTTCATTTTGTTTTACCAATATAAGTTGGTTGGATAAAGCTATAATGACTCCCTTTCCTTGGGATGAGAACAGCAACAACACAATTAAGATTAAGAAAAGTCATTAAAACATTGTTGAGGCGGGGATCCTTGAATCTCAGGTGTTTAATTACTGAACCCCTCTTCTAATTTCAAATTCACCATAAACAAGATTAAAATTTGTCATCAGAGAGGCATACTTATATTACACTACAGGGATAAAACACATTTTAGATGCTGAAAAGCTCTGAGATTATCAAACTTTCAGTAACATTTGTATTAGAGCAGAATATGAGATATAGCTGGGCTGTGATTAGTAAAGACTGTTTGTTTATTAAAGAAGCATAACAGATATTCCTCTCCAGTCTAATAAATAGCTATATATTGTTCTACATGTGTATGGGGACACATCTTCATGGGACTCATATAAAGGGTTGATTTGCGGTTGTAGGGGGCCTGCTCTAAACAAATTAAAAATCATACAATACATATACATACTCTGTATTTTATTCTATGGCAAGCAGAATAGCAGCATAGTGATTAAAGATTCACTGGGAGCATTTTTGTATTTTCATTCCAGTAGTTTATTGTTCTCCAGATTAGTTTTAGTTAATCTAGTTTGCCTCAATATGGTTTCTGCAAAGATAAATATTCTCTCACTAACCTCTCAGAGTTCTTTGAGGATATCAACAGGCACCTGAATAGAGATGTCACTGTGTACTTGGCCTGTCAAAAAACTTGTGACAAAGTTCCTCAGCAGTCACCATATTAAAAAGGAAGGTCTTCTTGTGGAACAGCAAATGGTTAAAAAATAGAAAACAGAAAGAATGACACGAACAGCAGTTTTAACACTGGAAGAGTATAGGAAGTGAAGTCCCCCCAAGGATCTCTAGTGAAGACAATATTCATAACCTGTATGTAAATAATAAGCAGCTACAGGTGAGAAGTAGGATGTCCAAATTTACAGACCACAATTATTTAGGGTAATAACAAAAAGAGGTTGCCAAGAAGTCTAAAAGGAGATCTCCAAAGTGGATGATCAGGAAATGTTTATTAAAAGAGCGCAAAACATTTTGGCCAAGTAATTATTTTGTGGCTTTGAAAGAGCAGTATCTTAGTAAAGCTTATAGAGACCCTGACAAACAGTTAGTTAGTGTCTAGCTCTTTTAAAGCTAAGTCTGACCCATAAGTCACATGTAGCCCCAGCAGATTCTTACACGCTCTAAACCCTCCACTCAGATTAACCAACACAATTTTATTTTATTTTCACAGAAAAGTATGGGCTTGTATGGTGCAGAAACAATAGGAGAACCAGGGTGGTTGAAGAACAGGGCTTGTACAGCAAAGAAATGGCAGGAGGGCAGGTAAGTGAAGAACAGCACTTTCAAGTGATAAGGCAATGACAGTAGGCGAAAAGGTTTTTATATATGGGTCAAATGGAGGCAACATGACAGTCTTTTTCTCTTGTTTGTAAATAGGGAATCAGTGTTTTGTATAAGAAGGTCCTCACTTACCTAGCATGTTTGGAGCTAAACTACCTAGTAACACTATTTTCTTTTCAGACTTTGTTTTGGATTTCACTACATTCACCAATTTATTTCTAAATAATTTAGAGTTATCTATAAATCTGGCATTCTCAATAGTACACTCAAGGTAATTTATGAATAACAGTACCATCTGAAATATTAACCCCTTGACAGACTTCACACCTTAATTCTCTAATCCTCTGCTTCCTGCTTTTAACCAGTTACCCAAACGTAAGAGGATTGTTACTTAAACATAAGAGGATTACCCCTGCAACTGCTATATTTTCTTAGAGTCAGAATCCTTTGTTAAAGTACATTGTCAACTGCTTTTTAAAAGTCTAAGCACTGTCACACATGTGTGAGTGCTCAAGTGTTACCCTAAGCACTCCCCCAAGATTTAATCCCCAGGTCCATTAACCACCGCCCAAGCAACTGTCATATGCTTAATTCATAGCAGATTTTGAGTATTACTTAATTCTGCAATCCTATGCCAATTTAGCTAGGTGAGAGCTCTACAAATTGAGTGGATGACTGTTATCTTGCACTGTAAAACTGCCAGTGTTCCCAGACTATATCAAGCTTGCATAGTCTTGAAAAACTAATGTGATAATCAGAATTTTAGCTCCACTGGAACACTCTTGCAATGTTATTTTATTCAAGTAAGAATGTGTAAGACTTAGACCGAACTATTATTTCAGCAGCCCAAGGTATGTTCTACATTTGGGTAGGCAGAATTTTGGCCTATATAGCAATTTAACAAATTTTCTAGAGTAACCAAAGTTGTCTAGGCATGCTATTGTTGTTTTTCCTGCAAAAAAAAAAAATATCTTCCTAACAGGTCACAATGAGGACAAGAAAACAAATTTGAAAAATATCTTCTCATTCAACATCTCTTTCAAATTAGGCCCAAACAGAATAGCACACTTCATCAAGTGTTTTGCAGGTGATGGAAAAAATACCAGAGCTACTCAACTCAAGAATCCTTGTCCTTCAGAGAGAAGACAAGGCAAACTGAATAAAAATAGTCTCATCTCTGAACAATTGCCCTGTGGCACTTTATGTCTACAATGTTAAAATTTAGTTTTTGGTATGTATAAAAAACTATATTAGGTAATTGCCCAACAGCTACGGAATCCATTCATGAATACAAGCACACATAAATCTAGAAATATTACACACCACTCGTACAAGCTGCCATGAAATAATCTTTTAACTGAAGTACAAATCCATTCATGACTGCCAGTTGCATGGATACAACCAAATTCTAGCCAAAAATACCAAACAGTTCCATCTATTTTGTTAAATGCTATGAATAGATATGTGTACCTTCAGTATAACTAGTTGTACTTTCCTTCTAATCAGACATAGAAAAAAACAATAACAAATTTAATAACATCAGTAACTTTGACTACACATAGCAGTACCTGCACAATAGATAAACAAAACAAACAAAACACCACTGCCTCACACCCATGTTACTGATAATTAGTACACAATATTTGGGTCCCTTCTCATGTCTATACTTTCATACTTCTTATGTTCCTTAACTAAAGCTATTCTATTCTATCTTTATTTTTTAAAAAATTACATTTCAATAACAGTAGTTGCATATACTGCTGTTGCTATGTGCCTTCAAGTAGCCCCTGATTTTTGGCAACTTTCTGAATGAGAAATCTCCAAGATGTCCTATCCTCAACAGCCCTGCTCAGCTCTTGTAAATTCAAGCCTGTGCTTCCTCCTTTAGGGAGTCAATCCATCTTGTATTTGGTCTTCCTCGTTTTCTGTTGTCTTCAACCTTTCCCAGCATTATTGTCCTTTCCAGAGAATTCTGTCTTATCATGATGTGCCCAATGTAGAACAGCCTTAGTTTCAACATTTTGCCTCCAGAGAACACTCATTTATCAAATTACTTTTAATGCCACCAACATATAGAGAAATTTCAAATGTTTTCACAATTAACACCTTGGTGAATGCCAACTAGGTTCCTTACCAACTTAATACTTCATATGGCTCTATAAGACGACAGACCAACATCTCCCATAACACTGAGGAGCACCTGATGAATGCTTGTACTTTATACAGAACCTGAAAAGGCTATGTTTCCAAACTCTAATTTTATGCAGTGCGAGAAGACCTTTACCCCAGAGTGCCCTTGCATACTATATATTTATATTTTCTATACAGAATTATATATCAAATGCATATAGAAAATCTTATATTCTAGATTCCTTTTCAGAAAATTATTACTACTACTTTAGTGGCACAGAATGAATGCACATAAAAACCCACTCACCAGTATCCTTACTGTTCTATTTTTGTTAATGTTACTGAGTCTTCAGAAAGCAATTTTAAGAATCTAAGTGAAATTAATGAAACCTACTTTTACCAGCAGCATTAGGAGCACTTTTGAGTTTTGTTTTTATTTATTTTTTCCTTGGGACAATATGCTGTACTTGGCCACAAAAAGCCTGAACCTTCTCTTTAATGAAAAAAGGAGCCAAAGAAAGAACAAGACTGCAAACAGCTTTAATTGCCCTTCCTACCTGAACAGAGGACAGGTGATAGTTGGACTGGCAACTGACACCCTTACATAACTTTCAAAGTAGCAGTAAACACTACAACTTCTGATATTTCTTGCTCCAAACATACTCTTGTATGTGCCGTACGCACTTGCTATATTGATCTGGATACAACTGTGTTAGTAAGAAGTGAGTACAACTGTACTTGGGCATGACACATAATTTGGATCATCATTATTCTTTTTTTCATCTTCTCTTTCTGAACACTATGTATTTAAAGTAGTTTTACCCTGCCAGTCTCCTTAAAAGGACCAAGGCAGCTTACATCATTAAAAAATATTTGAAAGTTTAAATATTGGCATCCAGTGGAGCTGTTGCAACAGGAGAGTTATATGTTCCCTGTAACCAGCCCCACTTAGTCATCTGGCTGGGGCATTCTGGACCCACTGAAGTTTCCAATTTCTAAAGGGAGCCCCACATAGAGCATGTTACAGTAATCCAGCCAAGATGTAACTAGGACATGTGTCACTGTGGCCAGATCAGGCCTCTAAAGAAATGGGCTCAGCTAGTGCACTAGTTTTAACTGTGCAAAGACACTCCTGGCCATTGCCAAAACCTGCACATTCAGGTTCAGAGATGAATCCAGGAGCATCCCACTTCAGAGGAAGTGTAATTCCATCCAGCACAGGCTGCAACCCTATTCCTTGATCTGCTTTTCAACTGACCAGGAGCATCTCTATCTTGTCTGGATTAAGTTTCAGATTATTTGCCCTCATCCAGTCCATTGTGATTGCTATTGTATCTGTGCCTCTTATGGCAAGTCTGGATTTTCTTATTCTTCTTTCCTCCCCCAATTTGGCACTTCACAAAACATGTGGTATTAAATGGTCCCATTGCTAAAATTCATGACAAGTTGTAACACACATATCAAATGAATACAATATTGCAACATGGATGGAATTGCATGAAGTTTGAATTAGAATTCTGAACCATTAATCTGTGTATATGTGTGTGTATTTCCCCTTTATTTTCTCTCTTCTTTTTTGTTAACGTTTCTGCCATGATATTCAAGATCCCATAGAGGATATGGACAACAGAACAACATTCACAAAGCCTCTTGTCTGGGCATCACTCACAGCACACTGAATACACTCTCATTTTTATGCAGTGGTTAATTTTATAATTAGTTTATACTTTTAACCTCTTCCCCTTATAAAACATGCCAGGGGGCTTTTCCTGTTCCCTATATTCCTTCCTAAATTGTTACAGAGTGGATTGCAAAGGAGCTTAATTCTGTTACTGGTGTCATTCAACTGGCAGTGGCACTGTGCTGCACCACTTGCTTACATTCAATTGTTACTGGTTTCACAAAGTAGGTTTGCAGGAGGTATAAGGTTGGGGATGATACATTACTGTATCCTATTCAGTGAACTGAGGACTCCCAAGTTCTCCACATTCCAACACAAATTCCAGCACTGTCAACCTACACCGACACATGATGTCCTCTGTTAGTCAACCATCATTTCCCATAACTTCAAGTCTTGGTTTGTTCTGAATGAGATAACCATAGTGATAATCTGCTCAAGAGGCTTATCCATCTAAATGGATGGGATTTTTAAAAACATATTTTACTAAGTTCAGTGTTGTGAATGAAAACCCAGATCAAAAAAGCTATAAATTGCAATAGATTGCACCTGATTTACCAAGTTCAGTCACACTTTCAAAAGGTTTAACATCATATTACAAGCATTTTAACCGCATCAGTAAAATAACCTTCTAGCCCTGGAGCCAGAAAATTCAATATGGCAAACAATGGCCAAAATCCAGTATAAAGTCACAACTAGAGGAGGCCCACTGAATCAATGGAACCTAGGGAGGAGCTGACTTAATAAATCACCACTAATTCATTAATTCTGCTCTACCCACAACTTAATACTAGATTTTGGCCATTATATCTAAAATTTGCCTTTATGAACTGAGGCTTATCACCTAACTCCACCCCACCTAGACGAGAGTTCCCTCAGGACACTGGTGCATGCACTGGTCATGGGGCTTCTCTTGAGCCAGCGACTACAGCAGGTACAGAATGTGGCGGCCGGACTGGTAGCAGGTGTGAACAAATTTGATCGTATCACTCCAGTATCATCCAGTTCTAGATTGTCTCCACTGGTTACCCACTGTGTCCCAGATCTCTCCCCAATGTCATCTGCCTGACTCACCAGATCCTCCCAGGCTATGCTTCTTCAGGTTGCCACTCCGAGGGAGGCCCAGAAGCCATCTTCAAGAGGTTTGACCTTCCTTGTGGTGGCACCAACTCTGTGGAACCAGCTTCTGGGGTTGTTATGCCTGGCCCCTCTCCCTGCTAATGTTTAGAAGACAGCTTAAAATGCTGCTTTTCAGGGAGGTCTTCCACAATGACCTTGCTTGACTTCATGCTTCTTGTTCTGTTGTCACAGAAATAATGTCTTTTGGTGCCATTTGTTTTTATTTCTTTGACTGCTTTATTTCTTCCACTGTTGATTTATAATTTTACTGTTATATGTCTGCTTATTTTATTATGTTGTAAATTGCCCAGAACAGTGCATTGCATAATGGGGTGGTATATGAATTAGTCAGTCAGTCAGACAGACAGACAGAATTCTCTAATTCTTTTGTATCTTTCTCATCAGAATTATAGCAGAGCAACTAATTAACCTTAATTATCTTTTAAAGAACCTGTACCAAATTACTCAGTTTGTATCCTTAGACTAGGAGATGAAGCTAAATTTAATACAGAAATGTCTGCAACTGACTGACAAAACCAAATGAGCTTTTAAGTACCCTGTTTTCCCGAAAATAAGACCTAACCTGAAAATAAGCCCTAGTATGATTTTTCAGGATGCTCGTAATATAAGCCCTACCCCAAAAATAAGCCCTAGTTAAGTGAAATCCCGCCCTCCACCATTGTGCAGCAACCAGAAGAAGATGACATGACTGTATTTGAATAAATGTAGATGGTTGTACATGAAAAAAATAAAACATCCCCTGAAAATAAGCCCTAATGTGTTTTTTTGGAGTAAAAATTAATATAAGACCCTGTCTTATTTTCGGGGAAACATGGTATATATAAAATGAAACAAATTTTCAAATATGTAGTCCTGATGGCAGTGGCATGCTCAGCAGCTGAACAACCTTAAGGACAACATTTTGATACCCAGGTATGCTGCACTCCCTGAAACTCTTTTCTCGAACAGACGAGTGGGTGAACTGAACTGCTTCAACAAGTGATCTGCATTGCTGGAGCAGACAGTACTAGTGAACTAAAGAGGCATACATACTTCCTTTTTGCCATATGGCTTCTCTCTGCTCTACACTGTCATTTAAAGAAGTTGTGGAAATGAAAACATGTTTTTAATTATAAGTTACTTTTGCTGGAGCAGAGAACAACAAATAAGAATTGTTGTGTCACTTCACACAGACTAACACATTTTTTACAGCCTGTGATTTTTCAGATGGCAGTCACCACATTATCAGTCTTTTATTTTGCCACAACTCGCCCCATTGTTTTTGCTGCAACAAACTACACTGCTACCATTCTGGAAGCTAAATCAAATAGCACCTATCAAAATAAGGCCACTGAGGATGGATAAATGAATAAAACACGTTCAAAGTAGAACCATAAAACAGATGAACTAAAACAAATGAAATTCGTTTTAAAAGCAATTTTAAACAAATAAAACAAAATGATAGCTCCCATACAAAATAAAAGACCATTTTACAGCAATCTGTAATCAAAGGTCTACTTGCATTTAAAAAAAAGGGTATTTACCTATTGCTGGAAGAGCATGGAAGGAGAGTGTCAACCTAGTCTCCCTTGGAGCTTGGGAGGGCCACTGAGGATGTCCTCTTTCATATCCCCATCAAACAGCCAATATATCAGCATAATGACTCCAGGGTGACAGGACTGAAAGAAAAACTGCCACAAATCTTTTAAAGCCTGCCCTGCTCTTAAGGGATAATGGAATACTTCAAGTTAAGTATTGGCCTAACATGGATCCCACCTCACCCCATTTTCTTATTCTTGCCACCTGAGCACAAGTAGATACACACATGCTTTTGCTCTTCCATGCCACTGAGGAAAACATTGAAGCCTGTGTCTGAATGGACGTTCAAAGACAACAAATAGAACCACAAGTTTCACTTCAAGATGGGGAACATTTAATTATCTGGTATATAAGTCTTGCATATCAGGAAAAAGTCAATCTCTATCGAAATTTGGCCAGGAGCCATCTAACATATATTTTGCAGATCACATATTAGATTACTTTAGATGAGAAAGGCTCCTTCTCCCAACACATCCTAGCTTCATTGTTTTCAAGGAATGACATACAAGATAACGCTTTAAATACCTTACTAAAACCATTACAACTATATATTGTTGTCCTGCAAACAAAATATTGGATTAATACTTAAGGATCACAAATGCCTGGGCCTTTGTTAGTTTGCTAATCATGTCATGAGGCTTTTGACGTAAGTTGAAAAAAATAACTCTGATCATTCTCCTTTTATTTATTTTAAATACACAGCCAGTATTATACAACAGAATAAAAGGAACTGCTAAATTCTTCTAGATGAAGGCTTAAATATATGTGCTAACATGAACAATGTTGTTCTTCTTTCAGAGGATTACAATTTATCCTATACTCCAAGATCAAACTAGACTTTGGCCCAAATCCAACTGAGCAAAGTATGCCAGCATAAGGGCGATGACATCATCTGGCAGGAGATGTCTGTAATTAAAGAGTTCCTGCTTCAATCGGTCTCATTGAGTACGAGACATATAAGCCACAAGATCAAAGCAAGAACTCTTTAATTACTGGCAACTCCTCCTGCCAGATGATGTCACCTTCCTTACACTGATGTACTTTATTTAATAGGATTTTGGCCCTCACAGCTTAAAAAGGCACTTGAAAGTAGCACTTTTCTTATGAACAAAGAAGAACACCATAGAGCCACCTGGTGGCTTAACAATAAAAAATTCCTTCCTCTAATAGTAAACAGCAGCCAGAGAACATTTCCTAAAAGAAATTTGAAGAGGGAACATAATCTGGATTGAGGATGCAGCTGCTTTGCCTTCAAAATGGAAGTGACCAGCTCAAGCACACATTTTTAAAAGTAAGTTTATCATAATGTGTAGTTTGGTCTCTGGCATGTCATCCCCAAAAAAGGACATATAAAATGCACTATCTTCCACCTCAAAGACTACAAGCAGGCACACAACTTTAACCAACCAAGATAGCTAAGGGCTGGTTGAAGCTGACAGCAGGCCTAATGCAACTAACAAAATCCAAAACCCTCCCAGACATGGATATTGTAAATTACTTAGAATTATCATCATCCTGGATTAACTTTATCCTGGTATAGTGGCTGTGTCTCCAGACTGAAGGAGGTTTGGATCTGTTTTAATTCAGCTTCTGCCCCATGCTGCCCTTTGTAAGGTATTTCTGCTAGCAGATTTTAGCTAGCATAGCCATTCTTCCATCAGGTTCCCCTACTGGGAGATCTTTAAAATTAGCCAACAGAAGGCCAATTTCTTTCAGCAGAAGGGGATTTCCATCTACACCTATAGCATGCACATCTTTTGAGTTAGGACGAGTGTTTGTTGATAATACATGGTTTATTTATACACTCCCCTTTTGGCAGATTTTTACTCTCTGCTGTTTTATTTTTATCTGGATTTTATAGTATGGAATTTTCTCATGTACCCTGTTTCCCGAAAATAAGACCTAACCTGAAAATAAACCCTAGTGTGATTTTTCAGGATGCTCGTAATATAAGCCCTAACCCAAAAATAAGCCCCAGTTAAGTGAAACCCCGCCCTTCACCATTGTGCAGCATTGTGCAGCAACCAGAAGAAGATTACATGGCTGTATTTGAATAAATGTAGATTGTTGTACATGAAAAAAATAAATAAAACATCCCCTGAAAATAAGCCCTAATGCGTGTTTTGGAGCAAAAATTAATACAAGACCCTGTCTTATTTTCGGGGAAACACGGTAGGCTGCCTACAGGGGATTTAAATACATAAAACTAAGTATTCTAAATATAGCACAGGATTCTACAAATAAACTCAAGGTAAGGAATCTTTTCGGTGGCTTGGATAGTGTAGAAGCCCCAACACCCCTTAAAGCAAACCTCCATGGGATAAGCATAACTTTTTTGTCTGACAGCCCCATCTTATGCTTTCTAGGCCAATCTGTGAGAGAATCCCTGTCTTTCAATCCTCCCCATCTGGATGCCATCTGTGCTGAGAGACAGAGACAGAGGGAGAGAGAAAGAAACAGAGAGAGCCTCAGGAGCTACAATTTCTGCTGCAAGAGGTGATAAAAGCAGAGTCTCTGGCAAGAGTTCCCATCCTAAACTAATGGTTGTTACAGGAAACTAGCTGTCCATTTAGTTGTTCCTTTTTGCCATTTGATTTCCAAAAGCCTATTTTCCTCCTTGGTGTTTTGAGTTAACGTTTAGCTCCTTCACCCCTACCTGATCTGGACCTTTCCCATTCTGCCATACAATCTGTTTCTATAAACCGCATTCTCTGTCCTTTTCTTTCTCCTTTTTGGGCTCCGACTATCCTCTGTCATCTTCAATCCCCCTTCCTGCTTTCCAACAATCATTCATCCATTTATTCATTCCTTACATTTCTATCCTGCCCATCTAGTTACAAAGCACTATTCTGGATGGCTAATAACTAGCCAACCACTACCCATAAATACATAAATACTAAAAACCAACAAAAAGAATCCCACAGACAATGCCAAACCAAATTCAGCCTCAAACCCATGGATCCGTGAGAGTGTAAAAGGGAGCAAAGACCTGCTCAAAAAGCACAGATTTAACACATTTCCTTGAAGATCAGAAGAGAGGGAGCCTGGCATACTGTATATCAGCAGGCAATGCATCGCAGCCACCACTGAGAAGGCCTAGTTCCTCCTGGTGGTAGTTTTCTGGGTCCCTCTAGGGGAGACCACTCACAACTGTGAAGCCTGATTAGATTGGGTGGCCCAGGTAGATGATCTTAAACTGATAGATAATGAGGTCACAAATCATTAAAGGCCTTGTAAGTTAGCACCAGCACTTTGAATTTGCTATGGAAGCAAACAGGAAGCCAATGCAAGCATGCTAGGATCAGGGAGATGTGATCATACCTCAGAATACTAACCTAGCTACTGCATTTTACACCTGCTGAAGTTTCTATGTCACCTTCAAAGGCAGCCCCACATAGACAGCATTTCAGTAGTCCATGTTAGAGATCAACAATGCATGGACCAATGTCATTAAGGATTTCTTGTCCAGAAAAGGTTTCAACTGTGCTATTTGCTGAAGATGGAAAAGGGAAGACCTGGCCATGGCAGAGATTTGCTTCTCCATGGAGAGAGCCATTCAGAAGTTGTGAATCTGGTCATTTAGGGAGAGTGTGACACCCCCCCATCCAGACCAGGCAGGATACCTCCTAACCAGACAGACTCCCTTCCCAACATTATCTCTATCTTGTCAAGAATCAATTTCAATCTGTTAGCCCTGGCCCACTCCACAAACAAGGTCAAGCACTGCTCCAGGGTCTGCACAACTTCCACTGCTGATGATGAAAAGGAGACACAGAATTGCATGTAACCAACATACTGATGGAAGCAAACTCCAAATCTCTGGATTATCTTCCCCAATAGTTTCATATAATTGTTAAAAGAACATTGGGAAGATGATCAACCCCTGTGGGACTCCACAGCAAAGAACCCACGAAGTCGAAACAGCATCTCCAAGCTGTATCTTCTAGACCAGGGATTTCCAAAGTACGGCCTGCAGGCCACATTCAGCCCGCCTGGCCTTTTTATCCAGCCCGTCCGTCCGTGTATGCGGGCGGGTGGGCAAGTGGGCAGGAGTGCGAGTGTGCACATACGCGCGCATACCTTCAGCCCTCAAGAATATCGCAAATATATTATGTGGCCCTCCGTGTGAAAAGTTTGGAGACCCTTGCTCTGGACCCAGCAATCAAGACAGGACCAGAGCCAGAGTAACATTGAAACCTCCAATCCCTAAGCTCGACAGCTCTGTCTAGGAGGCTTAATAAATTACAACTACTTCCAAGCCAGGTACCTTTCCCCCAGCACCATCAATCAACTGATAGAACAGGCTGGTGAAGTTTCAGTGTAGCGCTGGACATAATTTCCAGGTGTCAATGTTCATAGTCATTCCAATGCAGCCACGCTGCAGAGGGAGGAAGATAAGTCATTACTACAGTCTGTACAAAACTAAAGTTCATCATGATCTCTTTCAACAAGTCAGCAGAAGTTTGTTTACAGTCAAAACAATGTTGACTCTGTAAGTAAGGTAGAATTTATAGTGCAATTCTATGGCTGAAATCCTGTTGCTTAGCATAGTAAGTTGCACAAGAGTAGGCCCACTGAATCAATGCAGCTTTGGTGAGTCAACTTCTCCATAAGTTCCATTGATTCTAATGGATCTACTCTAGTTGTGATTTACTTTCATGTAGTAAATCACAGCTAAAGTAGGTCCATTTGAATGAACAGAACTTACAAAGGAGCTGACTCATCAAGGACCTATTAATTCTATGGGCCTACTTTTGTACAATTTACTATGCTAAGCAACAGGATTTTGGCCTATGCATGCTAATTCTGAAATAGGTGAATTCACTGAGGCACACTGGATTCTAAGTAAACGTGCTAACCTGCAGCCTTAAGAAAAAAATATTCACTATTGAACAGAAAGATGTCCATCGTACAATAAGGCCAATGCTTTGTTCATGCATATGAATGAAAAAGGGACAACATTGATTGAAAATGTATAATTATATGGACTACTGTATAGGTTCTGAGTATATGTTCTGAGTATATGTACTGTATATGTACTGTATATGTTCTTTGGCCATCTCATGAGAAGAGAAGACTCCCTGGAAAAGACCCTGATGTTGGGAAAGTGTGAAGGCAAGAGGAGAAGGGGACGACAGAGGACGAGATGGTTGGACAGTGTTATCGAAGCTACCAGCATGAATTTGACCAAACTCCAGGAGGCAGTGGAAGACAGGAGGGCCTGGCGTGCTCTGGTCCATGGGGTCACGAAGAGTCGGACACGACTTAACGACTAAACAACAACAAATATGTTCTGAGTCTCAGTGTTGCAGTGTCTCATACTTCAGCTCCAATCCTGAAAACAATACATATGCAATCTTCTGCAATATATTTTGTGTATAATCACTTTTATTTTCCATGAGAATTTTCTATGTAACTTGAATGTATTTTGAAAAGGTTCTCAACTTATTAACCATTCTCCAATGAAGGCCAATACTTTGTGTGATTATTTTGTGAAACATGACACATAATTGTCTAATGTTACTATTCTAACACTACTAAGACTGTTAAAAGTATAAACCCAAATGTGAGTTCTCCACAAAAACCTGAGATGGAATAGTACCATTATTTGTTTTCAATATTCAAAGTCAATGCATTACAAGATTAGTAATTCAGAAAGGTCACTAGTGAAATAGCAAAGGTACATTAATCTTGTGTCAGTATATTTCTATTCCCTTACCACCAGTTGTATAAAACTTGACCTAATAATTAATGACACTGCTTACTATGACATTTGTCTGGATACATACTTGAAAATGAACAGTACTATATCAAGAAACATAACTATGATTTCATATATGAATTGGAACTTATTATCCACATGACTCTTGTTGCACTGTTCCCTTTCAATATTTCTGGTACTGTTTTAGTCACTTTATACATTCATGATAGAATTCTAAGATGATCCACAGTGAACACTGAACATGAACAGAAAGACATGGCACTTCTAAGAAACCCTGAATGGGTATGGAACTAGTTTTCAGCTTCTTCGTTTTTTTAACAATGGAGCCACTGCTATTTTAACCCATAATGATGCAAACATGGGAAAGGTTAGTATTATTTAATATAGGATGCATGAAAAATGATGCTGTCACTACGAGTTGTGTGTACATCAGTGTAGTGGAAAGAATATTAGGCTAGACCACAGGAGACTTGGGTTCAATTCCTTGCTCAAACATTTCACATACTGCAAAAATCATATTGGGGTCACCATAAGTAGGAAGCAGCTTGACAGCATGGAATCGGGTCCTGCAGGGGGAGGGGAGCAGGGTGTTTTGGCTTGGGGCCTCACCTCACAGAGGAGGGGGATTCACCTCAACTAAGTGTGCACTACCCTCCACTTTAACCTTAAAGTACCTTAAGGTAAAGCTAAATAAAATTATACTGCCATGCATGTTACAAATAATTTTCAACATGCTATTGTTTATATTAAAATATTTCACACCTCTTCTCAAACAACAAGAGGGCTCACAATGAAAAATGGTCCAGGCTTCATCAGAACTCTCAAAGGGCTTGCACGTAACATACACATGATAAACTAGTATAATCAAGCAAAATCCAAAGAAACAAAACAAAACAAAAACAAGTGGCATCTTAAAGACTATTATATATTAATGTGAGCTTTCATAGATCATGCCCACTTCTTCAGACATATGGAAAAAATGAAACGCTGAATGAAATACAGAAATCACAAGAAAAACATTCAAAACATTCATTGGTTTTAAGAATCCTGAGTGTGTGATTACACCTTATGTGCAGTGATTTATGGCCTATGTTTGGTGTTAAGTTCTATTGTAAACATTCCCAAAGGAGACAGAATGTAATCAAGTAGCCAATAGACTGAACTATGAATCCAGAAGCTTCTGCAAATGCTATCTTTGCTATAACACGCGGGATCTGAAGGCCTTAGGAATGGACCTCAACAGATGGGAAACCTTGACATCTGAGCATTCAGCCTGGAGGCAGGCGGTGCAGCATGGCCTCTCCCAATTTGAAGAGACACTTGTTCAGCAGGCCGAGGCAAAGAGGCAGTCCCGAAACCAGCAAAATCAGGGAGCTGGACAGGGGACAGATTGTATTTGTCCTCAATGTGGAAGGGATTGTCACTCTCAATATTGGCCTTCTCAGCCACACTAGACGCTGTTCCAAGACCTCTATTCAGAGCACGTTACCATAGTCTCTCGAGACTGAAGGATGCCTACAGTGGCCTACAGCAAGCCACTACCTCCTATTCTTCCATCCCATTTGAAAATAGGAATAATACTCCCAATCCACTTTCTGCAAGTTAAATGGATACAATCAGACTATCCTGGACTAATCCATTGTTGTGTGATTTTGGAAGCTACCGAGCGGCAGACATGATTACTACTTTGGTAGGAGATCAGGAAATTCCAAGCATCTCCAGGTATGGGTAGCAAAGAATTCTACACAAAACCCTAGAGAACCACAGATGACAATGCAGGACCAGATATATTATTTGACTCAAGGCAGTTTGTATATGAGAAGTGACAGAACACAGCAAGGTACCATAAAATACTAAATATTAGAATTTAAGTCTACTTTAGAAGCCATTGAATTTGAATGTTATTAACAAACTTAAAGCAGGACTAACATAGTAACTCTAGAAGATGAAGTATAATTTTCATTCCAGATACTGTTCATTTTTTCCTTTAATACAAATGTGGTATTATTTTTAAAAAATATTAATATACTTTTAACACTTCTTTTTCCTGCTCTAGGTTTTTTTCCAACCCCCTGTATCCAGCATTACATGCATCAACAACAACATATGTTGTACAAAAGAAGAAATACATGCTCTGCATTCTCAAATCTTTCCAGCTGGCAGGCTCCAGTTGCTAAAAGAAAAGGTTCTTATTCTGCCACTTAAGTACAACTAGCACTGCAGTCTACAACTAGTCATGTAAACAGAGTACATTCAAATAAATACAGAGACACTGCTATATATTTCTAGGATTTATAGTAATGATCAACTCTTACAAGCTAAAACAGAACATGCTTTAATACTGTGGTTGTGAAAGTATAAGTGAAGATGTTTCATTTATGGTAATAAATGAAACATCTTCACTTATACTTTCACAACCACAGTATTAAAGATTTTGTAATCATATTTTCTACAATAAAATAAAAATATAGAAAACCAAATATAAAGAAAAGGGAAAAGAGAAACCATTATCAAGGAGAAATTATCAAGTCTGTCGATTTGCTCTCACAAATAAAAACTTAAGCATTAGGAAAGACTAACTAATCGTGCGTAACTGTTTAATCATTAGCTAATAACCATAACTAATTATGCTCATTAGAACGTCTGTGTCATGCTGAAAAAATTATTCATATTTGAAATTTAAGCTGTGCTCAATAACAACCTTCAGTATATTTTAAGATTGATTTCAAAGTCAACAAGGAACATGTACAACAATAGTAACATTTTTAATTATCAAAAACACACAAATACATTATACTAATCCTGTACCTTTTTTATTTTAAAAATTCTATACATTTTCCCCTAAGAATTTACAGCTCTGCCATTTATGCTGACTATAGCAGTTTAGCACAAGCTCAAGTGGTAAAGAATTTTAAAAACATGAATTCAGCATTAATATATTTAAAACCAGAAAACTAAAATAATGAGACTAAAATTAGAGAACCAAAATTAAAACTGGGAAAATGATCCTTAGAGACATAAAATAATAAGCTTGTAAGGAAAACTATACCATGGCATAAAATAAAATTTGAAATGTCCCTGTTAGCTAAAAATATTTTCCTCTGATAAAACACAAACACCTCCAAACATTTTTACAGCTTTTCAGTGTGAACATTCTACAAACGGAAAGTAGGAGGGAAAGAAAGCATATGACAAACAGGCTGAAACAGAAAGAGGTGAGATTGGCAGGGCCAATCTACTGGCTCAGCTGACAGCAGCTCAATTTGTACACTGTCTGGGTTCGCTGTCACCTAGCAGGAGCCATTCCATCAGGCTACAGCCCAGTGGGAGAAAGGAGGGAGCCTTTTTCCTCCCACTAGTCTGTTAAGAGACCAACTACATTACGCTCCTCCCTCTGAACTACTTTCATTCAAGCTGGCTGCTGTAAGCATGTTGTAATTTTTCAGAACTGGTATTGCTTTTCCCACTTCCTGACGTTCTGTAACTCTGACCATCCTTAACCGGTGCATCATATCAACTTCAAGTCTTCCAAAGGGATCAGGTTGGGGAAACGTAAGGATCCCTTCCTGTACTTTTGTGTCATTTTTTTAAGAGAGTATGAGTCTGCAGTCTGGGACCATCTCTTTTATAATTGATCTTACAGAAACTGTTCTGAGATCCAGCTAAAAAGTGGAACAAAAAATATTTAAATAAAGAGCCAGTCTTCCAATTGTGAAAGAAATAAACAAAATCCACACCAAGCCCATTTTAACTACTACAAAATGATCCATTTTACTGGACTATTTCACGTATAGCTAAGATGCTGTCACTCATACAAACACTACTAAACCCATCAACTCCCTGTAACTTTAGGCTAGAGAAGATGAACATGCAGATGTTCAGTGATTTTGCAAAGAATATTTTTTACATAGTCCTAAAGCAGTCAATCATATAAACACTACACACTGAGCCAAACAGTCATGGGAGAAATACTGTTGCCATCATTCTTCATCAGAGCTTGCAAAGAACCATGGGTGGCTGGAAGACTGGGCAAATAGGAATCCAAAAAAGTAACACTCCTGACATTACATATCCTGTTCCTGTAGGTCATACATAAACAAGGCACTAACCTACGATTTACTTTCAAATATCTCCTTCTTACATCTACGTGCCTACTGTGAATTGAGCACCCGAAGTTAAAAAAGAAATCTTTCTGAAACAGAAGAGCTGAATGGAAAAACAAAGTACATTTAAAAACTACAAAAGTGAAGCACATTACAACCTCCAGAAGTGCACCTCATTTCTCAATAGTGCTCAAAGTAACTTCCCGATAAAGTATTAATTTTAAAATATTGAAAGAGTTCTAGTTTTGATTGTCAAAGAATCATGTCCAAGGGGTTGGAAAAAGTACATTCAATGTGATAGGTCCTACATCAACCTAACATGGATATGTTTATCCTATTCCACCGATATTAATCTGTTCATTCAAACCTGTTCAGTGTAGTTACATCATCTGTTGTAAAGTATGTTTTCAATGCTAGCATTAGAAAAACATTTCATATCACAAAAACTACCTACCTTCATTCAAGCTGCCAAGTTAACAGTTGCAATCTTATATTCTTTTAAGAGGTATCAAACCAGGAATACAAACTAACCTAACACTGCAAGTGCTTTCAACTGTGCCAAAACCAAAACAGAGATGCAGTCCTAAACACATTTGCTAGGGAGAAAGACCCATAAAACTCAATGAAACTTGCCCTAATTAAATTTACTCAGGATTGTACTATTGCTTCCTGAACCAAAACTGCTGAAGGTGGTAGTCTGCTGGATTTGTTTTGATTGCAGTGTGGAAATAAAAGTCTTTTTTCTGTTAAAGACCCAGCCAACCACTTTCCAGTTCACTTCTTAAAATGGTGTACCTCTCTAATGCCATTTTTGTCAAAGTCTTTTTATAAAAAATATGCTTGTGTAGACTATGACTTTGACATCTGAAGGTCATACAATAGAACTGTTCTGGTGTGACTTCATCTTCTGTACTCCACTACTAGAGAGTAGGAAATAAGTAACTACATTGTCCCAATGCCAATATTGTTCAGTTAGCTATTATTTCACCTGCATTTCAAAAAATCCTAAAACAGTTCCATACTGCTTCAGATTTGCCCTCCTAGTCACTTTACACTTTCAGTACTTGAGATGGTCAATAATAGCTCATAATATCCTTAAACCCCTCTCTACCCCAACTCTTTCTATTTTCAGATATTTCAAACATTTCAGCTATTTCACTATTTTTCTCCTATGGGCACCATGACACAGCACACATACATATGAGGGAAGTCAAATGATGTGTTGCTGTCATGCTTTGTAAGTTGTGAACTTCAAATGCTGCACCTTAAAAGTCTATGCATACATTTACTGACACCAAGGCCAGGAAGATTTGTCACTTCCTGGAAAACGTACATCTGGGACCCTGACTTAAAATTATGGCTGTTCATCAGTTTTGAAAATTAGAAGAGCAAGAGGCACATGATGCCTCCAGGACATGCCAATGAAATACAGTATAAAACATATTAAAACATAAGACTGCACTCTAAAGTGTGACATGGTCAAACTTACCCCATTCTAGGTATTCAAGAATATTCTTCTCTCTTCTCAGGGGTGAGTTATTACATTCATCATAAAGGCAGATGAGTATATCCAGCAAGGTTTCCACACTAAAGCACTGCCCATTTGTCTGAGTTGGCCCATCCAAAATAAACTGTTCCAACTGTCTCAGGCGCACTTCTCCAGACATGGTTGCTTCAGTTTTCAACAGGCCTTCTCTCTTAATTATTATTATTAGTATTAATATTAGTTATTTTTGGAAAATCTAAAACATTAGAAGGATTAGTTTCTAAAAATATATCTTGAAAAGTCAGTGTTGTTGGGTTGGTGCTGAATGTACAATCCATCTCAGAATTCCCATTCTGAGACCTATATCTTGGTTGGTTTTTCCACACACATATGCAGTATATACAGAATATTAAAGAAAAATAATTATCCTAAAATCTCTTAATACATTTAAAAGAAGAGAAAATATATACTTTGTACATTTAAATAATAATAATAATAATTAAAAAATTCAACCCAAGACGGAATCCTCTCTTCCCTCATCGACAGATCGATAGCTTTTTTTTTTCCAAAGGTCTCCTCCTTCATTCAAAATTCAGATCATGCAACATAATCCTGAAATGAATCCTACTCCATCACTGAAGTATAAAATCCCCATTCGACTGGTATCAGCAACGCACTTCCGAGGGAAGAGCCGCAGAAAGACATTGGAAAACGGGGAAGCAGAAAACAAAATGCATAACGTTGGGAAGGTCTAGTGCGGGAGCCGATCCGCCGCCGCCTCCACCTTCCCCGCCGCTGCTGCCGCCGCCGCCTCCGTCACCTCCACCTCTACCACCCCTTGGAAAATGCATCAGTGGCAATTCTTCCGAGAGTGGGGGTGGGGAGAAGTGGGGGGGGGGGAAGAGAAGAAAAGACCCCAGAAACAGAGCCCTTCTGCCTCAGGGCTGCCTGTCTGCCGAAGGCTCGCTCGTCTTCCCTTCCATGCCCAGCGAGGCTTCTCTTGAGGCGCTTCAGCTATCCAAAAATAAACGTGAAGGCTTCATTTCCTAAACATCCTCTGCCCGACGTACTGGCGGGGGGGGGGGAGGGGAGGGGAGAGGAAAAAACCCCCACAGTATTTTCTCTCCCTTAAATATCAATACGCCCAGCTAAGAGAAGGCTGGGCTAATAATAATCCTAGCAAATCCCTTCCATGTCGGTGCGTGTCCTCCTCCTCCTTGTTTGCGTTTTGGAGGGGGGAGGGCAGGGTGACTCAGAATGTCAGAAATGCTGCTGCTCCTTTTTTGCTCCTCTTCCCAAAGATGCTGCTGGTGTGATTGCCGCTTTCGTTCCCCCCCCCCCCCCCAACGCAGGGGACGAAGAGATGCTGCCCGGTCAGGGCATCTCCTTCGTGTGGCCAAACGGGGCGACGACAACGAGGACGTGGTCACGGCTCAGGCGCCCTCCCTCCTCCGCTTCCTTTTCCTTTCCGCCGTCCTCTTCCTCTGCTCCCTTCACACGCCGCTCGCCTGGACTCCTCGCCCACAAGCGGCTGTTCTTCCTGCTGCTGCCGCCGCCGCTGCTGCTACTGAAGGCTCGGGATCCAACATGGCGGCCTCTCCCCCTTTTCCTTTCCCTCCCTCCGTCTCCAGCCTCTGAGCAAGCAAAGCTGCAAAGAGAGAGAGAGAGAGGCAGCCGAGGCCGGCAGCTATTGGGAACGAGAGAGAGGGAGGAGAGACCCGTATAGGCTAGTAGGGATGCTTTTACAAGCGGCAGCTGCTGGCCTTGCAGCAGGGAATGCAGGGATACAGGCGGACTGAGGGGAGGGGACAGCCGCACGGAAACGCCCTGCGGGCTACTGCAGGACCAGGTTGCTAAGCAGATTTTGGCGCTCCTTTGGCCGCTCCTCGAGCTCACCTCAGGCAAACTCTGCCTTCTTTCTCAGGCTGAACGGAGGTGTGTATACCTTCTCCCTTAGGTACACACACAGGCAGACGCGCACAGAGCTCTTAAGGCTATTAAACGCCAATCCTAGTTTGCATTTGCCCGCCCCTCTTAAAAGCGCCCTCTCCCGATTTTAGGCTCTTTCCCAGAGTTTCTAATAGTCGCTTTAAAAAAAAAGAGAAAATATTTCACAAAAACGCCGGCTTTATTGGGACTTGGAAAGAACGCTTCTAAATACAGACCTCTGGTGCCAAAGGCTCTTCAACGGCTGGAAAACGAATTCATGTAAATGGGGAAAACGAAAATGAATCAGAACCTTGCAACCAGTTTTAATTTCACACACAAGGTTATCTGCAGCAGTGGTTCTAAAGCCTTGCTCTTCCAGGAGTTTGGGCATTCCCAAAGCTACGAAAAGCATAAATAGTTACTCTTAGTTTTAAAATATTATTTGTGAAGTGCTAGAGCTACTAAGTTACAACTGCAATTCCCATCGGACCAGCCAGCTTTGGAAGGCACCAAGTCGAGGTAGGCTGCCATATAAAACACCACTATTTAAAATGCAGAGGTGGCAAAATAACTGATGGCAGGTAGAGCTGGGGAAATTATTTATAATAATAGTCTCAAGCCCCTTTTTATTTCCTCATTTTTTTTTAAAAAAACTAAAAACTAAACTTTGTCTGTTTAAAACACACACACCCAAACCAGTTCTAGATACACCACAAAAGAAGTCATGTGCTTCCTCACTACATTGCAATAGTATGTACTGTATACTGTATAACCATACCTTATGTGTGTCAAGAAGGAACCGATCTATAGCGTGTTAATAGTACTTTCAGAATAAGACAGATATTTAAAGATTGGTTTTACCAGTTCTAACCCAACCCCAGTAAGTTTCTGTGGTCAAGTGGGGATTCAAATGCAGGTCTCTTGAGTCTTAGTCTGTCACTTTATCCACTACACTGCACTGAATATCATAACTATACTTTAGCTATTATACAAAGGAATTAATTACAACTAACTCATGTGTAAGATAGTTACTTCCAAGCTCTAGATGCATGGCACATGCACCCTACTTTGCCCCACCCAGCACTCTGAAACTTCTGTTGTTACTTCCTTCAGCTCTTTGCATTTCTACATTCTCTTTCCTTTTTTACTAATTTTTTCCATATTTGCTTTCTTCCACCGTACCTATCTTTCCAAACCCAAGTGTCCACCTTGATGTCACCATAGCCTGCAAAAACCATCATATTTTAAATCAAGGAATGGTAAGATACTGTTTTAATCTAAAGACATGCAAATGCATTGATAGAAGCCGGCATTTCTTAACAACAATTTAATAGTTGTTGTAGGTTTTTCGGGCTGTTTGGTCATGTTCTGGAGGTTTTTCTTCCTAACATTTTGCCAGTCTCTGTGGCTGACATCTTCCGAGGACAGGAGCTAGAACTTTGTCTGTGTTCTGGTGTGTGTGTGGGATTGTTGAGTATTTGTAGCTGTGGGATCAGGTTTTTGTTCTTTTCAGGAGAAAACCTGCTCCCACAGCTACAAATACTCAACAATCCCACACACTACACCAGAACACAGACAGAGTTCTAGCTGCTTTCCTCTGAAGATGCCGGCCACAGAGACTGGTGAAACATTAGGAAGAAAAACCTCCAGAACACGGTCAAAAAGCCTGAAAAACCTACAACAACCATCAAATCCCGGCCGTGAAAGCCTTCGAGAACACAACAATTTAATAATTTGCACATTTTAGAATACCGTCCTTTTACAAATTATTGCTAAAACATTTTAGTCTAGTCTCTGCTAGCAGCATGTTTTCCAAGACAAAATTACCAAGCTTCCTTATTCAGACTTTGTGGTATGAATTGTCTGCAACTTAAATATTAAAAAGGCCTAATGGATTTCCATTATGCTAGCATGTCATGCCAAATTATACAAAAGTATAAATAAAATCAGTACATATAAAGTCTATAAAATCTAGTGCTTTTTTCCAGTTGTCTTTCATGATAATACCACTTTGAGCTGAAAGAAATACTCTTATCTAAAATTCTAAGAAAATAATGAGTTAATAAATATAAATTGAAGAAGAAAAGTTCACATGGAAGATTAGAACTAAGGCAGCTTTGCTTTGCTGTGAAGTCTTCTGCAATTTTTAATGCTATAGAAATTACATTGCTATGATGCAACAGACTTGGTGTCTAGGGGTGCCTTCTTACAGCTGCGGAGAATATATCAACTTCGCCCTTACCTGGATGAGCGGAACCTGGCAACAGTAACACATGCATTGGTAACAACCAGACTGGATTATTGCAATGCGCTATACGTGGGGCAGCCTTTGAAGACGGTCCAGTGACTGCAACTGGCAAAGAACCGGGCTGCGCGGCTGGTAAGTGGTGCTGCCGCACAGACTCATATAACACTGGTTCTGAAAAATTTACACTGACTGCCGGTTGCTGCTCGGGCCCAATTCAAAGTGCTTACTTTGACATACAAAGCCCTAAACGGCTCAGGACCTGGTTACCTAAAGGACCGCCTTCTTCCATACGAGCCTGCCCGTACTCTAAGATCAGGCCAGGAGGCCCTTCTGAAGGTGCCATCCCTGAAAAAGGTGAGGGGGATGGCATGCCGAGATAGGGCCTTCTTGGCTGTTGCCCCCCAACTTTGGAACGCCCTCCCTATAGAGAGCTGCCTGGCTCCGACACTTTTGGCTTTTCAGCGCCAGGCAAAGACCTTTCTGTTTAGCCAGCATTTTAATTAAATACAGGTAGTATCCTTTAGCTGGCCGTATGAGCAGCAGGATTTATTAATGATAAATTAACTGTTTTAATATAGAGTATTATTATAATAATCCTCCGGAGATTCGTGCCGCCCCTACGCTGGGTATCTTTAAAAATCAATTAAAAACATGGATGTCTATACAGGCCTTCCCTCCAGTCAATACCTGATCTTTTTATCTTTTCTATTTATCTTAATTTTTTGTTTTATAATTGTTATGGAAATTGTTTTTGTAATAATTTTGTGATTTTATCTGTTGTTTTATGTTGTTTGGAAGCCGCCTAGAGTGGTCACAAGACCAGATAGGCGGGGTATAAATGAAATTAATAATAATAATAATAATAATAATAATAATAATAATAATAATAATAATAATAATAATAATAATAATGAGAATTTTTAATGGTTTTAATGTTTTTCTAATGTTTTAATATTGTTGTACGCTGCTCAGAGACCATTGGTAATGGCGTGGCTAAAAATATCTTGTAAATAAATAAATAAATAAATAAAATGATATATGGAATATGTGTGAAAGCATTCTACAACAGAGATGCCTAGTATGTTTAACAGCAAGAAGATGATGCATCTGAAGAAATGAACTGAAGTCTGTGAAAGCTTACATCAAATAAATACTTCTACTACTAATAATAATAATCTTTGAACTGCAGCATTTTCTTCTTTAAGTTGCCACAAGCATCTTTGCTATTTCTGCAGCAACATACCAATATAGCCCACTCACTTCTCCTGTAGTTTTAAAATAAGAAATGGATGTAAAATATGTATTCCCAAAAGACAAAGAATGTGTTTAAAAATATTTTTTACAAAGTCGAGTTTTGCATATCTGTGGAAAGAAAAAAATGGTGGATGTTCTAAATTTAACAAATGATATGCATTAACTGAACACTGGTGCTCTGTTTTAGCCTCAGTCTTCAAACAAGGTTCATTTCAATAGACTTTCTGAGTGACAGTATAATAGTTTGGTCTTTGTTTCAGAAATTCTGCTTCTTCCATTGAAATTCCCGTAAAAGCCATAAAACTATTGATCCTACCAAGTTTTATTGATCCTACCAAGTTTTAAAGTTCTAGTCAACCTTTTCATTAACTTTTGGTAACATAAAGGTGTACTTTTTCTTTTGTTATTCAGTTTGTTATTTTGCCTGAGCTAGGTTATCACAGGCCATCCTGATTTTATTCTAAGATATAACATCTAGTCATACATACTGCTATATTCTGAATTTGTTTACTGCATTTACAGTTGGCTTTCTTCTGAAATGTCTCCTCTTCGCAGAGATGGAACTTCACTCAATTTAGTCTAAACTGGAACTGTCACCCAATTAATTAAACCTCAACTGGAACGGTTACCCAATTAATTGCTTAAAGCTTAGTTGATTAGCCATGTGAATGTTAGTCAAGAAGAAAATTAGCTAAATATATTTGCATAAATTTGCATGCTGGCTAAATTTGCTTATTGCCAAACAATTAGTCTGAATGAAGAAGCATGCTTTTTTTTATTCACTGAGTACACCTATGTCACAGTAGCTTTAATCCTCCAAGAAAAGTGAGAGAAGATAAGAAAACAAAATAATGCTTCTTTAAAGGTTGTATTTCCCATCTGCAGTTTTTAAAAATAAATGGCTGCATCCATTTTTAAAAATTTTTTCAACAGTTAATTGGGAGCATCTCTTTAATCTTTTAAAAGAGTACTTCTTTACTCAGGTTATGATGGCTTGGGCCATACAGAGACTCACTGGCTAAAATCCTGTTGGCCAGCTCCATATGCACAACATGCAACTTTATCACATTGTGTATGAGTTGCATACATGCCAAAATTACCAAATGATGCTTCTGCTGATGTCATTCCTGTTTCACTTGCACAGCTGCACAACATAATTGCAGCCACTGTTTTGGTGGAATGCAAGATACACCATGACAGATATACCAGCAGAGCCTTTCTAAGCAGGTGCAGTGTCTAAAAAGACCATAGTTATGGGTGGGAAGGAAACATCACAAGGGACAAGCATACTTACACTGTACTCTGTAGCAGTTTCCAAAAAAGTATTTGTAGTAGTCTGTCTCAGCATGTTGGCAAGGGGGGGGGGGGGGAGGCAAAATGATGTAGCACTTTATTTCCATGTGACCTTTCATGGATCAAAACCCATTTCCACAGACATTAGAGTACAAATACATGTTCTCTATGTTGATATATATATATATATATCCCCATGACTAGGTGAGGATGCAGATAATTGATGAAGTGACAATGGTTCCTGACCACAGAAATTGGGCTATTAAACTGTTATTTACTTCAATTAGAAGGTCCTGGCCAGGATAACAGGTGTAGGCATTTGTCAAGGGAATGCTAAGAGATTATTCTGGGATACAGGTTGGAGTCTGTCAAGGGCAACAAATCTTTTATACTCATAATATATTATAGACAGTTGGGTTATTAATATGTGTAGTACACTAAGAAACCTTTATTTCTATTGGGGCCTTTAGAGATACATTGGAACTTGTTTATACAGTCAATTTTTGCTGTTTTCTTTTCAGATCTTACTTTCTAATTCTCCTTTCATGACAGTAGTCACTTTGAGATCCGTAACAGAGTCTCGGGGGAAATGAAAGTATCATTTACAATGTCAGATTTGTATCCATTCATCCTTTTGTGTAGAGATTATCTTGTTTGTCCTGTGTAGAAAGTGAAGAAGCACAACTAGCAGAAGGTGGCATAAATGGCATTATAAGATGAACAGGTAAATAGACACCTGATGTTCTGGCTGATATTGTTGGGACCCTTGATATAAATATGTATTTGCACTCCAATGTCTGTGGAAATGGATTTTGATCCATGGAAAGTTACACTGAAATAAAATTATTAGTCTTAAAACTGCTAGATTATGTTGGCATCATACTGCACCCTATACTTCTTAAACCCACAGCAACAGGATTGTTGATGTGCCACTCCCAGCCTGGCACAAAATATTTGCTTCCTGTTGATTTAGAGGTCATAGTTAGAACTCAAAAGAGCAAGGAAATTTTTCATAAAGCTGTCTGCCCCCAGTCCAGAGCAGACATGGTATGTGGCTACCCAATTAGGGTCAGGATCAGAACCTCTGGGTCTGAAACTTCAGGACTGGGATCAGGATCAAGAGTTGAGCCCAGTAAATGGACCATGTTGCTAATACATCTGTCTTAGAACCCTAATGGGCATCTCACCTTCTGACTACAACACAAACATCTAGCAACAGGTCCCTACTTCATGCTTGGAACTGTGAGTACCAGGACACAGCTTTCCACACAGGTGAGCAAAAGAAAGAGGTATCTATATTACAAAATGTGTTTGTATGAAACTATCTCCAACATTTCTCAACTCCATCCCCTTTTCCTATGTGTGAATATTATTTCACTGAGAACACAGTGTAGAATCATAGACCCAGAAAAAATGCCATAAATAATATTTCCATTAAATTTTGTCTTCATTTTCAGAGTATATGGATACTTTTGGAAATACGTAGCCCTCAAGAGTCAACTATAAAGCAGAATAAAAATTAGATTGATTTTTGTAGGATATAAACATTGCTGAAGAGGAAGCCATGCAAAAAGTTTTTATTTTGGTGCATTACTTCAGTATTCTACAATATTCATCAACTGTTTTCTGGTTGATCAGCCACGACCTGGCCTAAATCAACTTCACTCATCCAGAACTGTTGGAGCATCATAAATCTGTAAGGAGTTTCTACAGGGTGTCCCAGCCTTTTTTTTCAGAAAAGTATTCCAATTTTATTAGGTCATAATTAATTATTTATAAAATTGCCTAATATGCCCTGAGAACTGTATAAAAATAGGAAAGAAAATGACATGTCCCTACCCTCAGGCTAGACTAGAATAAATGAATGAAGTTAAACAATTAACTCAGGCATAAGAAAGAATTATTACAAATATATATTGTAAAGAGTCTCCAAAAAGATATCCTTACACTTGTTTTGTGATTCCTTCATAGCTGCCCTTCTAAGACTCAGTCTTCTTCTGATTTCTTGGCTACAGTTGGCATTTGGATGGATGCTTGTTAACAATTTTGACTTCTTCATTGTCAACATTTTTTTGTAGACATTATTATTGTCTTCTTAATGATACAATGTAATTTTGCTTTCATGGTTTCTTCACTAGTTGTTTTAAGACATCACTGTTTTCTGGCAGTAATATAGTGTTATCTGTTTATCTTAAACTGTTGGTGTTTCTTCCAGCAATTTTCACTTCTTCTTCATCAGAATCAATCCAGCTTTCTTTCTGATATGCTCTGCATATAGATTGAACAAATGGGGAGAGAATATAAATCCTTGTCTGATACCTTTGCTATTGGAATCTGGCTTGCTTTTTCACATTCTGTTCTAACAGTACCCTCTTCTCTAAATATTGGTTATGCATCAGAACAATCAAATGTTCTTCTAGAATGATCCACATCATTTCATGATCCACATAGCCAAATGTTTTATTGTAATCTCTGAAACACAGACTCATTTTCTTCTGAAATTCCTTGGTATACGCCAGTCAGCAATATATATTTATTTATCTTTCTGTTTTTAGAAAACTTATACCCTGCCTATCTAATGGACAAGCCACTACTCTGGGTAGCTTCCAAGAAAATAACATAAATATATAGACAAAATTGAAGTAATAAACATACAAAAGCAAAAACACTTCCTAAAACCCCCCAATCTTGCAAGCATTACAAAACTCAAGATACATTTGCCATATGATTTCTAATTCCTTGTCATCCTGGAGAGAAGGAACAAGTGGGGTGCCATAGAGTTCTGTCCTGGACCCAGTGTCATTCAGCATCTTTAAAATGACATGGATGGGGGCATGGAGGGGATGCTCATCAAATTTGCAGATGACACAAAACTGGGAAGGGTAAATAATACTTCAGGATTCAAGGCAACCTAAGCAGACCAGAGAACTGGGCAAAAACAAACAAAATGAGTTTCACCAGGGAAAAATGTAAAGCTCCACATTTAGACATGAAAAATCAGCTGCACAAATACTATATAGGATAGGGCTTTCAAGGTAAGCAAGATATTCGAGAAGTGGTTTTACTAGCTCCACTTCCTCAGTGAGTTTAGGACAGAGTTGGGATTTGAACCCAGGTCTCCTGAGTCCTAATCTGCTACTTTATCCACTACACCAAACTGGGTATCCAGTGGCACTAGAACATGTGAAAAGGATTAAGGCGCATTTCTGGAAAACAAGTTTAAATGAGTCAATAATTTGACATAGTGGCAGGAAATGCCACTATGTCAATGATGGCAAATGCATCAACAGAAATATAAGTGCCCACATCAAGGAAAGTGATATTAGTATTCTAATCTGCTTTAGTCAAATTCCACAAAGAATACTGCATCCAGTTCTGGGTGTCACACTTGCCACATTTTGAGAAGGATACCAGGACTTTAACGAGCCAGCCAGCATGATAAAGGGTTTGGAAACTAAGCCCTACAAGGAATGGTTGAATGAGCTGTGTATGTTTAGCCTGAAGAAGAAAAGACTGAGAGACAATATGACAGTCATCTTCAGATATTTGAAGGACTGACATGTGGAAGAAGGAACAAGCTTGTTTTCAGTTGCACCCAAAGCGATGGTTTTAATTTACAAGAAAAGAGATTTTGGTTAAACATTAGGAAGAACTTGAAATTAAGCACTGTTTCACAGTGAAACAGAATGCCTCAGAGTGGGGTAGATTCTTCTTCACTGGAGGTTTTTAGACAGAGATTGGATGACCACCTATTAGGGATGCTTTAGCTGTGGATTTCCTACTTAGGCTGGGATTGGGCTTGATGTCATTTGGGGTCTCTTCCAGCTCTACAATTCTTTGATTCCATGTCTGCAGTCAAAGTCCGTCTTCTGCATATTAAGTCTGAGTCAAGTATAGCTGACACAGAACTGAAAATATATATTTTAAAAAACAGAATAATAATAATGGGAAAGCAGAAGATCTGGACATCATTACCGTAATAGTTGCACTGTACACAGAGAGTGATATTTGCACAGAAAAGAACTTCAGCATTTAGACAAGAATTTTTCATGTAGAAATTTCTGTAGAATGTTTAAGTTGAAAACCAACCTGGCTGAGCTAAAAATCAGACAATATGCTTTCAGGGACTTAACATAAAATTACCAAACCAAACTGCAACAAGCACAATAATATTTACAGATTTATTTGTCGTTATTACCTCATGTTGGAGAAAATTTCTACCCGGAAAGCATAAAATAATAGCAACACACTAAGATTACAGCTTCATTTGATGTAATTTCTTTTTAAAATTAGTCCAAGATTTTGCTGAAAAGTAAAGTTGTATCAGTCATCGCTTATTAACAACATAAAGGTCATTTCTAAGAAGCAGAAAATAAAAGGTGTCTTAAAATGTCTGATAAGAATAGCACATTTGTATATAGATAGATAATCATTTCAGCTGTGCAGCTGTAGTTGTGTCTGTCAGTCTATTACATTTGTATATGATATACTGTATGTAAATGAATATCTGCTTGTATCATAGCTATTTAAAGACATATGCACAGATAGTATGGCAATGTATGCATAGATAGGTATGACATGAGCACATATTAATGCAGAGAATTTTAATATAGTTAAAAGTACTAGACTGAAAAAAAAGTCTGCCATCTGTTTTCAATCAAAATAGTGTATTTCAGATGAGCCCTGATTAAAGTACCGAACCTTGAGTTTGGTTTCTTCAATTTCTTCCTTGTTTCTGCCACTGTACCATTTTTAATGTATGCATCCCAAACAAAGCAATGGAAAAGCTAAGAAGAGTATGCAGCACAGAAGCTATACAACAGGGGTGAGGAGCATGTGGACTTCCAAATGCTGTTGGATTACAAATCTCATGAGGCCCAGCCAGCATAACTAATTGTGAAAGTTGCAGTCTGAAAACAGTCTGGAGGGCCACACATTCTCCATCTTTATCAACTGGCAAATTATATGTGCAACACTCTCCATTACACCATGCATACAACTAATACAGTTTTTGTGATTAGGGTGTTTAGTATGGTACAAGAACTACTCTTGGACATATAGGTTCAGAAATTTATAAAATGTTCATGCAATTTCAAAGTATTTGAATGCATTTTAACGTGTCAGTGCTTCATTTTTTAAATGAAACAGGAATGTAGACTCTCAATTATTGAGAAAAGAACCATATAGATAGGCTGCTATTAACAGGAACAAGGGCCAGAATCCTACAGGTATTTGCAAAGGGTTGCTTAATTTGCTGTGGACAATTTATGACTTACCGGCCCCTATCAGTTGCATGCCTAGCCATGCATCCAGCATGGGTCCCAAAAACTTATCAGTTAGCAAAATTTAACCACAGCAAGTTACACTGTCCTGCTAAGATCACCAATAGGATTCTAGTCATGGTAAATATCTGGATTTGCTCTGGGCATTCTTCAGAAATAAGAAGCTTGAATGACTCATACTTCCTCTCCCAACTCATCTACATTATATCTGAAGGATGGTGCTAGATTGCTGTTCTTTTTGTTGGGAGGATTGCCCTGAGCTCTTTGGATGCAGAGTGGGATAGAAATATCTCAAAAAATAAAATAAATAAAAATAAAATCTCATCTCCCCTTTCAGTCATGACAAGAAAGCATGAGGAAAAGAGTGACTATGGAGATGAATGAAGGATCACTAAGTTTGTCTGATGATTGATTGTCAACAAGTCTACTTAAGCCCTCAAAGACCACTAGCATACAACGATAGGCTCAGGACAAGAATCACCTCTTGAGTCGTGATTTTTAAGGAATTCATGCAGAGCTGAGCCAATTTTTATAATAGTGCAGAGCAGAGTTGTGTAAAGTACATCCATCCATACCTTGTTTGGACTTTACTTCCTCAGAGCCCTAACTAGCATAGATCAGTGTTGAAGAATGCTGAGAGTCACAGCCCCAAGTAATTAGCTCACCCCATTATGCCACAGTCTCTAATAACCCCTGAGAAAAAGTAGATTTTTTGATTTGGACAACAGAACAAGCAAATGCAGCATGCCACATAGACAAGTGTTAAGTATGGGATCAGACTCTGACACAGATCAATAAATAATTACAATCTTTGAACAAAACAATATTTAGTAGCAGATACTACTGCCTGGATGGCTGGAACAACTCTACCGCCAGCTAATTGTGGCTCTCTTTATGTCCATTCTGTGGGAGGAGTTCATGAGCTTGGCATGGGAAGAGCAAAGCCAGGAGCATAGACTTGGTAAAGGGTTTTTCCCACAGATTGATTCTGGGCAGGAATATTTAACATAACATGGGAAAAGATCTTGTGCTTGCTTGCAGGAATGTTAATTAGTTCAACATCTAAAATGCAAAGCAGCCTTATACGTGCTTGTATAATTATTTATAATTCTCTCTCTAAAATAAGGCTTTGCATTCCTTTCAAAAATTCAGGAGATAAATATCCAAACAAGAATATTGTTGAATTTTATATAATAACTCCCAGTTGATGGTTTGTATTCTGAGGCACTGGCCTCAGACTATAAAAGATTCCTACCCACCACCTTGATTATTACATTTTTTACTAGCAAGTGTTCTCACATATTAACCAACAGCATATACTATTAAAAGCAGTATCCCCATGTGACAGTGTTGTTCCAATGGAGTGAAAAACGATCATGCAACGCTGAGGAGAGGAGAGGCTGCTCCAAATAAAGAATGAGAAGAGGACTAATTGAGTTGGCCATAGGTTCATGAATGCAATTGACCCACAATTACCTGGATCATTAACAATGACTCTTATTGAGTATAGAAGAAAATAAAGACAGTGCCTATCCTAAGACAAAATGAGTAGAAGGGATCTCCCCCTTCAATGTCTTCTGGGACCTTGAATTTGTTTGATATGTCAGAATACCAACATTGTTGGAACTGTTCCTTAAAGTGTGTGGGCATCTTAGTATCCTGGTTTATTAGAGACATGACAATTGAGAGGTAACGGGGCCCAAATGCTGACAATGCCTTTTCAGATCCCACTGAACTCTAATTCTCTGAGTAAGAATGGAGCTGGTGGGAAAGCGGAGAAGGAAGAATAACAAAAGGAAGATACTTAAGTATAGGTTAACTCTTTGGAGTGAGTATCATGAACTGAAATTCATGGACCAAAATATTGTCGAAAACATGAAAAAGAGTATAGATATGTTGTACCTGCCTGCTTTCATATGTTACCCAGACATTATATTAAGGCAGGCATGTAGGCAAAGCCCTTTAATATTGTCATAGCAATACACAATAGGAGAACCTTGACCTTAGATACCTCTCCACAGTTCAAGATCCCTTACTTCACTAGCCCTCTGGTTGAGTGGCTTCTTGCCTTAGGAAAATGAGCCCAGATTCAACCTCAGGCATCTCTTCTTTCTGGAGCCAGGAAGGAAGGGATGGTGCCAATAACAGGTTGTTGTCTTTAGATGCAGTTTATGGCTGCCAGAGCAAGATGACTTGGATCTCAGGTATGGTATGTGGCTACCCAATTAGGGTCAGGATCAGAACCTCTGGGTCTGAAACTTCAGGACTGGGATCAGGATCAAGAGTTGAGCCCAGTAAATGGTATAGATAGGCTCACAATCTCAGACCTGTTAAATGGCTGCAGATTGGGACTGGAGTCAGGACTTCTAAAATTATAATTAAGCACAGAAAAGGTGTAAGCAAAAAGGTGTTGAGTAAGTCCAGGCAGGTTCATTGATTCACTCAATTGTCCTGAAAAATTTCCAACTTTTATGATAAGAATAGGAATCCCTCTACAAGTCAGATGGTGTCAGAAGCTGTGTTCCTAACCCTTGACATCAATTAATCATAGCCACCTGATTGATTGAAGCTAACAGTGGAACTCCTCTGTGTTCTACTCATTTTCCCAGCTGAAAGGAGAGCATGACATGGAGGGATCTCTCCCTATTAGACAGTGGAACTTGGAGGAGTGGTTTGTGGAGAGAGAATAAGAATGGATCTGGTGGGGAAGTGGAGAAGAAAGACTAAGGAAAGGAAGATTGTGAGATATGGCTTATAAACTTCTCTGACTCATCATAGGGCCACGTGAAGAGCCTTGGAGGGCCAGATTATGCCTAGGGATTGGAGGGTCTCCCTCCATCCTAATCTGAGACACATCCAAAACTGGTCATCCAGAACCCTAAAGAGGGAAAGTCCCATGCTAAGGTGTGGCCATCACTGGTAAACACACTATTAGTAATGAGCATTTGTTAATCATATTATTCCCTTCCTTTGAATTAAGGACTAGACAGAAGGAAGTCCTCTGCTTAATACAGTGATTTAACATCTAGTGCATAAGCATTGGAGCTGTACTTGTACAGCAAAAGAAAACAGCCGAATCCTGGCAAGATTCAGGCTTTTGGGATGATTCTTGTTTCAGCCTCTTTTGGATTGGACTGCATTGCTCCTGAAGGAACAGGTAAACAGCTGAGAAGTGGTATTTGGCCTAGTACAAATGGCCTTGGTGGCACTCTGTATATTCTACTAGGTGGCTCACTAGTTCTGAATGTTCACGGACAGAGATTACCACTGTGATCCATGCTGCTGATCTCCTAACTGGATTCTTGATATGTATTATATGTGGAGCTCTGCTTGAGGAAGACTTAGGAGCATAGACATCTTTGACAGGAGTGGGCTGCTTCCTTACTTAATCCATGCTCAGAATTTTAGTGCAGAACTTGGCTCCCACCGTATATACTGGTTCAGACAGATGGGATCATATTCTTCCAATTTACACAGTGTGTGTTACTTGAAATGTGAAACAAAGGCCTTTTCAGACTTTACCATTATCTGTTACTGGCCATGCTACTTGGACCTGGAAAGGCTTGTAGTAAACAATACCAGGTTGTGGCTCCTCAATCATGAAACACATTTCTTTGAGAGAGTCGCATGTGCCTCTATCTTTATGGATTTTTTTTTTTGGCATTAGGAGGAAATGTTTTAGTCTCCTAGGCCTTGTAAATATCTTATTGTCTGGAACTTTATGTTCAGAATTCTTTTGTAAGGGGAGCTTTTAATAATTTTGAATTGTTTATACTATATTTTAGTGGCATATCTGTTTTGTGAACCAGCTGTTCTGTTATGGGATGGCTGAATAATTAAAACATTTAATAAATACCTATTTGTTTCGAAGTTCAGTTCAGAATGCTGGTGTTTCCTTTAAAATTTTCATATGGCTTAAGATTCAAATACCCAGAGGAGTGATAGTCTGCTGATAGTTCACGATTCTCAGCTTCAACCCATAGTCTTTGCTTGTTGAGGTGCTTTATGTGTGCCATAAAGGAAAGGGGCTTTTGTGTGCAGTGTCCTAATCTGGCATGCTCTCCCCGCAGAAATACAACTAGTTCTGACATTATTACAATCTTTTTGGTGTCAGGAAAGATTTTTCTATTTTATGTGGCATTTTAAAGGGTTAAATTGTTACAGATTTAAGCTAACCCATTTCTGTTCTAACAACTGGATTTCTTCAGCTGTGAATTGTACAAGGGTGGTGGCTGAACTGAGTAGTGATATTTACCTGCTGTTACTGATAGCTCATTATTATTTCTCAGTGAGGAACTTGTGGTAAGCTTCTGAGGAATATTAGGGTTTCCCTACATTGGGTGTCCAGACATTGTTCATCTCCTCTTTAACATGTCCATAAATGATCTGGAGATAAGGTTCAATAGTGAGGTAGCCGTGTTTTCTGATGGCATTTAATTATTTAGGATATCAACATTGCTTGGAAAAGAGCTTTCAACTATGACTTCCCAAATCCCCCAGCCAGTATATGTGCTGGCTATGGGATCCTGAAGTTGTAATCCAATTCTGGGTGATGACAACAAAAGCAGATAGTGAAGAGTGATGCCCCTGTCCCCAGGCTGTCCCCAAAGTAGGGGAATGGACATTAAAAGGGCCACGAGATTTCACATAAGCAAGTAAAAAATTATGCACATTTGGTAATAAGATTCCCAGCACTGCACATACAATGGTGGACTCTTGGCTAGCAGGCAATGATTAAGAAAAGGGTTGATGGTAGACAGTTTGATAAAAATGTCAGCCTAGTTGCAGTTGCTGTTAAAAAACAAAACTAAAGACAAATTCTATGTTGAACTTAATTAGGAAAAGAGTCTAAAATCTACCAATACTATAATACTCTTACACAAATCCATGATGCAACTACAACCAGGAATACTGAATACAGTTCTGGTCATTGAACCTATTGAACTGGAAAGGTGCTAAAAGGGGCAACTAAAATGATTAAGAGGTTGCAAAACCTCCCCTCCAAGGAAAAATGGCAATGTTTGGGACTGTTAAACTTAGGAAAGAAGATGTGTAAGGGGGGATATGACAGAGATGTGCAATATTATCATCATATGGAAAAAGTAGATAGGGATTTCGCTGTCTAATAATACTAGAACTCAAGGTCATCCACTGAAACTGTATGGTGGCAATTTAGAGCAGATAAAAATAAATATTTCTCCAACAGCATATGTTCAAACTGGAATTCACTGCTGCACAGTACAGTGATGGCTGCCAACATGCATGGCTTTAAAAGAGGAGTGGACACATTCATAGAAGGTAGAGCCATAGATGGCTAACAGTCAGGATTGCTGCATATGATATCAGAGACAATATGTTTCTGTATATCAGTTGCTAGGGAATGTGAGAGGGGAGGTGTCTTTGAATTCAGATCCTGCTGGCATGCTTCCTGTGGGCAACTGGTAGGACCCTGTGTTAAAAGACTGCTTTAGTCTGAACCAGCATGGTTCTTTTGATGTTCTTATATACAACTCCAAGAAACATGGAACACTGTGTACACTTTTCAAAGCTGAAGCCCAGCAGTGCTTGAAGACTCAAGATGGGGAACTACTCATTAGATGAAGAAGCACTCATTAGATAGATACTAATTTATAAAATTAAACTCACTAATCTATGAAGCCATAACTGTTTTCTATCAATATCAGTATAAGGACTGTTTACTAAAACAGAAACTAGCCATTATGTGGTCTTGTCCTGGTTCAGACTGCCTGTGATAATTTGGTATAAACTACAGCTGACAATCCCTTTCATGGATTGCTGCCTAGTCATGGCGAAGGGGCTTGAGTAATTCAGAGAAGCTATGGGCTATGCTGTGCAGGGACACCCAAGATGGACAGGTCATAGTGGAGAGTTCTGACTAAACGCGATCCACCTGGAGCAGGAACTGGCAAGCCACTCCAGTATCTTTGCCAAGAAAACTCCATGAACAGAAACAAAAGGCTAAAAGATATGACGCTGGAAGATGAGCCCCTCAGGTCGGAAGGCATCCAACATGCTACTGAGGAAGAGCGGAGGACATGTACAAGTAGCTCCAGAGCTAATGAAGTGGTTGGGCCAAAGCCGAAAGGACGCTCAGCTGCAGACCTGCCTGGAAGTGAAAGGAAAGTCCGATGCTGCAAAGAAGAATACTGCATAGGAACCTGGAATGTAAGATCTATGAACCTTGGTAAGCTGGATGTGGTCAAACAGGAGATGGCAAGAATAAATATTGACATCCTGGGCATCAGTGAACTAAAATGGACGGGAATGGGCGAATTCAATTCAGACAATTATCATATCTACTATTGTGGGCAAGAATCCCATAGAAGAAATGGAGTAGCCCTCATAGTCAACAAAAGAGTGGGGAAAGCTGTACTGGGATACAGTCTCAAAAATGATAGAATGATTTCAATATGAATCCAAGGCAGACCTTTCAACATCACAACAATCCAAGTTTATGCACCAACCACCGATGCTGAAGAGGCTGAAATTGACCAATTCTATAAAGACTTACAACACCTTCTAGAACTGACACCAAAGAAAGACGTTATTCTCATTATAGGGGACTGGAATGCTAAAGTAGGGAGTCAAGAGATAAAAGGAACAACAGGTCAGTTTGGCCTTGGAGTTCAAAACGAAGCAGGGCAAAGGCTAATAGAGTTTTGTCAAGAGAACAAGCTGGTCATCACAAACACTCTTTTCCAACAACACAAGAGGCGACTCTACATATGGACATCACCAGATGGGCAATACCGAAATCAGATTGATTATGTTCTCTGCAGCCAAAGATGGAGAAGCTCTATACAGTCAGCAAAAACAAGACCTGGAGCTGATTGTGGCTCTGATCATCAGCTTCTTATAGCAAAATTCAAGCTTAAACTGAAGAAAGTAGGAAAAACCACTGGGCTAGTCAGGTATGTTTTGTGTTTAGTCGTTTAGCCGTGTCCGACTCTTCGTGACCCCATGGACCAGAGCACGCCAGGCCCTCCTGTCTTCCACTGCCTCCCGAAGTTTGGTCAAATTCATGTTGGTAGCTTCGATGACACTGTCCAACCATCTCGTCCTCTGTCGTCCCCTTCTCCTCTTGCCTTCACACTTTCCCAACATCAGGGTCTTTTCCAGGGAGTCTTCTCTTCTCATGAGATGGCCAAAGTATTGGAGCCTCAGCTTCAGGATCTGTCCTTCCAGTGAGCACTCAGGGTTGATTTCCTTCAAAATGGATAGGTTTGTTCTCTTTGCAGTCCAGGGGACTCTCAAGAGTCTCCTCCAGCACCACAATTCAAAAGCATCAATTCTTCGGCGGTCAGCCTTCTTTATGGTCCAGCTCTCACTTCCATACATCGCTACTGGAAAAACCGTAGCTTTGACTATGCGGACCTTTGTTGGCAAGGTGATGTCTCTGCTTTTTAAGATGCTGTCTAGGTTTCTCATCGCTTTCCTCCCAAGAAGCAGGCGTCTTTGAATTTCGTGGCTGCTGTCACCATCTGCAGTGATCGTGGAGCCCAGGAAGGTAAACTCTGTCACTGCCTCCATATCTTCCCCTTCTATTTGCCAGGAGGTGATGGGGCCCGTGGCCATGATATTAGTTTTTTTGATATTGAGCTTCAGACCATTTTTTGCGCTCTCCTCTTTCACTCTCATTAAGAGGTTCTTTAATTCCTCCTCACTTTCTGCCATCAGAGTGGTATCATCTGCATATCTGAGGTTGTTGATATTTCTTCCGGCAATCTTAATTCCGGCTTGGGATTCATCCAGTCCAGCCTTCCGCATGATGTATTCTGCATATAAGGTATAATCTAAACCAAATCCCTTATGAATACACGGTGGAAGTGAAGAACAGATTTAAGGAACTAGATTTGGTGGACAGGGTGCCTGAAGAACTATGGATGGAGGCTCGTAACATTGTATAGGAGGCAGCAACAAAAAACATCCCAAAGAAAAGGAAATGCAATAAAGCAAAGTGGCTGTCCAACGAGGCCTTACAAATAGCAGAGAAGGGAAGGGAAACAAAATGCAAGGGAGATAGGGAAAGTTACAGAAAATTGAATGCAGACTTCCAAAGAATAGCAAGGAGAGACAAGAGGGCCTTCTTAAACAAACAGTGCAAAGATATAGAGGAAAATAATAGAAAGGGAAAAACCAGAGATCTGTTCAAGAAAATTGGAGATATTAAAGGAACCTTTTGTGCAAATATGGACATGATAAAGGACAAAAATGGTAGGGACCTCACAGAAGCAGAAGACATCAAGAAGAGATGGCAAGAATACACAGAGGAATTATACCAGAAAGATCTGGATGTCCCGGACAACCCAGATAGTGTGGTTGCTGACCTTGAGCCAGACATCCTGGAGAGTGAAGTCAAGTGGGCCTTAGAAAGTATGGCTAACAACAAGGCCAGTGGAGGTGATGGCATTCCAGTGGAACTACTTAAAATCTTAAAAGATGACGCTGTTAAGGTGCTATACTCAATATGCCAGCAAGTTTGGAAAACTCAGCAGTGGCCAGAGGATTGGAAAAGATCAGTCTACATCCCAATCCCAAAGAAGGGCATTGCCAAAGAATGCTCCAACTACCGTACAATTGCACTCATTTCACACGCTAGCAAGGTTATGCTCAAAATCCTCCAAGGTTGGCTTCAGCAGTATGTGGACCGAGAACTCCCAGAAGTACAAGCTGGATTTCAAAGGGGCAGAGGAACTAGAGACCAAATTGCTAACATGCGCTGGATTATGGAGAAAGCCAGAGAGTTCTAGAAAAACATCTACTTCTGCTTCACTGACTACGCAAAAGCCTTTGACTGTGTGGACCACAACAAACTATGGCAAGTTCTTAAAAGAAATGGGAGTGCCTGACCACCTTATCTATCTCCTGAGAAATCTATATGTGGGACAGGAAGCAACAGTTAGAACTGGATATGGAACAACTGATTGGTTCAAAATTGGGAAAGGAGTAGGACAAGGCTGTATATTGTCCCCCTGCTTATTTAACTTATATGTAGACTACATCATGTGAAAGGCAGGACTGGATGAATCCCAAGCCGGCATTAAGATTGCCGGAAGAAATATCAACAACCTCCGATATGCAGATGATACCACTCTGATGGCAGAAAGTGAGGAGGAATTCAAGAACCTCTTAATGAGGGTGAAAGAGGAGAGCGCAAAAAATAGTCTGAAGCTCAACATCAAAAAAACTAAGATCATGGCCACTGGTCCCATCACCTCCTGGCAAATAGAAGGGGAAGATATGGAGGCAGTGACAGATTTTACTTTCTTGGGCTCCATGATCACTGCAGATGGTGACAGCAGCCACGAAATTAAAAGACGGCTGCTTCTTGGGAGGAAAGCGATGACAAACCTAGACAGCATCTTAAAAAGCAGAGACATCACCTTGCCGATAAAGGTCCGCATAGTCAAAGCGATGGTTTTTCTAGTAGTGTTGTATGGAAGTGAGAGCTGGACCATAAAGAAGGCTGACCGCCGAAGAATTGATGCTTTTGAATTGTGGTGCTGGAGGAGACTCTTGAGAGTCCCCTGGACTGCAAAGAGAACAAACCTATCCATTTTGAAGGAAATCAACCCTGAGTGCTCACTGGAAGGACAGATCCTGAAGCTGAGGCTCCAATACTTTGGCCATCTCACGAGAAGAGAAGTCTCCCTGGAAAAGACCCTGATGTTAGGAAAGTGTGAGGGCAAGAGGAGAAGGAGACAACAGAGGACGAGATAGTTGGACAGTGTCATCGAAGCTACCAACATGAATTTGACCAAACTCCGGGAGGCAGTGGAAGACAGGAGGGCCTGGCGTGCTTTGGTCCATGGGGTCACGAAGAGTCAGAAACGACTTAACGAGTAAACAACAACAACATTCCCGTCTATTTTAGTTCACTGACGCCCAGGATGTCAATGTTTATTCTTGCCATCTCCTGTTTGACCACATCCAGCTTACCAAGGTTCATAGATCTTACATTCCAGGTTCCTATGCAGTATTTTTCTTTGCAGCATCAGACTTTCCTTTCACTTCCAGGCAGGTCTGCAGCTGAGCGTCCTTTCGGCTTTGGCCCAACCACTTCATGAGCTCTGGAGCTACTTGTCCTTGTCCTCCGCTCTTCCTCAGTTGGACGCCTTCCGACCTGAGGGGCTCATCTTCCAGCGTCATATCTTTTAGCCCATTGTTTCTGTCCATGGAGTTTTCTTGGCAAAGATACTGGAGTGGCTTGCCAGTTCCTGCTCCAGGTGGATCGTGTTTAGTTAGAACTCTCCACTATGACCTGTCTGTCTTGGGTGTCCCTGCACGGCATAGCCCATAGCTTCTCTGAATTACTCAAGCCCCTTCGCCACGACAAGTCAGCAATCCGTGAACGGGACAACAATCTACATTTATTCAAATATAGTCATGTCATCTTCTGGTTGCTGCACGATGGTGGAGGACAGGTTTTCACTTAACTAGGGCTTATTTTTGGGGTAGAGCTTATATTACAAGCTTCCTGAAAAATCATACTAGGGCTTATTTTCAGGTTAGGTCTTATTTTCAGGGAAACAGGGTAGCAGCAAAGCTTGCCAACGTAATTTTTCTGGACTAGAACTTCCAGCATCCACTATCTAGCAGTATAATTGCCATGCTACAGGTAGGGCATCCTGGGAGTTGTAGACCAAAAAGATTACTTTCCCAAGTTCTTCCATTAAATCAAACTTGTATTTATACCACTTGATATTATGGTTGCTAGTTATATTCCTCCTTTCAAGTATATTATACTTGCTAATTATACCGAACCTGACATCATACTAGTTGAATTCAGAATTTTCATACTGCTTGATAGTCTAAACAGCTTGATAGCCTAAATAGAGCTCTGAGGGCTAAGGATCATACTGTTTGAGGTTGTTCTTGGTTCTAGGTCCCAGGCTCCTGCCATGAGCTTCCTGATTCAAACACTGAACTTTGAAAACATTAGAGATGCTGTTATTATAAATCAATGTATGATTAAATGTCTGCATATTCCAAACCACAGTCTTTCTAGCATTCTTATTGTTCCAAGTCTGATGAGTGTCCAAATGCCAAGGAAATTTTCCAACCAAATATTTAAAAAGGATCTGTGTGAAAGAGATTTGGTTCTCTTTATTTAAACCTGCAAGGAGTAAAATTTGTCAGTGTTTTGTTTGAGGACATTTTCTGTCCCTCTACATAATGGATCATATTTATTAACCCATCCACCCCCAACATTTTGTTCACAGTTGCTGATATGTCTGTTTCCATAGTCAAGGATTTGACACTAGTTCTGTTCTCTCCCTTACCCTCCAGCTAATCCTGTAATCCTTACCCAAATTGTCAGCAGAAGTCAAAATATAACATGTCGTTTGAATATTAATTCCCACTGCTTCTTTATACTTTTGGTTGTGCATTTATTAGATTATATAGAAATCCTAATGACTGTTTCCAACAACACTGTGAAAGAGGGAGTCACAAGAATACCAAGGTCTTAGACAATGGAAAATGAAGACTTTTATCTCCACATGTGGGTTTCAGTCTGGTGTAGGTCAGACTCAGTAACAAGTCAAGAACTACCACAGTCTGACATCTACAAGATCATACACATGGAAAAAGTCTGTCACAAAGAACCACCCTCCAGCCAAATAACAGTCTGTCATTAACATGTCTATACAACAGCTCATTTTAAAAATCTAAGGTGTTAATTCCAAAACAATGTGCCAAAATCAGTAATGTTAATGGGCTTTGAGAATAAATAAGGCATGTTTTGGTACACACCCTCAAGATATTCTCTGTAGCATGTCTGCAATAATGAACTGATTTTCCCTTGCCTCCTTCAACTGAGAATAGGGAAGCCTCTTGTACGTCTTTATTAAACATGACCGTATAATTCATCCACTTTTGATATATAGAATTATTTCTCAGAAGAGCTCACCCATGTCTCTGTGTGAATTACTGCCCTTTGGGTCATTCAAAAAACAGATATTGTAGACTGGCATTGCTGTATCTACTGCTGATTTAGTATCACAGGGCTGGTCCTACCATTAGGCAGAGGAAGGTAGTTGCTTGAGGCAGAAGGTGTCAAGGGGATGCATGGCAAGCTGTGTGGCACATAGGTCTCTCCTCCAGCACCTTGCTTATTGCCTCCTGACACCTGCTTAAGGCAATTAACCTCCATTTGCCTAATGATAGGACCGGCCCTGTGATACTAAGTCAGCAGTAGATATAGCAATGCCATGATTCAAATGGGCCTACTCTAGTTGTGACTTACTTTAGGTTAGTATATTGCAACTAGAATAGGCACCTTTTAATGAAGGGAACTTCCAGAGTAGCTGACTCACCATATTTCTCACTGATTCAGTGGGCTGATTCTCATGCACCATACTATACTAAGCAATACGAGGGGGTGCTGATAAGTATTGAGCCTTTCCCAGAAAAAATTGAGCTCGTAGTATTTCAGCCACTATCTACCCCATCTATTGAATGTTTCCAACTCCGCACAGAACTATATAGAGAGCAGTTGATGGGTGGTGAGAACATTAAAAATCATTATGTTCTAACATCTGACTGCTCCATATCTGTTGAGGAAGCCTCCTATGGTAATCAAGTACAATCAGTTCCATGAAAGAAACAGCTTTCGCCACCAGCCACACTTTTGGTTACGTATCTCAGGTTGGTATTCTGTATTTTGTTATCTTGTCTTTATCTTGTCATTGTGTTTCAAACCACAGAGAACCAGCCAAGAACTGAATAGGATGAGGTCTCCACAAACAAACTGGAGGAGGCAGTATCAAGGAGAATAAAAGGGCAGGATTGGGAAGGCAGAGGGTTCCCACTTATATCTGAAGAAAAAGACATGTGGGAGGATGCAAGAGAGGAGAACGCTGGAAGCTGTCTACCCTTGCCTGGTTTGTTTGCTTGTGACAGGAGTCAGATACCAGAGACTCCAGCCATGTGCCTGGACAAGGCTATGTTAACCTAGACACTGCCACAGCCCTGAAGAGGCAAGTGACAGGGACGCTAAGGGGGGAGATGGGTAGAGATGAGCTGCAGAGCCTGATTTATTTTGCTCATTTATACAAGCTCTCCTCTCCTCCCTGCTTTCCAGAACCTAAGACTGCAGAGAACTCCAGTATAGTTAACAGGGTGCCCAAGTTGGAAAGTGGTGCCAAAGGGTTCAGAGACTATAACTGGGGGGGGGGGGGGAGGCAGGGGGAAGTGACATTGTATCAGTAACAAAAGCTGTTCTGAGCCAAGAAGCTGAGCTGGTTCCCATGGAGTTAATGCTGGGGGACCTCAGCCCTACCAGCATCGCAGGAGGGGTGGCTGGAGGGGTGCACGAAAGCCAAATCTTATTTTTAAAATCTACTATATCTTTGATTAACAACAGAAGCCAGTGAAAGAGACATTTAGGATTTCCCTGAATTTGTCCATCTCTAGATGAGTTCAAGATGTGTACATTGTGAGGAAAGGAAAGGATTTCTTTATTGAACTGGTGTTATTTATAGCAGAGGGCAAAGATATCTTTGACTCACTTCACAGCAGTAAGTAACTTTCTGTAGCATATTCACCTTACAGCTAAGTCAAATATGCATTTCCTCCTCTTATAATATTACCTCTCCACTATATGCCTGCAACATCACTCATGAAAACAAAAGCTGTGCTATTTCCCAACAGACCAATTACAAAACATAAGCAAGTTACTTTGCCAAATGTGGATTGAGGCATGCTTGTGTTAGCATAAACAGCCAGCTTTTTCCTCTGAAGGGAGTTTTTCTTCTAATGAGGTGTGAAGTGGCTTTCATAAGCCAACCACCATTCTGCCTCATTCACTGAAATTCACAGAGACTTATTCAAGACCTTAGTCAAGTGTTATTCTACCTGGAGCTGTGAATATGATTAGAGGGAAATGCCTAGCTCTTCCCCCTGCTGTTGTATTGTTCTTCACTGTTATACTGCCGGGTTTGAAGAGGAGTATAGATCTGCTTGCAGGTAAAATCTATGGATGAGCAAAAATCCAGATTTTCCAGGGTTCAAGATGTTCTGTGTTCACAGCATCAGACCGAGTAATATCTCAACAAGGCTTCAGAGTTGCAAAAATAATAATTAAAAAAAATTCAAAAGAAAAAAACTAATTAGCATCACCATAAACTGGAAGCAACTTGATGGCATCTAACAACAATAATTCAATAGTGTTCTCTCATGGCTAGTGTGAGGAGGCCTTCATCTGGAAACACTTTCAGCATGAGGCAAATATTTCAGGCAGCAGATGTTAACAACATGGAGGTGTTAGAGGACAAGACTGTTGTTTGTGCCACGCATCCTGCCATGTCCTTCCTAAGCTAGCCTCAGATGGCATGGATGACCCTAACCAACTGCCAGTGTTGTTTCAGCAGTCAGACTGAAAAAGAAGGTGGGCTGGACACCTTACCCTTGGCTTCAGGCAGGAAAATGTCTTTGGCAAGCCCTGCTCCTCACACTTTCATTTAGGCAATCTCCTATAAAAGCCAGTTTTACTGGATCATTAGAGATTAACACACAACAGGGATAGCTCACCTATTGTACGCTTTATGGTTTGTCACTGTTCAGATGCTGAAACATCAGCATTTCTTTAAAATCAGTGCAAGAGTAAATGAAGGTTGATCAAAGAAACGCATCTAGCTCTCCGTCTCTGCTTTTTGAAACTAACTCTCTACGTTATATTTATATATTATAAAAATCAAGGGAGGGTGCAATTTATTATTCAAACAGGGAGTAGTTCTCTTAGGCATTTAAGTAATCTTAAATGGAACAATTGCTTTCTTTCCTCTGAGTTTCCTCAGGGCATTTTACAAGTAAGAGGTCTATAGTTTCTGTTGACTACAGCAGGAAACAAAGGAGATGTCTGCCCAGCAAACTGAAGTCAGACTTCAACACCAAAGCTGATTAACTCTGGAAAATAAGTAATGTAAAGCCTTCCCCCTGTTTAACTTCCCACCTCCAGCCTCCCCCTACATTTCATTGTATTGCACCACAGGCGTGGTTTGATATTATCTGTCCTCATAGCAGCAACATATTTTTCCCATCGTTGTTTGAGAGTTCTAGGTTACCAGCTACAGCACAAAGGTTTATAGGCTGAAATTTCCATCTTTGCAGAAGGTTCAGCACAAGGCCTCTTAAATCACTTAAGCCCTTAAGTGGACTTAAGCAGTAGAAGGGACTGCCCTGGCCTTTGTACAGAAAGGAATTTACAGCTGGTCAAATAAGGATTCTTTGGCAGTTCTCCCTCATTCCCTTTGCATTTCCCCCCTCAAACGTCACATGTGAAGAAGGGTCCTTGCTTCAAAACTTGTTTTTATAAGGAGTTCACTTTCTTTTACTGCTATAGTGTTTAAAATGTAATTCATCCCAGTTCACATTAATAATTACATGTCATGAAGTCAACTTTGACTCACTGCAACCCTTTTTTAGGCAGGGTATACTCAGAATGGGTTTACCATTTTTTTTTCCTGGGGGCACCCCGGGATTGTGTAGGTTGCCCAAGGTTACACAGTCTGGCTCTTCTGCTGGGAGGCACAGTGAGGAATCAGATTCCCAGTTTTTGGCAGCCAGATACTTAACTCACTGAGCTATCCAGACAGGCCAGTACTGTTGAAAAGTAATGCATTGCATTACTTGTTGTAGTGGCTAAAATCCTGTTTGTGTAAGTTCCGTGGGGTAAGACTGAGGAAATGACATAATCATTTGGAATGAGTTTTTGGAAATTAAACATTTCCTCCTTCTGTCCCAAGGTCCCCATGGATCCTTGTAATCCTTTTCCTCATCAGGAACCAACGAAGAGCATAGGACAGGAAGAAGAATTGTGGAATTCCAGAAAACCATCCTAGCTGATGACTTTATTTAGCTTCTGCCACAGAACTTACACAAATAGGATTTCAGCCACTGTACCCTCCTTTACTGTTAGTTTTCACTGTGATTTTTAAAACCCAAATTGCAGGTTGATAAGAGAGTTTTGTCAAACTTGAAATTTTCCTGCCGAGATGCTTCTAAAAATGCCATTTAAAGTAACTTCAAAAAGTAACTAGAAAAGATTACTCTCTGCAGCAATAAAGTAATTCTATTGCCATCTTGTTATGCTATTTTTTTCATACATAATTTTATTCCACCTTTGTCCCATAAAAGGGCACACACAGACATGCAACTCAATTACAGATAACTACATTGCTTCCAGCTTGTTTTCCCATTTCTCAACAGGGTCACCAAATGAGAGCAAAACTGAATGGGACAAATGTTTTTGCATCAGGCCAGCTCGTAGAAAAAGAAGGAGCAATGCTGCATTTCCCCTCCAGGGTTTTTCCACACGGTATATACTTTATGTGAATGATATGGTAGATAGGACACGTTTTATGACAGTCTGTACAGTACCACAACCTGGGGTGCTGAAATGTCCTGAAATCCAAGAAACAACTCCCGTGCATAAGGGAATTCTAATTCCACTCACATCTTGTTCATGTTTACTCTTATATTAAGGAAATACCCAATCCACTCCCCTTTTCAAATTACTTCCACTCAAGTTCATCTAGCTGAACAAATGTCACCAGTGCTGTTAAACATTCCAAATATTAAACAGTTGTGTTAAAAAACAAAAACAAAAAAACACTGGAGGTCACTATTACAGGGAGTTAAGAGTATCAATGCTAAGGTACACTGGACTAGTGTATATTCACAGTACAGAATTATAACACACAGTGAAATGTGTGAGAGTGTACCTGGAAAAAGTCAACATAACCTGTGCAGAGAAACAGATGTAGCAATCAGACAAATTCTGCAGCCATGTCTGTCTCCCTGTTGTTTCCTCATGGTGGAAACCACTTCATTCTTTTCCCTGTAAGGGCTTTATGTACAATTTATACTCAAGGTAGAAAGTTATATTTTTAAAGCAATGAATAACAGTGAAGAAATAAACATTATATTCATTTCTTTTCTTTCCCCATCAGGTTTCCTTTTCAGTGGTTGCTGAGTCAAGTATTTGTCCCCCACTGACTATGGAAACCTACCCCTCTCTAGAGAAAAAATAATTTAGTTAGGGCTAAGGGAAGCTCATAATTGGTAAATGGACCATCTGCTTCTCCTGATTCTGTACTGAAATCTGAATCATTCAAGCATTTAGTACCAATCTGGCTCCCACTAGCCTATGTCAGCTGTCTCAGCATTGTAGACATTCATTGCCTTCCTGCTTTCAAAGTAGGATGGCTACATGTCAATAGATATGTAGATCTCTCTACCTGCTTTCATGGTTTATTCACAATTACTCTTTTCAATTTCCATGGGAAGTGAGTATAATGTAGGAAGAGCCCTTTTAGATCAGATTAAAGCCTATCAGACCAGAACCCCATTCATCCAGTCCTTTACAAGCATTAGAACTTTTGTTTATTAAAACAAACAAATGAAAACCCCTACAACAGTGGTTCACAACCTTGGGTCCCTAGATGTTCTTGAACTACAACTCCTGGAAACCCTAGCTAGCACAGCTAGTGACGAAGGTTTCTGGGAGTTTTAGTCCAAGAACATCTGTGGACACAAGATTGGGAATCACTACCTTGCAACACCCAGAATCCTTTGGTCTGCATAGCCAGTTGCCATGTTGTCCAAGGATTTGGGCAGTTGGAGTCTGAAAAGAAAAGAAGAGAAGAAAAAAGAAAAGAAAAGAAAGAACTTTCCTAGGATTTGAGTTCATTACTCAAGACGTCATATACGTAGAACATGTGTGACATTATTGTGGAAGAGAATGTGGGAACAGAGGGATCAAGACAGGTATAAAATTCTCTGCTGTAGATGGTATGGAACAGAGGGGAAAAGGAACGGTATACTGTTAATGACATTAATTGTGTTCTGGTATAACCTATGGTTGCCCCAAAAGTGGAGGAACAGGACACAGGACAATTTCAAACATGGATAGTTCAGTGGTGGCAATAAAATATTATACTGGTAGGAGCAAAGCTTATTTTAAGGACAGTGGTGAAGCTTTGTCCTGCATGTTAGATTAATGAAAGATAAACCATGGTGTCACAAAAACATCCTTGTCCTGAGAGCAGGAGGGGGGGCATCTGTTTACTGAGAAATTGTTATCTCGGCACCTAGTGCCACCTATGGGATTGCTCCTAAAGCTGTCCCCCAGGGAATCAGCAGTGCAGTTAATGCTCCTAATAGGAGAAAAAGTGTGTCTTCTCCCAAATTTTATGTGTCCTCTTTTGTTGACTCATCAGAGCCCACAAACTCATATCATTCAATCCATGAATGTCCAAGTGTTGGAAAAGGCTTCTTTGCCTCTCCATTCTGGTTATCAGTATTTTCTTTTGTCTGTCTTTTTCTCTTTCTTTCTTTTTTTACAAAGAGAGTGCTGATGGAACTGAAACCTTTCTTTCCAGACTAGTCCTGACTTTCAATTATGAAAATGGTTCAAAGGGCTTTTATTAAACAAACAGTTATGATTTGCTTCCTCTGCTTTTAAATTAAATATAGTTTTATAACCAAATACTAAAGAAAAGTACCTCTATTTAAGAAGGATGAAATAGCAAAATCAGTTATACTTGTAAGTAAATCTCATGTATTAAATGGTGGTTTGTTTGAGAATGCAAATTTCATAGAGGAATAAACCAGTACACAGCACCATTACAGTTGTGTTGGACTGTGTACTTACCGTGAAATGAGTTAGTTGTTTGCAGCCCTGTCTGAAGCAGCTTGTTGTTATACTTCACACAGACAAAAAGCCCTATATAATACTGCTATTGGTCTCTCACTGTGATTTAAGATGAAAAAATCAATCAATTGGCAAGGATACTAAATATAATGTCAAAACTCTCAGGGTTAAAGTTCTGAAGTCTCAAGTGCCATTTTCATCAGCCCATTCAAAATAGTTCATCTAAGATAATGAACTATATCTGCCAACATTTCAAAGCCCAAATTAAGCCAGTGAAACTAGGTCGTATATATTAATAACTGCCCTTCATTTCACAATATATTACAACTGAAGAGAGTAGTACCCTGAACCACTATGCTTGAATGCAAGGCAACAATCCAGTCAAAAAAACTAAAGTTTAGTCAGATAAGTGTTAATAACGTTTAAACACACTTCTAATTCTCCCATTGAAATCAAGAGGTCTTTCAAGAGTTTCCATCCAATTGGATCATGCCTAAATGCTTTGCAGAGGACACCATACTTTTAGTATCGTTGTACCATCCTGACATGGTTGTTCTCCTAGTCCTGTTGCCCTTGGAAGCATCTGGTGCAGAAGTCAAAGAGGGCCTTCGTGGTGGCCGCTATCATCTCCTGTATCTCTCCGCTGCATGAGATTCCTTTTCTGTTGTCTTTCCACTAGACAGGCAAAAACATTTTTTTAATTAGGCTGGCTTTTGGCATTTAGGCCAGTCTGTTGCTGAAGGAGGGGACACTGTTTGTGTGCTGGCTCCACATTCCATGCTATCTTATTATTTTTAGTTTATCTTATGTTTTAATCAAGATTCACTAGATTTCTGCAGGTTATTTACAATGGCATACATTCAACGGTGTAAATCATACTAGCAAATTGCCTCTATGTAATAGTTCACTGCCAGTCATCTTTGTTTGGCACCAAGTCTTGCAACTGATGTATGACAAGGAATACAAGCGACAATTTGTCCAAAGCAAAATTAAAATAAAATAAAATAAAGAAGACAAAAACATTGTGGCACATTAAAGACTAACTGCTATATTTTAATGTGAGTTTTTGTGGGCATGTCCGCTTCCTCAGACAGTTTTGGCCTGATAAGCTATCACAGACTAACGTGGCTACCTCTTTTAAAGGGGCAGTTTGTTAACTAGCAGTTCTTCACAGCTACAATTTATGCCATTGCACTTATGTCAGTATAAATAACCCAAAAGATTCTTTAAAAATTCTTTTAGTATTGTTAGTTTTTTTTTTAGTTCTGGATAGACAGATAAACAAAGATGGAAATCTCGTTTAATGAACTGTCCCAAGTGTATCAACGTGTTGAACAGTATCTATCTCCATTTCAAGACGCAGCATATGTAGAGCTGGGTCATGTCCTTCTCTTTCTTATCCAGTGTACAATCCTTATAATCTGGTTTAAGATGTGTAGGAGTTTCTATCTTGTTTAGTGACAGGTATCAATTATGTTTTATTATTTCATGCATTTGTCCCCAGATGTTTTTATTACGGGAGATGGTATTTTGCAGTGCACCACCAAATTTCCCCTTTGCTCAAAACCATAATTTTGTTATAGAGATGGGCATGAAGCACAAAAATGATGGTTCATGGTGTTTTGTGGTTCATGGCTACCCATGAACCATTAACTGGTTTTTAAAAAATAGTTTGTGCCTGGGGGGGAAGGGGAAACTAATCCCTCCACCGCCACCCCCTGCCCTCCCACCCCCTTCCCACTGCCCCATTGCCTCCCTACCTGGTCCTGCCTCCTCCTCCTCTTCCATTGCTGCAAATGGGCAACCCGGCATTGCAGGGTCCCAATCTAGCACTGTGGAGCCCTAATTCAGTGCTGTGCAATGCTGGATTACCCATCTACAGCCCTAGAGCCTGCCCTTGCCCTCTTCTCACCACCCCATCACCTCCCTACCAGGTACTGCCTTCTCCTCCTCCTCCATCACTGCAAACGGGTGATCTGACGCCACGCAGCCCCAATCCAGCACCACACAATGCTGGATCACCTATTTGCAGCTTCACATCCTGCCCGCTGCCCCCACTGCCTCCCCACCTGATCCTGTCACCTTCTCCTCCTTTTCCTCCTTCTCCTCCACTGCTGCCATCTTGAGAGACAGCAACCGAGCATCCCTTCCCAAAGCTGGGCCTGCTGTCTCTGCACATGTGCCCACCTATCAGCGGAGAGGTGGGGGCATGCACAGACACTGCAGGGCCAACTTCCAGAAGGGAAGCCAGGCCTGCTGTGTCTCAAGATGGCAGAGGACAAAGAGGAGGGGGCAACAGGACCAGATAGGGAGGTGATGGGAGCAGTGAGAAGGAACGAGGGGCAGGCTGTGGTGGTGGGGTGGGGGTATGAACCAGAAAGTTCATTAAATTCTAAAAGTTTCTTGGTTCAGGTCAGTTCAGGTTCATCAGTTTTGACAAACCCAAACCAACCCAAACCAATGAATCAGCGATTTTTAACAAACTTACTGGTTCATTTTTTAGTTCGTACCCATCTCTATTTTGTTACCTTCCTCAGCTGTAAATACAGTCTTCATCTTGATAAATTCAGTATACGGTGCATTATTACAGTTTATATCCAACAAGCTTAAATTGTTGTACATTTCAAAGAATGTTCACATATATAAATATATAAATGCTATTCAGTCAGTTCAGAGCTAGGCTGACTATCATTTGTGTGTGTGTGTGTGTGGGGGGTTTATCCTCATGGAAAATGGGAGTAAGTGTTGGAAGTGTAGTTTTCCAAGAGTTAAGAGCAGCTCATGATGTCTCCAGTTGTCATGGCTTCCACAAGAACATTAGTTTGAATGGTAGCTAATAAGAGTCCTTGGCATCAAGTCTAATAAATACATCATGATTATGTAAGCTAGAACCCACGGCACAAGAAAAAGCTTGCTTTTGATGAAGTTGGCATTTCCCAGAGTTAGGAAAAGTTACTTTTAAAAATTGTAATGACCGGAATCCCCCACACTAAAGGAGGGATTCTGTGAGTTGTAATTCAAAGAAATACTTTTCCCCAAAGCTGGAACCTCTGAAAGCTTTTGTTAGAAAAACATGTCAGCTGATAAGCCTGTACAGTCTATGTTCTGTTATCATGTCTCTTGGCGGTGTGTGTGTATGGGGTCACCAGGGATGCAACACTTCATCAGATTAATCTAGTGGATTTTTTTTCCTTCCCTCCTTTTTTTTTTTTTTTTGAAGGTAGTCAATTCAACCTGAAATGGCTTTTATAGTTTGCCAGCTGTTTTGAACTACAACTCTTATAGTTCCTTACCATCGCCACACTTGGGAGGGCTTATGGAAAAGTTGAACAACAAAGCAACTGAAGGGACCAAAGTTCCCCACCCCTTGTGTGGCACTAACATCCCTGGCGCTAATAGCCTTTTCCTGGTTTCATCTCTGGCAACTCTGGACTTCATTACCATAAAATAAATATACGGAGTGCTTACCGTACACTGTGCCTTGACTGCCAGGAGCCTGTCCGAATCACTCTGGACCCACCTCCTCAACTATAACACCTCTTCTCCAAGCATTATTGCTCAGCACACAGCCATCTGTCACCTGCACATAAGACCTCTTGGTGGTGCTATCAGATGGCATAGGCTTGGGAACCAACTTCTGACTTACAGGTGGAGAACTGGAGATGATAGACATGAGTGGAGGCTGAAATGGTTATGGTCATTGATTTCTACACAGGAGCTCTGCCTGTACTGTCCATCAGTTCTATTTAATGAGCAAAACAACCAAATTGAGGCAAGACCATTTCTTCAAAGCTATATACACATTTAATTAATACAATAATGGCTAATAGAAGTCATTACTATAGAGCTGGGGGAGAAACATAAACTCTGTATAGACTAAAAAGGGAAACACCAAATACAACTCACATGTCACCAAAATAGCAGAAAACTAAATCTTGCAGCAAATGAATCTACAGAACACAGATTCTATATTATTATTATTATTATTATTATTATTATTATTATTATTATTATTATTATTATTATTATTATTATTATTATTATTATTATTATTGGTATACTGAGGTTATTGAACTGGCTCTCACAGGAAGCATGAATGGATGTTCTCAGGCCATATTGAATTAAAGAGAAAGTGCCAGCAGCTTTCTGTTGCTTTAAAATAATGAATACACATTTCAAAAATTCCCACCAATCAACATTTGCCCATACATAATTCTCCGTACCACTGATGAACTAATTGATTCTGGCAACTCTGAATTTCATTACTATAAGGGCTGAGCAATTTTGGGGGAGTCATGGTGTATTTCCCATCACATAAGTGAGTGCTCTGCTATTGCTGCAGCCTTCAACATTCAGTGGGGGCTATCAGTTTTTCCACTGCTACCATGGAGACGAAAAATGATTGATTGGCTTAATCTGTGGGAGCACCTGTGAGAGGCCAATGCTATGTGGAGATGCAGGATAATGCCATCTTTGAGGTGGTACCCTAGCTATGGAATGCCTTCCCTCTGGAGGCCTAATTCCAGCTGATGTTAGCCTAATTTTTGTGCCAAGTTCATATTTTGTTTTTTATTAATGCTTTTAGGTACTAAGGACCATGACATGATTAAGCTGTGGAGTTCTGTTACAGTATACTTGGTTTGAACTGCTTTAAATTGTTTTACGTTGCTTTAAATCACAATAATTTATTTCAAATTGTTTACTGTTTCATTGCCTAACTGTTTTTGTATTCTGAGATCTTTTTTATATAGCACGAGATGTAAATATTTTAAATAATAGAACAAATAATATATGACTTCAAGGTTGCAGCTTTATTAATAAGCTTCAATTCAAACATCAAAAATGAGGCACAAAACCACTTATCAATCAGCTCAATTATTTACTAACTTTTCTGTCAAATCATATAACATAAATTGCTATCAGGTATTTTCTCCTCATAGTTGTGTTTTTACATTAGGCCCCCAGTAAATTCAATGACCCCTACTACGTTTTATTCTAAAAGAAAGATGCTGGTGCACACACAGGAGCGCACAAACAGCTTATCTTGGGTGACAGTATTCATAGATTGTTAAATTATTTAACTTCTTCATCATCATAGGATTGCAGAGCTGGAAGGGACCCTATAGATCCTCAAGTCCAGCTCCTGTCAAAGAGGCACAGTGGGGAATCAAACTTCCAACCACTGGGTCCACAACCAGATACCTAAACCACTGAGCTATTCAGCAGTTCTGCAGAACTTTATCTGTCATAGGTGGAGTCCCTTGAAGTTAACCATTTTCACAGAGGTCAAATAACATAGCACAATTGTATTTCTGATGGTTACTTGCTAAACAGTTTAAATATATGCTCTGATAAAACGTTCACCTGTGTGTGGTCCTCATTAGCAATTAATATCTTCAGTATGAGATATTTTATTGAGGGGAAAGAAAGAAAGCTGAGTCATGAATAGTCATTTTTATGTCCTTGCTATACCAATTAAATGACTGTGGTAATGTATACCTTGTGGACATAAAGTTTTCTTGAAGCCCACAGTCACCCATATGTGAAGCTATTTGGAAGTTCAGGAATATCTGGTTTGTCACTTGTGAGGCCTCTGAGCTTAGAAATTACATCTGAGATAAAACTTTACCCTTTGAGTAAAACAGACTTGAGTTTCACACCAGGCTGGCACCTAGGAATGCTTGCCAGAGCTGCAGCAACTGCTGAGATAAAGCTGGAGAGGAAAAGCTCTATGAGATTGGTCAAAGAAAAATGAGGGAGGAATACCAGAAACCAAGCCCACTGTGAATTTTGAACAGAATTTTGAACATTATGTTTACAAAATAATTAGTGAAACATTAGAAACTAGGGAATTAACTAATTGATTGTCAGCCCTCAGCCAATTTCCATGGTGAAAAAGGGATTTGAACCTAGTTTCCCTGAATTCTAATCTAAGACTTTATTCACTACACACCTCCTGCATTCATACTTCTTTAGCATAGCACTATAAAAAGCTTTACCCTTAGAAGGTCCAAAGGAATGGGGAGAGCTGTAAAGATAGATAGTCTGGAAAAATTGTTAGATGGTTTACTTATGTGATTTCCCTTTCAACATAACTAAGTAAGTGTATGTAAGAATACCCTTTCACCCTCTGGAATTTTACCCTTACCCCACCCCTATCCATTCTCTCATTATGATGATGATGATGATGTCGCATTTCTCCCAACAAGGGACCCAAAGCGGCTCCTTATCCCCTTGTACCCACACCTCAACCCTTACCCTTATTGAATTTGAATTTTTAAAAAAGGGGAAAAGAAGCGTTACCCACGAGTATATACACCTCATTCAAAGGTGCCTCAGAGAACTGATGGCCTCTCTGATCCCAGGCAGCTACTGAGGTCATACTGATCTCATTCCTATTGCACCCAGATCAGGTCAATTGCATTGTACCACAAATGAAAAGAAAAAAGAAAAGGGATTAAGTTTTCCATAGATTTCTTTTTTAAAATAATGTAATTAGAGCAAGACCTAATCTAATAATATTGTTAGAGCAGGGAGCTGACCATAGCAAGGCGGAAATGCAAGGAGATTAGGAATGCCCAGCCTTGAAAGATTTTTTGCAAGTATACTAAAGAGGGTCAAGAGATCCTTCTTAGTCATCATAAAGGCTTCTGACTCAGACCTACTGTTAGTTCCAGAAGATCACTTTGTTATCCTTCTGTTTGCCCGTTCTGACCTCCCCTGCCTTTGGCTTTCTTCATCTCCACTCCCAAATGGGTGGAGGCCGTGTCTAGCGGGGAGGCAGAAGCATAACTATCTATCACTCAGACCTCTTCATTCAGCTACACAGACCCACAAAACATGGAACTCTTGCCATTTCCAGGCAGTTACTGTGTAATGTAAAAGCAAACACGGAAGACTGTGTTGCTTTTAAAACTGAAGCTCATTCTAAATACACCAGCTTTCTGGAACTGACACTGAAATTGTCTCCCTCGCATTTTTCTGTATGTTACATACTAATCTGTCTCCTTTAGTCTGAGAAGGAAAGTCTGAGTAAAATAAGCCTTTGTATAATATAGAACAGTTGGGAACTGCTGACCACTGTCTCACAGAGACAGGCATGCCATTACAGCTTGTCAGAGAAGAACTGTCCAGACTGACTTCATTGGTCTTCCTGGACAAGAAGGAACATTCCAGTTTAGTGGCTTTGGCAGAGCAATCAGGTCTACATCACTTCTAGTATGGTGTGCCTTGTGCTCCTTGATTCCTTGTTCCACAGTGCTGCCCATCAAGAGGATAGCCATGCGTCCTACTTCTGTTTGAAAGTGTCCTTGGTTTGAAGTCTGCTTTAAAGATCCTAAAACTTATAAAACTAGAAAGCAGAGGCCTTGAATTTGCTTATCAACAAGAAGAGACCCCCTTCTTAGCAACCTATTTGCTTCCTATGGCAGGAAGCTAGAAGCTATGACAACCATCTTTGCCTGGGGTGCACGGTGTTCAGTGCCAGGGGCCTGCCCAGCTCACATGCCATCAGCTGGCCAATCAGATTCCTTCTTTGGTCCATCTGGGAAACAGAGGACCATTCCCACAGTGCACTAGCAGTGACTCAGCTGTTGGAGTTTCTTCACCGTCTCCCTTTCTATGTTGGGTTGTTATGCAATGGGCAGCATTACAGGTGGTACTGGGACTGTCTGTTTTGATTGGGATCATTCTGATTGTATTACAATGATGTGCTTCTTCTGTCACAAGTTTGGGGTTGGTGGTTTGGCACTGAGGCAGAACCAATGTGGGCAGGAAATGGCCCTGGATGTTTCATCCTCATGCCTCCTAGAGACCAGAGGTGCATTTTCTGAGTAATTTTTAAATATAATTTGGGAGGAATGATCTGGGAGTGATAGAGGGCCAGGGTGCTGGTGGGCTGCATTTGAGGCCCTGGGGACTGCATGTGGCCCATTGGACACACTTTGTTCACCATTGCCTTAAGACATGTCGAGTTGAAGATTGTGCAGATACACTCAGGCTGGAGGTTGTTTTGCATGCCTCTCTCCTCAGTGGCAGTGGAACCACTTCTTGCCACCTCCAAGCTTTTTCCCACAGCACATGGGGCAGGGATGGTGACTCGTTTTTTTGTTGACAGCTCTTCCAAAGCACGAATCTGCTGCCCAGTCCTGTTCCATATCTGGTGAGCTGCAACTAGAAAGTTGTGGCCATTCTTTACTCCATACAAAAGTGGTATGCAACTTTGCTGCTAGAGCTGTATTTAGTGGCTCTGTGACAAATTAAACAGGGCACAGGACCCCTAGTCATAGTGTTCCTTACTATAGTGAGATGTATTTATTGAAATTACAGTAATCATTTTCAAAGTTTTTAATTTACAAATATATAAATTTGTTTTAAAAGAAAAGCTCTCTCTCTTTCTCCCTGCCCCCATCACTAATTCTACCATATGTGAACTAAACTAAGCTGGCTTAATTGGCTTTTAGTTTTTCAAAAACTGCATCTTACTTTTAAATTGCTATTTTACATAATTAGGCTGATCTTTAAGATTTCATGTGATTTAGATCTTCCTCCGGGTGAACAGTCCAGGCAAGATATGACCAGGTCCATTGACCAGTCTGATCAGTTACCATCTGTAGTAAATGTATATCTTAAAGTGGGTCAGGACTGAATGTGTGGCTCAGGAAAGAAGGAACAGCCTTTTCTGCAAACTTCCTATACAGCTGTTTTTGTTCATTTGCGGCTCTAATTTATAAGAGAAGAGAAATCATTTGCTAATCAAAATCTGAAGCCAAACAGAGATTGAGAAGCTTGTATTTCTTGTAGAGTTCTGGCCATTCCTTGAAAACCAACAGGGAGGCTGTATCAGATTGCCATAGCAAAAACAACAGAGTCTCATTAAGACCAATAATTCTGAAGGGAGTATTCCTTCACAGCCAGAGTTGTGCATCTGAAGAACAGGGCTCTGGCCAGTGTCAGATTAAATCACAGGATGTAAAATATATATATATATAAAATATATTGTTTTGTCAAGACTGCCTGAGTTTGCATTACAGGACATCCAGAGAGTCTATATCAGTTATTACCTGCTGAAAACTTTGCTCAATGGGTAAACAGGCATGCTACAGGACATCAAAGGAGTTCTTTTAAACAATGAGGTATGGTGAGAGATTATTGTATAATTTGGCACAAAACACTTAGCCACCTCTTATGTTTCAGAGTACAGAGAAGCAGAGGTCTGTAGTTCTTATATGTAATAGCTTTATAAGTCTTAATAAAGAACAATAAAATGTAAGGTTTCTTTTGTCACGGATGTACCTACTAGCAAGCCTATCATTACAAAGCCGGTATTTGCTGGCCAGAACCCTATTGGTGTTTGTGTAAAAATTGCCTAACTTGCTGTGGCTCACTGACAAGGTGTTAGGAGCTTCTGGGCTTGTCACCTTGCTTAGAGGGAAGAGCTTAGCCTCCCCGCTTGCTTTATTCATACAAGTAGAGACAAGTCTAAAAAAAAGAGAAGGGTCCTGCTCACATGTAGGCTTCATATGGAAACCAAAAGTCAGATTTCCCAGGGTTCTTGCTCACATGCAAACAGGAACCTCTCCTCTTCAGAGCAAACCATTGATGGAAGCTGTGGGGCTACATGCTCCCCTCTAAGTGCATCGATGAACCCAAAGGCTGTAATGCCTGAATAGGGCCAGGCACTTTGTGGCAAGCATTGGCATCTGGTTCCAAATAAGCAGGGATCCTTGGGGGTGTATGCGTGAAAAGCTGACACCATTTACCCGATTGTGAGAGAAAGTATTATTCTGCATCATGTGGTCAGCCATTAGCAGTAATTTGGCAGAGTGAGAGACCCATCTTGGTGGCAGATGATGTGGAGTGGAAGAAGGTGTTGTAGAGCAGAGGGGTGTGTGGCAGACAGACTGCCCTCTTCCTCTTCTGCTAGCTTTCTGTCCTCAGATACTGTGGAGAGCATGTCCCATTACTAGAGATGTCTCGTTCATGTTTCTTGGGGCTGTAATCCAACAAACTCCAAAGAATTTCAGCTCCAAAAAACTATATATACACATTCACATATGGACATTTTATGCAGTTCTATATCTCAGTTATTCTGCTCCTTTTTTTTTTTTTTTGGTGATATCCTTCTTTTTCAGTGATGCTCAAGTAGCCACCTTTGCTGAGCCTCAACTCCAGATGTCAGTTGTCTTGGACAATGTGGACATGTGTCATAGGTCTTCTCCACTTTGTGGGAAACTACTGTTAGGACTGTTTCCAGCAACATCTGGCAAATCTACTCCAGCAAATCTCTTCATCCTTCCAAGAACTGTCTCCTGTTGAGTCTGCTCTCCATTCCAGCCCACACTTCACATCATCCGCACTCCGCATTCTGATTCTTAGAAAACCTCATTTATATAACTCTAATTCCAATTTGCTGCTGGGACTTGAACTCAAGCTGCAATGGGTGAGGGAAAAGGCCTTATGTCTGCTCAGTGGCTTACCGTGTGCAGCAACTGTATCAGCCAGAGCTGAGGCTTTATTATTACCAGATGGACAAACAGTAATGCTGCCAAGCGTCTGCCTGTTGCTTCAGGAAACACTATCGTTGAAATAGATTAGTGTCAGTGCTGCCAGTGCAAATTTTGGGGAGCTGTATCAGGCGTAAGAAGACCTTCATGTGTATGAGAAACCTTAATAACTCAAAATGGATTTCGTTTTGGAAACAGCTTTCTTATAAGTATATAGTTAAACATACCAGAAGGGTGAAGCAAATGATGGAAGGAAGGACTGCCAAGCAACTGGAGCCAAGCAGAAAGCAGGAACTAGTAAAAATATAGTTCTCTGTAGCCATTGGATGACTTATTAAGTAAGTTGGGCCATATGGAAAATATATCTACGGTCTGGGCTATGGTTAATTTGCATACCGCACTGGCTTGTAAATAGGCATTGTCTGCATGTCATTTCCAGAAAGTTAATGGATGCCAAGATACTCTGCTGGACATATCAGGCAAAACCAAAATTAAAAATAAAAATAAAAAAGGCAAAAATGTTGTGGCACCTTAAAGACTAACTGCTATATTTTAATGTCAGCTTTTGTGGCCAAGTCCACTTCCTCAGACATGAGAGTGGGACTACATGGAAAATATTTATACCTTTTCTACATGGCCCAAAATTAGAGATTGCATTGATTTGGGGCCATGTGTTTGCAAAAGTTTGCCATATAGTCCCAATCCTATGTGTGGACGTATCCACTAAAGCTCACATTAAAATGTAGCAGTTAGTCTTTAAGGCGCAACAATGATATTGTTCTTTTATTTATTTTTTTTCTTTTGGTTTTGCCTGATATGCTAGCAGAGACTAACACAGCCACATCTTTTAAATCTGCTGGACATATTGCACTTATTTTATGATGTACTCATTTTGAGGTTGTTTACCTTACTAGTAATTTTCTCTCTGCAACCTCAGAGTGTTCATCCTGTGGGCAGGAAATGTGTCACATCTGCATTTTGTCCAATGCTAGCTATTTATTATTGTGGCTAATATAACATGAAATACACCATACAGGAAAAACACTAACACACTCATTAATGCTTGTGGAAGCTGCTTGTCTGTGCTTCTGTCCAGAGCTTGGAAACTTTTTTTTAAAAAATTCTTCCTTGAATCTCTTAGAATCTCTGGCAGTTGTAGTCCAAAAACAGTAACTTTTCTGTAGGAGCCTCATGGCTCAGTGGTTAAACTGCAATACTGCAGTCAAGACTCTGCTCATGACCTGAGTTCGATCCCAGTAAGCTCAAGGTTAACTCAGCCTTCCATCTTTCTGGGGTCAGCAAAATGAGTACCCAGCTTCCTGACAGGGCAATGTGTAGCCTGCATAATTAAATTGTAAATGGCTTAGAGAGTGCTTTAAGTGCTATGGGGCGGTATTTAAGCAGCACACTTTTTGCTTTTTTTCTGCCCCATGTGGCTATAGTGTGTGCGGCTGCTACAAACAAGAAAAATGGTGGATTCCATGCTTCTGTCTTTTTGGTTAATAGGGAATGTCTGAGAAGACTGGATCAACATAGTACATCTACTATAGGTAAGCTGCAGCAGTGAAAGACAAGGTGTAGGGTTGCTCCAACAGCTATGTCTCCTCTCCCTCTCCTCCTAAGCATCTGCTTATTAGAAGAACTATTTAATTTTAAGACTTTACTTAGGTTTGGGGTTGTGTTTTTGTTGTTGTTGTTGTTGTTGTTGTTTTGCTCCCACTCTTCCCTTTTATTGCCTCTTTTTAAGATTATAAATCTGCTGGTAGAGACTCATTTTTATTCACTGACCGTCACACAGCCAGATCTGTGAGCTTTGCAGCTGAAGAGCAGGACAAAAATCTGGTGCGTGCATGCATGCATGCATGCATGCATGGATATGTGTGTACACTGAGGCCTACTCAATGTGGCTCACAGGCTGAGTTGTGGTGAGCTCATGATCCTTTGCTTGGATCATGGGCTATATATAAATACATGCTCAGCACATCTCAAGACAGTGGAAAGAGGTGGGAAAGAGCAAGCCACATCATCCTACAAAGAAAGATTGCAGTATCTGGGGCTTTTTAGTTTAAAAAATGGCAAGAAGGGGAGAAGTAACAATGATTCATAGCAGTATGTCTGGCGTAGAGAAAGTAATAAAAGTTTTTCTCCCTCTTCAGCCACTGTAGTTGTATGGTAAGAGATTCAGTGTAGAACAAACATCATATTTGTGGAACTGTAAGAATTTTCTCCTATAATGGCATTCCTGAAGGATATGACTTTCAATTACTGCTAGTTATCAGATGCTGTTTCTGTTGCAGAGTTAAGAATTTTGGTTAAATTGCTCTAACTGCTCAGCGGAAGCACAGGGATTCACAGAGCAGAATTTGTTTCAAGTTCCCCAGAATAGTCCACCTCTTTCTGTCATCAAGTGGCAATTACAGACCCAACAACTCACTGTGAGACATTAGCAGGAGAAAGAATAAAATATTTCATTACTTACAGTGAACAGATAACAGCAAGCTAAAAATATCACTGCTTTGAGCAACAAGTCTCAACAGACTCATTGATTCCAACAGATGAAAGAGAGGGAAAGGGAAGCCCTCTGTAGAGAGTTGAAGCTCTCCTTGAATTCAGAGAGAGAAGGGAATGATTGGTTACTGCTGGATAGATTGACAGTAACTTCAGCTCTAAAAGATCCCTCCCAGCCACACCTACTTGAGGTAACATGCGAGGTTGTAAAACTCCCAACAGTTTCCAGAGAGGGAGACAACCTTTTCTGAATAGCAGTTATGGTGGGGTGGGGGGCAGCAGTAGCAGAGGCTTATGGCTCACATGTTCTGCTTGTCAGCATTCCATGATACTATAGGAACACTACTGCAGCTGTGAAAACAGCATTCTGAAATGAGATCTCTGGGGATTTACTCTTTTGGACTACAGCTCCTGATTCATCAAGTATCTTACAGTTTTATGCTTGTCTCTCATGGAAGCTGGAAGTAGAGGGTGGTGAAACTGAAGTGGCATATGGGAAGGCGGTGAAGTGAGCAAAGCACTGCCCTTCCTTTCCCTACTTTTGTTCCTTCACAAGGTCATTGCCACACATGTGGATTGAGAGGCAAAACCAGGCAGATAACCACAGCGAGGGTGTGTGTGTTGGGTGTTGGAAAAACAGGACTTTGGACTATTGGAGATATTCTTCCCCTGGAATACCTACCTGTGAATTTTGTCAAGCCTTTAACTAGCACCAGCATTAAAGTCAGTTATTTTCCTACCACCAGATGGCAGACCAAAACAGACAAATTGAAGGGCAACACATGGGAATGACTAGGCGGCCTTTTCCTGACTTTTCCTGAATGGTAAAATAACATCGAATGGCAGATCAGGGTATCAAATGAAGACCAACATGAGTTCTTGAACACCATGGACTCTTGACACCGAACAAGCGGTACTGCATGCTAAAGAAAGCAGGTAAAACTGTTTATTTGGCTTAAATTTGGCTTAAATTGACTGTTCCTGGTGGTTTAACTAAATTCCTAATCCCAATTTTGTTAGAGGCAGGCCATGCTACTGTGCAGTCTCCATCCCTCAGCTAAAAAGAATCTCTTCGAGTTTCAAACAGGCAGAAAGGGAGAAGGTGGCGGCGGGGATCCAGATTGCTTGTAACTGTCCTCTGTTTTAAGAGATGGCCCATGAATTCCAGACTGCTAGCCAAGGAGGAGCTTGAAATCAACATGAATGCTGCAGTTATTTCCATCTAAGAAGCTAACCTGGCCTCTACACCATCAGCCATGTGAATCTGGGACATCAAAAACAGCACATAACTTTGGAATTGCCCACAAGAACTTGATGCACAGCTTTGAAGGCAATGATTTATCATTGAAAGCTCACTGTTCATTTTTTGTTTCATACTCTTAATGGTTGATTAAAGGTATCACCTGATCCTGCACATAGGAACTGTGTCGATTCCCATTTTGTTGTTGTTGCTGTTTCAATTTACAAACTGTCCTGTAGTACTTACACCACTCTTTGGGTGGTTTACAACATAATTAAGCAAGAAACGTTATGCCCCTCCATGAGCTGGGTACTCATTTTACTAACCTCGGAAGAATGGAATGTAGAGTCAACCTTGAGCTGACTACCTGAACCTGTCAGGACTGAACTCAGGTTATGAGCAGAGGCTTAACTGCAGTATTGCAGTTTAACCACTGTGCCATAGGGCTCTCCCCCACCCCTATGGCCAGCATAAGTCATTAGTATATAAATTAATAATACTGATAATTATCCCCCCCCAAAACCAAAAGAAAAATCACCCAAGAAGAATAATCATGCTGAAACAAATCCAGATAATGGGTAGAAAAACCGCCACAACCATCTCTGAGAACAGTACTGAGAAGACTCAAAAGTTGTTAATGAGCAACTTTTACAATAACTGCAACTTGTTTTTAGGAACATTGGTTTGTGATGTGATATGCTAAAATCCCAAAGGTTAGTTCCACTATTTCTCCTATATCTGAGCTAACTCAAACATGACGTACGAATCTACTTGTGAAGCCTAGGTTTTGCATGGTTATGCAAAAGTCTGCTCTGTTCATTGGTTTTTACTCCCAATGAGGATTGAAGAGTTATCTACATAACACTATTTTTAAAAAATAGAATCTAGAGTGACCCAAGATGTTATCACATGGGATCTTGCAGGATGTCTCCCTCAGTCTAAATTTCTATTTTGTAGAAAACTGAATCCCTGACAGAGAGAGGGAGAGAGAGAGAGAGAGAGAGAGAGAGAAAGAGCTTGGAAAATTCCCAGAATACCTCAGCCAGAATGTTAGTGGCATTCTAGGAGTTGTCATCTGAAAAAACAATTGTTTCTGCACTCTAGGAACAGGTTCACAGCTCTAGATACCTAGAATTGCAGCCTGAGCTTAAAATCTTCCTTCTCATTCTGGGAGTTCAATCATGCCTACAGCTGTTGCAGGGCAAACATAGTTGGTGAAGACAGAAAGGCAATGGTATGGCCCATTTTTTTATGATCAATGTTTTATTCTTGATAATATTGGGAAAGAGCACATTCTTTTTTGCCTCTAGTTTTCTTTCCTCCTCTTTGTTCCTCATGTTCAAATGGTTAACAATGTAAAGAATGTGCAAAGGGCTGCGGCAGTACTCAGTATTTACTTAAGCTAAGATCAGCTTCCTGTGTCCACTTTTAGTCACCCCCTCCCTTCTCAAAAGAAATGCAGGACATTGTTCCCATATGAAACATCCACCCCACTCCAAGGAGTTTGTCATCACTGCTGACAGTGACATAATATCTCATGGCTCCCAAGAGATTTGTGAATAATTGCTGTTTTGCATTGACAAAGGCACTTCCATTTTATTAAGAAATGTGCTTTTAATTAAGTCAATAGACTTGAGTCCAGTAGGTTGGCTGCTGGATAGAGCTATTGGCGATATCTCAAGCAGCTGTTGCCATCATGTGGGTCTCCGATGAACTGCAACCAAGATGCCAAAGAGATGCATTGAGAGAGCGTCCAAATCAGGATTGTCTTATATATTTTTTTTTACTGGATCACTGACGTGTCACAAATATGGCAAGTTTTCAAGTTCTCCAGAACTTTTTGTTAGGCTTAAAGGTGACAAAGTACCATGTTTTCCTGGAACTTACTACTTTTGTCACAGAAAATGCTTAATATGATATACAATACAGTGGTACCTCGGTTTACGAATTTAATGCGTTCTCCAGGATGTTTCATATTGTGAAAAATTCACAAACCGAAATGAGGTTTCCCATAGGAACGCATGCACAGGGGTGGCGCTATAAACCTCCAAGGTGCAATGCATCCTGGGGAAACTTGCTTCGTATTGCGAAAAAACCCTAGGCATTATTTTCAATGGATTTTCATTTGTAAACTGAAAATTACATTAACTGAGGTGTTTGTAAACCGAGGTACCACTGTAAAGTAAAGCTAAAGACAAAAATGATCCCAATAACCCTACAGGATTAACAATAGCCCCACAAGACCACACTTTGCACAGACAGAGGGTTTGGTCTTGATCTTATCTGTGTGAATAACCATCACATGAATTGAGCACTGAATACTGTAGGTCTCTTCTTGGGACTGAAATTAAAGGTTTATCGACTCTGCCCTTAAGAAGGAAGAGAACACCAATGTCTATTGGGTTCTGTTTTAGATAGTGATTCTGCACATCTGCTCTTGAGAAGGCTGCTTATCTCTTCTCTGCAAACTGCTTCTCTGTTTATGGAAATGTGGACATTGCCAAAGGGACATATGGTCCAACCCTTTCTGCAAGGCAGAACCATGACAGAATGGATATTGATTGATCACTCTCTCAAAGCTGCAGCTTTTACTTGGAATTCCATACAATATTTTGTTGTCATATTGTCTGGTCTTCTGTGTGGGAAGGTGATCTGCATAATGTAACCTCAGCGGCGCCGTTCCAGTCACATCCCGACAGGAGATGAAACCAGACTATTCCCAGAGAGATGTGTATGACTCAGTATACAAGACCTGAACATGAATGCAAGGCCCATAGAAGCTCCTGCCTCTTATTCACTGTAAACAGAGCTTGGAAGTAGCAAGTTACAAACAACAGTTACTTGCAATCGATTCCCTAACTAAAGCATAATTAAGATAGACCACAGTAAGGGATAACATCCCTCTTTTTGGGGTATAGCTAAAACTATTGTATAAGTAAGGGGCAGGGTATGTTCACCCTCACTACTCAGGTGTATTTTGTACCACAAATCAGCAGTGTATAGGATTGTGATGGGTTTTTTAAAAATAACTAAAATCAGATATAATCTAGCTAGTGTAATTACTTTTGAACATTTCTAGAAAATTGTAACTATCATGATAACTAATTCATTTTGAGCTGTTGTAAACCGGCTTGCACAATGGAAAAACATGAGCTCTTATAAATGAAAAGGTAAATAGACAGATGGATAAATGGACAGACAGATAGACAGGACTGGTAAAAATAATAACCCTAAATGTCACTTCCCAGGCTCTGACTCTAAAGGCACATATGATTGCCAGCTTTTGAATCAAAGAAAAAAATGTTTCCCTGAGTAAAGACAGGACGTATGTCAGTGTGGACCATGGAGAGAATGTTAGAGCTATGGATGAGGTGTTTTGGAATAGAGGCGGATAGAGGAGAACACAGGTTTGCGTATGATTTCCTCATGAAATGCAAAGTGAGAAATTATTACTATAATTTAAATACAAAGACAATACACCTTAGTGGGGTGGATTTTTAACCAGGTGACCTGTGTTCCTGTTTGATCTACTCTCCAGGTGGTAACAACAGATGGCCAGCTTCAAGGCCCCTGCTCACCTTTCATTTGGTTCTTTCTTTTTCAACTTGGCCAGGACTGGCCAGCCTCAAATGCAGACTTGTCCTCCATGAAGTAAGGTAGACAACATCCTCCCTCAGAGTTATGTTGGAACCTGATATGTCATTAAGCAGTCCTGAAAGAATCATGTACACTCTTCTGAAGGTCCACTTATAATCAGCTTCTTGCTTCATTTGATTTCCCCTGGCAGCACACCCCCAAAACATCTGTAGAACTGATGAAGTCTTAATGATGTTTATTTACTGGTCAGAAGCATAAATGCTTAGTCCTGGAGGATCATCTACAGATAAAGGAAAGGACAGTATGATGCGGTGGTTAAAGTGATGATAGACTTGGATAGTAGAGGCTCTGTCTCAAACCTGCACTTGCTTGTCTGTGGCGCTTACTGGGTGCCCAATAACTGCATGGGTTATTGTCTTTCAAGCAACTTTCATCCAGGATCTGTTGTGTCAGCTAAATTGTGGCTTTGAGTTCCACAGACCAGGACCCAGAACTGGTAGTCTTGCAGATATTGCTAAATGAGATCTCCCATCAGATTTGCCCATTGAGGAGGCTGGCAAGGGCTGAAGTGCAACATCTGGAGGGATTCCAGTTAACCATACATCTTGTAAAGAAGGGTGGGTGGGTTTACAAATGTAATGGATAAATACAGGTTTCTGTTTCTTAAGGTCAGGTAATCACATGTTTTCATATTACAGTATTGTTTATTGTCTCATGCTGTAACCAACCATTTGATACCATTTGACCAGTAGAGCAGCTACACCTGCACTTTAATTGCCTCTGCATTGTTATTGTATTTTTCATTAAATTTATAATTTTATATCACGTCCTAGTTGTAAACATCATAAGCAGTTTTAAAGCAAAGCAAAGTGTGCTGCTTATATACCACCCCATGGTGCTTAACAAACTCTCTGGGTGGTTTACAAGTTAATTATGCAGTCTACACATTGCCCCCCCACCGCCCTGCGAGCTGGGTACTCATTTTACTGACCTCAGAAGGATGGAAGGCTGAGTGAACCTTGAACCGGCTACCTGGGATAGAACTCTGGGTCATGAGCACATTTTTGGCTGCACTACAGCCGTTTAGCCACTGTGCCACGAGAGTCATAATCTTTTAAGCGATATATAGGTATATTTTTCTGAATTTCCTTTACTAAAGATGGAGAATGAAATAATGGTGATGATGATTATGATGATAATCATTATCATTTTAGAACTGCAGAGCTGGAAGAGACACTATGGATCACTGAATCCAGCCCCTGTCAAGAAGGCATGGTAAGGAATTGAACTCCCAGCCTTTGGCTCTGTAGCCAGATACCTAAACCACTGAGTTATCCAAAACAAGAACAAAAAGTTCATATAAATATTCAAGAGAAACAAAGGGCACAGGATTTTGATTTTGCAAGTCTAGATCCAGATATTATTACCCAGAGACCTGGTATTGCTCTGGTATCGAGCCTTGAATTCCAGTTGCACCAGTTCCATTGTGCACATTTCCATAGCAATGAAGCTCGTGGCATTTATACCAGGAATTTAGGAACAACTTTATTCAGATGATTATTCATATGCTACATTGAATTTCAGGGTTTTGCCAAGCGGGAATGCCCAAAAAGCATTGTACTCTCTGTTTCTTGCTATTATGCAGTCAAAGAGTCAGTGTTTCCTCAGCATCATGTCATTTGACATCAGAAGCAATATGATGAACATTTGGTATGGAGCCAGCATCCAGAGCTGGGGCATTATCTGCACATCAACCACATCTGGAATAAAAGGCACTGAATCATTCCATAGAACTGATACTCAATAGGATAACAGCTGTGCAATGAAAATCAGAATCTAGCTGGCCTGGAACAGCTTTCTTAAGATGTATTATGTAGTATGCAACAAAAATGTAAAACTGATATGAGGATGCACATTGTATGATGTTATTTATTTTATTTATTTATTTATTTATTTATTTAACTTATATGCCGCCCACACTACCCAAAGGTCTCTGGGCGGCTTACAACAGTTAAAATACAATAAAAAGACAAAACAATTAAAATGCAATTAAAATATATACTCTAAAAATTGCCATCAGGACCCACAGTTGATATTATTTCAATTAAAAGCCTTCTGGAACAGGAAGGTTTTGACCTGGCGCCGAAATGTCATCAGCGTCGGCGCCAGACGAATCTCAGTCGGGAGGGCATTCCATAGTCTGGGGGCAGCTGCCGAAAAGGCCCTTTGTCTACAAGCCATCCCTCTTACCTCCTTGAGGGATGGCTCTTTCAAAAGGGCCCCCTGGCTAGATCTTAACTGCCGGGTAGGTTCATATGGAAGGAGGCGGTCCTTCAGGTATCCAGGGCCCAAGCCGTTTAGGGCTTTATATGTCAAAACAAGCACTTTGAATTGGGCCCGGGCAGCAACTGGTAGCCAATGTAATTTAAACAGAATCGGCTTGATGTGTTCCCTAGCGGCCCCACCACTCACCAGCCGCGCAGCTCGATTCTGGACCAGTTGCAGTCGCCGGACCGTCTTCAAAGGCAGCCCCACATAGAGCGCATTGCAGTAATCTATACGAGATGTTACCAGTGTATGTGTAACTGTCATGAGACTCCGCTCGTCCAGGTAGGGCCGTAGCTGGTATAATTTCCGCAGCTGAAGGAAGGCACCCCTGGCCACCGAGTCCACCTGGGCTTCCAGTGTTAGACTGGGGTCCAGGAGCACCCCCAAGCTGCGGACCCTGTCCCTTAGGGGGAGTGTAACCCCATTCAGGGCAGGGAAATGGCCCTCCAGCCTGTCCGGCGAAGCACCCACTAACAGCACTTCCGTCTTGTCTGGATTGAGTTTCAATTTATTAACCCTCATCCAGTCCATTATCAGGTCCAGACACGAGTTCAGCAAAGAAACCGCCTCACCTGGATTGGTGGAAAACGAGAGGTAGAGCTGAGTATCGTCAGCATATTGCTGACTCCTCAGCCCAAACCTCCTGATGACCTCTCCCAGCGGTTTCATGTAGATGTTAAACAGCATGGGGGACAGTATCGAGCCCTGAGGAACCCCATGACATAAACGCCATGGGACAGAGCAACTGTCCCCCAGCACCACCCTCTGGACACGGTCAGCCAGGAAAGAGCGGAACCACCGTAAAGCGGTGCCCCCAACTCCAAACCCAGCCAGCCTATCCAAAAGGACACCATGGTCGATGGTGTCGAAAGCCGCTGAGAGGTCCAGGAGTATCAACAGGGTCACACTCCCCCTGTCCCTCTCCCGGCAAAGGTCATCATACAGGGCGACCAAGGCAGTCTCCGTACCAAAACCCGGCCTGAAACCCGATTGAAATGGATCCAGAAAATCCGTTTCATCCAGCAGCGCCTGGAGTTGCCCGGCCACAACCCGCTCCAACACTTTGCCCAAATAAGGGAGGTTCGCCACTGGTCGGTAGTTACCCACCAGCCTTGGGTCCAGGTTAGGCTTTTTAAGGAGTGGCCGAATTACCGCCTCTTTCAAGGTGGTAGGGACCACTCCTTCTCTCAAAGAGGCATTCACGGCCTCCTGGACCCAGGTGCGAACCCCTCTGGCAGATCTTCCAATTAGCCAAGATGGGCAAGGGTCGAGCGGAGTGGTGGTAGAACGGACAGATCCAAGCACCCTGTCCACATCCTCAGGTCTCAACAATTGAAACTCATCCATTAATACTTGACCTAAGCACGGCACACTGGACACATCCTCTGATTCTGCAGTAATGGTGGAGTCCAACCCACTGCGAATCTGAGCGATTTTTCCCTCAAAATGAATGGCAAACTCATCACAGCGAGCTGATGAGCAGTCCGGGACCTCCACCGGATTTCCCGGTTGAAGAAGATCCCAGACCACCCGAAACAGCTCTGCTGGACGACATTCTGAGGAAGCAATATGGCTGGAGAAATATTGCCGTTTCGCCAGCCGTATTGCCACGAAATAGGCCCGATAATGGGCTCTAAGTCGTGTTCAATCGGACTCCCAGCGGGATTTCCTCCACCTGCGCTCCAGCCGTCTCCCCTCTCGCTTCATCGCCCGCAGTTCAGAAGTATACCAAGGAGCTGTCTGGGCTCTGCGTACAGGGAGAGGGCGCTTAGGCGCAATCGTGTCAACCGCCCGGGTCATCTCCCTATTCCATAGGGTGACCTGAGCTTCGACAGGAGCGCCGACCATATCAGACGGATAATCCCCCAGAGCATTCAGGAAACCATCTGGATCCATTAGTCTCCGAGGGCGGATCATCTTAATAGATCCCCCACCCTTGCAGAGGGGAGAAGAAGCTAATAGACTAAACTTGACCAGGAAGTGGTCTGACCATGACAATGGGGTCACAACCAGCCCCTCCACATCCAAACCACCATCTTCCAGTCCCGTTAAGAAAACCAGGTCCAAGGTATGGCCCTTCTCATGTGTCGGGCCGATGACACATTGAGACAGCCCCATGGTTGTCATGGCGGCCATGAAGTCCTGAGCCGCCCCAGTCAAGGCAGCCTCGGCATGGATGTTGAGGTCCCCCAGCACCAACAGCCTGGGAGTCCTCAACACCAGGTCCGAGACTACCTCCGTCAACTCAGGCAGGGAGACTGTTGGTACGCAGCAGGGTGGGCGGTACACCAACAGAATCCCCAATCTGTCTCGTAAGCCCAACACACAATACAGGCCCTCAAGACCTCCTCTCAAAGGGATAGGAAGCCTGGTCAAGGAGATGGAACTCCTATAGACTATAGCAACTCCCCCTCCCCGACCCTCCGAGCGACATTGGTGCTGGACCGAGTACCCAGGTCGACACAGCTGGGAGAGGGGAACACCACCCTCCTCTCCCACCCAGGTCTCAGTAATGCACGCCAGGTCAGCACCCTCATCCACAATTACATCATGGATGAGGGCAGTCTTATTTTGTACTGACCTGGCGTTCATCAACAGCACCGTGTGGCTCGAGGGTTTGCTGATATGGTCACCTGATATGCACTCTTGTTTCTACTGTATGGTATAGAATCATAGACATTTTAACACAGGCAACAACTACAAGAAAAAGATAGAAGCATTTGCAAAGTGGAATTATAGCAGGGTACTTCAATAGAATTTTATGGATCAAGAGGGTAACCAATGAAGAAGTACCAAGGTAACTCAATAAAGACTAAGAAAAGCACATAAAATGCAGAAGGCTAGAATACTGCAGTCTTAGTATGAAAAACGTAAAGTACAGATTGTTAGAAATAAACATTTGAGGTAAAACAAATCAGATTGTAGGCATGAGAAGAAGCAAAAATGATTAAAATGAGGCTATTGTACTTTAGGCACATCATGAGAAAACAAGACTTGCTGGAAAAAAAATGTAATGTTAGGAAAAGTTGAAGGCAGCAGGAAAAGAGAGAAATTAAATATGAAATTGACAGACTCCATAAAGGAAGCCACAACCTTGACTTTGTCAGAGCTGAGCAGGGTTGTTAATGACAGCACTTTTTGGAGGGCACTAATTCATAGGTCTAACATACATCAGAGGCAACTTGATGGTGCAGCAACAACAATTCATAGGGTTGCCTTAAGAATTGACTTGATACAAGATGATGACAAAATGGAGTAAGAAGAACATCTTGGCTGAAAAACACTTCTTAGCCAAAATCCTGCTGCACAGCCATGCAACAGGTGTAACTTTGCAGCAAATTGGGGCAAGTTAAGAAATATCTATAGGCATTACCTGCTGCATGCTGAGTTATGTATCTCACTCTGCAATGCATAATGCCTGTAGATATTTCTTATTTTATGGCAATTCTCTGCTAAAAGCTACGCCTTTTGTGTAATTTCACAACAGAATTTTGACCAGTGAATGGCTTCGATACAACACAATATAATTGTTTTGAGTTGCTGCATCCAAAGATGGAACAGTTGTGATGCTGTCTGTGCCAATGCTGCTTTTATGTGTATCTTTGAAGATACCCTGTTTTATAAACGTTGTTAGCAGTAGCTAGATAAAGCATATTCAAAGTGTCCTAATGTAACCGTTTGTTGCAGCTTGTTGTTGATCCCTGAGTATCTTGATTGCTCAATGTGGGTTTCCAAGTTATTTATTTTTAACTTGTCAGGACATCTAATGAAATCACAGGTACAGTGTAAAATCAGCAGAAACTGGCCAACTGTCTCATCTCTGTGGTACATCTTGAGTACACATGGCATAATTGAACTCTGCCAAAATTCACCTTGGAAAGACAAAAAGCTCATCTGGCCCTTACAAAGCAGTTTCCCCACACCAATCAATGCCTGGGTTCTTTAGAGGTGTGTTCTTTGCTCTCCCAGTTGTGGCTTATTTCTGGGAATCAACTGTTGGCAGGCTCTCTGTGCAGATACCTAACCCTTCCAGAGTTTTGTAACATGCAGATTCAGTTTCAAGCTTGCTGGTCTGCAATCATTTCAGCACAACATGCAAGTCCAAGAAGCGGCCACTAGATGGTCCAGGAAGGAAAACTAGCAAACCAATTTGAGTGGCTGAAGAAGAGACAGATTCTCCAGTTCTGTGGAAGATGGCATTGTTTTCATTCTTGCAAACTTGAAAGTTCAGGCCAACATAGACGTTTGTATATGTGTCTGTTTTCAATGGCATGAGAAAGCCCCAGTTTGATGGGGATTGTGGGGTGAGAAGGCAAGGAGTCTAGCCCTCCTCTAGCATTTCTGTCCTGGAGCAGTCCCCTTGTTTTCTTCAATGGAAAGGGAGCCCTCAGTGTCACAGATGAAGGTTTTCCTTCAGATTAAAAAACAAAAACAACCCCCAGTGGATTCTGGGGACTGCAAGGGGCAAAAAGTCAAAGTCCCCTTCTCTGGTTCTGACTAGACTTGGACCTTCCTGTACCAACTGTTCAGTGAAATCACAATCAACAAGGGTTATGTACGTCAATAACTAAATGCCTAGTTTTGCTTTAGAGCAGGACAGGGAACATGCTTCTGCTCTCCCCCTAATCCAGAATGTTTCCTCAAAAGATTTTCCCCTGTTATTGGTGGTCTCCAGGGGGGAATGGTATGTCTCTTGGGGTGCTATGAAAATTTGGCTACCAGCCCCACCAAAGTTGGCCATTTTTAACTTAAATCAATAGATTAGAGGCATAATCTATCAAGAATGTGTACTGCATAGATGCTGTGTAGGTGAATACAACCACAGTGTGAGAGAAAAAAGTCTTCTATACTGCTTGTTTTGAATTGAATGGGAGTTGTGCAAGGGTATAAATGGGGTATTGCCAAGTTCTCCATTTCAATAGGCTGGCTGAAGACATGGCCTTTGCTTGCAAAGGATAAGATGTGGCATCTTAAAGACAGTAAATTTATTTCCAGGTGAGCTTTTGTGAATCAAAATCAACTTCCTCAGACACTTTGCTATTGAAGGCTTCCAAAAGCAAACCTCCTGGAACAAATATTTTAATCTTTAAGATGGTACAATACAAAGCCGCCCAGAGACCTTTGGGTAGTGTGGGCGGCATATAAGTTAAATAAATAAATAAATATTTTATCCTTTGCATTTCTCTCTGAAGTAGCCTCAAATGCCTTTAATTTAACAACTATACTGAGACAGACTAACACGGCTTTGAAGATAATTGAACAGTTGGTCTGGGAACATTTAGAAAACAACACTGATTTTGGAGATGAGCATGAATTTCTGAAAAATTGGTCATGCCAGACTAATCTTTATCTTTTTTTAAAAAAAAAAAGTAGAGTGAAAAGCTTGGAAGATGGGGGGAGTGCTGTGGATTTAGTGTATCTTGATTTCAGCAGCTTTTCAAAATGAACCTCATGATATTCTATCGGCCATGTTGGTAAGATGTGGGCTAGATGATGCCTCTGTTATGTGGTTTTTTACCCAACAAGTGCTCATCAATGGTTCCTCACCATTTTGGAGACATGTGACAAGTAGGCTGCCTGAGAGTCCTGTCTGAGACCCAGTGTTGTTCAACACTGTGTTGGCCTCATGCCAACAAACTGGAACAAAGTTCAGAAGATGGCAACAAAGATGATCAAGGGACCTGAAACCAGCCTCATGAGGAAAGACTTGGGCCTGTTTAGCCTTGCGAAAAGAAGACTGAGGGGAGATATGATAGCACTTTTCAAATACTTGAAAGACTTGAAATACAGAGGAAGGGCGAGATCTGTTCTTGATTATCACATAGTGCAGGACATGCAATAATTGGCTCAAGCTACAGGAAGCCTGATCTAGGCTGAATATTAACTGTTAGAACAGTGTTGTTCTACCAGTCATGATCAGACAAGCCAGTGGTAAAGAAGACAGCATTGAAGAGTATCAGGGGATGACTACAATTCCCATAATCCCCAGTCAGCAGCTACTGGCTCTGCTGTCCAGGGATTCTGGGAGCTGTAATCCAGAAAAGTAACTTTTTCAAGATGATGAAGAATTATAGAAATTGCAGTCTAAAAACATCCAGATGGTTGCACATTCCCCAACCTGATCTACGTACAAAAAATCTTGCAAATAAATATAGAAATGGTGCAGCAGGGTTCTACGTGTTCTGTATTTACTTTTTTCTTGTTTTGCTTTCCCCCGCCCCCCAAAGAAACTAATGGTAAAGCATATGCTTTGCTTACAGAAGGTCCCATATTCAGTGGCAGCATCTCCTACTTTAAGGTCCCAGCTGGTGAGACAACTCATGCCTGTGATCCTGGAAAAAGGTTGCCTATCGGAGTGGCATATGGACCAGTGTAAGCCAGCTTCCTTTGGGCCTGTATAGGAGAACAATTTAAAAAATGAAGTAGAATAGATCATTCAAGCACCTCACTATTATCACTCCTTATTCTCTGTGTATGTAGAGCTACCTGTTGGGACTATATTTTAGGAGGACATGCGGTAGGCATGTTGCAAACATAATGTAATTCTTGTTAGATCCATTGAGAACCAGTGTTATAAATGTAATGCAATTGTAGAAATCATAGAGTGTGATAAGGAAGTGGAGCCAGGGACACAAAAACTCAAGTGCACCCTGATCCAATGCCATCTGGTGTGGTCTTGGCATGTAAGCGTGGGTTACCACAGAGCTGCAATAGAACTTTGCTCAGTCTTTATTCATTGAACATGATGTCCACAAGGAGCTCTTGGAATGGTATCTGAAGTTCATGCCGAATGTCCTTTCTGTTTTTCACCTTAGGTAAAGGTAAAGGTTCCCCTTGACATTTAGTCCAGTCGTGTCCGACTCTAGGGGGCGGTGCTCATCCCCGTTTCCAAGCCATAGAGCCAGCGTTTGTCCGTAGACAGTTTCTGTGGTCACGTGGCCAGCGCGACTAGACACGGAACGCCATTACCTTCCCACCGTGGTGGTACCTATTTATTTACTTGCATTTTTACATGCTTTCGAACTGCTAGGTTGGCAGGAGCTGGGACAAGCGACGGGAGCTCACTCCATCCCGTGGATTCGATCTTATGACTGCTGGTCTTCCGACCTTGCAGCACAGAGGCTTCTGTGGTTGCAAAAACACAAGTGAGTGACAAACACAACTGGCTGAAAATATGTAAAGCTTTTGGCTCCCTCTCTCCAGCTTGATTAAACAATGACTCAAACCATTTTGAGAAATTAACTTAAAATCTCAAAACATTTCTGAGATGCTTCCTCTGTGCAGGAAAAGAATGAATTTAAAGTTAAGTCTGTTAATATGGATTTGATATTACACAGCCAATACCAAAGTTAATTGTTAAAATTCAAAGAAAAGCAGTGACCTGTATCTCTAATACAGATAGGAGATGGGTCATTTAGTTTGTGTCTCTGTTGAAACAGAATTGGATTGGACTGAATGCAGCCTTGCTTCATTGAATATTAGTTGTCTCTGCACAAGTTCTTTCCCAAAAGCAACTGAAATATTCAAAATAGCAAGGTCAAAATGGCCCAGTGTTTGTAAGCAACCAACATAAAGGAGTAGGAGTCCTGAAAAGAAGAAAAATCAGATGAACACAATGGAACCTATGAAAAAAAATAAAATAAAATGGACAATACTGTTTTTTTAAAAATGATGCAAAGTTAAGAACAAATTAGCAATGTATATCTTGAACCTATACATTGGTAGGGTTATGCTGAGGTGTAAATGTAACTTTTGTTATTGTGGTTATTCTCACTATGAAATGCCTAGGTAATTTTTCACTTCAAGATTTCATCAAGATGGACTTATACACAAAATAATTTAACCTTAATGGAAAACAACCCTTTGGTCTCATGTCTGCTTTGTTTCATGACACTCCTTTTCAAAAACAAATAATTCAGGATATTTTAACCAGAAGAACTCGAGGACTAGGACCAGTATCTTAGTACTAGTCTCAACTAGTGGGCAGCATAGCAAAGCAAAGCAAAGCATGCTGCATATATTCCACCTCATAGTTCTTAAAGCACTCTTTGGGCAGTTTACAATTTAATTATGCAGGCCACTGCACTACAATGATTGATGAATGGTCAGACAAAACTTGTCTAAATCGTATTAAAATCTGTGGGTCTACTCTAGTTGGGACTAGCAATAGGATACTGGATTAAGAGTTAATTAATCCCCAGAGCTATATTTCATAAATTGTATAACCTGCCTAGACAGAATGTAACAAGTGCTTCTGTTTCTTGTTCCCCACAACTGGTACTGAGAAACAGACAGCCTCTGGTACTGGAAATACTATGGTTACTATGGTTCTGGATGGTCTTATCCAGAGCAAATAAAGATTACTTTTTGAGATCACAACTCTCAGACCCACCGAATGACCATGCTGAGTGAGGGATTCTGGGAAATGTGGTTCAAAAAGATAAATTTTCCAAGCTCTCATCTTCACATCCACATGTTTACCTAAGGGCTTTGTGGATACCTTGGAGACTGAATGAGTGGAATGGGCACAAAAAGCACAACCCAGGGGAGTAAGGGAACTTACTTTTAGAGGAAAAGATAAGTTTTAGAGGAAAAGATAACTTTAGTCCAAGAGCTTTTAGTTTACAGAATGCTGAGCAAGGGTGGACGTGCTAAAGATGTATAAGACTACATATGGCTTGGGGAACGTGAACTGAGGTATTTTTTGGTTCCTCATAATAAAAGAATCTGGGGTCATACATGGAGGCTGAGTGATGGGAGATTCAGGACAGAAAAAAAAGAAAGAATATCCACACAGTCCATAGGGAAATAATGAAAAATCCATATCATAAGATATAGTGAAGAGCCAATATAGTGTATTGGGTAGAATGTTGGTCTAGGACTCAGGAGATCTGGGTTCAAATCCTTGCTCAACCATGGAAACTCACTAGAGGTGGCAATGGGAAAACTATTCCTTAGATACCTACTGGGGTTGCCATAAACACTTTCTCTGACAATGGCTAATCATACAAGTGATTCTGCCTCTTCTACTCTTTGTCCATTGTGCTTGCCTGTATACATTGCGGAAATGACCATGTGCCTAGTCACTCTACTGGTTGTGTAATGGACAGCAAGCCAGAGGGGAAAACTACTTGGTGTAGTTATCCTTGTATGCATGTTCTTCTTCAATAGGAAGATCATGAAGGTCATAAATGGCCATTACTTAGAATGGCCACATATCACCAGTGTCATGGGTCACATTTTCCCTGGGTTTGCTACCTCCTGTCCAGACAAGTTATACAATTCACCCTCAGACAGAATATAGCTTGGAGGAATAAGAAATGCTTATTAAGTTTTTAAGATAACTTGAATGCTTCATTTCAAATAAGACATGTTGTGATGCAAAACAACCAGAGGCAAGATTGTTGTGTCCCACTGCCTTCAAACAAGCATAAAATATTTTGAATTTAAGTCCATTTTGATGAAGTATGCAACTATTCTTCTATATTTGGCCCAAATCCAACTGGTGTTCATGCAAGTGGTGTGTAATTTGCCATGGCTAATTAATGAGGCACCAGGGCATATCTTGGTTGTGCAACTGGGATTGTGATGAAGCATGTGACCGAGATGTATCTCAGCACCTTGTCAATTAGTTCTTATTGGCTGTGGCAAATTAAGCAAACACCAATAGGATCCTGGCCTTTGTGTCTTAGAAGTATCCTAATCTACAGGATCAATATATGCAGTGCTCCTTTGTTGTTAACTTAGTGTCACTATTTTTGTTAATGATCTTATATGCTTAGATCTTTCATGAGTTCCCTTGACTCTGTATGTTTTATAATATAAAGCAAAGACAGAGAGGGTTTCATTGCCAGTAGGCTGGGTGGCAGTAGATCAACGACTATTCAGGGTTGTCATCCCATTTGCTAAAATGCCCTCCTTCTGCTGTGCTCTCCCATTCTTGCTCTCCCAGGAGAGCCTGCTTTTGTGGCAACTCACTTCTGATCCGCAATATCCAGGCCAGATCTTGCACTGTCACTCATGGCAGCTTGTGCAGTGATTTAGGTATTTTAGCTAGGCATTTGTTTCCTGCTTTTCTGGTGCCTATGTGACCAGAATATGCAACTAGAAAATTGGATTTTCTTCCAGCTGCTTATGCACTAGAGCAGGGGTCTCCAAACCTTTCAGAATGAGGGCCACAACATATACGTTCCAGATTTTTGAGGGCCGAAGGAAGGCGCGCGCACCTGCCCGCACTCTAGCATGCCTGTATGCCCACACACATTCCAGCCTGCCTGCGCTCCAGCCCACCCACCTGCCGGGCCAAATAAAAATACAAGGCGGGTCGGATGTGGCCCGTGGGCTGTAGTTTGGAGACCCCTGCACTACAGCGGCAACTTACAGCGGTTTAAAGTCACAGGCCAGGATCCTATTTGGAAGATAAGAGCACCCATGTAAGCACTTTGCTGCTCCAGCAGACCCCTTGTTGCGCTGCTGATCACACAACTGGTTGTGTGACAGATCTTGTAAGCAGTGTGAGACCTGGCATGCGGAGACGTCACTTCCGCTCGAGGGAATGACCAGCTAGGAGCGGAACCTCCGTATCGCCCAGCAAGGTAAAAAGCTATTAAAATGCATTTCTTCTTTTAAAAGACTGGTTCTTTTTACATAAATCCTCAAAGGGAAAGATAAGGAACATCTACAGCTAATTAAATTCTCTAAGGACTGTGTTGTTTTAAAACCAGGAAATACTTTCACTTTTGGGTCCGATAAGCTTCTGGAGTTTTCCAATTACCCTGCTCCTAACGAAAGCCCATGACAACAATAATTATTCACAATTAGACCTCTCTATGTCAAGGAGGAGGGATAAATCTGTCAAAGCCCCTTCAGATCGCAGTTTGGAAAGACTGACGACTGTACCAACTGAAGAAGATAAGATGGACGAGATTACGAAACTTATAAAAGATATGTCTTCTCAAATGTCACAAGGCTTCGACAAAACAGAGCAAAGATCAAAGTCCATCGAAATGAGTATTAACAAACTTCAAGACCAAATTTCAGGGGTCTCACAGGAGCTTAAAGACGTCAAAAGTAAAATTAGAGACCTTGGAGATACAGTTCAAACAAATCAAGAAAAAATAGAGTCCATGGATCAACAAATTTCTGAAACTGACAAAAAGCTGATATACATGGAAGATAACCTCAGAAGGTCTAATATTAAAATAATGAATTTCCAATTGCAACACGGACAAGATCTCAGAAAAGAGGTTACAGTTTGGATTAACTCCATAATGGACATGCAACATCTGACTGAAACAGATATAGAAAGGGCATATTTCCTGGGTAACCCAAAAAGTCTCAGAATTAGACCAGTGGTGGTGAAGTTTTTGAATTACACAAAGAAAGAACAATTTATGAGAGTAATTAAACAAAAACAAGACCAGCTGGTTTATCGGGACAGAAAGATACAGATTTTCCAGGATCTATGCAATGAATCTGTGAAATGGAGAGGATCTATGAAGCCGGTTATAGCAGTTTTGAAGAAAAATAACATCAGATATCAATGGGGTTATCCCATTTTTTTGAAAATCTGGAAAGACAAGATTCTGTTTAAAATCTACTCTTGTGAGGAAGGCAAAGATCTGTTGAAAGCTTGGAAATTGGAAGAGGAACAAGAAAGTCAGGAGTTAATTCCAACTACAAGTAAAGAAATAGAAGGCTGAACCAGAAACAATCAGATGTGTGGAAGAAGATGAACCAGATTTTTTTTTCCTTTATCTTTCTCCTAATAAAATTTTTCTTATATATATATGTGTGTGTATATATATATATACACATATATGTTTCTCTCCCCCCCTTTTTTTTCTTTCTCCTTTTTTTGTTTGTTTTTTCCTAATCACCTTTATTGAATACTATTTTATTCTTGTTTTTCACTCTTTTCTTTCTCTGTTCTGTACAAATCATACTTATATAATCACATTAAATATACTAAATTTAGATAGTAAAAGCAATAACAAAATTAAAAGTACTAAAAACTGAGTTTTAAATTTTATTTTTCTTTTAAAAAATTGATTATAATAAAGGGGAAAGGGGGGAGAAGAAGGGCGTTCTCATTTTATTATCATTTTAGTATTAAATATTAAGTAGAAATGCAAAAGTCAAATAAAAAGATCAGAGGCGAGGCTCCGGTCGTGGTTCCGCCGGACGAAGGTGGCGTCTCCCCCCCACCTTTTGCTCATGCCAGTGGCCATGGCGTGGGACTATGGTGGAGAGGATGTTAAAATAAATGTTCACAAGATTGATAAAGATCAATTATTGGGGGTTGTTATGTTTATTTTATGTTTCAGTTCATTTTTGGTAGTTCGGTGGGAGGAAAGGTTGCACACGGGACCTATTGGAAAGAAAACTTGTGAATTCACATGGGTAAAATAATAAGACTTGCAACTTTAAACGTGAAAGGCCTGGGATCAACAGTGAAAAGAAGAAGAATAGAAGCAATGTTGAGGAAAAACAAGCTGGACATTGTCTTTCTACAAGAGACTCATCAATCAGAAAATGGAGTCAATGAGTTAAAGATGAACAATATAGATATGAAATTTTTTTTGGAACTTCTAAATCTAGAGGTGTAGCAATTATAATTTTTAAAAATTGTGAATTTAAAGTAGAAAAAGTAGTAAAAGATTGTAATGGTAGATATATAATAATGCAAGGTAAAATGGGGTTGGAAGAATATACTCTGGTTAATGTTTATACACCTAATAACAAACAGGGAGAATTTTATGATTTGGTTTTTAAAGAAATGGAAAAGGTAAAGAAAGGTTATGTTATCATGGCAGGAGATTTTAATATGGTTATGGATAAGATAAAAGACAAAACTGTATATGGTCGGAATGATATTTATCAAAGAAATACAATATTGAGTAAAAAGGTAAAAAATAACCATTTGAAGGACATTTGGAGAGAATTGAAAGGCGATGAAAAAAGATACACTTATTTTTCAGCGGTACATAATACTTACTCTAGAATAGATTATATATTTATATCTCAAGATTTAATTTCTAAGATAGCTAATGCTGAAATTAATCCTATTAAAATAACAGATCATGCATTGATGTCAATAGAGATTGAAATAAAAAAAGATTATAAAGACTCCAAAAGGTGGAGAATGGACAATAATATTTTGCAGTACCCAGAAGTAATAGAAAAGATAAAGAAGGAATGGCTAGAACTATGGACAATAAATGAAACAGGAGGTGCTAAACTAGGCCTGTTGTGGGACACAATGAAAGCAATTACAAGAGGAATAACAATAAGAGCATCATGTAAATTAAAAAAAATTAAGGAGAGAGATGTGAAAAAATTGGAAGATTTGAAAAATTTAGAAAATAGATTTTTTATAGAAAGAGATAGAAGAATTTTACTAGAAATTCAGGCTAAGAGAAAGGAATTAGATAATGTAGAAATAGAGAAAGTCCAGAGAGATTTGATGTATTTAAAGAGACATTTTTTTGAATTTACTAACAAAAATTCAAAATTACTAGCTAGAATGTGTAAAAATAAAAGAGCAAAAAACTCAATAGGGATAATTAAAGATGGAACAGGTAAGAATTGTAATATAATGAAAGATAAATTGAAGATTTTTCATGAATTTTTTCAGAAATTGTATAAAGGAAATAATCTAATGAAAGAATGTATAGAAAAATATATAAATGACAATTTAAAATCTAAATTATCGGAAGAGGATAAAAGAATATTAGAAGAAGAGATCAATGAACAAGAAATTGCTGAAGTTATTAATAAATTTAAAAATGGTAAAACACCAGGCCCTGATGGATTGGGTCCAGAATATTATAAACATTTTAGTTCCATTTTGATACCTAAGTTAAAAATGTTTTATAATAGGATAATGGAAGGAGAGACAATACCTGCTTCTTGGAAGCATTCATTAACGATTCTTATTTTAAAACCTAATAAGGATCAAACAGATCCGGGATCTTATAGACCCATATCTTTAATAAACCAAGATGCTAAGATTTTTACAGCTATATTGGCAAATAGATTAAACAGATTCATAGCAAATTATATTAAGGAAGACCAATGCGGATTTATTAAGGGTAGACAAATGGATAATTTAACTAGACGAGTTTTAAACATTATATATGAAATAGAAAAAGAAAAAATAAAAGCAATGGTCTTATCATTGGACATATTTAAAGCTTTTGATTGTGTTGAATGGCCAACATTAAAGCTTCTTATAAGGGGTTGGGGATTTGGTAAAAAAATTAGAGGGGTTATAGATCAATTATACTTAGACAATACTTCAGAAGTAATAGTTAATGATGGCTTAACGGAAAAGATTTTTCTAGGCCGAGGTACAAGACAAGACTGTCCACTTTCACCAATATTGTTTTGTATGGTTATAGAATTGTTAGCTAACGCAATAAGAAATGATAAATCAATCAAAGGAATAGGAAAAAATGATATAATTAAAATTAATTTGTTTGCTGATGATTCATTATTGACTATTAAAAACCCACTAGAGAGCATGGATAATATCAAAAACCATTTAGAAAAATGTGGGGAAATAACAGGATTAATGATTAATTGGCAAAAATCACAAATGATGATGTTTAATCATAATATACAGGAACAAGAAATGTTTGTGAATGAATATAGTGTTAAAATGTGTAATTATATTAAATATTTAGGTATAAATATAGTTAGAACAACTCAAAAATTAAAGGAATTTTTTTTTAATAAATTAAAAAACTATATTAAAGATAAACTGCAAGAATATTCTAAATTGAAATTATCATGGTTCGGGAGAATTGCTATAATTAAAATGAAAATATTACCAAAGATTACTTTTTTATTCAGGATGCTCCCAATACAATTAGAAGAAGAGGATTTTAAGTATTGGCAGGGATTAATTAATGGATTTTGTAATGAAGGTAAAAAATCTAGAATAAATAAAAGATATTGGTATAAGGCCCCCAAAAAAGGAGGTTTAGGCATGCCTAATGTTAAAAATTACTATATAGCAAACCAATTAAGAGTTATTGGAGATATTATATACAATAAAGAAAAATTAATTTGGTGGGAGACGGAATCTTCAGAAATAAATGGGAATGCTGAAGGATACTTGTTTAATGTAGTAAAGAGAAGTATAATGAATCAAATGAAAAACCCCTTTTTAAGAAATATGTTAAATATATGGAATAAACATAAAGAGAAGTTTTGTCCCTCAACTTCACCATTAAAATTAGTGACTGAAATAGAAAATTTTCCTACAAATTTAAAGGGTTTAGTAGAACTGTTTAAGAATAAAAGGGTTGTAAGATTGAAGGACTGGATGAGCAAAATGCGATCAAAAGAATTGATTATGTCTAAACTTCAAACTAATAAATTATCATGGTATAATTTTATTCAGTTAGACATGTGGACAAATGATTGGTTGAAAACTAATGGCAAATGTAGAGAACTCACTAAGTACGAACAATTTCTGTCATCACATGAAGATATGCAAGATACAATGTTGAAGGGAATAGTAAGTAAAATATATAATATAATTTTGGAACAAGAGGAAAAAGAATGGGGAACAGAAGGTTTGAAATTAATTTGGGAAAATGATTTAAAGATAGAAATTAAAATAGAGGATTGGATAAAAATGTGGAGGATGAGAGTTTTAAGATTAATGTCGACAAGGATAAAGGAAATTTTTTTCAAAATCTGTTTAAGATGGTATTTGACTCCTGTAAAACTTAATATAATAAATCCAGCATACCCCAAAGCATGTTGGAAATGTGATGAGGAAATTGGTACGTATTTTCATATGTGGTGGGAATGCAAACTGGTTAAGAAATTTTGGAAATTGATTTTTAAGGAAATGTGTGATATATTTGGTAAAGACATTGATTTTAATGCTAAAATTGCTCTATTGTCAATTTTTTATAACATAGATTTGGATTATTACTCAAAAGAATTGATCACTAATTTTATGACAAGTGCTAGAATATTAATAGCTAGGTTTTGGAAAGACAAAAATGATATTAAATTAGAAGATTGGTATAGTGAAGTATGGGACATTGCATTAAACGATAAATTGACTATTGAACTTAAAATAAAAAGAGGGGAAATAAGTTCTAACAATTTTTATGATATTTGGGGTAAATTCGTGGAATTTGTGTTAGTGAAAGGAAGGGGGAAAGCCTCTAAAGAATATTCTATACAATTTTGGAAAGGTAGTTCGTAATAAAAATATTGTTAAATGGGGTCCCGTCGGTATGGGGTGAACGTTAGAATTTAGTCTGTAATAAGCACTATTTGTATTTTTTTGTAATTTTGTTGTTGTATTTGTTTTGTTTTGTTTTTTTGGTCTGAAAACAAAAAATTAAAAAAATTATAAAAACAAACAAAAAACAAACAAACAACAACAAAAAAACACCCTGCAGTGAACATTACATATTGGATGCCAGAGGCCATAAAGAAACAAAGAGGAACATGGCAAGGATGTATACTCTAAATTTTCTATATTTACTTTAAGAACATCTTTAGAGAAGCACTGTTTCAAATGACAGTCTCATCATCAGTAGAGAGGTTTTCAATAATGTCTGAAACATGATAATTTAAATAGCCTGAAAAGGTTACTCAGTGAAATCAATGAAATCTGTAATGAAGCAAAGGGTGCTGCTTATATACTGCCCCACAGCACTTAAAACACTGTCTGGGCGGTTTACAATTTTAATTATGTAGGCTACATATTGTCCACCCCCCCCCCCCCAGCAAGCTGGGTACTCAATTTACTGGCCTTGGAAAGATGGAAGGCTGTGTGAACTCCACACTAGCTACCTGGGACAGAACTTAGGTCGTTATTAGAGTTTTGGCTGCAGTACTGCAGTTGAACCACTGTGCCATGAGGCTCCTACTGAACCTGGCCTAAAAATGAACATTTAAGAGAAATTGTTTCATAGTAATCAATGAAAAGCAAACAAGCCAAAGATTCAAAATGAAAGTGGGAAGTGTTTTGATATTTAGAAGAATTGTGGAGCATACAAAATCAGAAGAGAGGAAGCGGAGGAAACTTTTGGAAAAAAAATTGCAGGGTTTTCAAAGAGACACAACATATTAGTGATGGGAGATTTCAATTATCTAGATATATGTTGGGAGGCAAATTCTGCCAAGTATGGCCCTTCCAAGAAATTCCTGGCTTGTGTGGCTGATAATTTTCTCCAACAAAAAGTGGAGAAAGAAACTAGAGTATTTGCTATCCTTGACTTGAGTCTGACCTACAGAGATGACTTGGTGGGGGAAGTGGCAGTAAGAGAGTGACATGTTCTTCTAGAATTATTGATTTCAAAGGAAATGAAAGCAGAGTGGAGCCGCACACTTCTGCTGGATTTTAAAAAAGGCAATTTTAATAATCTCAGAACAAGGATAAGTAAGGTCCCATGGCAGAAGATCCTAACAAGAAAAGGAGTCCAAGAAGGGTGGGAGCTTCTAAAAAAAAGAAATTCTAAAGGCACAACTACAAACAAGTAGTTGTGGGGGTAACTTCTTGGGTACTCTTTTTTAAGTTAATTCTACTTTCTGTATTGGGATTTTTAATTATAACACTGTATAATTTTGTATTGCATTGTATTTGTCTCTGCACTTTATTAAGTTGTTATTTAGGGCTTTGCCTCTCTTATTTTATTCTTTCTTTCTTCTTTTCCTTCTTTGTCTGGCATGGAGCGGGAGGCCTGCTTGCCCAGCGAGGGGCCTTTTAACATCTCAGTGATCATGGGTAGAGGGAGATATGGCGTTGGCACAGTCCCCACTCGTGTTAGAAGAACAATGAACAGATGTTTGAAGGCTGTTCATTGTTCTGAGACTGTGACCAACCCTCAGTACCGAGGTAGCCAGCTCAGCCAGCCTTCCACTCTAACTCTGGTGCTGTTGAATGCCAGGTCTGTATCCAACAAGCCACAGGTGATTCACGATCTTATCCTGGAGGAGGATGCAGACCTGGCATGCATAACCGAGACGTGGATTGGCGGAGAAGGGGGTCCTCCCCTTGCTCTTGTCTGTCCGCCCGGTTATGCTGTCCAACACCAGGGTAGACTGGAGGTGCGTGGGGGGGGGGAGTAGCCATTGTTTATAAATCCAGCTTGGAGGTTACTAGGCGCTCCTCGGTGGTAAAGCCAGGTCTAGAGGCACTCCACGTGTCGATTGGGGCCAGGGATGGTATTGGGATTTTGCTGGGCTACCGCGCTCCCCGCAACCCAGCCACTTCCCTTCCGGAGCTGGCCGACTTTGTCTCCGCGGCACTGTTGGGATCCCCGAGGCTTCTGGTCTTGGGTGATTTCAACGTGCATGCGGGGGCAGAGGCTTCTGGGCCAGCTCTTGAGTTCTTGGAAACCATGGCTTCCTTGAACATGTCCCAACATGTCAACAGCCCCACCCACGTGGGTGGTCACACATTGGATCTGGTCTTTTCCTCTAGTTGGAGCGAGTGTGATCTGATGGTGACAGACCTTGTGTCAGTCCCCTTGTCATGGGCAGATCACCATCTAATAAAATGTAACCTCACAGTGGCTCTCCCCCCTCGCAGGGAGCAGGGACCTATTTCCATGGTCCGCCCTCGAAGACTACTGGATCCGGTTGGATTCCAGGATGCCATGAGAGGGGTCACGGCTGACCTGGCTAGCGCTCCTGTCGACGCTCTGGTTGACAGCTGGTCCACTGCTGCCACCAGGGCCATAGACATGATCACGCCTAAACGCCCTCTCCACCGTAGAGCTCGGCCAGCGCCCTGGTTTAACCAGGACCTTCGAGCGATGAAGCGAATGAGGAGAAGGCTAGAGCGTAGATGGAGGAAGAACCCGACGGATCATAATTGGATAGCTGTTAAGGTCGCAACTAACCTTTACCTGAATAAGGTAAAGGCTGCATGTCGATCATTCTTCGCTAACCGGATAAGCCAAGCGTCAAACCAGCAGGCGGAGCTATTCCGTATAGTGCACGACCTATCCGGAATTGGTCCGGGAGACGGAAACTAGGGCCTCCCCCTAGTTTCTCACCGGACCAATTTGCAGCATTTTTAAAATCTAAAGTGGAGGCCATCCGCAGGGAGCTCTCTCCTTTTTTGAATACAGTGAGTCGAACAGAGATGTCCAGCGCACCGTCTTGCCCGGTAACTTTTGACTCCTTTCAGCCTGTGACGCCTGATACTGTGGACAAGGTGCTTTATCGATGTCGAGCTACCACCTCCTCCCTTGACCCTTGCCCAGCCGGGCTAATCAAAGCAGCTGGGCCGAAAACAACAGAATGGGCCACAGCAATAATAAATGGGTCTTTCCTTGAGGGCAGGTTTCCACCTGCCCTCAAGGAGACACTCATTAGGCCCATTAGAAAGAAACTTAATATGGCGGCGGACGAGATTGGCAACTATAGGCCCGTCGCCAATGTTTCTTTCATGAGCAAAGTGGTCGAGAGGGTGGTCGCCGATCAGCTTCAGGCTTACTTGGATGAAACAGATGCCCTGGATCCATTCCAGTCGGGCTTCAGGCTGCGCCATGGTACAGAGATGGCATTGGTCGCCCTGTATGATGACCTGTTGAGGGAGGCCGACAGGGGCAAAATGTCTCTGTTGGTCCTCCTCGACATCTCGGCGGCCTTTGATACCGTCGACCACGGTATCCTCCTGGGGAGGCTCTCCGAGTTGGGAATTGGTGGCTCGGCGTTTGCCTGGCTCCGTTCCTTCTTGGAGGACCGTCCCCAGAGAGTGCAGCTTGGGGAGAGTGTTTCGACCCCATGGAATGCCAATTTTGGGGTTCCACAGGGGTCGATTATCTCCCCAGTGCTGTTTAACATCTACATGAGGCCGCTGGGTGGGATCATCAGGGGGTGTGGAGCATCGTGTCATCAGTATGCGGATGACACCCAGCTCTACATCTCCTTTTCACCAACTGCAGGTGATGCCGTCCTGTCCCTTCAGCGCTGCCTGGGGACCGTACTGCAATGGATGCAGGAAAATGGGCTGAGGCTGAATCCGGACAAGACGGAAGTCCTGAGGGTGGGAGCCCCCGTGGTTGGTGGCCTGGGTGACTCTCTCTCATTTTGGGGGGTGACCCTGGCTGCGAAGAGTGGGGTCCGCAGCTTGGGCGTACACTTGGACCCAACGCTCACCATGGAAACGCAGGTGGCGTCGGTAGTCCGCACCGCCTTTTTCCACCTTTGGCGGATAGCCTGGCTGCGGCCCTACCTTGACACGGGGGCGCTCACTACCTTGGTGCATGCGCTCGTAATCTCAAGATTAGACCATTGTAACGCGCTCTACGTGGGGCTGCCTTTGAGGCTGATGCGGAAACTTCAGATGGTGCAGAATGCAGCGGCCAGACTCCTTACTGGAGTGAGAAAACACCAACATATTTCTCCTATTCTGGCCATGCTGCACTGGCTGCCCATTCGTTTCCGCATTGACTTCAAAGTTCTGATGCTTACCTATAAGGCCCTAAACGGTTTGGGACCTCGATACTTGGCGGAACGCCTGCTCCCACCGAGATCTACCCGGATCACCCGTGCGAGTCAGGAGGTGAGGTTGAGGAGCCTAACGCTGAGGGAGGCCCGGAGGGAAAAGACACGAAACCGGGCCTTCTCGGCGGTGGCTCCTCGCCTCTGGAATAACCTTCCTCCGGAGATTCGCGAGGCCCCTACGCTGGGTACATTTAAAGTCCAACTAAAAACATGGATGTACATCCAGGCCTTCCCTCCTGTCAGCACTTAACTCTTTTTCTTTTGCTATTTATTATTTATAATATTTTTTCACTGTTTTTACTATTGATTATGTTTGTGTTATATGTATGTTGGTAGCCGCCCAGAGTGGTAGAATATACCAGATGGGCGGGATATAAATCAAATAAATAAATAAATAAATAAATAAACAATTCCAACAAGAAAAAAAGGGGGCAGGCGGCCAAAAAGGCCAGTGTGGCTTCACAAAAAGCTCAGGGAGGACCTAAAAACCAAAAAAAGACATGTACAGAAAGTGGAAAGAAGGCCAGGCCACCAACAAAGAGTACAGACAAGTAGCAGGGAAATGCAGGGATGGCATTAGGAGGGCAAAAGCTGAGAATGAGCTGAGGTTGGCTAGAGACACTAAAAACAATAAAAAAGCATTCTTCAGGTATGTGAGTAGCAAAAGACAAACAAAAGACATAGTGGCACAGCTCCGCAATGGAGATGGAAAAATGATAACAGAGGACAAAGAAAAGGCACAGGTGCTCAATTCTTATTTTAGTTCAGTCTTTTCCCATAAGAAAGACTATGAACTTCCAAACAAATTGGAAGTGCAAGTGGGGGGGACAGGATTGCAGCTGGAGATTGATTAAAAAATAGTCAAGGAATACCTTACCACCTTGAACGAGTTCAAATCTCCAGAGCCGGGTGAACTGCATCCGAGAGTACTGAAGGAATTGTCTGAAGAACTCTCAGAACCGCTATCCATTATTTTCTTGAAATCATGGGAAACGGGTGAAGTGCCAGAAGATTGGAGGAGGGCTAATGTTGTCCCTATCTTCAAAAAGGGCAAAAAAGAGGAACCTGGGAACTACAGGCCAGTCAGGCTGACATCAATTCCAGGCAAAATTCTGGAACAGATCGTAAAGCGGCTATTGTGCAAGCACCTAGAAAACAAAGCAGTAATAACTAGAAGCCAACACGGATTTGTCAAGAACAAATCCTGCCAGACTAATTTGAACTTGTTTTTAGATCAGGTAACCTCCCTGATAGACAGAGGGAATGCTGTAGGCGTAGTGTATCTTGAATTCGGCAAAGCTTTTGACAAAGTGCCCTATGATATCCTGATTAGCAAGCTAACTAGGTGTGGGCTGGATAGATCAAGTGTCAGGTGGATACACAATTGGCTACAGAATCATACTCAGAAGAGCCTTAATGATGTCCCCTCTCTGGTGGGAGAGAAGGAAGAGGAAGAATGGAGATTCTGTTGTGGATCAATATATGATTTTAAAAAAAGAAAGTAGCATGTAAGAATAAATAGTTCTATACAAAAGCTTGCTAAATAGCTTAATAAGTTTAAGTAGCTGGCAGTGGGTCCCCAGGCTGCCAAATGTAGAAAGGGGACCAAGGGTTTGTATTGGGACCTATTCTTTAAAATTTGTTCATTTCTAATATGGAGTTAGTTCAAAACGAAAATCTATTTAAAATCTTAAAATATGACGCTGTTAAGGTGCTACACTCAATATGCCAGCAAGTTTGGAAAACTCAGCAGTGGCCAGAGGATTGGAAAAGAGCAGTCTACATCCCAATCCCAAAGAAGGGCAGTGCCAAAGAATGCTCCAACCACCGTACAATTGCACTCATTTCACATGCTAGCAAGGTTATGCTCAAAAATCCTACAAGGTAGGCTTCAGCAGTACGTGGACCGAGAACTCCCAGAAGTACAAGCTGGATTTCAAAGGGGCAGAGGAACTAGAGACCAAATTGCTAACATGCGCTGGATTATGGAGAAAGCCAGAGAGTTCCAGAAAAACATCTACTTCTGCTTCATTGACTACGCAAAAGCCTTTGACTGTGTGGACCACAACAAACTATGGCAAGTTCTTAAGGAAATGGGAGTGCCTGACCACCTTATCTATCTCCTAAGAAATCTATATGTGGGACAGGAAGCAACAGTTAGAACTGGATATGGAACAACTGATTGGTTCAAAATTGGGAAAGGAGTACGACAAGGCTGCATATTGTCTCCCTGCTTATTTAATTTATATGCAGAATACATATAAAGCGATGACAAACCTAGAGAGCATCCTAAAAAGCAGAGACATCACCTTGCCGACAAAGGTCCGCATAGTCAAAGCTATGGTTTTTCCAGTAGTGATGTATGGAAGCGAGAGCTGGACCATAAAGAAGGCTGACCGCCGAAGAATTGATGCTTTTGAATTGTGGTGCTGGAGGAGACTCTTGAGAGTCCCCTGGACTGCAAAGAGAACAAACATATCCATTCTGAAGGAAATCAACCCTGAGTGCTCACTGAAAGGACAGATCCTGAAGCTGAGGCTCCAATACTTTGGCCATCTCATGAGAAGAGAAGACTCCCTGGAAAAGACCCTGATGTTGGGAAAGTGTGAAGGCAAGAGGAGAAGGGGATGATAGAGACGAGATGGTTGGACAGTGTCATCAAAGCTACCAACATGAGTTTGACCAATCTCCGGGAGGCAGTGGAAGACAGGAGGGCCTGGCGTGCTCTGGTCCATGGGGTCACGAAGAGTTGGACACGACTAAACGACTAAACAACAACAACAAAAAGCTGGCAGTGGGTCCACAGGATGCCAAATGTAGAAAGGGGACCAAGGGGACCTATTCTTTTAAAATTTGTTCATTTCTAATATGGAGTTAGTTCAAAACAGAAATATGCACACCTCTACTTCAAATCCAGCCCTTCTCTATTGGGATTCTTTCCTGCACTTACAGCATCCTGACCCGTGCTTCAACATTTTTGCCTCCAGAGATAGTTCAGGCTAGATTTGATCTAGGACCCACTTGTTTGTTTTTCTGGCAGTCCAGGGTATCTGCAAAGCTCTCTCCCATTTCAAACAAACCAGTCTTTTTCCTGTCAGTTTTTTTTTTTACTGCCCAGCTTTCTCAGCCTTACATGGTGATTGGAAATACAAGAGTATGGATTATCTTGGTCTTGGCCTCCAGTGAGACATCTTTACACTTGATGATCCTTTTAATTACTTCATTGCTGCCCTTCTGAGTATCAGTTTTCTTCTGATTTCTTGGCTGTACTCTCCATCTGGATTGATAATTGAACCAAGGTATACAACATATCTAACTATTTCAATGTCTTTGTTGTCAAAATTAAAGTTGTGTAGTTCTTCTTGTGTCCTGATTTTTGTCTTCTTTATTTTATTTATTTATTTATTTATTGGATTTCTATCCCGCCCATCTAGACCAAAGGTCTACTCTGGGCGGTTTACAAATTTAAAAACAATAAAACCAAAAACATATATTATAGGTCCAAGATGGCGAAGTAGAAGAAATTAAGACATGGCAGGAGGGAAAGCCTGCCCAAATAGCCAGGTTTTAAGTCTATTCTTGAAAACACCCAGAGAGGGAGCCAGGCGGATCTCCACTGGCAAGTTGTTCCAAAGGCGAGGGGCCACTGCTGAGAAGGCCCTATTCCTCGTCCTTTCCCTCTGGACCTCCCTCGGCGTTAGGCCCCTCAGCCGCCCAGCCTGGCTGGAACAAGTGACTCTGGCAGAACTGGGTGGGAGAAGGCGCTCTGCCAGATATTGAGGTCCTAAATCGTTTAGGGCTTTATATATAATCGTAAGAACTTTGAAATCAACGTGGAAATGAATGGGCAGCAAATGCAAGGCAGCCAGCGTGGGAGAAATATGTTGATACCTTTTCACCCCGTAAGAAGTCTGGCCGCCGCATTTTGCACCATCTGAAGTTTCCGCGTCAGTCTGAAAGGCAGCCCCACGTAGAGCGCATTACAGTAGTCTAATCTTGAGACTACGAGCGCATGGACCAAAGTGGTGAGTGCCCCCACATCAAGATAGGGACACAGCTGGGCAATCCACCAAAGGTGGAAATGTGCGGAACGGACCACTGATGACACCTGGGTCTCCATGGTGAGCGCTAGGTCCAGATGTACACCCAAACTGCGAACCTCACTCTTGGTGGTAAGAGTCACCCCCCCAAAGGAAAGGGAGTTTCCCAGACCACTGATGTCTGGGACACCCACCCGAAGGACCTCCGTCTTGCCCGGATTCAGCCTCAGTCCATTCACCTGCATCCATTGCTGAACAGCCCCCAGGCAGCGCTCAAGGGACGAAACAGCATCCACTGTTGTTGGAAAAAGGAGATGTAGAGCTGAGTATCATCAGCGTACTGATGACACGAAGCCCCACACCCCTGATGACCCCTCCCAGCGGCCTCATATAGATGTTAAACAGCATTGGAGAGATAATCGAGCCCTGCGGAACCCCACAATTGAGGCTCCACGGGGCCGAGAAACTCTCTCCAATCTTCACTCTCTGGGGATGGTCCTCCAAGAAGGAACGGAGCCAGGCAAAAGCCAGGCCACCGATTCCCAACTCAGAGAGCCTCCCCAGGAGAATACCGTGGTCGACGGTATCAAAGATGGATGAGATATCGAGGAGGACCAGCAGAGACATTTTGCCCCTGTCGGCCTCCCTCAGCAGGTCATCAAACAGGGTGACCAATGCTGTTTCCATGCCATGGCGCGGTCTGAAGCCCGACTGGAATGGATCCAGGGCATTGGTTTCATCCAGAAGAGCCTGCAGCTGATCGGCCACCACCCTCTCAACTACCTTGCTGAGGAAAGAAACATTGGCGATGGGCCTATAATTACCAATATCGTCCGCCGCCAGGCTCGGTTTCTTCCTAATGGACCTAATGAGTGTCTCCTTGAGGGCAAGGGGAACCTTGCCCTCCTGGAGAAACCCATTAATTATTGCCGTAGCCCATTCAGATGTTATAGGCCTGGCTGCTTTGATTAGCCAGGCCGGGCAAGGGTAAAGGGAGGAGGTGGTGGCATGACAGCGGTCAAGCACTCTGTCCACAATGTCTGACGTCACAGGCTGAAAGTGGTTAAGTCTCATCGGGCAAGATGGAGCGCTGGACGTCTCAGCTCGATCCACTGTTTTCAAATAGGGGGTAAGATCCTGGCAGATGGCCTCCACTTTTGATTTAAAGAAGGCTGCAAATTGGTCAGGTGAGATGCTAGTGGGAGGCCAGTCACTATGACCAACTCCAGATAGATCACAAACTATACGGAAAAGTTCTGCCTGCTGGTTGGAGGCTTCGCTTATCTGGACAGCGAAGTAAGATCGACTAGCAGCCTTCACCTTAGATTGGTAGAGGTTAGTCGCGATCCTGACAGCTATTTGATTATTTTCCATTGGGTTCCGCCTCCATATGCGCTCTAGCCTTCTCCTATTTCGCTTCATTGATCGCAGCTCTGGATTAAACCAGGGCGAAAGGCGATCTCTGCGTCGGAGAGGGCGTTTAGGTGCAATTGTGTCAACAGCCCTGGTGGCAGCGGCCAGCCAGCTATCAACCAGAGCCTCGATAGGAGCGCCAGTCAAATCAGCCGGAATCCCTCTCACGGTATCCTGGAATCCTATAGGATCCAATAACCTTCGAGGGCGGACCATTAAAACAGGTCCTTGCTCCCCGTGGGGAGGGAGAGCCACTGCAAGGTTGCATTTAATTAGGCAATGATCCGACCATGACAAGGGAACAGACACTAGGTCAGTCACCATTGGAGCACCATCACTCTGCTCAGTGGAGAACACCAGGTCCAGCTTCTGAAGCAGCTTTAAGCAAATCATTAACCCTATTCAAAAACAGTTGATTTGAAAGCATCAGCAAGGAAAGCATTCTAGCCCCACTCCGTGCCTGTCAATGTCTCCATGTGAAGGACAGCCTGAAAAGAAGACAGTGCAGAGGCTCCATGTGTAGCAGAAGCTTTCCCCTTCAGACAATCTTTCTCCCTCTACATTTTGGGCAGGGCTGGAACTCTCTCTCTTTCAACACACTTTCAAATTAAACTATTGTTGCATGCCTAAATAGGCCTCTCTTAGGGTATTTCTACAGAATGCTATACCTTGCAGTTTGCACCAGTTTTTTCTTCCCCCTTTTAATTAATTTAATAATGTGTTTTTAGTATTGATTTTATTGTTTTTACTACAATATTTGTTTTCCTTTTTTATTATTTTATACGTACTGTTTTTAGCTAAATTAATTAAAAATGTTATCCTGCCTGTCTCCTCAGAAAGGACCCAAGGCGGCTTACATCATGAAAAGACAATATTTAAAATCTAAAAACATTATGTATAAAATAATAAAAAAGAATTAAGCAAATATTATATTAAAATAAACATTTAAAAGCAACAAGGCACAAAGCTCCCTCTAAAAACTCCTCTCACTCAAGGAAAGCCTGCCTGAAGAGAAAGGTCTTTGCCTGCTTGCGGAAGGACAGCGAAGATGGGGCCAGCCTGGCCTCCCATGGGAGGGAGCTCTAGAGTCTGGGAGCAGCAACAGAGAAACCCCCTCCTGTGTCTCCCACCAAATGCACCTCTGAAGGTGGTGAGACCAAAAGAAAGGCCTCCTCGATAATCTAAACACCCAGGCAGGCTCATAAAGGGAGATACAATCCTTTGAGACAGCTTGGATCCAAGCTGTTTAGGGCCTTATAGGTTAAAACCAGCCTGTTTAACTTGTATAAGTTAAAAACAGCCTTAAAATCTGTTTAGCTTGGTGCTGTGGTAGTAACGCTTGTAGAGCAGCCTTGTTGGCTTTCTTCTTTCCACCTGATCTTTCATTGGGGCAATTAGTGCTGCAACAATGTTTATCTTTCCACTTCTAATCACACAGCTCCTATTTCTGTTCCACATTGATAAGCCTTTCAGGTCACCCTTTCATAGTTAGCGCTATGCCAGTTCTGAGGAGTTCAATTTGTGGGAAATGAAAGGAAGAGGAGTAGAAAAGGATGGGCTTGCAACTCCAGTTGGGAAGTGCGTACACTGTGGACTCTTCAAACGTGATCATTTATTTTTGTGTGAATTTCGAAGGCACTTTCAGCAGTAGAAAAACCCTGGGTACTTTAAGTCATTTAAAAAAACTGATGCAACTGCATGGTAATTTTGTAATGTAGTCCTGGCCTTAAACTAGCTTGTCTCCCATTCAAACGGGTTGTGAGAATTTTGCATTTCTTTCTTTATTAAACAGACCTTCCCCCACGTTTTTGCAAAAAATGGCTCCCTATGCACCTAACAGTAAAATTCAAATAAAACAAATGCCATTAAAGGAACAATGAACATGAAGAAAATGAAAATGCAATTAAAACATAGCAATAAGTGACCCAAGGATTGTAGTGCATTTAGAACACTGATTTTTTTTTAGTATTGAATTAGATTAGAAAAAAAAACATTAAAAGGAAGTGTGAATTAAAGCTGCAATTTTAGTACATTAAAGCTGCAATTTTAGGGACACTGATCTAAAGGTAAGAACCCACTGAACTCAGTGGGACATCTTCCAAATGAACATGCACAGGATTCCAAGTTTTTAGAAAATTACTATTACTAATAATTATTATTTTTACAGTACTCTTACTGCAGTAAGCTCTCAAATTTTCTTACAATGTTATTAAAATAGCAGCGAACTGACTTTAAAAACCCTTAAAAAATAAAAACTAATAAAGACTGATGCTTACAAAACTACATATGCAAGTAACTAGCAGTAATATTTGTTGCTCATAGATTATACCGCATGTTTCGTTTGGATTCCTACGGACATGTTTGGCATAGATGATCTACCTCTGTAGTTCTAAGATGATGATATGCTGCATGCTGCAGTGAGACACCTTGTGAGATGAACAAGAGATAAAACAGAAGTCTCACTTTTTGCCATGGGCTAGGAAGATTAATTATGAATTTACCTATGCTTCCAATCCCATTTTCCTTATGCTGACTTGAGATGGGTTACCATTATATATATTTTTCCCTTTTTCCCTGTAGCATTCCAAAAATACAAGAAAGAAGATTATTGGCCTGAACAATTTCCTCATTTAATTTCCTCCTTAGAATAAACAAAAAATTCAGATTCCCGTGCAGCTCTATCCATAATAATGGGACAATGCCATCTCCAGTAGACCTGTGTTGACAATGATAATGCCCCTTTCAGGTACCTCAGAACAATGTGATGACTTCAAAGGGAATCCACTTGTGAAATGTTATCTGGTCTAGAACTGCTGGATAGCTCAGTGGTTTAGGGATCTTACTGCAGGGCCAGAGTTCGAGAGTTTGATCCCCCACTGGTGCCTCTTTGATTGGGGCTGGACTTGATGGTCCATAGGGTCCCTTCCAGCTCTGCAGTTCTAAGATTATTATTATGTGATGTGTAAGTAATATGTGAACATATTCTGAATTTCAGGAAGTGGCAAAGGGCATATCAGCCCCTCCCCCCAAGGAAAGAAAGGAAAAGAGAAGAAAAAAAGCAAACCAACTCCTCCCAAACAAGTCAAAAAACAAAAAACAAGAGACAAAAACATTGTGGCACCTTAAGACCGACTGCTATATTTTAATGTGACTTTTTTTTTACCTTATAACCTGGCAATTGACATCATTCACAGCCTGATGGCCTAATCAAGTACTAATGAAGCATTGTCACTTTGTCCATTATCTTTATCCCCACCTGGCTATGGGGCGATGTATAAAAATGACAGTTATATAGTTTCACTTTTTTGTCTGAGGAAGTGGATTTGATTCGTGAAGCTCACATTAATATATAGCAGTTAGTCTTTAAGGTCCCACAACATTTTTTGTTCCTTGTTTCTATGTTACTATTTTGTTTTATTTTGCTTTGTTTTGTTTTGTTTGCACAAACTAACATGCCTAACATGCCTAACATTCTGAGAAAGGGCGGAATCCTGCTGGGAAAAACCCAAGGATGTTGGCAAGTCTTTGGGTCCAAGTCTCAAGTCCGAGTCAATGGTCCCAAGTCCCATGCTCAAGTCAGAGTTTTTGATACTAAGTCCCGAGTCCCAAGCCCCAAGTGTAAGTCCTTATTAAAAACAAGCTTTTCCCCCCAGAAAAAAAGAGATGGGGCGGGTGGGTTCCGACTCATGAATTGTGTCCGTATCATTGAAAAAGTTCCCTGAATCAAGTCTGAGTCAAGTTACTGGTGCAACTTAAGGCCAACTTGACAGTGAGTCTGTGAGACAGAGGGCGAGAGGGATACCCCACTCACCGGAGAGCCGTCCCTCCTCAACAACAAAACTAAGGAAGTGGACCCCAAACCCGTACCAGAACCTACAGTGGAACTTCAGCAGGAGACAGTGATAGAGGAGCTGAGAGAAGACATACAGAAAGTGATCATGGGGGAGGTTTGAGGAGAAAATGCGGGAAGAGAGAAAAAAAAGGAGGGTGGAGTTTGAAGCAGGGACGGGGGAAGTAGAGAGGAGAGAAGAGCAGTTACCGCCCGGTTGGGAATGGGTGTAGATGCAGGATCCTTGGACTGGATTATGGGAGAGATTGAGAGTGCCAAAAGAGGAGGCAGATTATAGGAGAAGAGCAGAGATTCCCCCTAGACCCTCTTATTGGGGGGGAAACAGAGGCGAGGGAGTGGAGAAGGAGATCGAGAGAGGAAAAGGAACGAGTAGAGAGAGAAAGGAGAGAAAGATTGGAATGGAGGGTAAGAGAGATGAAGAGAAGGAGCTACAGGGAGGACCCTGGGAGAACCGAGACCCCGATGGACGGATCCTGTGGGATGACGATCTGGACGAGGAGACCGTGCCCCTGCTGGAAGGCACAACGAGGCAGACCGTAAAGGACTGGGTCCCCACTGATCTCCTGGGACCATGGGACAACAGTTATAGAAATCCGTTCCTGTTCGATGAATGGAAGCCCCTTCTGGACCCGTTGGTAGAAGGAGAAAGGACTCGTAATCATGTTCCAGACACTTGTTTATTGTTTGATGCACCAGTAAATCCCACACCTGTTTTGAAACAACAAAGATCTACTGATTTCTTTGAATTGAATTTGGAGCCAAAAGTCGAACCCTCACAGAGTCCTGTGACTCGAGTCCTCATCCCTGGAAAAAAACTATGTGTTAGAAGGGTAATCACACACACAGTTTCCCCCTTTTGGGAGCATGTTTGTTGCACATTGGTCGGGCAACTGGTCACATGAACAATTTGATGACCAGGCCATGCTAGGGACATCCTGCCAAAGGAGCAGAAATGGCAAGCAAGGTTATGGCAAGCAGAAATGGCAAGCAAGGCTTTCAGACATGTTTTTTTCTCTGCAGAATGCTGGCAGGATTGAAAAAATACAGAAATAACTGGCTTCTCTAGGGATGGAAAATAATTTTATTTTGGGGGAAAGATTTTTAGGACAGTATTTATTCTGCACCTCTCAAGACTTCATGTAAGACAATGCTCACCTTTCTAGAGCAATTCACACAAGATGCAGATGCATTTCAGAGAAATAAAATATACACATATATTTTATTAAAAATACCGACATGCATACCTGTTAAAACTCAATTAAAATGTGTCTTGTTGAAAAATAAACTTAAACATGGTTCGCAGTGGAGTCGCAGTTGGTCTGGAATTGGCAGAAGCCTCTTGTGGCGGGACAACTGCCCTTGCACCAGCATAAGCCCCTTGTGCAGTCTGATCTCAGGTCTGCCACACAACTGGATCTGATAGCACAGCTGCTATGCTAGTTGAGCTTAGCTAACAGGAGAAGCAGGAAAGGAGCTGAGTTACACGGCTAGAGTACACTTGGAGAGAGGAACCGACGGATTGTAATAAGAAAGCTGTCAGGATCGCAACTAACCATTACCTGGCTAAGGTAAGGGCTGCCAGACGATCACACTTCGCTGACCGGATAAGCGAAGCTTCCAACCAGCAGGCGGAACTTTTCCGTGTAGTTCGCGATCTATCCGGAATTGGTCTGGGTGATGGGCCTCCCACTAATATCTCACCTGACCAATTTGCAGCATTTTTTAAAATCAAAAGTGGAGGCCATCCGCCGGGACCTCTCTCCTTTTTTAAATACAGTGGATCGAGCAGAGATGTCCAGCGCTCCACCTTGCCCGGTGACTCTTGAATTCTTTCAGCCTGTGACACCAGAATTGGTGGACAAAGCGCTTGATCGCTGTCGGGCCACCACCTCCTCCCTTGACCCTTGCCCGGCCTGGCTAATCAAAGTAGCCAGACCAGTAACAACGGAATGGGCCACAGCAATAATTAATGGGTCTCTCCAGGAGGGCAAGGTTCCTCTTGCCCTCAAGGAGACACTCATTAGGCCCATTAGGAAGAAACCAAATTTGGCGGCGGATGATATTGGAAATTATAGGCCCGTAGCCAATGTTTCTTTCCTTAGCAAAGTGGTGGAGAGGGTGGTGGCAGACCAGCTTCAGACACTTTTGGACGAAACCAACGCCCTGGACCCATTTGAGTCGGGCTTCAGGCCGCGTTATGGCACAGAAACGGCACTGGTCGCACTGTTGGATGACCTGTTGAGGGAGGCAGACAGGGGCAATATGTCCTTGTTGGTCCTCCTCGATATCTCAGCCGCCTTTGATACCGTCGACCATGGTATCCTCCTGGGGAGGCTCTCCGAATTGGGAATCGGTGGCCTGGCGCTTGCCTGGCTCCGATCCTTCTTGGAGGACCGCCCTCAGAGAGCAAAGCTTGGGGAGAGTGTTTCGGCCCCGTGGAGTCTCTATTGTGGGGTTCCGCAGGGGTCGATCATCTCCCCAACGCTGTTTAATATCTATATGAGGCCGCTGGGTGGGGTCATCAGGGGGTGTGGGGCATCGTGCCACCAGTACACTGATGACACGCAGCTCTACATCTCCTTTTCACCTACTTCAGTGGATGCCGTTCTGTCCCTTCAGCGCTGCCTGGAGGCTGTACTGCAATGGATGCAGATGAATGGGTTGAGGCTGAACCCGGACAAGACGCAGGTCCTGAGGGTGGGTGGTCCTTCCATCAGCGGATTGGGTGACTCCCTTTCTTTTGGGGGGAGAACTCTCACCGCAAAGAGTGGGGTTCGCAGCTTGGGGATACATCTGGACCCGGCGCTTACCATGGAAATCCAGGTGGCGTCCGTGGCCCGCTCCGCCTATTTCCATCTATGGCGGATTGCCCAGCTGCGTCCCTATCTTGATGGGGGGGCCCCTCACTACTCTTGTCCATGCACTCGTAATCTCGAGATTAGACCACTGTAATGCGCTCTACGTGGGGCTACCTTTGAGATTGACGCGGAAACTTCAAATGGTGCAGAATGCGGTGGCCAGACTTCTTAGTGGGGTGAGAAAATATCAACATATCTCTCCCACTCTGGCTGCCTTGCATTGGCTGCCCATTTGTTTCCGCGTTGACTTCAAAGTGTTAATGATGACGTACAAAGCCCTAAATGGTTTGGGACCTCGATACTTGGCTGATCGTCTTCTCCCACCTAGATCTACCCGAATCACTCGGCATAGCCAGGAGGGACGGCTGAGGGGCCTAACGCCAAGAGAGGCCCGGAAAGAAAGAACAAGAAACCGGGCCTTCTCGGCAGTGGCCCCTCGGCTATGGAATAGTCTCCCAATAGAGATCCGACTGGCACCCTCGCTGGGCTTTTTTAAAAGCCATTAAAAAACTTGGCTCTTTAGGCAGGCCTTCCCTTCAGTCAATAACTGATATCTATTCTTTGTTTTATAATCACTCCCATCTTGGCATTAATCTAATCTAATTGTTTAAAAATTATGACGTTTTACGATTGTTATATAATGATGTTTTTATGATATTTGTAAGCCGCCCCGAGTAGACTTTGTCTAGGGGGGGCGGGGTAAAAATCCAATAAAGTAAAGTAAAGTAAAGTTACACCACATCCAACTCCCCTCTCAGCCTAACCACAGTGCTGTATGTGTTCTTTGCTGTCAAGTCAGAACCAACTTATAGTGACCTTAATAGAGCTTTCAAGGTGTGATATATTTAAGGACTGGTTTTACCAGTTCCACTCCCCCAGTGAGTTTCCATGGCCAAGTGAAGAATTGAACCCTGTTCTCCAGAGTCCTAGTCTGTCACTCTACCCACTACATAGTTTCCAACTTGGCAGACAAAGGTTTTGGTTCAGCACAAACAGCTCTCAAATCTCTTGGCTGGCTAGAATTACCTTCAATAGTGTATATATTAATAAAAAATGAATACAGGGAGTGGATGTTTGGAAAAGAATGCATGAATTTCCAAATGGGAATAGAAAGGTTTGCTGCCTGATACAAACAAAGGATGGAATGAGAATGGAAGGGGGACTTGGAGAAACATGGTGACATTGGGATGGAGTTATTGCCGCCCCTGCTCCTCTGATGCTATATAATGAAGATGGGCACAATCTCTGCACAGGCAAAATACTTAGCTAGCAGTGTGGTTTTGAAACCACAGTCATTCAGTGCCTTCAGCATCATCTCTATTTTACTAGGAAGGAGAGCAAATATTAGGATGCACTCCTTCCAGAGGAAAACCCCTAGAGCGTCATTGGAAACCAACCTACTTGCCCTTGATGATACCAGCAGTTACCACTATCCACACCCAATGCCTTGCCTTAGTTCCTGTAAGTGCCTAAACAGGATCAGCTGAGACAGAACAACATGTAGCATTTTTGCTTGTCCTAAACTGTTCTTCTCCTTTTCCTCCCCCATCCATCTGTGACCTATCATTTTCCTGTGGTGTGTGTCTCTTATGCATAAGACAGGTATGGGGAAGTCCAATATTCCTGGATATTTCGATCAGTAGGTATCATCTCCATTCTAATGCTCATCTAAAAACACAACTAGTTATGTTATTAAGCAGCTAAGCAGCTTTGTTGAACTGTGTTTCATTTTTATTTTTTCTGCAATCTATATTGAAGTCTTCTACCATGAAATCTGGAAAGTGCACTTTCTATATTTCACTGCCTTGCTGTCATAAGAGCATGACATCTCTCACTGGACACCCCACAAGTAGATCATGAAGGCAGCAACACCTTCCCACTCATCATCTCTCACAACTAGTGTTCTCCAGTTATAACTTTGTTCCAATAACTTTTCTGCATCCTTTCCAGGGGCCTATTTAGATGTAGCTTTTATCCTGAGATTGCTCTGCCTCAAAGTCCAGGAAAAGATGACACATTCTTTACTGTCTTAGCCTCCCATGTTTCTCCACCAATTCTTACATCTCTTCTTCTTAGCATCGAAAAGAAAGTCTGTTAGGCGGGACAAGATAAAAGAGCTTCTAGAACACTAGAAAACTCCATTTGGAAGCAACTTATTTCTTTAACTAGCTTTTTAAGGTGCGATGACTAGAACTATGCGTACTATTTCAGATAAATCATAAACTTTATGACATTGTCAATTTGTTTTTGCTTTGTTTGCAACTGATTCCAAGGATGGAATATGCTTTTTGCAGCTCCATAGTGGGTCAAAGTTTTCACTGCAATACTTTTCTTTACAGTTCTTAAGCTCCCTTTCCTGGCTGGTCACTGCCAGCTCACTTCTCATTAGCTTATATGTGAAGATAGGCTATTTTGCTCCAGTGTACACCACTTTCCCCTTGTTTACACCGAACTATGCTGACTTTTTAAAATTGCTTATTTGTTATTTATTAAAGGCATTTATTTATCCCTTCTTAGTCCATAACAGCTACCAAATCACAAAACGATAAAAATGTTCCTTAAAAACAGATCTTAAAATTTTTAAAATCAGTTTTACAAGTCAACAATCTTTAAAACCAAATCTGCAACAACATTAAAAGCCAGCTTTAAAAACAATATTTTTTCCCCACCAAAGGCCACATGAAACAATATGGCCTTGTGTGCCTAATGGAAGCTCACTAGGGAGGGTGTTGACTTCCCTTCCCTTGGGAAGGAATTCCAGAGGTGAGGTGCTGCTAGAAAGAGGGCCCTGTCTCATGTGCTCATCAGCCTAGCTTCTCAGAATGGTTGCAATGGCATGGATACACAGGAGGCCACCCACTGAGGATCACTGATTCCAGGCAGACACATATGAGAGGAGGTAGTGTTTCATCTTAACGTCCATGATCATTTTAGAGTTCTGTAATTTAGTGTAATGAGCAAATGACTCACCATAATTCTGTATGACTTATAGAATAATAGAGTTAGAAGGAGTCTGTATGACTTATAGAATAATAGAGTTGGAAGGAGCCAATAAGGCCATCAGGTTCAACCCCTTGTTCAATGCAGGAATCCAAATCAAAGTAGATCTGACAAATGGTTATCTAATTTTCTCTTCAATGCCTCCAGTGCTAGAGTGCTTTCCCAAGGTAATTGGTTCCGATTATGAACAAGGAAAAGAAGCAGATGCCCAGTACAGTTCTTTGAGGATCCTACTACCTACATTGGTCTATTATGAGAGTGCTATTTTCTGCTTCCTTTCTCTTACTATATGCTAGAGGTTAGGATACTAATATAGAATTGAATAGGCATGGCTTCTACTCGCTTTCCTTCCCTGGACAGAGTCTTGCTGGACTAGATGGAGTCTCTCTCTCTCTCTCTCTCTCTCTCTCTCTCTCTCTGGGTGCTGTCTAACTTGCTGAGGTTGGTTATCATCATGGCATCTCTCTCTCTCTGGATTAGTTGTTCTCTATTATGGGCCAGCCAATCTCTGATGTTACCCAGCCCATAAATCCATCTTCTACCTCTTCCATGTTTACATCAATCTTAATGATATTTTGCAGCAATTCCCAGTATGGTGTAGTTGATAGAATGATGGACTAGGACTCTGGCGAACAGGGTTCAAATGTCCACCTGGCCATGGAAGCCCACTGGGGGATGGGAACTGGTAAAACCACTCCTTAAATGTCTCACTTACCTTGAAAACCCTATTAGGGTAATTATAAGTTGATTCTGACTTGACAGCGCAGAACATGCAACCATATTTGTCCTGAAAATTTTTATGTCTAAGACATGGGAGTTTCCATTTCTTAATAATCAATTCTATTTCTTTCTTTCTTTTATTTCATTTTCCTATCTAATGAAGTGCCTCTTCATTCTTTATTCCATCAGAACAAGAGATATGAATAGGAAGGATTCTCCTGTATGTCCACAATTCAGAAGTTTTTATTTTATGGAATGTCTCCTTTTTAATAGTCCAAACCTCACATCCATTTAGGAGGGTTCACCATATGTAACATTTGAACATCTTCAGTCTCAAAGATAGTTGGAGTGCAGTTACATTATTTTTATTGCATTTGTCAGTGGTTACTTACCATACACTCAAAGATTCTCTCCCTAATCTGGATGAAGACTCAGGAAAGTCTACAATGTAGCAAGGCTAGCTCACATCTGGAAGTAAAAGAAGTAAAAATGGACACCTAAAGAAGTTACAAATGTGCATCTAAATAGCCCCTCCCAAAAACAAATAAGTCCAGAATCTAAACATTATCTATGGGCATCACTGCCTTACCTGCTCTGTTCCCTATGCTGATGTGGGCAACAGTAGTTTTGGCTGAAAACATTGAAAACCGGTCTCTCTCTCTCTCTTTCTGTGTGTGTGTGTGTGTGTGAGAGAGAGAGAGAGAGAGAGAGATGGTTGTTCTGGTTAGGATTGTGAATACTTCCTATTCTAGAAACTAGTGTGGAAGTACCATTGCATGATTGTGATAACTGCTCTGGCAACCAGGGCAATAAGTACCCATCATAGGGCTTACCTATCTACCCTCTCTTTGTGCTTCTTGAATGCCATCCCAACGAGGTGTAGCAAGATTCTCTCAGTAATGGCCAGAAGACTGCTTGTAACCAAAATCCTTCCAGAATTCTCCTTCTTCTCACATCCCACATATGCTTCAGTTTCCTATCTCTCACCTTGATAATAGCCTTTCCGTGGTGGAAACCAACGATGTAATGTCAACCACAATAAAGTTTGCATCATGCTTAGGCAATACAATAATACACTGCTTTATTGAGCCCTATAATTATATCTCTCCTCTACAGGTGTACAGTGTTAGAGTTGCTCAACAAAATAGCAGCAACTTGTGACTAATATGTACATTAAATATTACAAAACAAATTAAAATCATAAGAGATGCAAACATGAAGGATGCTAACACAGAAATACAGGATTAGAGTAACCATAGAATCATAGAAAAATCGAGTTGTAAGGACATTGAGTGCAACCCCCTGTTTAATGCAGGAATTCAAATCAAAGCAGGTCTGACAGATGGTTGTCTAATTTTCCCTTTAATGTCTCCAACATCAGAGTGCTCACCATCTCCCGAGGTAATTGGTTCCATTGTCGTACTGCTCTAATAGTTAATAAGCTTTTCCTGATATTCAACCAAAATTTGGCTTCCTGTAACTTGAGCCCATAATTATATGCCCTGTACTCTAGGATGATCAATTTGAGCCTGTTGAAATTAATAGGATCTATTTCAGTTCCATTAGTTTGCATCTCATACTCACCAGGTCAGAACTCCAGGTGGACTAGATTTCCTCTCTAATTTGGGGGCTTTCTGTGGTAGATTGGGAGGATAGGGGAATATAAATGATTCCCTAGGCTTCCATTCAGATCTGCACCACTGAGACATTTTCACTTTTGTCTGGTAAAAGAGACAAATTTAAAGAATGTGAGTTGTTTGGGTTGTCTAAAAATGTGGGTCCCCAAAATGTTTCTCTGGAAGAGAGTGGTATTTCTTGTTGTTACGTGTCATCATGTTGCCTCCAACTTACAGCAACCTTATGAATGAGACATCTTCAAAATGTCTGTCCTCAATAGCCCTGCTCAACTCTTGCAAACTCAAGCTTGTGGCTTTCTTTAGGGAGTCAGTCCATCTCAGTTTTGGTCTTCCTTTTTTCCTGCTGGTTTCAGTTTTCCCAGCATTACTGTCTCTTCCAGACAACCTTGCCTTCTCATTATGTGCCCAAAGTAGGATAACCTCAGTTTCATCATTTTTGTCTCCAGAGATAGTTCAGGCTTGATTTGATCTAGAACCAACTTGTTCATCTTTCTTACAGTCCAGACTATCCACAAAGCTCTCTTCCAGCACCATATTTCAAATGAATCATTTTTTTTCCTGTTTCCCCCCGCTTTCTTCACTGTTCAACTTTAATACCATGCGTAGTGATTGAGAATACAAGAGTGTGGATGATCATGATCTTGGTTTTGATCTCCAGTGATGCATACTTGCACTTTGTGATCTTTTCTAATTCCTGCATTACTGTCCTTCCAGTCTCAGACTCCTGATATCTTGGCTGCAGCCTCCATTTAGACTGATGATTGAACGAGGTATACAAAATACCTAACTATTTCAGTTTCTTCATTGTCAACATTAAAGTTGTGTAGTTCTTCTGTAGTCATGATTTTTGTCTTCTTCATGTTGGCACTTTCTTCTTTAACTTTCCCTAACAGTTGTTTCAAGTCATTGCTGTTTTCTGCCAGTAAGATGGTGTCATCTGCATATCTTAAATTCCACCTATTATTCCACCAATTTTCATTCCTCCTTCTGCATCTATTCTGTTATTCCATATCATATGTTCGGCATACATATTGAACATTATAAGGGGATAAAATGCCCCCTGATCTGATACATTTGCCTAGAGGAAGCCATTCTGCCTCTTAACATTCTGTCCTAACAGTAGCTTCTTGTCCACAATACAGGTTACATATCAGGACAAATGTGCTGAGGCAAACCCATTTCTTTCAAAACAAGGCATAGTTTCTCATGGTCTACACAGTCAAAGGCTTTGCTGTAGTCTATAAAGCGTAGACTGACCTTTTTCTGAAACTCTTTTGTGCACTCCAGTTGCCAGTAGACATTTGCAGTCTTACAGTATCTTGAATGCCTCTTCCTTTTCGGAATCCAGCTTGAACATCAGATATTTCTAAATCTGTAAAAGCATTTGTTGCAAGACCTTGAGCATCAGTTTGCTTGTATGAGAATTTAAAGCAATGGTCCTTAAGTTACTGCACTCCTTGGCATCTCATTTCCTAGAGACTAGGGTGTAAATAGAATGTTCCCAGTCTGTGGGTAATTGTTTTGTTTTCCCTATTTGTTGGCACATTCTTGTTAGCATTTTGACAGATTCAGTCTCTGTGGCTTGAGATAGTTCTATTATTATTCCATCTACCTCAAGTGATTTATTTCTTCCCAGTGCTTTCTGAGCAGCTTTCACTTCACCTTTCTGGGCTTGTTGTTTTAGTAGTTTTCTTTGTCTCTATGTGACAGTCACTGAAAAACTGCTTTCAAATTTCTGACCCTGTCACCTTTCACTTTTGTTTCCCATCCATTCTTTACAATTTTAAGTGCTTCTTTCATCATCTATATAAGTTTTCCTTTTCTTTTTACTACAGGAATTGTTTTGGCAGAGAGAATACAGCTTCTCCACCTTCCAATTATGCAGTCTATTTGATTTTTATATTGACTGTATTGACCATCTTGTGGTGCTTATAAGTACAGCTGTCTGTTTGGTTGCTTGAAGAATCTGTTTGCAATAAACAGTTTGCTGGCTTCACAGAACTCTAAGAGTCATTTTCCTGCTTCAATTCTGTCTCCTGGGCCAATTTCCCCCACCACATTTGGTTCTGCTTTGTCCCCTACTTTTGCATTTCAGTTTATAAGCATGTCTTATTTTGGTGTGTGATCAATTTCCTCCTGGATGATTGCATAGAAACTTTCAGTTTCATCTTCTTCAGTGTCTTTAGTTGGAGCATATACCTGAGTGATGGTTATGTTGATACGTTTTCCACATGTTAATCAGCTCCAACTTTTAGGTTTAAGGGTACACTGGGCAAAAGGCAGGTGGACACGTGGATTGGGCTGGCCTGCAAATATATGGCCTATGAAATGGACTAGTGACCATGTAATGGCCTGTCTATGAAACTGCATCAACGGAATCTTTGGTTTGTTACATAAATAGCACAATTGATTGCTTCCTGTTGATAAAAATGGCTGAGAACTCCTTCTAGCCTGGACTTTTACATGATGGAATGAGCAAAAAACAAAAACAAACAGATACAAGATTGCTGTGGCAACAAGGCTTGGGCTGAGCTGGAAGATAATGGAACAGAGCTGGAGCTACTGGAAGTATTCAACAGGCTACAAGGTTGAATACTTCCAGTAGCTCCAGGCCCAGAGTGTACCCTGATAAGATGCTGTGGTCACATCATGTGCCTTAGGACAAAGGGATGACTTACTTTCTGAGAATAAAGAAAGGGGGTGCAATGCAATTCTCCTGCACATTCCCCCGAGTCTTCAGAAACCTGTTCCTTGGAATAGGTAGCTATATGTCTTTCTTTTTCAATCTTTAGGCAAAAAACCTTTGAGCATAGTGAGCTGCAACTAGAGGGCTTGTGGAAGGCTGTGGCAAATGTTTTGTAAAAGGTTAACTGTGACTAGTTTTGCATAATTGTGATTTCATCTGATACTTTAATACTGTTTGTTCTGCTTTGCACTTTTTATTTCACCATTGCATTGTACTGTGTTAGAAATTCATTGCTTTTCCTTTGAATTCTTTTATATTGTGCCTTTGTTTCATGGATCATATTTCCTGTTTATCTGTTATGATTTATATAAATCTTCAAATTACTTGTGCCTGTGTATAGCCTCAGATCATCTCCGGTTACACCTTTCACCTGCCAGGGCAAATAAAGCACTTCATTTTCACCATAGAGTCTGATTGATATTATTCGGTTAGACCCTGCATTATTGCTCTAACTATTTGTGCTACATCTTGACTTGGTATCATAGCTGCCCCATTTCTTCTGGATTTGTCATTTCCAGAATAGAACACATAGTAGTTTTCTGACTAAAAATATCCCGTTGCAGTCCACTTTAGTTCACTGACACAAAGCACTGAAATGTTTATACGTGCCATTACAATTTCCAGTTTACCTTGATTCATACTTCTCACATTTCATGTTCTAGTTGTATGTGCTGTGCAGCATTAGACTTTCCTTTCATTTCTGTCTCATCTTCCAGCACTATCTCTTGATTCATTTTGTACTGTCTCATCATAGAGCTTTCATGGTAAGGAAAGTTCAACAGGAGTTTACCGTTGCCACCTTCTGCGTAGTACTAACAAAAGTTAGCTTGAGTGTCACTGCTGCTGCCTCCTTGAGTGTCACCTTCAGCTACTGCTGCCGCCCAGTAGCTGCCTTGAAGAGGGTGGATTAATCTTAGTCGGTTGTCTCATTCCACCATGGGTAACCCTGCTAGGATTCCAGGTTTGTAATGAAGTCTGGCAGCCTGACAGCGTTGCTCTCAGCTTCACTGGCACACCCAACCCCTTTCACCACGATAAGGTGCGGATCCGAGAAGAGGGTAGGTGCATTACTGCAACTTAAAAAGACTGATAAAGGAAGTACCAACTGAGGTTCATGTTAGTTAAGCTTATTGGGAAGTCCTTTCTGGTCTGTATACTTCAGGTGTCCCCCTTATGTTGACATCCATAAAGGTGTCCACAACCTGCTGTTTCACCTTGACTCCTTATTGTGCCACATCTTGCAGCAAGAAGGAAAACTCTGTTTTATCTAGCTAATCTCCATCAATATCCTTTCAAGGAGAAAAGCAAACATGAAGGGGAGTGTGCACAAAAGGTGGACCTGGAAGCTTAAAACATCCCCAGTCCTTGCTTGCAAAGAAAGCATAAGAGAATTAAATAATGGACAGCCTGTCCAACCTGTTTGACTTGTTGGCACACGGCAAGCAGCAGACCTGGAATGCTTTATTTGGCAAAGTTCTCCTTTGCGCTTTAGCACTTTCTCTTTCAGCATTGCAACTGTGTCTAGAATGTAGCTGAGGTACTGCAGTTTTCTAAGAAGCAAAGTATTAAAACCTCTCTCTGCAGAGAGAGTCTAATTGAATTAAGGGTTCCTTTACTGGAAGGGCTCCTTTACTGTCAAAACTGCAGAACACAATCTTCTGCCCAGTATTCTATTATGTGACGTAGCAGAGGGTGTGCAGCCTTGCACTACCCAATGTTGTAACCATATGCACCCACTGAATCCACAGTCTGTGTCCACTTCCCATGCTCCATGGCATTCCACTGGCAAACCTCCCAGCAGTGAATTATATGTAGAGTACTCCAGTGTTGCAGCCAGCTCAAAATTGATACCTGTAGTTACCTACCACAAGAATGGAGCAATGTTTGGATAGGATCACAATGTATCGATTAGGGTTTCTCCATTTTAGAGCATTTCCAGCATTTGTTAAGCTCCAGTAACTTGATTCAGCACATTGTGGTGGGTGTTCATGGCATGTGCAACATGATCTTCTATTGGAATGGTGCAGAAGTGAGGGTAGTTTGGGGCCACTGACTGGTAACTTAGCCCAAGTTCTGTTTGAAAGCAACACAAGCCAATACATGTACACATTCTTAGAAACTGAGTCTGCAATCTTATATCCATTAACTTGTAAATACGCCATAAAGAAAACAATGAGATTTATTTCTTGGAAACAAGTTTTAGTTCTTCAAGCCCTTACATCAGAGTGGGCAAAGTGTGTGGCTGGATTTGACAGTGGCTCCATTACCTAGGCTGGCTAGGGTTGGTGAGCATTCCAGTTCAACATACAGCCTTAGTTGTATGTAACTGTTACTGAATTCAGTGGGACTTAATTCTGAGTAAAGATTGTTGGATTTTATGTGACTGTTGTGGCATTTTAAATACTTTTAATACTTGGAATAAGCTTTCATGGACTTTAACCCTCTACTGGGCATGGGATTTTCACATTTCTTGGACTTCAACCTGCAGACTTCACCAGGTATTCCTCAGCCAGAATTCTGGGGGCCGTAGCCAAGAAATCAAAGTCCTCACAAGAATGTTCAGTTATGCAAAAGTGAGGAATGAAGGCTCTATTAGCCTGTGAAGAAGACAGAGGAGATGGATGACGACGATGGCTAACCTCTGTGAAAACTGCAAGGGATTAGGAGACTGGCAGTCTCTCTGCATATTAGGCTCTGTACGGTGTGCCTCTCAGAAAAACTATTAGTCCTCTAATCCCTTGTGGCTCCCACAGAGCTTAGCTACTCCCATCCATTTCTGTTTTCTTTCTCACTAGAATAAAATGGCTGATGGAGTCTTCATTCTTCACTTTGCAATTGAAATCTCCTGTGAGGACTTTGATTTCTTGATTGAAGCCTCCAGAATTCTGGCTAAGAGAATTCCTGGTGAATTCTGGGTGATGGAATTCTATGAAATACGAAAGTCTCATGCCTACCCATGCCATCAGTGGTAACAAGCTTCCGTCCAGGAAAGCTTATGCCAAGCAATATATATATTAAGTGTCACAAGGCTGTTGGTGTTTTGTTTTTGAGCGGAGATTGCTTTGTTTTTTCTGCAACTGTGTGACATGGCAAAACCCCAGAAACTGTGAGCATTGGTTCTAAATAATGCAAGATGTTGGGGGCAGACAACAGTGGAAAGATGTTTCCTGGAAACCCTTGCTTATAGGCTTCCTAGAAAGATCTGGTTGGTGGCACATAGGATGCTGGATTAGCTACAACTCTAGATGGATCAAGCAAGACTGGTCTCTTGGGTGTGTGTGTTGTAACTCTGGCATATCTTTACAAGGTTGTTATAAAACTCATTGATACAGTCTTTGTGAATTGCGTCGAATAATTAGAATTTGTTATATAAGCAGTAACAACGGCATCATATAACCCATTGTTGATGGAGTGAAAAAGTTTCAGCACTTGGACAGTTGCCATGACCGTTTTAACAGCAAACCAGCATTTGACAGCATGTGTTTAAAAACCAGATGTAACATGCCTTCTGCAATGGAGAAGTAAAATGGAGCCCCAAAACATAAAAACACAGCAAAACATGTACACAATATATTCACTGCAGACTAAAGCAGCTGCATTCCTAAACAGTGTTTGTACCAAATTTGTATCAATTTACAATAACAAAGTATTTCAAGAAACAAAACCAAGGATTTAAAGAACATGGCTGGGTATAATTTTGCTAACAAAGGAAGTCTGAAATGTGGCTGCCTTTTCAGACTGCATTCTCATGTACATTTATTTGGAATAGGTTTTAGTTAATTCTATAGAATGGGAGTTTTATCTCAGTGAACTTGGACAGGACAGACCTAAATATGTTTTATTGTGCCAGAAATAAAAGTATGGTTGAGTACAATTCTGGCTAACATTAATATTATTACATTTGTTGATCCATCTCAAACTCTCTTTCACCACCTTAGGTCAGTAAAAGCCTTGGGCCAAGGTCTCCTTAAGATCTTTGTATTTCCTTTCTGTGAGGGGATGGTGTTCACATGAGTGCAAATGACCATTCTATAAGAGAAAACCTTGAAACTCAAGAAGTCCATAGATATTTTTTAAAAGGTTTTTTTTTTCCTAATCTGGCATTCTCTTTACATTAACATTTTTGAGTGTAAGGATCTTCCGCTTTTGCTTTGAAGTGCACAGTCTTGATCCAGGATTATCATCCTGGGGAATATGAGGTTGTTTAGAAAACCCTAACCTCTTCCATCCACCCAGATCTATCTCAGATGTTAGTTGTACTCTTCCTTGTTTAGACAATATTTAGAAGAACAGACACCAGATTCCCCCGAACTAGGAATCACTCAATTTGATTCTCCAGAATGGCAAAATTGTGGATTAGGGAAGCCATGGTTGAAATGGCAACCATCTAAGGGTGCCTTTGAACAGATGCTCCATTTACCCAGTGAACGGTCTCATTGCATGATGAACCTAGATAATTTGTAGTATGACCTGCTTTGAACTGAAGTTTCCGACTTTCCAAATTGATTATGTCATGGTTTTTATAAGCTGTTAAATTTGATGCTGTCCTACTTTTGAACTATGATACAACTCAAAGCAGCTGAAAGAAGAGTTTTCAAAATTTTGAAAGCCCAAAAAGTAAAGTGCATTTTAGATATTCCACTGGGATAAACAAATGCTTGAAGTGGGACATGTCAGAAAAGAGGCCTTACACATTTTCTAGATGGTGTGCTGAGATCATCCTGCCAAGGACTATGGAGTTTAATTATGTGTAGTATTATACTTCTTTTATAAGGGAATGTTTAGAGGAGTATTAAGAACTACACTGAGATTGCAGGAGACACAGTAGAAAATTGAACTCTTGACCTCTGACTCTACAACCAGGTACTCAGTGATTTACTGAGATATCCAACCAATTTATTAGTCTGTAAGGTGCCATAATATTTTGTACTTTACTCTCTTCCCCCTCTTGAATTTAACCAATGTGATTTGAATTTGGTTCAGATCTTTGCAGAGTTGCTTTTGACTTGAAAATCTGACAGGTGGAGCTGATTTATGACAGTCACAGAGGAAAGACAAAAAGCCATCAGTTTCAGATTAACTGTCCATTGGGCAACAGGAAAAATGTCTTCATTTAAAGCTTAGTTGGTCAATAGATTATGTTGCCAGGGAAAAATGAGGAACCCCTTTGCCCCTAAAGAGATGATGGAGTGGTTAGAATAGATTTTGTCTGGAGACAGAATACTATAGTACATTTGAACAAAGATGAAGGTCACATGGCAGACACATTGTTTCCCATTGTAAGCATGCATGTTTGCTAGACAAGGTTGCAGGATTTCATAGCAGCACAAAAAGATACATAGCTATGAATAGAGAAGATAACTGGGGAGTGCTCATATGACCAATAAGGGGCAAAATTCAATAATGTCACAACTAGACAAGGCCCACTGAATCAGTGGAGATTTGATGTGTAAGGTCCATTGATTCAATGGGTCTACTCTAGTTGTGATTTATCACTGAATTTTAGTTTATGTCCCCTTTACACTCTGAAAAAAAGGTGCTATCTATGTCTAGCCTTATCTTCTAACTGTATGATTCAATGAGCATGGAATGAGATATTTAGTTAGGAAGATCAATTACAAATGTTATTGCTAGTGAGGTGGGTGGTGTAGCATGTGGCAGCCATCATGGTAGAAATAAACAACAAGTAGGTAAACCATCTACTTGAAACTTGAAAGAGCAGGAGCTTCAGTTGCTGGAAGTACTTTCTCTTGTCAAGGCTAGCTGTCTCTCTCTACTCACTATCGTAATTAAGGAGTGATTTAGTCTAGTCTCATGCTACAGAAAGGGGTGTGACTTTATTCTTTTCAGTTTCTCCTGTGCTATCATTAGAGCAGGAAGGCACAGCCAAGTGCAGCTGACACGCCTCTGGGTGGCTCTTATATAACCTGGACTCTCACAGGGCACTAATGTCAAAATAAGGTTAGAGATTCTGGAGGGCTCCTCATATTGCTTCTTGTCCTGAGAACTTAGACAGCTGCAGTGCTGGGCTGGGGCAGCTCAAAACATTTTGATCTGGGACCTTCCACTACTCTTTGGTGAAGTTTGGGAGGCATAAAGGATGACTTCTTCTGAAAAGAAGGATGAGCTGGTCTTCTTTGTAAATGGCAAGAAGGTAGGGAAGACTCCACATTTTAATTTTTTGCTTGTATTCAAGCCATGGATAATCTTTGTAATTACCCTTCAAAAGGCTACATTCACCACTGCAGCTGTACAGTTGTTTACAGTTCTTAAAGAGGCAAACAAACTGTTTTAAAAAACACATACAATTATTTATAATTATTTGAAACAGAGGGTGGACGCTTGGCTTCATACTTTCATGTAATTCATAGTAACAGCAATCAATTATGATATTCCATATGTTTCTTCCAGAAAATATTGATTCCTCATTTTGTCTTGATAAAACTGTTAGCACATTTCAGAGTAAAATATGGGCCCTAAAGTACAAAAAACACACAGTTCCTAAATCAGTACTCAAAGGAGAGTTGAAAAAAGATTACTGAGACACCTTCACTAAAGTGAACACACAGATGTAAAGTGTGCCTACTTTATACAAAGTCCATAGTTCTTGTAATGAAATGTTATGACTATTTGTACATGCTTCTGGCTTTGCCTTGTTCAGCCAGTTAACAGACTGATAACAGTTAACATTGATTCTCGCACTGAAACATATGGTAAATTAAACGAACGACAAAACAAAAAGGAAAATCGAAGCCCCTTTCCAACTCACAACAACCCTCTCTTCCTCTGCATTGTACTAATAATTACAAATTAGCACAGAAGTACCTGCACACAATATCTGGAGTGAAAGAGATGGACTGTGCAATTTCAGATGTGTTTTAGAACCAGAACAGCGGACTCAAATGCTGTCTGGCCAGAAAGGCTATGCTTAAGTTGAAGGAATCAGGCATGTCTGTCTGTGGGGAGATTCTTTTGTAGACCACGGGACGGCAATACACAAACTGAAACAAATTAGCACCTCCTTTCTGGTTTCACTATAAATAGTTTATATCACTCTGATTCAGCATGGTAGAACTATGCTTCTTTGTCTGCAGCGCTGGCTGACACTTCCTGGAAAAGAGATGTACTCCCTGCAACACGGTGTAGTACTCTTATACACGAGTGCTATTGCCACTGCCTAGTGATGTTCTACAGGGGGAACCTGCATCTCCGTGTCTCAGCAGCTCTAGAGAGTTTCCTTGTGCACTGAGCAGTTGGAAGGGGCTGCTGGGGGTGGAGATGGGGCCGAGCTGCATGAGCAAATCATGAAGCAAATTGGTTATCCTTCCTTCCTTACAGAGCCATGTGCTTTGTCCTTAGGGGACTGTGAGGATGCAGTTAGGAAAGCTGAGTACCTCTGCTAGTATTTTCCTTGCATAGGGATGGGAAGACAAGAATCTTGTTTGCCTGGTTTAATCAGCATGCAGCCTTCTTGTGTCACTACAGAAAGGAAAGGGAGGGGGAAAATAATATTTGAGGTTTTAGCACCGGCTGCACACAAGCTCTAATAAGCCTTAAATGTCCATTTGAAATAGCTGGGAAGAAACTAGAAATGGCGACTAATTATACCTTGAAGTAGTTTTGTGATGACTTGTTACATTATTTTTACCATAACTTTATCTATTTGTTTCATTATTGAAAAGTATTAAGTTGTAGCTACTATGGTATGTTATTTGTAAATAGTTATTTCTAAGCAGTGATAAATACACCTGATCTTCCAGAAAAGAGTTATTGTCTCTCATAGGATGATTTCCCATCCTAGAGTGTGTTCTGCAGAGTGATGCAGTGGAGCCATGCATGGTCAGAGACCTGAGACTTTCTTAGTAGCAGGGACCAAGACCTCGTCTCCCCCATCAGGGTTTCCTGCTCCCTCTGAGCTTAGCTGTAATTTTCACAGAACCTGAGAGAGAAATGGATTTTTCCAGCAACAGTATGTTGTTGCAAGAGATCCCTGCTGTAATGTAATGTATTTGAGGGTGGTTTGGTCTCTTGAGAAGGCAAGCAAGGGCCATTAGCTTTACAAAAGACCTGATCCTTATTTGTTTATATGGGCTGATTCAGCTGCTTGCATTTTTAGACACTCCTTGGGTGGGAAGGGCTGGCTGTGGCAATTGCCATGATGAGCACCTGCATTTTGAAATTTACCACTAGAGTAGTGGTTCAATGCCAACATTGTTTTGCATGAAAACAGCCTGAAGTGTTTCCTCTAAGACAGCTAATACCAACTAACCCTTCCACCTTTGTTTTGTTTTTCTGTGAAATAAAGGAGGGTCAAGTTGCAACAGAAAGCTGTGCTAGTTTTGTCATGATAACCTCAAGCTGTCCAGACTGGACTCTGTTGCAAACACAGTTGTTCAGAATTCCTGCGGAGAGGAATTGATTGGCATTGTGCAAGGCTGCTGGACTGGAAGACTAAATGGAAGGGTGGAGCACTTCAACACACCCTCTGGGAATGATAACTGAGAAGCCAGAGTAGAATATGCTGCACTGCCATGGATGAGAACGGTTATTCTGACTCTATTGCTGGCAGCCTGACATTGCAAAGAACCAGTATTGTTTGTTGCATGTGACTTCAAGGCTGTATTGCTGAGCGATAAGGAGCAACTGATAAGATATGGCTTTCATGTAGGAATATTGCCACTAATAAGATAGAGCCAACCAGTTCTATTTAATTAGCATATCTTTTGATGTGCATTAAGGAGCTATTTCATTTTTGTGTGAAATCAGAATGTTTCTTTTTGCCCACCGATAGCAACTCAGCTCTACTTTGATTATAGCTGGAAATGAGTGGTTAATGGAAGGAGTTCAGATCCCCAGGGCTGGATGAACTGCATCCGAGATTACTGAAAGAATTGGCCAAAGAACTCTGAGAACTGCTGTCCATTATTTTCTTGAAATCATGGGAAACGAGTGAGGTGCCAGGTGATTGGAGGAGGGCTAATGTTCCTATCTTCAAAAAGGTCAAAAAAGAGGAACCTGGGAACTCCAGGCCAGTCAGGCTGATGTCAATCCCAGGGAAAATTCTGGAACAAATTATAAAATGGTCACTATGCAAGCACCTAGAAAACAATGCGGTAATAACTAGAAGCCACGGATTTGTCAAGAACAAATCCTGCCAGACTAATTTGATCTCATTTTTTTTGATTGGGTAACCTCCCTGATAGACAGAGGGAATGCTGTAGACATAGTGTATCTTGATTTTAGCAAAACTTTTGTCAAAGTGCCCCATGATATCCTGATTAGCAAACTGACTAGGTGTGGGCTGGATTGATCAAGTGTCAGGTGGATACACAATTGGCTACAGAATCGTACTCAGAGGGTGATGATTAATGGCTCCTTCTCCAACTGAGAGGAGGTAACAAGTGGGGTGCCCCAAGGCTCAGTCTGGTGATCTTCAACATTTTTATTAATGACTTGGATGAGGAAGTGCAGGGAATGCTTGTCAAATTTGCAGATGACACAAAATTGGGTGGAATAGCTTAAAACCCTGGAAGACAGAAACAAAATTCAAAATGACCTTGATAGGCTGGAGCACTGGGCTGAAAACAACAGAATGAAATTCAACAGGGATAAGTGTAAAGTACTGCACCTCAGAAAAAGAAACCAAATGCACAGTTACAAGATGGGGGATACTTGGCTCAGCAATATATAAGCGAGAAGGATCTTGGAATTGTTGTAGATCACAAGATGAGTATGAGCCAACAGTGTGATGTGGCTACAAAAAAGGCAAATGCTATTTTAGGCTGCATTAACAGAAGTATAGTTTCCAAATCCCGCGAGGTGCTAGTTCCCCTCTATTCAGCACTGGTTAGGCGTCACCTTGAGTATTGTGTCCAGTTCTGGACACCACACTTCAAGAAGGATGCTAACAAATTGGAACAAGTTCAGAGGAGGGCGACAAGGATGATCTGGGTTTGGAAACCAAGCCCTATGAGGAAAGACTGAAAGAATTGGGCATGTTTAGAAGACAGAGGGGTGATATGATGGCACTTTTCAAACACTTGAAAGGCTTTCATACAAAGGAAGGGCAGGATCTGTTCTCAATCATCCCAGAATGCAGGACATGTAATAATAGGCTCAAGTTACAGGAAGCCAGATTTCAAATGAATATCAGGAAAAACTTCCTAACTGTTAGAACAGTAAGACAGTGGAACCAATTAGCTCAAGAGGTGGTGAGTGCTCCAACACTGGAGGCATTCAAGAGAAACTTAGACAACCACCTGGCAGTTATCCTTTGATTTGTATTCCTGCATCAAGCAGGGGGTTGGACTTGATGGCCTTATAGGCACCTCCTAACTTCACTATTCTATGATTCTATGGTTTGGGGGCACTTCTGTGTCTATATGTGTTTCCTTTCAACAGTAATCAGGATCAAACCTCTTCCTTCTGATCTGCAGACCCAATGAAAAAACCCACTAAAGTTAATGTGGGGTGGTTGGGTAAGCTGCCAGTGGTTCCAGCCACGACTTTTTTTTACCAGGATCATAATAGGATGTGTGTCTAGGGGTTACAAAGCTGTCTCCTTTGAAGTTATCTTTCTCCTTATTGCCTCCCCCCATACCTGTTATTTGAAAATGAGGTCCTTTATTTGCCGCAGTGGGCGAAAGGTGAAACCAGAAATGGTCTGAGACTATCCACAGGTGCTATTAATTTGAAGATTTTAAATCACAGCAGATAAACAGGAAATAAGATCCATGAAATGGAGATACAATATAAAAGAAATCAAAGTAAAATCAATGAATTTATAACACATTGCAATGCAATGATGAGATGAAAAGTGTAATGGAGAACAACCTGTATTTAAGGATCAGATGAAATTACAATTATGCAAAATCAGCCACAGTTAGAGCTTTATAAAACACTTTATTTGCCCTAACTAGACATGGGCGCTTCATATTTGTATCCAGGGGATATGAATACAAAGTGTGGCACCACAGGTGCCATGGTGGTCCATTCCCGCCTCCCCAAACCAGCTTGGTCCACTCACTGGGCTCCAGGTGGTGTGCGCGTCCATCAGCATTGTCATTGTGCCAATTGTGGAAGTAGTCCCACTGGCACTTCTCCCCTCTCCGTACAGCCAACCACTCCAGCAAGGAGGTGAGGTGACGAGTCTCCCTGTTCAGCTGCTGAGTGGTCAGTTGTGGAGAGAGGCGGGGCAGCTACTTCCATGATTGGTGCAACAACAATGCTGACAGACAAGCATGGCACGTGGAGCCCGGTCAGTGGACCTGGTTGGTTCAGGGGGAAGCAGGAATGGACCACTGTGGCACCTGTGGTGCCGCACTTCATATTCATATCCCCTGGATATGGATACGAAGCACCCATGTCTACCCCAATTTTCCACCAGTCCTCTAGTTGAAGCTCATTATCTTCCAGCTGTTTGGCCTAAAGATTGAGAAAGAAAGGAACAGGTTCTTGACCATTCAGGGGAACGTGCCAGAGAATTGATCTAGAAGTATCCAGAGGGGAAAAATCAGAAGGAAAAATGTAAAATAAAGTAGTAAAATTGCTTTCCGTGTAAGGGAGGTGTAGGATCTCTTAGAAGGAGTAATCTAAACGATTGTAAAAACTGTAGCTTCTCTCAAAATCAAGACAAACCAAAGGCCCAAGAGCAGTAAAAATCTGCAAAAGTAAAGATTACATGAGAAAATGTGAATTGAGACGCATCTGCATATGACTGTGAATGTGAGTCTGAATGAGTGTGATTCTGTCTGAGCCTCCTAATGCCAAGCAATAATTACTTCATTGCTCCACGGATGCCTCTAACATCACTGTAGTCTAGTTGGCTTCCTTACCTTCACCCTTAAAATTCAGTTCTCTGTTAATAGATGGCAAGTTGGCAAGTTGGGAGAAAAGGAACATTGCACCCCCTTTCTTTATTCCCAGAGAGTAAATCATCCCTTTGTTTTGTGGCACACGATATGACCATAGGATCTTATCAGGGTACACTCTGGGCCTGGAGTCACTAAAAATATCCAATCTTGTAGCCTATCCAAACTGTTCCATTGTCTTCCAGCTTGGCCAGAGCCTGGTTGCCACAGCAATCATGTACAGTATCTTCATTCCAGACAGAATAAAATGAACACAGCACCCAACATGTTGGTTATGACACCTTGTTTGGCTTTAAATAAGTAGAGAAGTGTTAGTATTAGAACTGTGGTCAGGTTGTTCAAACATGCTCTGCTCGGTCAGACTAAGAATCAGTGAAGGCCAGCCTCTGTCTTCCACCATGCAAAGTCTTCAAGAAGCCTGGAAGTGAGGACTGAAGAGCACCGCCCTCTTTTGCCTTTTACTGCTTAATAGCTGATGTTCAGTGGCATATTCCTTCTGAATGCAGGAACATGCGGAACTGCAGAAGCTTCAGTCAATCCACTGATCCATCTAGCCCACTGTTGCCAACTCTGGTGGGAAGCAGCTCTCCAGGGTTTTAAAAAAGGGTTCTTCACTAGCCCTACCTGGAGATGCCTGCTATTCAACTGGGGATATCTGCATGCCCATAAGTTCCCTGTTTTCTGAGGAGGGTGGAACTGACTCACCCGATTACTCTGGGATGACGTGTCCCCTGCTTGGACCATAGGCTACTGCTATCATTATGAAACCTCATTTCTGCACAAGTTACCAATCTGGTTTGCCTGAAATCCCTGAATTTGTCTATTCCCCCTTAACAAGCTGTCTGAAGCTAGTGCCTGTCACCACCACTTGTGGCATAGAGAGACGCCGTGTGCAGAAATGCTCTCTGTTGTCTGTTTGGAATCTCTTATCAACACAGGCTATGTAATGTTAATGTACACTTTCATATAATGATAAAATGCAAGAGCATATGATCACATCACACCACCAGGCACGGGTGCTTAAGAAATGTATTTATATAATCTGTTAATAACAAAGCAGAACTTGATGTTCTTTAGCCTTGAGGAGAAGGAGGGAGAAATCTCATTCATTGACCCTGAGGGCAAAGTTGGAAAGTAAAGCTGAGTTTTAGAATGATAGAAGGGCAAGCAATATTACAAACAATCCAACATGTAGTCCAACATGTAGTTTTCTAGGCTTAATATAAGGGATGATTAAATCTATCAGTGTTGCTTTCTCCCACATTTGACTTGCTTCAATCTCAAGTTCTTTCTGCTAAATTTTGGAAGACGTTTGGAATTTTGGAAAGGTCTTGTAAAAAAACAGCATACTGCCAGTATGACTTAAAAGACAAAATAAGAAAATGCAATTATAATGCTAAGGAAACTTAACAATGGGAATTTAGGGGAAACTAACAAACATCATGCATAGAATAATACCAGTGATACTTATTGCTTAATTTTTAGGGGGGGAAATCCCTGTTGAAAAATTTAATGAAGGAGGGTGAATTTTTAATGAATTATTTCCAAGCTCAAGCTGGCATCTTTTGCCTCCTGTGTAGATCTAAAATAAATTAAAAAAAAACCCTAAAATTAAATTAAATTAAATTAAATTAGATTAAAATGTAAAAAAAAAATCCAAAAAGAACTTTTAGCTTATTTATCATCTTCCTTCTCTTCCCCCTCCCAGTTTTTTAAATCACCCACCAACCTTGTGTTCTTCATTCTGCCTCTTCAAAATATAGGGATTTTTGTTGGTCAAATTGCAATTTTCCCTCAGTCCTATTCCCAATATTTATTAGTTGACTTTGTCTGCACAAAAACATATCAAAACAAGATGGACCTTAAGCAGATTTCTGGCCATGCCATGAGAAATCAATCCCCTTTCTCTGCTCCCCTGCACTCTCTCTGCCTCTGCCCAAATTGGAGAAAGTATGGAGAGTCTCCCTAAATCTTCACACCAGATTTAGAGAAGGGCAAGGCAGAAGAATCCCTTTTGCTGGCAGACAGACATTGCTGAACAGAACTCGCCATATACTGCACATGTAGTGAACTGGAGTTGGTGGCATTTCATCTGATTTTGCTATGGAGATTAAGGTTTGGTTTTTGAAGAGAAGCGAAATCTACATAAAACATTAAAGCCAGTATCTGGAAACAGATGAAAATCACAAAGCTTCTACCAGCATTTGAGAGAAGTTTGTCCAAAACATTGTTTGTAAGTGGTAACCAGGATTAGCCTATGGACAAAGACACAAAGGCAAGGGAATACTGAGAAATGGCTAACTTAGCAAGAATATTGGTCAAAGGTTGGAAGTGGGAAAAGTAAGGCTGGGACAGGGCTTAAGCCAAGACTGGAGGAGTTCAATGAAATGGTGGGTGCCACAAAGTCTACTTTGGAATAATAAATACACTTATGTATTCAGGCCCAATTTTTCTTGCACTGAAAATGGGAAGGATAGTGCCATTACAGGAAGCACCAGCCTGCTCTCTGGATTTTGCAGTACAGTACCACAGTATACTGAACAATGTCCGGTTCCACTACAGGCTACTGGAGTTGGTGGACTGATGACAGAACAGGGAGGTTGCCTCTCCAAACTGGAGAGGATGGGGAGGCAACTCTTCAGCGACATCAGCTAGAATGTCATCTAGAACCAAAGAGAGACAAAACAATATGACCATGCTATGGGCAGAAAAATCTCTGGGAAAGAATTCCAGAGAAGCATTGCCTGAGCTTTCCTTCAGTCCTAGACTAAACCTTGCTAAGAACATTAATTTCTTTATGTAATTTTAGGTTTGCATATATTCTACCTCTCCAGTGAAACCATAGAGTGACAAAGTGGATAACAACACTGTCTTTAAAAGAAGTTAAAATATAAAGCAGATTAAATTAATAAATTCCTCAAAACAGCCTTTTAAAAAGCCAGTTAAATGCCCATGTACACATGGCACAGTAATATTAAAGCAATCAATCATATGAGAAATGGTCAATTGTCAAAGGTGCTTGATGATCAGGGAGATTTACTGACAAACGCTGAAATTTTCTAGTCTCACAGAATATTATCCGTTGCTGTGTCAGTGGCACCACTAACATGGTTTTTGACATGGAATTCATGGCACGTGTTCATTCAAGAACCTATGTGTCTTTTCTTTCAGGTGGTGGAGAAAAACGTGGACCCAGAAACCACTCTACTAACATACCTTCGACGGAAACGTATCCAATGCCATGCAGCATGCAGTACATGAGATTTAAAATGGTTAAGGCATGTCATAGTTGCCTGATAGGGCAGGGATGAAGGGTCAAAGTCCTGAAGAATTTGAGACATCACTGAATTCTGTATGACCTGTTCCTTCACCCATTTCCAGGCCTGCCAATGATGCTCAACAAGGATTCCTTCAAGAATGAAGGCGTAAACATTGGTGTGCCTGGGTTCATTTTTCCTGCCCCCAGGACACTCGGTGTCTGTGTGTGGCCAGTTTCGGAACCTGGAGGGGGAGCAGATGATAGTAGCTAGAAAAAATGGTATTGTGGGATGTTAAATCTTGGAGCAGGACTGTGACTGATTTATAGAAAAAGAGGGAACCAAATAGGGCTGGGCCATAAAAACCATCTTGGATGGCTGCACTTTGTCCAATCCTGCATTAAAACCTGTACATAGAGATGGACAAATTGCTATCTCAGCCCAGCTTGTTTTGCAGAATGGTTAAGAGATAATCTGAGTAACCTTTGTTCCTAATTGTAACATACAGTTTCTAGTTTTAAGAATTTCTAGGTATTTTGCTATGTCTGTCTATTTCCCTTAATTGCAATTCCGGTAGTGGGCTTATGTGGAACCAAACTGGGTTGTGGAGAAGGTGGATGCGGTGCCTGCACTGTTATGATCTCCAAGTTTGATCGCTTCCAAAAGAAAATTGTGTATCCTTTAAACCACACATACTGGGATGGAAGAACAAGTCTTAAATGCAGGAATCCGATACTTGGGAGATAGAAAAATTGTGTTGTGTAAAATCTGATCCTCACAAAACCTCAATTTCAGTCCAGATCATGGTATGATCTGTTGACAGGAAGTGTTTTTAAAAGCATTCTCTTCCAGTGTATTGTACACTTGTGGATTGATGACAACTTTATGCTGTGGTTATGACTGGCAATAGAATATCTGCCTACTAGGCAATAATTTGTTTTTTCTAGAAATTTTGAACTTTATTCATTTTGTTAGATCAGAAATTTACTTTTTATGACAAACTATGCTGAATTGTTTGAAATTCAGTAACAGAGTATGGCACTAGTCTTTTGAGGGAGTCACAGTTCCATTCTTTCTATCTCAGTCTTTTCTATCACTAGTTTTCTGAGGGAGTCAGTGCCATTCTTTCTATCTTAGGGCTCGGTTATACTGGCAATAAGAACTGCTGTTGAATTGGGTTTTGCTTAAATAAAATTGATTTTAAAAATCCTGGCTACATGACACACATGGAAGTATATTTTTTGTGTGCCCAGGAATTAGGATTTTTTAAAAAATGGAAGTGAGGTATTTTACTGGGCTGGTAAATTTTTTTATTTAATGTGGACATAAAATCAATTTAATATATGTGAATGCCTCTGTTGGTATCTTCACTCACTGATTCTGCTGTAGGATTGTTTTTATTTATTTATTTTCCAAGTGGGACAGCGATAGTCTGACATGATAGTGGAAATGTACAAACGGGCAGAGAGAGAAAGGGGGAAAGTGCTCCCTCCTCCTTTGCAAAGTGAAACTGACCAGAGAAATTTACAATATTGAGAACTTATTCACTAAACCTCAATAATAATAATAATAAAGGAAACCCTAAGTTATGGGGCGCAAGTGTTGTTGTTGTTGTTGTTTTGACTTATATGCTTTGTTGTGATTTTTAATTTATCTTGTTTTATGTAAATCATCCACAATAGTGATATGCACTAATGGGGCAACATAAAAGTTCTGTAAACAAACAAACAAACAAAGAAACAAACCCACCTGGCTGACGGTTAAATTTTTGGACTGCCCATGAAGCTCCATAACATGGGGGAAGTAACCCCTAACAAATCTCAGAATTTGGGCCATTGTTGTTTGTATAGTCTGTCAATGGCAGAATTCTGAATTGTTCATGACCAAGAAAAGAACATAGGGCAGCCTCTTGCAGAAAAGACAATGCATGCATCTGTGCAGAAGCAATTGTATACACAAAGAGGATTCTCCTGCATTGGGAACATTTGTGTGAACACATGCATCCATCTTGCTGCCTATCTTACAGTTTCACCACATGGCTAGCAGCTCAGCCGTAAAATAGCTCTGCATGAGCTCATTTATTTATTTATTATTTAAATCATTTATATGCCATCTTTCTCCCCATAGGGGAACCCAAGCTGGCTCACAACAGATAAAATAATAAATTTAAGAACACTATATAAATATCACATTTAAAAGACAATTAAACAAACAGTAAGATTTTAAAAATCAAGTATAAAAACAATTGAAAAACAATTGCAAATCTGTAAGTTAAAAAGTTAGGAACCAGCCTTTGTTTAGTGGTACCACCAAATATTGCATAACAAGCTCATCCTTAACACACAACTCCAGGCACTATTCTGCAAATGCTTGTTTATTCCCTATTTGTGCCCTCCATCATGTTGCAGTAACTACTGTTGAAGGCATAGGAAGCACAAAGACGAGGCTGCATCCAGTACAGGTAAGCTATCATGTTGTAGTGTTTTATGACAAACTGTCTGGCCTCTTCTGTCATCTTTCTCTGCTGCTGCAAGTGCCTAAAACAGCTGGTTCTAACCAACCCATCAATGGTAGCTACGAGGCTTATTTCACTAGACTTTTTCTAGTTAATGCCACCATTATAAGAGACGCTATTAAAGAACTGGCATGTGAATTAGGACAGAACTGTTTAGCTGAAGAACTTAGTACGGTTTGCTGAGGGTAATTCTGAAAATCTTTTATACCTTGTTCTTGGGGAGCAAAGCAGAAAACATATTTAAATATTTACTTATTTAAATATATTGTATAATAATTGTATGCAACCTTGAAGTTTACATCATCCTATAATCCATATTAAAATGAAGTAAATATATGAACTAGAAACCTGTTGGTTGTCCCTGCTAGAACAGACCCACTGAATCAATTGTTGAATGCTAAGTCAACATTGCAGTTATTTAATCTCCAGCTTGGCATCTTTTTGTTATGACTGGTGGGTTCTGTTTGTTCTATAGCATTACTGTGTTTCTTTTCTTAATTTATATGATGATGATGTATTTTTGGTGCTTCTGTTGTTTCCCACTGTCCTAGGATGGATGGTGACTTTTAAGTATTTTCAGCTATAATAAATAAATACTGAAAAGCCATGCAAACTGTGAAACCTCATAAAGCATTGGAAACAGAATGAACCCATAAAACTAGTTTAGTGGAGGAAAATAAATTTTTTAACTGATGAAAGAACAAAGGATTCCAGTGATTTGACTGATATCTCCACTGATAATGAAACCTCAAAGAAAGAACATGCTGATTTTGGTTGTATTAAGCATAATGTTTTCATTTACAATCAAATAGCATTGTGAAAACATGTGAAAACAACCATTCTTTATGTAAGATTTTGCACCATCTTAAAGTTGTACATTTAAAAAATTGCATACATTTTTTGTGATTTGTAGTTCACAAATGAATGCAGAACTGACTTATAAGTCTCTCTCTCTCTCTTCTCTCTCTCTCTCTCTCTCTCTTCCTCTCTTACACACACACGTACACACTCAGACTGAGGAGTAATTGTAAACAATAACTTTAGAGGAAATGCATAAAATGAAGACTGATGCAATTATTAGTGAATGGTAATTCATGGAAACTTGTGTCATAATAAACCTCCTGGTCTTCAAAGATGCCACAGAAGTCTTTGCTGTTTCCACAAATACCACTGTAATTGTAATTAGTTATTATTACTTAAGTAATTAGGCCTCAGCATTTTGTGCCTGCTTCATGTTACCCATCTTCAATGAGAATTCATTCAGCCCGACAGCAACTACAGTAATTGAGGAAACCAGTATTGCAGAATTATGTACTTTTTTTAAAGTTGCACTTTCATTCCTCCAGGAAAGAATAGCAAAAAGCCATGGGTCACAGTGTGGTTTCTGCACTCCTGGGATTGTCATGTCCATGTACACACTACTCCGTAATCAATCAGCACCTAAAATAGAGGAGATTGAAGATGCTTTCCAAGGTAACAATGATCTGCAACTTACGTTGTTCCGACTTTCAACCTTATTAACCGGTAGTTCATATTATCCTCTTTCTAACCTACTACACAGTTGTACTCAGCTGATTTAAAACAGAGACTAAGCTCACAACCAGCCTGCTTTCCTTAATCAGGCATTCCTGAAGGAACCAGATCACATAAATAAATCTTGAATGGCTGTGGTTATAAACAGAAAGATACACTACACAATTTCTCAACCTCTTTTATTTGGGTTCCTTACATTATACATCATAGTGACATCCAATAACTAATAATTGATTAGAAAGCCAAGTATACATCTAGAATGGATGAGTGTCAAGTCAATTCAGGCTGATTTTGCATTAGATGGATCTTTGATGCTTCAGCATAAGTTCTTTTGAGACTGGAATCCCATTTTCCCAAGTTAGGCAGAACCTCAGGGACACTAGTCCATAGAGTCATAGAACAGTGGAGCTGGAATGGTCATTAAGTCCAATACTTTGACAAAGCAGGAAGTCAACAGCCAAAGTGTCCCTGACAGAACCATCCAATCTCTGTTTAAAAACCTCAGGTGAAGGAGACTTTACCACCTTCTAGGGTAGCCAATTCCATTGTCGAACTGTTCTTACTTTCAGTTAGTTCTTCCTAATCTTTAGCTGAAATTTCCATTTCTATATTTTGAATTCATTGTTTTGGGTCCCATTCTGTGGAGCTATGGAAATTAAGCCTGCTCTGTCTTCCATGTCAGCTCTTAAATACTGTAGGTGCCTCCTGGGGCCAGGAAGTGTCTCTGATGCTCGTAAAGGGCGCCTTCTGGTCCAGAAGAAGGGCATTTTGAAATATCAGATGCCTCAGAAGATGGCATGATGCTGAGGACCTATCCTTGCTCACCTCTTCTTACTGGAAGAGCAGAAACAGCTTCTGTGCAACCTGGCCTAGTTGGTGCCAAGCAGTGGAGAGCTGCTGGGTGCTTCTCTCCCTCAGACCTCTCTCTGAACCCAAAGGGTGTTATGATGACCATAGAGGACATTGCTGTGTATGTTGCAGAAGAAGAGTGGGCTCTGCTGGATCCAAGCCAAAGGGGTCTGCATCAGGAAGTAATGGAAGAGAGTGCAGCCAATCTGGTCTCTCTCGCTACTGATATGTCAGAGGAGATGTCATATATATTTCGGCATATATATTTCGAAGTATTTGTTGATAAACAGCAGAAACTGTACTTAGAACATGGTAAGAGCTTCCCCAGTAGAACCAACCCTATTTCACATTACCAATTCCATGCACTAGAGAAGATTTTGGAAAGTGGAAAGAACTCAATTCACAGCACAATCCTTAATTATGATGTCAGAACCCACAATAGGGAGAAACCTTTTAAATGTGCTGAATGTGAGAAGTGCTTCTGTTTGGGGTCAGAGCTCACTTCCCATAAGAGAATCCACACAGGAGAGAAACCCTTTAAATGCATGGAAAGAGCTTCAGCCGCAGCTCATTACTTGATTGTCACATGAGAACCCATGTGGGAGAGAAACCTTTTCAATGTTTGCAATATGGAATGTGCTTCAGACAGAGCAAACACCTTGATTCCCATGTGAGAAGCCACACAGGGAGAGAAACCATATGAATGCTTGGAATGTGGAAAGAGCTTCAGTCAGAATGCAAACATTGCTCGTCATATGAGAATCCACTCAGGGGAGAAGCCATTCAAATGTGTGGAATGGAGAAAGAGCTGCAGTCAGAGCACACACCTTGATTCCCATATGAACATCCACACCAGGGAAAAACCATTTAAATGCTTGGAATGTGGAAAGAGCTTCAGTCAAAACACAACTCTAGTTTCCCATGAAAGAATTCACACAGAGGAGAAACCATTTAAATGCTTAGAATGTGAGAAGAGCTTCAGTCAGAGCACATACCTTGCTTCCCATAAGAGAATCCAACAGGAGAGAAACCATTTAAATGCACTTAAGGTGGAAAAAGTACTCAAACTTTGCTTCCCATTTCAAAATCCACACAGGGAAGAAACCATTTGAATGCTGGAATGTGGAAAGAGCTTCAGCCACAGCACACAATGGGATTGTCATGAGAGAAGCCACACAGGAGAGAAACCTTTTCAGTGCCTGGAATGTGGAAAGTGCTTCAGTCAGAACGGACAGCTTGCAGCCCATAAGAAAAGCCCTTCAAATGCATAAAATGTGGAAGATAATCCACTCAGGGAAGAAGTCATTTAAATGCATGGAGTGCGGAAAGAGCTTCAGTCAGAGCTCAGGCCTTGAGCACCGTGTGAGAATCCACATGGAGGAGAAACCATTTAGATGTGTGAAGTCTGGAAAGGCAATATACCTTAATTCACATCAAGGGATCCACAAAGATGTTGGAGAATCTGTCTCTCAAATCAAAGTATTGAGGACGTGAACAACAGAGATTATAACTACTGAATCTGCAGTCTTTACCCAAACCTCTTCCACAGCTTCTTGTAAGCTTCTTGAGCTGGAGAATCTGTGGAAAATTAGGGGCAAATTAATTGTTTCTAAAGGGTTAATTTTGCACAAAATACATAATGGCATAGAAGAGCCAACTTCATCCAGAGCTTTAATTCATTTTGTTGTAAAGTGCACATTTTATTTAATCCTTGAATGTAAACCATTAATTGTTTTGATTTTTCTTGTGTATTGTCTCTTCATCTCAAATAGCTAAACCCACAGACCTGTTTTATTTGCTGAGATATTTAAAGATGACTATCATATCACCTCTCAGCATTCTCTTTTCCAGGCTAAACATATGCAACTTCCTCAACATTTCTTCATATGGCTTGGTTTCCAGATTTATTTATTTTTTTTGGCTATGATTTATTATTGTTTGCAGCTTAGTGTTTTGTTTTATGCAATTGGTTTTAACAGTTTGTAAACCACCCAGAAGAGTGCTTCAGCACTAATGAGGTGGTATATAATTAATTAATATCTTAGTTGAGTTGTTGTCCACAACTTTGGTGCCCATCTGAGGTCTGCCCAAAGCAGAATTCATTTCGTTTGTATAATATATGTTGGTTGTTGTAGCCTAGAATTGCTTACATTTTTTCCTGCGGTCACATTACACTGTTGGCTACTGCTTAGTTAGTAGGCCCCTAGATCCTTTTCATGGTTAGCGCTGCCAGGCCATCTGTCACCCATCCTATCATTGTGTATCTAATTCTTCCTGCATAAATGTAGAAATTAACATTTTTCCCTATTTACTCATTATGTTTTGGCCCCTTTTTCCAATCTATTGAGTATGACTTCAGTCCTAATTTTCTCTTCTGAAATATTAGCTACCGCTCCTAGTTTGGTGCCTTCTTCAGATTTGATGAGCATCCTTCCCATGCCATCATCAAAATTGTTTATAAAGATATCTAACAATGCCAATCCTAGAAACCTGCAGTGCCCCACTTCTCACTTCTTTCCAGGATGATAAAGAACTGTTGATGTGCACTCTTTGAGCAGGGTAGTTAAAACTCCCTTTGACAGTTGTTGTTGTTTAGTTGTTAAGTCGTGTCCAACTCTTCGTGACCCCATGGACCAGAGCACGCCAGGCCCTCCTGTCTTCCACTGCCTCCCGGAGTTGGGTCAAATTCATGGTGGTCGCTTCGATGACACTGTCCAGCCATCTCGTCCTCTGTCGTCCCCTTCTCCTCTTGCCTTCACACTTTCCCAACATCAGGGTCTTTTCCAGGGAGTCTTCTCTTCTCATGAGATGGCCAAAGTATTGGAGCCTCAGCTTCAGGATCTGTCCTTCCAGTGAGCACTCAGGGTTGATTTCCTTGAGAATGGATAGGTTTGTTCTCCTTGCAGTCCAGGGGACTCTCAAGAGTCTCCTCCAGAACCACAATTCAAAAGCATCAATTCTTCGGCAGTCAGCCTTCTTTATGGTCCAGCTCTCACTTCCATACATCGCTACTGGAAAAACCATAGCTTTGACTATGCGGACCTTTGTCGGCAAGGTGATGTCTCTGCTTTTTAAGATGCTGTCTAGGTTTGTCATCGCTTTCCTCCCAAGAAGCAGGCGTCTTTTAATTTCATGGCTGCTGTCACCATCTGCAGTGATCATGGAGCCCAAGAAGGTAAACTCTGTCACTGCCTCCATATCTTCCCCTTCTATTTGCCAGGAGGTGATGGGGCCAGTGGCCATGATCTTAGTTTTTTTGATGTTGAGCTTCAGACCATTTTTTGCACTCTCCTCTTTCACCCTCATTAAGAGGTTCTTTAATTCCTCCTCACTTTCTGCCATCAGAGTGGTATCATCTGCATATCTGAGGTTGTTGATATTTCTTCCGGCAATCTTAATTCCGGCTTGGGATTCATCCAGTCCTGCCTTTTGCATGATGTATTCTGCATATAAGTTAAATAAGCAGGGGGACAATATACAGCCCTGTCGTACTCCTTTCCCTTGACAGTAGCATCATCTAACCCACATTTTATCATCTTGACCATGAAAATATTATGAGGGGACTTGTCAAAACTGTTGCAGAAATCAAGATCCATAGCATTCCCTATTCCATCATGTTTGTGATTCTTCTTCTTCTTCTTCTTTTTGAGTGAGTGTGTGAGTGAGTGAGAGAGAGGGGGGGGTAAGGTCAGGCTGGTGTGACTTGTTTTTGAGCAACCTGTACATCATTCCAGTAATCACCACATTATGTTCTAAGTGCTTATATACCAGCTGTTTGATGATCTTTTCTAAAACCTTTCCTGGTATCGATATCAAGCTGCCATTGCCTGGATCTCCTCTTCCCCACCTTTTTAAGATGGAAATGACTTATGCTCACCTCCAGTCTTCAAGACCTCACCTGCTCACCAAGAATTCTCAAGGATTATAGACAGAGGCTCTATGATTATATCTGCATGTTCCTTTAGCACATTTTGATGTAGCTCATCTGGCCTTGCAGACTTGGACTCATTTAAAGTGGTGGCTAAGGATTCCTGGATTACCTCTCCACTTATCTTGAGCAGCTGTCCTTTTACTGTTTCCTTTATTCTACCCCAATCAAGTTAAGCATTGTTCTTCTTTGGGGAGAAGGCAGAGAAAAACTAGGTGTCCATCTGTTCTGACTTCTTCGTGTCACCTATAAACATTTCTTCATTCTATCCAGACAATAGGCCTACCACTTGTTCCTTGTTTTTTTTTCTTGTTAAGAGCTTAGTTGAAAAACAGGTTTCTGTTATTTCTAACTTCTCTTGCAAGTCTAAGCTCATTCTGAGCTTTGAACTTCTTAGGCCTTCTGATCTTCTACCTACAAATATTGGTTGCTCATTTACATTCTTCCCTGGTGATTTCCCTTCATTCCACTTCCTATACATGCCCTCTTTTAATTTTAGCTCATTGTTTCTCACACTTCTTTATCATAGGAATTGTTTGTGATTGTGTTCTCAGGATCTTGCCTTAAAGAAACTCCCATTCATCATGTACCCCTTTCTCTCTGAGTATTTCTGACCATGGGATCTCTTTACCCTTATAGAAATCAGGGTGTTTTTTTTAAAGTCCAGTGTGCACATTGTATTCCTCTCAGCTTTCCCTTCGCTCATCATAATAAATTCCAAGAAGGCATGGACACTTTCATTCAGAGTTCTCACTGCTAAGGACCAGACTCAGAATAGCTGATCTCTTGTTTCTTCATCTTTTGCAAGATGATGTTGTTAAATAAGATGTTGCAAATAAGAAACTCATTTGACCTAATATTTTAGGGCATGTTGGACTTCCAACAGATATTACAGTGGTGCCTTGACTTATGAATGCCCCGACGTACGAACATTTCGACTTACGAACAGCTCCGTTTGCAAAATTTTGCTTTGACTTGCAAACGCAGCTTTGACTTACGAACAAAAAAAAAAAAACCGCGGGGAAAATGGGAAATGGACTTTGGACTGCCTGGTACTGCCTGGTACTGTGATTTTAAAATGTAAACATTGGTTTAAAAGGTGCTTGGTTTGGTGTAAAGCTGCTTAGTTTTAAAGGTGTTCTGTTTAAATGGTGTTCGTTCCCTCCCTCCCTCCTTTCCTGCCCTTTTTTTAAACCTAAGTCATCTTAGGTTAAATTTTTTTCCCTCCCCCTAGTGGTAGAGGATGGATTAACCGGTTTTGCATTAGTTCCTATGGGAACTAATGCTTTGACTTACAAACGGCGCCTCGACATAAGAACAAAAAACAGCCGGAACGGATTAATCGGTTTTCAATGCATTCCTATGGGAAATGCTGATTTGACTTACGAACGTTTTGACTTACGAACATCTTCTGGGATGGATTAAGTTTGTAAGTCAAGGCACCACTGTATTATTATTATTACTATGTCTCTTCAAATGTTTGGTAATCTCATCTAGGAGAGAACAACCAGATTCTCAGTCTGATGAGGAGATATTTTACAGACTCACTCAGTGGTATCACTATTATTTCTCTCTTGTTTGATTTTCACCCAAACACTCTTCACCAGCATTTGTTGCTGTCATACATTCTTCTCATGTCACATTGCACTTTGGCTGCAAAGTCTGGTGTCTTCCATGGTAGATCAGAATCAGAACCAAAAACAGTTCCTCTTTGCCTATGTTTTCAGTGAATCCTTAAGACACAGAAAAAGGGAATCTGTTTTTGATTTTGGTTCTGATCTGCAATGGGCCTCTCACATTGAGAAAGAGAACAATATTAGAATATATGGTAGTAGTTGAACACAATGAAGATCTAACATGAGATGGATTGACTTAATAAATTAAGCCCTTATCCTGCAAGACCTGAGCTGTTCTGTAACTGACAGAAACTTTTGGAAGTCATTCATTCATAGGGTAGCTGAAAATCAGGAAGAACTTCATGGCAATTGGTACACACACATGGTTCCTAATCTTTGCAACTTGATCTGTTAATTCAGGCAACCTCTGTCGCTGTACAGGATACAGGCCCATTCTCGAGGGGTACCGGACATTTGCAAAGGTAAGGGCTAGAGATAAATGATTTGTCATGAGAAAAAAGGTAATGTAGTAAGTAGGTAGTCATGTTAGTCTGTTGTAACAATTTTAATTTATACTTTCTATGTATTTCCAACATAAGTGAATTATGATGGAATAAGATAGCTTTGTCCTAGGTTTTTATGGTTCATATACCTAAATGAGAAAAAAGTGATATACTTTCAAAACACTTTCTCTCTTCTTGTCCTTTCCTCGTCAAATGTAAGTCAATCTGGGATGCTGCTACAAATCGTACACTTCATGATGCTTTGAACTCTAATTTTGTACTCAAATAAATGCCTTTGTTAGTGGAAACAGCAATACTGCATATCGTTCCTTGTTGCCTCTACCAACAGACTTTTTTTTGTAGAATGATGAGAAAAGGAAATATTTTGCATAAAACATTAAAAAAAACCCTATGAAATTTGTTTGCACAAAATGCAGTGGTGAACTGATAGCTTGGGGATTGGACAGAATGATGGAGGATACTTTGATGAATGCATTCTAGTCATAATGATTAAATGTTATCTCCAGAATCAGAGGCAATATGCTCCTGGAGGACATGGGCAGCATGTGTCCCGTGTCCTGCTGATGGGCTTCTGATAGGCATCTGGTTGGCCAACATGAAATGTTGGGCTAAATAGGTGCTACCCAGCAGAGCTCTTTTGTTCTTTTTGATAGGATCCTGCCTCCCCCAGTCCCCCTTAGTGTTGTCTTGGCAACTCTCTGTGACAGATCCATGGGAAGCAGACCAGGGCTGGAAGAAACAGAGTATCAAGTATAGAAGAGCCAATATATGTTCTGTCACATATGTTCTGGACCAGTTACAATAATAGATGGGCACATATTTGACATGGTGGCTACGTAATTTTTAGTTGCTTTTGTGTTGATACAGATGTTAAACTCCCAAAGGCTATAAGCCTCAGTGTTCACAGCACCAGTCATGAAACTGCCTCTGCTGGCTCACATAGGGAGACTAATAGGCGGCAAGTAGATGGTACACCAGTATGTTGCACCATGTGTTAAATCAATGTGGCTTCAATGAAAAGTAATCTGTTGAACTATTTCTTTATGTCTAGGATTGGGGATGTTGTGGAAAAAAGGTTAATGGCCAAGATTGCTGTATGGCTGGAAAGGAAAACAATGTGGTAAGTTCGTTAAATGTATTGCTTAGCTATCAAACTCCTCAAATATTTCCAAAACAAGATAACGTTGTTTTAGTGATCAGCTTCACTTACAATCCTGTCTTGGCTTAGATCAAGGTTCTACCTTCTGGAAGATAAAGATGCTTCCACCTGCTTCTCAGGAATTCTCCCTCCCTCTTTGTGCCACAACTCACCCCATTCAGCCACATTTGTCATTGCCCTCAGTACCATGAGGGAGGGGGCTGCAGGAACTGTGATGTGGAGAGGGGTTGGGGAAGTCCAGTTCTAGTTGCAAATCATTGTTTTTATTTGGCCTTTCATGGTTAATCAAAAGACCCCAAGCATGAGGGAGGCTGTCTTTCATGTAATTTTTTTGGTGACTGCTGAAAGAAAGTCTCAAACACAAATGATTCATATTTACAAAAGAAGGATACATGAGAAGTTCATGGATTTGTTTGTGTGTGTGTGTATGTTCTGTGTTTTTTGAAACCTTTTGGTGCCCTTTGGCCATTTGTCTGTCAAATTGCCTAACAATTTTTTTCGTTGTTGCTATTCCCCTCCCCCCCCCCCCCGGTGTGTGTGGGGGTCAGAGGATGACAGCTTCACCTGTTGGACTGATTTTTAAAATATTTGATTAATTTACTGGGTGTTTATTCTATTAAAGGTGTATGTTTTTTTGGGGGGATTGAGAGGATTGTTTTGTTTGGTTTTGTGATGGTGTGTGGGCCATGGGGGTAGACTTTGTGACTGTGCCAGTGTGTCACTGAGCTGTGTGGTTGGTGGTGGTGGTTGGTTGGGAACAGCTTGCGACATTTCTCTCTTGTTCTTGGTGTTGTGTTGTAGTTGGTTGCTCTGGTGACTGGGTATCTCTGTGTACCAGATAGCAACTGCTTACTATCTAGGTGATTCCTTCCTTGTCTTTTTTCTATTGTGTTGGCCAAGACCCAGAGGATCTGTTGGAGAATGCTTATGGTGCAATGGTAAAACTGCAGTACTACAGTCAGGACTCTGCTCATGATCTGAGTTCGATCCCAATGGGTTAGGTAGCTGGCTCAAGGTTGACTCAGCCTCCCATTCTTCCGAAGTTGATAAATGGAGTACCCAGCTCACTGAGGGTGGGGCAGTGTGTAGCCTGTATAATTGAATTGAATTTAAACCACACAGAGAGTGATTTAAGCACTGCGGGGAGGTATATAAGCAGCACACTTTGTTGGGTCAACTTACTTTTCTAAGAGGCAGCTAGGATGGAACTCAGACATGCATCTTTCAGGCCAGCCTTTCTCCAACTGAGCATAATTTAGGCATGGGTCTGTCAGATTGAACTGCCAGAATGGAGAATTCTGGAATTTGGAGTTCAACACCCCCTCCATGAATGGTACATATTTAGTAGGAGCAGTGTGGTTTCAAGTGCTTTTAGCTTACAATCTGATGCACATTTAATTTGGTGGTATCACTGACAGTGGGATCTACTTTTAAGGAAACACGAGTAGTATTCCATGCTTAATGCAGCAACTGCTTACAGTATTTATTACGTACATGCATGCCAGATCCTGTGAGTGGCCAAGTCATGAGAACAGACCAGTGTCAGAAGAAGAACCACGTGATGTCCTCAAAGAAAAGGGAGGGTAGCCCTTCATTATGTGTGTCATTCACCATGCCTTTTGGTTATCTAAACTCTTAAATTCAGGAATGTCATGCGAAGGATCTCTAATCAGCATTTAAATTTTAGTCAGACAAGTTCTTGTTTGGAAAGTGCTGGGGCAGGGGGCAACACACAAACATACACTAAAAGTATGATCTGTACAGAACGCTCCTGGTATAACTGTTCTTTGCTACGCTTCAGATTGAGTAGAAATATCTTACCCTCAGAGAAAAAGACTTCTTAAGAAGTTCCAGAGATGACATGGGGTCAGGGAACAATGTATAATGTCCACCACAGCTAAAAGAAGTCAGCAGATCTGTGCCTGCCTTGAATGAAAGATAGCACAAAATAGCAAATAGGAGAATGGGGATGAAATAAATATTACATCTCCTTTAGACCAGAGTTAGAGACTCTTTTTCTGTCAAAGGCTGCATTCCTTGCGTAATCTGTGGGATATGAATACCAGTGGTGAGGGTGTGTGTGCCAAAAAATAGGTGGGGCGCCCACATTTTCTCTCCCTCAGCTTCAAAACCCTTTCCTTGCTTTTCCTTTTAAACAATAATAATGATGTGCCATCAAGTGAATTCCAATTTATGGCAATGGTTTCTTGGATTTTCAATATATAAGGTACTCCAAAGTGGTTTACCATTCCCTCCTACTGATAGTGCCTGGGAGTGTACAGCTTGCACAAGGCCACATAGTCTGACTATTCTGTTGGGAAGCCCAGGAGGGAATTGAACTCCTGACTCCTGGATACTCTAAACTGCTGAGCTATCCTGTGTGTGTTTTCTTTCTGAGGTCCCCTCCCCACCCCCATTCTTCCCTACCTGATAGATTTCGGAACTGATTGCTTACAGAGGATTTTTGAAATTATTTCAAACATGACATGAAATCAGATATAGGTTGCCACCCCTAGCTTTAGATGCAACACATTTCTATTGGTTCTATGTAACTTCATATGCCATGGGTTTCCCCAAAGAATCCTAGAAATTTTAGCACTGAGAATCTTCTGTTAAAATATATTTCACAATCTGTTACAAAGGTAAATTCACATGGTTCTCTGGAGAGGTAAGGCAATTTAATTTTGTATTATTGAATGGCTATTACCTGACTCAAGCTAGAAATGTTACCTTGTAAATCTTAGAAATGGTAGAAAGTTAAATATGGAGTAAATTTAATTAAAATCAGTAAGTGGAGACTGATTCTGGGCTAGGTTATGCAAAGGAAATGCATAAAATGTAGAAGACATATTCAACTTTTATTTGCAAATGCTGTTTAAAACTGTGTCCTTTTTCTGATGTGGCTTTGAATAGTCACAGCTTTGTAAAGGTCTAAATATTTCATAAAGAACACCTCTGCCTATCAAGTATGCATTAAATAAATTTTGTTTTGAAACATTTATAAAAAAGCTTCTAAGTGGGAATCAGGGCAGCCCTTTTTCTAATATGTTATCTGTGTGTATGCCCTTTTAAAACTTGGGGAGGGAATATTTCTGAACAAGAATTCTGTGAAACAAATGAATAACAATTATACATTCAATTCCATGTTAGAAAAACATTTCTGTTATAAAAATGTGAATACCTTATTAAGTACAACTCTTTCCGTTTTTCTAGCAGAATGGGTGGTGCTGCAAAGACAAAGTCAATGGCTCAAGTTGTTGCATGAATGAAAAAGATAATACAGTAAGTGTTCCAGACATAGGGACATTTATTTTTATCCCCTGTTTTGTTGCAGAATTATATAAGCAAATAATAGATTAACAGAGCAATCTCAACTCAAAGATTACCAGCTGTGGGGAAGGAGGATATATCTGGAATGGACAAAACCCCACTTACACCAGCATAACTGCCCTTATGCTGGCTGAACCCCCTTGTGCTGGGTCAAATCTCCAAGACCCGCTGGTGGAAGAATTTGCTGCCACTGTTACTGTGCTGGGTAGGATCAGCTAGCAGGGGAGCCAAAAACAGAATGGAGAAGGGCTGGAATGAAGGAAAACCTTGGTTATGTCAGAGCATAATCTGAAAACAGCAAACCAAGTTGGCTGAGGGCCAGCTGAGCCAACACCGAGCCTGTTGAATCTCCACTGAATCCAAATCCCTCCTGTCAGAGAAAGTTGGAAGTTACTTAGAATTACCCTTGCTCTTACTAGGAGAAAAAAGCAATGACTTGAAACAACTACTGATGAAGATTAAAAAAGAAAATACAAAAGCAAAATTATAGTTGACCATTAAGAAGATGAAAATCATACAGTGGTGCCTCGCTAGACGATGTTAATCCGTTCCACGAAGATCGCTGTCTAGCGAAAACATCGTCTAGCGAAGCACGTTTTCCCATTGGAATGCATTGAAATCGCTTCAATGCGTTCCAAGGGAAAACGCAGTCGTCTTGCGAAATTTCCCATAGGGAAACCTCGTCTAGCGAGTGCGGGTCCCCGTCGGAATGCACTGACAGCTGCACTGACAGCTTTTGACCACTAGTCGGCGCACTCCTATGGGGAAACCTCATCGTCTAGCGAAATTCCCCATAGGGAAACATCGTTTTGCGAAGCGCAGTAGCGCTCGCAAAAAGGCATCGTCTAGCGATTTCCTCGTCCTGCGAGGCAATCGTCTAGCGAGGCACCACTGTATTTACAAAAGAGTTGCAAAACTTTTACGTTGACAAGGAAGAAGTTGAAATAGTTAAAGATTTTCTATGCCTTGCTTCAATCATCAATCCAAATGGACACCACAGCCAAGAAATCATAAGAAGACTGAGACTTAGAGGGGCTGCTATGAAGCAGATAGAAAAGTCCCTCAAGTATAATAATGTGTTGTTGGAGGCCAAGATGAAGATAATCCATACTATGGTATTCCCAGTTATTATGTTTGTCTGTTATGTGCCATCAAGTTGAAACCAACTTATAGTGATACTAGTAGGCCAGTCAAGGTAAGTGAGATATTTAAGGAGCAGTTTTACCAGTTCTACCCCTCATCCACCAGTGAGCTTCCATAGCCAAGTAGGGATTCAAACACAGTTCTCCTGATTCCAAGTCCATCCCTTTATCCAATACACCACACTGGATATTAGTTACTGTGAAAGCTGGACAATAAAAAGAAAAAATGGGGGCAATAGACTCATTTGAAATGCAGGGTTGGAGGAAAGCTTTTTGAATGGCAGAGACCAGCAGAAGGACAAACAAATGGGTGCTAGATCAAATGAAGCCTGGACTCTCTGCAGAAGCTAAAATAACTAAACAGAGGCTATCATACTTTGAGCATATCACGAGAAGACAAGACTCACTGGAAAACACAATAACGCTGGGAAATTTTAAAGGTAGCAGGAAAAAGAGGAAGACCTGACATGAGATAGATTGAGCTAATAAAGGAACCCATACTGCTAAGTAGAAAATGCCTTGATGTTACATAACAGCAACAACCCTTGCTCTGACCTAATCTTGTACTGGCACTGTCGTTGTGTCTTCGGGCTAAAGGCAGTGAGGTCTGGTGGCTCCGTATCAGTGGGGTGGTAAATCTATTCTGACTTTGAAGGAGCTATTTAAGGCACTGAACCTGCATTTGTCTCTCTGCTTTTCTAACCTATGAGGATTTGTTTGGAAGATTGTTATTGTTATGTACTGTCAAGTCAGAACCGACTTAGAGCAACCATAATAGGGCTTTCCAGTTAAGTGGGGTATTTAAGGAGTGGTCTTACCAGTTCCACTCCCTCAATGAGTTTCCATGGCCAAATGGGGAATCAAACCCTGGTTTCCAGAATTCTAGTCAGTTACTCTATCCACTATACCATGCTGGGTTTGGAAGTTACACGGTCATGATTACTTTAAAAACCACTGGGAGTCATTTAAGGTTCTATTTGTAGCAAGTGAACACAAGCCTATTTGGAGAAAATGGAAAAAAAATTAGAAGGGGACTCACTAATCATCAGTCTTTTGGGTCAGGCTAGTAATGCTCAAATGTATGTGTGGAGAGAGATTTTACATGGTCAAACAAAGAAAGAACACTCTTCTTTAACAGTGAGGAAAAGGGAAATGGAGTAAAGGAGGTCCGTTTGTCTTTTGTAGGGACTGATTTCCTCAACTCTGTTCACGCCATCTGAATTCCAGCCTTTAGACCCCACACAGGAGCCTATATTCCCACCAGAGTTGTTGGTAAGTTGCAACAAATTTATAATCTGGAGCATGTGCATGTGCACTCAGGAAGGAAGAGGGTGTGCACATGGAAAGAGTTTGTGTATGTAAGTCTCACCCAGGGATCCTGACATTTCAGTTCCTACAGATCCCTCAGACAGCCAAGCATATGTATAAATATCTGCCAAGTGAGCTGTCTGTGTCTCTGATGAACTGTGGTTAACGTGTATGCTGCCTGGGGGAAGGGATAAATGAGAGACAGTATATGAGAGAGAAGCAGAGTGTGTCAGTAACCATAGACAAATGAGTGACTCTTGATTTACCATTCTTTAAGCTTTAAGTAAATAATCTTCCACACAACAGGATGTTATTCCAGGAAGTGTACCATCCCACAGAGAAACACTGTGTGTAATCAATGACGAGGTGCAAAAGGAGTGCTTCTGAAACACTTTGTAGTTCCATGTTTGTGTGCATTAAAGTTCTATACTTCAGAAAATAAGAGGAAAGGAACGATTGACACAGAGGCTTTACTATTATTTGGTATAATTCCTCGTGACGTTCCTGAGCCAGTGTAGTGGTTGGAGAAGTTAAGACAGTTCACAGCAGAATTTACAAATTCCTCAAGTGTTCCTACGTGATACCTGTAGTTTTTAGACGTTTTTGTATTTTAAAATGTTTTTAAATTGCTTCTGCACAAAGGTTTTTCTGTAGTCAATCAAAAGGTTTAAACTGATTGATCTTGTTTAATGAATAAACTAATGGGTGCAGGCCTGGTCATTCATACATCCAGAAGTGATTTCTAGTTCAGCTACTGGCTCAATAACTCATTCTTCTGACATTTCTAAAATGCTTGAGGGCTAACCAACACATTATGTTAATCGTACTTTTGAAGAGAATATGACTAAAGTTGTCATTTTTATCTTGAAGGGAAAATAGTTTCAGGTCCCTGATATGTTGATATATTCCTAAACTGGATTTCCCATTGAAATCTCCCTTTTCAGCGGTCATTTACCCCCTAAGATGCCCCTCCCCAGTAAACAGTAAATCTGGGGAAAAAAAAAAAGGACTGGGGATTTTTGGCAGAAGAACCAGTGTGAGCCCCTAGTTGGAATAAGGAGCACGTATTCCTCATAGGTTACCATGACCGGCTGAAATTCAGAATAAAAAGTATGATTTTTTATAAATGGCACTTTAAACTACACTTGGGGAAAAAAAAACACAAATGTAATTGGCTTGGAGAACCATGTTGCACAGTGGCCTTATTGTGCAATTCAGTGGACCACAGAATTTATTTATTTTTTATTTATTTAAAGTATTTTTACCCCATGTTTAATCTTCAAAAGACCCAAGGCAGATTACATCATTAAAAGACAATACATAAAAGATAAAAACAATAAGCATACAAATATGAAAAAGAATCAAGCATATCATCCCACTGAGCCCGATGGGATAGGCTCTTAGCAAAACCATCAAATTCAGAATGTATTGGCCAGAATCCAACTGAACCATTATGCTGGCATAAGTCAATTGAAATAAACTTCAGGGACAAATTGCTGTTAGCTAAGAAGTTGGTGTTTTCAATTGTTGTTCTATGCCAAGTCAAGAAACTTGTGTGTAACACCAACTACAAACACTGACTTCTTAACTCACTGCAGAGTTTAAGAGCATGGTTACATTAATAAAATTAATTGGTTCCTGGATCGGGGCTTTTCAATTCTGTTTAAACTCACATGATAGTCACGTTTTGGCATTGACAAATGCCAAAGCAATTCAAACTGAATTGGTTTCACAGGTGAATTAAAAATAAATGATTCTCTTGCCACCAAATTAAAAAAAACCCTTGCTTTCTAACAAAAAAAACATGCTTCCGGGGGGGGCGGGGAGGAAATCCACTTTCCACGTGCATTATGTAGTCAGCTTTTAAAAAATGGATTTAAAATATACTAAACCTGATTCAAATATGGTTTTTTTTAAAAAAAATGTAACCAGGCTCTCTGATTGATTTATGCAGGCGTGTATAAGTAACAGGATCATGGCCATCAGGAGATGGGTTGAAACATGACAGAAGAATTGACTCAATTATTGCAAGAAAATACACAGCAAACAGATTAGATGTGAAAATTGAGACTATATGGTACGGTATATAAAGGGGCAAGGTTCATACAGCTGCCCCCCATCCAGTATCACAGGATGGGTAAGGTACAAAAGTTTTAGAAGACTATTTACCACTGATGTATTGAACAACTAAGCTAGCTTGTGTTGACTTTGTGTGGTTTTGCTTGGTAACTTTAAGAGTCATATAAGTGTATTGAATACCAGTGTAACCATAACAATTAATTTGCAATTGTATATGTTTCTTGTCTTGACATATAGACTAAGCCTTTGCTTAGTCACTGCAAGAAAGGAAGGAAGCCAAGATTTGTTGTCAGTGTGTGTCGTGAAGCTAAATCTGGTGTTGTCTCTACAGACTCACAATAAGAAACCACAAAAGCAGCTGTGCTTCAAAGGCGAACGTGTGATGTGGTTTCAGCCCACAACCCTCAAGGAACTGGTGGCCCTCAAAGCCCAGTACCCAAGTGCTAAACTTGTCATTGGGAACACGGAAGTGGGTAAGAGGAAGAGCTTAGTTTCTGTCTGAACTTTAGTTGGGATCATGTAATGCTAAAAACATTAATGAAAGTTCCTGTCTGGTCAAGATTTTATTTTCTCCTCCTTAAAGCCTTCCTTGCTTTTAACTAATAAAGTCAGTTCTGGAAACCTTCTTTGGTTGTTCTACTGCCCATTGGCCCCATAATTTCAAATGTGAGGGGAAAGAGCAGAGATGAATGTGTTTGCCTTGACCCTTTCTTCATGTCTTCACTGCTGCCCCTTCATATGTGGTGTGTAACACCCACAGTGGATAGCTTGCTCTCCTTGTGTAGGTTCCCTGCTTGATTTATAATGCTGGAAGAGCAGGCAGGCATGGAGCATTAGATGTTTTGCAATGGTGACATGGGTCAGATTGGATCAGCGGGCTCATCCTCACTCCACATGTTCATGTTGTGGCAATCTTGTGGACTGTAGAATGACAGAATAGGGGTTCCACATCTCCTTGGGGGGAATAAAAAAAGAGAGAGTTTGGGCATAAAAATGACTAAAAGCTTTGTGGCACCTTGAAGACTAACAGTTTCTTTTTTTGTGGACTGTATATGAAAGTAAGCTTCTTCAGCTCACCTCTTCAAACAGTCTTCTGTCACCAGAATCGGCTACAGTCCACAAGCGCTTATACCAAACATGGTTTGTTAGTCTTGAAGGTGTCAGAACTTTTAGCTGCTTTTGATGTGTTGATTTTTCTGCTTTGGGGTAAAACAACCCATAATGATGTGTGTGGTTACAGCTAGGTAAGTACAAAGTGGGTGGAGAGGCATTGCTCCCTCCCTCATAATGTTTATTTTTTATTTCTTTTATCAGAACATTTTTAGCCTTCTGACTTTAATGACAGCAATTCAGGGAAGCTTACAACAAACCCTCCCCACCATCAAATCAATTCATAAATATAATGAAGGGATACAATCAGTATAAGAGACACAGGTCCAGATGATTCTATATATTTTTAAAACAAAATTGAAAGCTAGATGCCAGTAAAATATTCTTGCCTCAAAAAGTATGCCTTGTTTTTAAGGAGAATTGTATTTCCTAAAGTATCCAGTGTGAGTCTCAAGAAAAATAGAAAAAGAAAAAAAGGTGCATGCACTCTGTAAAACCGGGGGAGGAAAAAGAAAAGAAAAATAAAGCAAACCACTGCTACTTAATTTGCCACCTGTTGCCCAGCTTCCTTTTAAAGTTTACATTTTGAATAACTGACAAGTGCAAACTCTGCAGGTGATAGGTAGGTTGTGGCCAGGCCAATTAGATTTCTTGAAAATTATTGTATCTAGCTTTTCAATGGTCTTAATACAAGGTTTCCTCCCCCCCCCCCCCCCTTAATATGTTAGTTGGAATGTGGTGATTTCAGTTATGAAAAATAGGGTGCACATAGATCATGGGTAAAGGCAGTGTTTGTTGACATTGCTAGATTCACAAGAAGGTCATAGCTGTGCACAGTCACTGCAAGCCAGCATGTAATGCTGATCCCAGTCAGACTTCCAAAAATAAAAATAATTAAAAAAAGGCTCTGGGTTTTGCTACAAGAGCCAACAGAAGATATCATCACTGAAACGGTATTCAGTGGGTTGGGACTTGCTATGTAACAACCCTGCCTTTTCATTGGTAAACCTATTAATGCTGGCTGTCTGCCATGTACTCATTGACCTCACTAGATTGTGTTTCCTTAAGGTATTGAAATGAGGTTAAAGAACATGCTGTACCCTGTGATAATAGCCCCGACGTGGATCCAAGAAATGAACTTTGTTCAGCACACAGAGGAAGGTAAGTATCAACATGATGATTGCCTCAAGGGACTGGCAACAGGTCCCTAAGAAGATACAAGAAAAGGCTTGTTAGCAATGTAAAACCTTAAATGTCTTAGTTTGATGGGTGGTTCCCCACTATTTTCACCTTTTTTCTGCTATTGAGGCGAAGATGCACTGATCGAACCTACTAGGGTAACATATGGAGAAATGAACAGTACAAGTTACATAAACAAAATGTTTGTTGTTAGAGATAGTCTGTTTTCCCATTGCTGGCATTGATGGTACAATGCTTAGTGCCCTGGCAGCCCAAGACATTTTTCTGCCTAATGCAGACGAGGAAATGGCATCCCTCAGCCATTTAACTTCTGGGTTATCTAGTGGTACATGTTTAAAGCCAACTAAATTAATTTTACAAATGAGGCAGAAAATATCACAACCACCTCTCTTTCTCCCTGGCAGTAGAAATATTAGAAGAAGAAAAAAAACTAATAATGATGTGCCATCAAGTCAATCCCGGCTTCCCAGGGTTTTCTTGGTAGAGAATTCAGATGAGATTTACCATTCTTTTTTTCTGGGAGGCACTCAGGGATTGTACAGCTTGCCCAAGCTGGCTTTTCTTCCGGGAGGCACACTGGGGAATTAAACTCCAAACTTCTGGCTGGGAGATACTAACTAACTGAAGAGTGGTCTGTAAAATCTATTTCGATCACTCCACACATACAGAAATCTGCTCCAGCCTGACCCCAAGCTGTGCCTAAACTGTAGGGCTTTTAATTTTTGGAGATGAGCTGGAGCGATTCCCTGGCAGATGGAAGGGCCACTTTAAGGAAGGTCACTCCTTTTATGGTGATCCTTTCTGGTGCGATCAAGTGTGTGCCTTTGCAGCCATCTCATTGCACTCTGAGATATGCATGTTTTTGTCCTTTTGAGACACCGAGAACCTTCTACTTGAGGCAGATGTCCCATTTGGCAAATGGTAGGACTGGCCATGTTTTATAAAATGCAGAGTCAGTGCTGGATGCCTCACAGCTCTTCAGTGGGCTTATATTGCAGTTGATGTAAGAAAGGATGGCTGGGCTGCCAATAGGATTGGGGGTGTGGGCCCTTCATAGTTTAGGCGCAGCAGGAAAGATACTCTTGGGTAGGACAGAGGACTGCTTGAAATAATAGAAGACAGAGGCAAGAGGAATAGGGAGCTGATAGGAGTAGTCATTCCTACCTGGAGAGCATCCATAGTTCCCATCAGACAGAGACTAAGGCCTTGGTCACACCAATGAAAGGCTTTCCAGTCCTCCCCCTTTGATTTCACAATTTAAATCTGCAGTCACATGACACACAGCCATTAGCAAATCATTCACCTGGAAAGCGTGCTAACTGTGGACCTTTTCTTGCTTGGCAGGAGACTTCTACTTTTTGTTGTTGTTGTGGATCTTTTTTAAAAAAAATCTTGCATTGCTACGTGTGTGAATGATCTTATCGCAGCTTTTTGGAACTATTGCCACCTTGCATGTCCTTTTAACATATTTTTATTCCTTAAAAATTTTCTGTGGCGTTCATGTTGATATGTTGCTTAACTTCTGTCAAATGGTCTCAACAAGAAGCTCTAGGCGCTTATTGAATTGGAAGGAAATGACTCAGTAACCCAAAAACACATTGGGATGCAAATGCTGGAATAAATGCCATGTGGCTTCAAAGCACGACAGTAATGTGATTAAAAGTCATGCAACCACAAGGGGACATTTTGCTGGTGTGACTACAGCCTGAAGTAGCAGTGGTTCCCCCAACTTTTTTTGCAAGTCAGTAGGACCGGTGTCTCCCTGCAGTAGACATCACTGCCCCCCAAAATAAAGTTGGAAGTAGACAGAAGTCCACCTCAAGTTTAATTGTTTTTTATTATTAATTTTTTTTCTCTTAGCAGTTGAGTCCCATTGCCGGATGAAAGGCAGCATAGGAATTCAATAAATAATAATAATTTTTGAGAACACAAGGTGTGGAGGGACACTTTGTTTTAAAGATTTTTTTTTTTTGCTTTCTAGAGGCTTCCAACAGCGGAAGTCTCCTTTGGGAAAACCTACATACTTGCTAGGGACTGCACACCACAAAACTGGGCAGGAGGATACATGTAGTACATGTGCCGCACATTGCTCATTCAGGTAAAAGGGATTTAGGGCTGTCAGTCCAAGACTATATCCACTGAAAGAGCAGTAGGAAAAATTGTGGCACCTTGAAGACAAATGGGTTTTCTTTGGCATCATCTTTCGTGGATACAAAAGTACAGACTGCTTTCTCAGATGCATCATGAAGTGGGCTGCCATCTGTAAAGGCTTATGCCAAATAAGGCTGGCTAGTCTGCAAGGTACCACAAGATTCTGCAGCTAGAATCCTATTGTAAAATACCATGCACATAAAGGGAATTGCAGAGTGTGGTTTCTGCATCTGTCACATGTGCAAATAATTGTGCAACAAAGTGCATGACCTGCACATAATTGTATGTACCACCTGGGAACGGCCAAGACAGAGACAGCAAGATTTTGCACACTGTTTGCACAATTGCTGATTTACTCTGCATGATCCGAACAGGATTCTGGCCTCTCTTGTTTTTCTGCAACAGATTGAGATGGCTACTTCCCCCTGAAACACGTCCACTGAGACACTGTAGAGAGCAACCTGCAAGGCATAAATGAGATGAAAGTTTGAACAGCTTGTGACCCACAACACTGAATAGTGTCTGTCAGGAAATGGATAAACTTTGTGGTTCTGCTGTCACTAATGGCTAGCAGGCCACATTCAGCTTTGTGGGCCAGTCTCTTATAGATTTTGTTGTTGTTGTTTAGTCGTTAAGTTGTGTCCGACTCTTCGTGACCCCATGGACCAGAGCACGCCAGGCCCTCCTGTCTTCCACTGCCTCCCGGAGTTTGGTCAAATTCATGTTGGTAGCTTCGATGACACTATCCAACCATCTCGTCCTCTGACGTCCCTTTCTCTCCTTGCCTTCACACTTTCCCAACATCAGGGTCTTTTCCAGGGAGTCTTCTCTTCTCATGAGATGGCCAAAGTATTGGAGCCTCAGCTTCAGGATCTGTCCTTCCAGTGAGCACTCAGGGTTGATTTCCTTCAAAATGGATAGGTAAATTTGTGTAGGTTTATCTCTTATAGATAAACCCAGACAAATACAAGCCACAAATTGCTGTCATAAATAGAGGATGGAAGACACAAGATACATAACTGCAGGCAATGTGCCAAGCATGACTCAAGCCAAATTCTAATCGAACAAAAGCAAATAACCAAATAACCAGGGTTGCTACCAGTACAACTGAGGGGGCATTTTTGTTTCTTGTCTCAATATTAGTTAGTGGAATTAAGGCAAATTAAAAGAAATGAAAGGCAAACCTATCTATCAAGTATTCCTAAAGGTCTTTCTCACTGAACTCCAGGCAAATTGGCAAGGCTTTGCTAAGTTTTGTTTTTAAATTTTGAAGGACTGGCAGCTTAGGCAAAGAACTTCTGACCACTTAGAGTTCTGCTTTTTCAGAAGGGATTTTTTTTAATGGCCCAAAGGCCAATGTGGCTGTAAACAAATGCAGAGCATCTTTCATTTATAAAGTATGCTGCATGATTTAATATCATAAATCTTGTATATCCTTGGATTTACTCTTGAAGGTCCCTCTGTAACCGTGAGATAGAAATTAGCCAATGATCATTTGACTCCCAGCGAGCAATTCAGGTTTTGCTTTAGGCAGTTGCCTGGCTTGCAGTTCAGGAAGAGTTAGAAGATCAACACACACATACACATGCGTGTGCCAACAGAAACAGACCTTGCAAAACAAGCCACCTCCCTCTGATTTGGTTTTAAAGTTAGGACCTTGCTTCTGTGTTGCTTTGTGGCATATATGTATTTGAGCTGCACTGGCCATATGTGTCAGTGAGCTTGTGTCCATGCATCCAGACACACACACCAGAGGACAAATGTAGCCACTCCATTTTTGTCCTCATGCACACTTGTGTGATACAGCTTTCTGGTTACTGATTGTAAAATTGGCACCTCTGAAACTATTTTCTTGCTTTGAATTCTTTAAATCTAGCAAAAAAGGGTAAAGTCCTGAAATGCTGGCAACTTTAACATCCCGTGTATCCTGGTAGTCCCTTCTGCTTCAAAAGGAAGGGAACAAAACCCTCCCTCGAGCACTTTCAAATAAAGGAAATGTTTCTGAGAAGCCACAGTTGTGGGATGAGAGTGAAGATTTGAAAATGCTTTCAGCATCTGTCAAGGGCAGCAATGTTTTCCTGGGTAATTACTTTAGAGTTACCAGCCAAATCTCTTTTGTCTGATTATCCAGGTATCCAGTTTGGTGCTTCCTGCACGCTGAGCCATGTGGAAGAGGTTCTGAGGAAAGCAGTGGCTCAGCTGCCTCCATATAAATCTGAGGTGTTCCAGGCTGTTCTAGAACAGCTGAGATGGTTTGCAGGACCTCAAATCCGAAATGTTGCTGTAAGTGTGTCTGTGCTGTTTTAGCTAAAGGCCAAAGTGCACATGGTGTGTGTAGTACTATTTCTCTGAACCTTAGCTTACTTTTTAGGATTTAAATTAGGCTCCTCTGTTGTCATTCTCCAGCTGTAGAGAGAAGAAATCTGAAGAGGCATGTGGTGATTTTCCACACAGCTGGAGACCTGAAAAATTAGGGCTTCTGAATGTGTGAAGAAGGCTATGCTGCTAGATCTGCTTGTACAGCTTCGCTTGACATCCATGCATTAGTCATACAGACCCAAAGGGGAAAGACTATGACGCGCATAGGTCTTTAGTAGGTTTTCCCTCTAGAACTGTTCACATTTAATGATGGATATCAAGAGATGGATGGAGGCACATGATCTTGGAAGGTGGAGTCCCACTGCCTCTTGGAAGGTTTGGTCCCACTGCCTCTTGATTACATACACACCTCATTAGTAATTGGTGAAGGTATTTTCAATGTGATATATATAACAGCATAACTAAACTAAAACAGAATTTAGATTGATCAAGGTCCTATCTAGTTCTGAGCCTGAAAAAGTTACTTTTGTGGACTACAACTCTAAGAACCCACCAATTAGTGTGACCAGTGCTGACTGGGAGTTGCTGGGAATTGTAGTCCAAAACAGTGACTTCCCAAGATCTGATTTTTCTTGAAGGAGGATGGAGGCTAACATTTGTCCTGATAATGATTATATTTTAAATTATGATAGGCTTCATGCTTGGGAATGTATTTTTAGAGTAAAAATTAATTATGGTTTATTTATTGGCAAATCACATTTGAATATCATTTCCTTTGTTGAGAAATTATGGTCACATGCCCAGAACCTTTGCAGAGTGAGTTAAATAAATCTCAAGAAACAAAATCAGCTACAACTTAATGTTGAATTAACACATAAATCACTGGCATAGCCTGACAATTGTTATTATTTTGGAAAATGATTAGCATATGAAGACTAACCAGCAAAATAATATGGATTCTCTTGGCCCCTCAATCTAACTCAACAGCAGTATTTTTAAAAGGTTTCCTTATGATTTGAGCTAGTTTCTAATCCATACCTCTATTACCTGCATCCATTGTAATTGGACTTTTGGGTGGGATATGAGACAGGAAGTACCTTGAGTGTCTTGGGGGTGGGGTAACTTTTGCAGGAAAGTGCATGGAAGGAGTGTAGCCATATTAGTTCTCCTGAGCCTTCTGGCAGTTTCAGTATCAACAACAGTATCTTTCTGGACTGCCTGGATGGATTTGACCTTGGGAATGCTGCTTAGCAAGTGATTCTGTCCTATTCATTGAGAAATGTCCACTAAGTGGTGCTGTGGGATTACTCTTCAGCTTTACAGACATTGACCTTTGGTCACAAAGGTTCTGTCTTCTTCTTCATGTTATTCATTGTCTACACGAAACTACTGGGAGAAGTCATTCAGAGCCTTGGACTAAGATGCCACCGATATGCTAATGATCCCTTACCACTTCTTACTATCTAATAACAACAAAGCAGTCAGTATCCCTGAACATTCCTTGGAATTCATAATGGGCTAGATGAGAGTGAAAAAGTTGGAGATAAAGCCTGACAAGATTAGAGAATCCTAGAACTGCAGAGCTGGAAGTGACCCCAAATATCATAAAGTCCCACGTCTGTAGCTTCCCTTACATATTTTATTTTGATATATTGTGCTGCAGTCTGGTGTCTTTTTCATGTAAAAAAAAAAAAGGTAGCATAGAAATATTGCCAACAAAGAAAAAAAAAAGAAATAATAGTGTTATGTATTTTCTTCAGGCTCTTGGGGGAAATGTAATGACTGCAAGTCCAATCTCAGACCTAAATCCAGTGTTAATGGCAAGTGGGAGCAAACTGACTTTGGTGTCAAATGGTAAGCCAATCTAAGCTTTAAAAGAGAATAGTAGATGCTATGTGTTGTATAGTAACTGCTTCTTGGCTTTACTTGGCATAAGCCAAAAATATTAGCTGGAGCAATATATGCTTGTGTTCTTTTTGGGATGAATCAGGAAGAACTTCAGGACGTTTTATTTCCAGAAACCTCAATGAGAAGGAGCTTTTCTTAGGCAATTATTGGGTTAGAATTACTGTACTTTAATTATATTGTTATTGTAGCTATTTTGATTGTTTGTTTATTGCCTTATTGAATGATAATTGCTTACTGTATGTTTTTATCATTGTAATTATGTTATGGTTGTATTTTAACTGTTTTTGACTATTGGAATGCGCTCTGGTATAGAGTGCAATACAAATAAATATTATTATTATTATTATTTTCTAATTTATTTTTCTGTGAGTTTTGTTGATGAATATTCTCAAATTAACTTTGCACGCTTAAACAACCTCTGAACATACTCCAGAAGTGTTTTTTCAATGTATTTGATTCAAACATATGATAACTGATGTAATATCTGAGAGCTGAGATGCATTTTCATCCTAATGATGATCTAGCGTTTGACAGTGCTGGTAACCAATCTGTTGCGGTACACCACAGCAGTTATCAAATTTTCCTTCAGGGAACACTTTCTTGCAAGGAATCTTTGTATATCTATTACCAAAAAGCCCACCCTAGTCCTGGCCTTTAGAAAGAATTATTGGAAATGCTATGGGATACATCCTCATTTTACAAGGGGGAGCTCACATGATTGCCCATGTCAACTCAGAGTGAGCCCTTAAACAGGTAAGGGAGACATATGTGGGAATTTTTCATGGGGGAATAAAAGCAGATATACATTTACTGTTAGATCTCTGGCAGATTTGCAGCTGATGGGCCAGGATTTCTTATACTGAAGAATAGGTTTTTTTTTTTTAATCATCCTAAGAAAATGGGCAAAGTGCTGTCCTCTTGAACTGTGATTTCCAGCATTCCTTAGCACTGGGTGAGGCTGAGAGGGGGAAAAGAGAGAATGCAGAATGTGGAGGTGATAAACAAGTGCCCATAATTGGGCATTAGAGTAGATACAGAAATCTGTATTCTTCTGGTCAGACAGAGGTGTTATACATAAAGCATTTCCTGATCACATGGTCTAAATAGCCTATCAGAGAAAGCTGCACTGTTCTTGTTATAGATGTTTTTCAGCAGTTATTTTTATTTTATGCATTCCTGTGCATGCTCAATTGTTTACTTTGAACATTTCCACTTAGAACTATAAAAAAGTAATTGATAATTTGGAGAGACCCACTTTACACATATACTGTGTGTTAGTGACTCTGTCCTTTTGAAAACAATAACATTTAATTTTTATTATTGAGATTCACTCTATGTTCTGTTTTTGACCTCCAGCCAGTAAACACAAGCTGAACTGAAGAGCTCTTCTTCCCCAACAGCTGCTAGGAATTCCGTTTTAACACTTCCTGAAGGGTTGTACTTTGCCCACATGTGTTCTATTGTTGCTGTGAAGGAAGACTGGTATACTAACCAAGAACATAGTTTTATTTAAACCGAGTGAGAAGTATTGTACAAAAGGCATGCAAACTCTGTTCATTCCTGTACTCAGAATGAATCCCTGGGCACAGAATTCTCAGTTCTAAGTGTACAGTTTCCTTAGATCAGATTCAAGTTAGTGGATCCTGCAAGTAGGTCTTGCAAATTTGAATACTGCCCACCTCTGTCACGGAGTACTTGCTTAATATCCTTCTCTGTATTGCAGAGGATGGCAAACTATTTTCAACTGTTTTTCTGGCTCAGGAATCCTTGATAAGGTTTAGGGACCCAGAATTCTCTGGACAATAGTTTGAATGCCACTGATATGTATTATTTAAAAGCACTGATGGTTGATGTCTGTGAATGTAAATGTCTGTGAGTGTGCCTTGCGATAAGATGTGTTTTCAGGGATACATTGTCCATAAGATTGTTGATGTTCCCTGTAGAGGAATCTCCAGGAGACCTTAATCCTACAAAGCAGTGTTTATCTCTCCCCCCCCCCCCCACAAATGTCAGTATACAAGGTAGACACTCAGCGAACACATGCATTATGGGAAGTTCCATTCTCATTTCATTTGTCTCTATGTGTCTTCACTTGTACGATGGCTGCTTGAAGAATATATTGCTCTATTAGTATAGACACATGGAATTGATGGCCTTGTGAAAACCAAACAGCAGCTAAGCCTTCAAGAATGAATACTGGCTTGCATGAAATGGGAAATGGTTTGTTTACACATTCTACCAACAGTTATCTATCTTCTTTTCTTACAGAAGGAAGTAGGACTATAGAAATGGATGAAACATTCTTTACCGGTTATAGGAAGACTATACTAAAGCCTGAGGAAATATTGCTGTCTGTTGAGATTCCCTTCAGCAGGAAGGTGAGTAAACATAGTTTTAGAGCCATGTTTCTCAACCTTGGGTAACCCAGGTATTTTTGGACTGCAACTCCCAGATGCTGAGCTGGCCAGGGTTTCTGGGAGTTGCGGTCCAAGAACACCTAGGTTGGCTAAGGTTGGGAAGCACTATTTCATGGAATGACAATTCTGGAAGTAAAGCTCACTCAGGATTCAGCTATATTGACCTGTTTTTGAAGGGCTGTCTTCCAGCTGTAAGAATGTTCCTTGATTCCTCAGGAGTGCAGGAAAATAAGAAAATATGATGTGGGATATATAGAATTCTGGTTTCTCAGCATCTTGATTTTTCTTTTTTCAGGACTAAGTTTCTGGTGTTCTTTTGTTTTGTTTTGTTTTTTTGCTAGCAAGATGTTTTAAGTGTCTGAAAAGTGCCTGTTGATATCTCAGAAGGCAGAGAAATATCTGAATAAGAGATCCAGCTTGGGAGTTGGCCTTCAGTGCCCTGGAAGTGTCCTTGCGTCTCCCTACACCTAGCAAAATCAAAATGCATTACACAAAATATTATTATTCATTTTTTTAAAATTTATTATTATTATTATTAGTATTAGTATTAGTATTAGTATTAGTATTAGTATTAGTATTAGTATTATTATATAACTATAACATAAACAAAAACATATAACATACGAACTAAAATACAATTTAACTGTGTTCCCCACCACCATATGCGGGACCTCTTGCCATAATCTTCCTCTTCCTTATTGTTCTTCTTCTTCCTCTTCTTCTATTGTCCTCTTCTCCAAAACTGCATTGATTCTTGATTTGGAGCTTTCCCTTTTCCTCTTATTAACACATATTCCAAAAATCTACCCCATATTTCATAAAAGTTATTTTTTTTCAACTCTCCTTTCTTAACCTTTAAGTTACAAGTTAATTTATCATTTATTGCTATATTCCATATTTCTTTATACCATTCTTCAATTTGCAATTCGACTTTTGATTTCCATTGCCTAGCTATAATCAATCTAGCTGCTGTTAATAAATTGGTTATCAATTCTTTAGTCATTTTGTCATATTCCACATTCTCATATATTGATAACAAAGCAATCTCAGCATTAAATTCTATATCTTTTTCACATATGTAGCTTAATTCTTTAAAAATTTGTTTCCAAAATCTTTGCACTTTTTCACATTCCCACCACATATGAAAGTATGTACCAATTTCCTTCCCACATTTCCAACAGACATTCGGATGATTGACATTAATTTTATTTAATTTTGACGGTGTTAAATACCATCTTAAACTAAGTTTAAATTTTTTTCCCTTATTCTTACTGACATAAATCTTAACACCCTCATTTTCCATATCATCCTCCATTCTTCTTCATTTATTCTTTTTCCAATATCTTGCTCCCACACTATTTTCAATCCTTCTTTCTCACTTTCCTCTTCCTCTAAATTAAGAAGTAAGTAAATTTTACTCACAGTACCTTTCACTGAGTCAGTCATCCGAATGTCCTCATATGACAATAAAAATTGTTCATACTTTGTATATTCTCTACCTTTATTATATTTATTTACATAAGACATAAGACATAAGACATAAGAAATTTATTTGTCATTACACTCACAAGTGGGTGCAACGAAATGAGGTGCTCTTCCCAAGGTAAAAACTGGACAACACCACTACAAAAAAAAAAAAAAATTAAAATATACACCACACTCTCCATACAGATATAAATACCCCGTTACTCTCCGCAATTTAAATTTCCACCAGACACTTATGACCCTGCATTTAAACTCAGTACTGCACTTGGGTAAAAGCTGTTCTTGAATCTGCTTGTCCTTACCCATTCATTAGTCCATCTTTCTAATTGTATATAATTCAACCATGAAATGCTCCTATTCTGAAGAGTTTGATTTGATCTGTCGATCTCATTTTATACAACCAATCTTTCAATCTAATCACTTTCTTTTCTTTAAATAGATCCACATACACTTTCATATTGGTAGGAAAATTTTCTATTTCTGTCACTAATCCAAGTGGGGAGTATGATGAACATAAATTCTTTTTACACTTATACCATATATTTAACAATGTCTTTAAAAATGGGTTATTAATTTCACTTATTTTATCTTTCTTAACTATACCGAATAAATATTTTTCTATATCTGCCTGTAATTCTGATGATTCCATTTCCCACCAAATTAGCCTTTCTGGATTATATATAATTTCCCCAATAAACCTCAATTGGTTAGCCAAATAATAATTTTTTATATTTGGTAAACCTATACCACCTTTTTTTGTTGTTTTATACCAATAAATATTTATTATACCAATATTTATTCTAGATCTCTTCCATTCATTACAGTACTTATTAATTATTCCTTGCCAAAATTTCAAATCATCCTCCGTTAACTGTATTGGTAACATTCTAAATAAGAAATTAATTTTTGGTAAGATTTTCATTTTTATCAATGCAATCCTTCCAAACCAAGATACCTTAAAATTACTGTATTCCTGTAATTTCTTTTTAATCACTTCCTTTAGTTTATTATAATTATATTCCTTTATTTTTTGAATATTTTTGCTAGATCTATTCCTAAATATTTAATTGATTTACATAATTTGAAATCATATTTTTCAACACACCTTTCTTGTTCTACTCTATTATGATTAAATAACATTAATTCAGATTTTTGCCAATTTACACATAATCCAGTTATTCTTCCAAATTTTTCTAAATGAGTTCTAATTTTATCTACACATTCTAATGGATTTTTCACTGTCAACAAGGAATTATCAGCAAATAGATTAATCTTTATTTTATTCTTTTCCCCCATACCTTCAATTAAATCATCATTCCTTATTACATTTGCCAACATTTCAATAATCAAGCAAAACAGAACTGGAGAAAGAGGGCAACCTTGTCTAGTGCCTCGGCCTAGAGCTATTTGTTATGTAATCCCATCATTAACTATTACTACAGAGGTATTCTCCAGATATAGTTGGTCTATTATCCCCCTAAATTTCTTTCCAAAACCCCAACCTTTTAACAATAAAATATTATTATTCATTTACTGCATTTCTGTATCAAAAATAACTGATATTCCCTGAACATCAGATTTACAAATCTGAGGTTAAAGCCCATTGAAAACAGAAAGTACTTCCAAATTATTGAGGCAAAATCAGAAAAATTAATAGCTTAACTTGCCTAATTTACCATTTGTCCAGAATTCACTTTTTCTTGCTTCACAATTCAAATTCAGTGGGTACAAAATTTTGTGTTTCTCTGCAGTGTAACACACAAAACATGCATAGCCTTGACTATGCCTTTTATAGACACAATTAGATTGTGCAAAAATGTATTAAGACCTACATTAAGAACATAAAGACCAAATTTGACTCAGCTTGTTTAGTAATCATCTCATTTGGATCTGGTAGAAAGGAGCCTGAGTTTGCACTTCAGAGTGAAATTCTCCTTATGCAAAGCTCTTGCAAGTGGAACAACACTGCAGAACACTTGTGCCTCCCAAAAATCTTCTCTACATGCTTTGGAGGCCCTCTGGAAAGGAGGAGGAGGGTTACAATGGGAGAGACAAGTTGACAAAAACAATTATTGTTCATACTACCTCACAGTCTTGTCCATAAATATAGAGAGCCTTTTCTTCACATAAGCCTTGTTAGAATCTGTGTCACTCTGATAGATCCATTCTGCAACAATTTCTTTATTTCTTTCTTCCTGGTACCAGATATGGGAAAAATTCCTTTTTGGAATTCAACTCCCAGAATCATTCAGCCAGCTGGAAGTTCAAAAAAGTAACTTTTTCAGGCTCTGAGCTTGTCAGAACACAAATCTGTTGGATGTTAGACCCCACTATGACATTGATCTCTGATATGCAGGTTTCCGTAAGATGTCAGAGATAGAATCTAATACATCTAATTATTGAATTATTCCCAACAGTATTTTGCAAAAGATTAAGAGCTGCAATATTGTACAAAAACTTCCCCTTGAACTAATCTAAGTAAACAGTGGTTTCACTGTTACTGGGGTTAAACACTTCTGTATCTGTGTCACATAGCAAATCTTAGACAGGTTGAAAGAAAGCATGAAAGGTCGACATTTTAATAACTTTGGGAATAGGTTAGATACAGGAAGGATTAGTACAAACGTTCTGAAATGTAACTGAGATATTGAACAGAATGAAAACAAGAGTGGGCCATACCTTTATTATACCACTAAACAGGTGCGTTTGGTGGAGACACATGAGGGGACCTATGTGAGATAGTTACAGATTTTATAGATTTTAAAGACTCCATATCATCTTGGGAGCCATGCATATTCTGTTTGATATGTGCAATAAAATGTTATGAGAGTTGAAATATATTGTCATTGGCTCATAAAGATAACAACTGATCATATGAAACCAAGTTTCCACTGTCTGAAAGATGTGAATTACCCAAATTGCTTCTCTGTCCTCCTGCTGTCCAGACCACATTAGTAGATTAGCTGAAAGAAATCATGCTTAGACAATATAATTAGGAGCACAATCATATACTTACAATCCATATACCTTTGAATATCAGATCCATTCTGCTATACCAGGCATACCCTTTGATGGGGTAACAGTTCTGTCTGAAAGATATGTAGTTGTAATTAGAGATGGAGACAAATCACCATTTTGGTGAGTTGTCGTGCTTCGTGATCCGTCAAAGTTGACGGGGGATCTAAAAAAAAAGAGCTGATCCCTCCACCCCTACAGCCTGCCCCCCTACCCCCTTCCCACTCCCACTATTGCCTCCCTACCTTGGCTGCGTCAATCTGCGCTGCTGCCACCATCCACGCAGGCCTGTGCCATGGCAGCCTCTGCAGTCACCATCCAGCACCGCTTGCTGTGATGGCCTCCACCACTATGGCCTGCCTTAAGGGAATATAGACTGCCCTTTGCAAAGATTGCAGCTGTAACGTCCCTGCCCTAAAAGAAGCTGCAGCTGCCATCTTTTCAAAGGACAGCCAGTGTCCCTTATGGCAGGCCGTGGCTGCAGAGGCCACTACAGCAGGCGGCGATGGATGGTGGCGGCAGCGGGCAGCAGTAGATGATGGCAGCGGCGGGAGGTGGTGGATGGTGGCAGCAGCTAAGGTAGGGAGGGGAAGGGGGCGGAGGATAGGCTGTGGGGGTGGGTGGCTGTGGGTCTGGCTGGCTGCTTATCGGCCCACTGATCAGCTGATCGGTGGGCCCATAGGCAGAATGGGAAAGCCATAGAAAGAGAGGGAAGGCTAGCCTTCCCTCTCTTCGTATGGGGGATGAATAAAAATGGGGAAATATTTGTCCCTTCATATTCGTCAGGGTCTCTGGAACTGATGAATATGAAAATATGAATATTTAACGAATCAGCAATTTTTCACGAATATCACAATCTGTTTTTTTTTCATCCCCATGTCTAGTTGTAATACATGCAATGGGGGGGCAGATTTATGGGTGGGGTGCAGGTGGTGGCACAGTCATTTGCATTAGATCTTATACACCAACTGACCACACCTCATTCCCACTGGTGGCACAAGTCCCAGACCAATCCTAGACCGGACACAAATGCACACCTTTGTCTTGTCTTGTCTCAGTTTATGGTACAAAGGCTCACTTGCTAATGATCCTATGGAGTTATTGGGTGTATTGTGCTTGTTAAGGGGGGCTTGCAATGTCATGGCTTTGTTCCCAGATCATTTGGTATTCCCTGACTCTCTCCATTTCTTTTTCCTGGTGGAAGAATTTTCTCTGCCATATCCTAAGATTGGTAGTCAATAGCAGGGTATTTTATCTTAAAATGTACATTTTGTGCACATTTTATCCAGGAATATTGTTTTTGTATGCATATTGTGCTAAAATATGCACTCCTACATGCATTTGAGAATGCTTTGTGAGGGAAGAACTGAGGTAAGACATTCAGGAAAAGAAGGGCACAATATGAAAGTAAACTGCATCCCGATCTGTATTTTATTCTGAGAAGGATGAATCAGGCTGGTGTGCTTAAAAATGCAGACCAAACACAATCCTTGTGTATCTTTAGCATTCTGCAGACATTATGCCTGAAAATTAATTATTTGTGCTACTACTGAATTTTAGTTTTGTTGTTGATACTCTCATTGCAAGCTTCTCAGAGTAGTGGCCTGGGTGTGTAATAATTGAACTGAATGAATGAATGAATGAATGAAATGAGGGAACTTGTAATCATGATGAAGGTTGGGGATGCCTGTATAAGCTCCAACCCCCCATCTCCACTCCAGCTGGAAATTAGACAGACTTTTGCCCGTTCAGCATGAAGTTCTGTGGAGTAGTCTGTGAAATTGTTTAGCTGAACATATTTCATCATCAGGTCTTCTGATCAGCTTTGAGCATGTTCAGCTGAATTAATTTCCAAGCACCTCTTCAAACCTTTGTGCTAATTAATGGCTAAGCACACAAAGGCCTGGCATCTGGAGAGGATGTGAGGATGCACTTATGTCTTACCTTCAGCATCCCCACCAGATGCAAAACATGCCTTTTGTTTGCTTAGCCACTGTACATGAGCAGAAAGGTTTGAAGAGGTGCTTATAAATTAATACTGAGCATAAGACATATGTGCATCCTGGCATCCCCACCACCATTCCTGCATAGAGCTTTAGAAGAATCTAGCTTTTTATCAAGTTCTCTCCAGAAATAAAAACATTTCCAGAAACTCAAATGATTTCAGTGAGGTTATCTGATCTATGGCTATTGTGAAACAGCAGAGTTATTTAATTTGTTGTTACCATACTTTTACCACAGAGATGGGGTGAAATGCTCTACAATTTAGCAGGCTTTGGTAGTAAGTACCTTATTTTGAATGTATGGGGAACATCTTCTGATGCTCTTCCTCAGGCAGCAAGATGTCTTAGACTAGGCTCCCAGCACTGAAAAACACAGCCTGCAAAAGGTCAATGAACTCTACCCAGCCACAAGGACCAGTGATCACTGCACACAAAAGACCAGCTAACGACACCCATCAATCACAGTGACAGATTATCTCTCCCCCTTTTCACAACAATACACCCACAACAAAAAACATGCTGATCACTATAATCACCCAATCTCCTGAAAAGGACAAAAAGCTGATCCCACAGCTATAAATACTCAACTATCCCACAAAACTGCACCAGAGCACAGACAGAGTTCTGACTCCTGTCCTCTGAAGATGCCAGCCACAGAGACTGGCGAAACGTTAGGAAGAAAAACCTCAAGAACACGGCCAGACAGCCTGAAAAACCTACAACAACCATCTGTCTTAGATTAGATCTGTGCAGCCCCATTCCGGTTCATAATCTTAGAGGATTGGGGCAGGAAGTGAAGACATTAAGTGCCCCTCTCGCCTAGTATGGGAAACCTACCAGCCCAGATTTCAGTGGTTAAACACATACAGTGCAGTGTAGCAGGAAATGGCTCCAGTATTTTCAGGTGAAATTTGCTCATACCTGTCAAGGCAGAGCTACGTATATGGGTCACTGAAACACTGGGTCCAAGAAAGGCATGCAGTGTAGTATTTGTGCCTTTCAGACTGATATCAGCACTCACATGGAATTCTTGGTTATAAAAAGGAAAGTGTGTGTGTGGGCGGGGGAGGAATCCACCATTATAACATCTCAGAAGGACCCTCTCGCCAAAATGTTTGACAGTCCTTTCTGAGCCACAGCACAAAACAGAGCTAGAGAAAGCTAAATTCTTAATGAGTACACTCAGATAGTTTACTCCTTCCTATTTCCAAGCATCCGGATGTATTTGCTTTAATATTGCTCACCATATGGTCCTAGCACCCTCTGCTGTGTATGCCTTGAACGATGCCAAGTCCTGCAGTTTTTATAAAGCCTTCTCAGAATGAACTGTGCCCTAGGTTGCAGCTTTTTGATTGTGGCCTTATGTATGACACAGACACGTAGAGCACAGCAAAGTGGGCACAGAACACTAAAAATCCAGTGTTAATTTTCTTTGATGGTCACAAGAGCCAGCAAAAAAATCAACTCTAGAACTCTAGAAAAAATCAGCAAAAAATCAAAGCAGCCTCTGCGGGTTCCCATTTCAGATATTAACACAGGCAGCTCCACCTTGAAATACTGGTGTTGTGCTTAAAATTTCTCCTACACAAAATTTGACCATTCCTAATCAATCTGATGGAAAAGAAATTCCCTTTGAAAATAATATCAAAAGCGGAGAAACTTTGCAGAAAGTCTGACGGGTGAAGCTTACCTTACTTAGTGGGGTCACTGAGAAGTCCATGTCTTGCCTTTGACTTTATCTGGGTACTAGTAACATCTCCCGAACTCCTCATTCTTCAGTTAAAGTCCGGGGAAAGATTTCATAAGGTGGCCCCTCAGGGCTTTTTCTGAACAGGAAGTTGGATCAGCCAAGGAAGCCGCAGAATGAAGGAGAAATGTGTACAGTGTGTGTGTGTGTGTGTGTGTGTGTGAGAGAGAGAGAGAGAGAGAGAGAGAGAGCATCTTGCACTATTACAAGTAAGCTGAAGAATAGTACCAAAAGAAATTTGGTACTTCCCCAGGCTGAACCCTGGGGAAGGACAAGGGCTGAGCCAAAATTTCTCAGCAGATGTTTCTCTGAGAACCGTTCTGTCTTTTTGTCTCTCCTCCCTGAAATAGAAGACCCCTGAGAAACTGCTGGAGAATTTATCCTTTTTCTGGAGAAATCAGGTGATATTGTTCCCCCGGGTTCTTTTCCTACAAAGAAGTGACGGGTCTATGAGCAAGAGGAAAAATATTTACAACCACAATCATGAGTGATAGTGTGGTGCTGGTGCAGCAAAGCACATAGGATAAGATGACAGTATTATGCCAGGGCTGATGAGTTATATATTTGTGAAAATAGGAAAAGGCAGGGACTACAGAATGCTGCTGCTTCTTCCCTTCAAGTGATGCCAGACAGCCTCCTGTGCATGAGGAATGCTTTGATCCACTTCTTGACAGCTGTTTAAAAATACAGCTTTCGAGTGTGGAGGCGCAGAGCCAAGACTGCTTGTGAAGAGAGTGCTGGGGGTGAAGTGGGAGCACACTTAACAAAATATCTCACTCTTCTAATGGGCTGCATGCCTGGCTGACTTTGCTCTGAGGCTAGGCTACTTGCGCTTCTCATATTTTGGTGAATGGAGTTCTCTGAAATTAAGACACTACATAGCTATAAGGGACTATCAAAACCTAGAAGACAGTGCAGGAAATATATTTTGAAATGATGTATGAAGGAGAAATATGATTTGTTTCTGGAGCTGAGTTCTTGTCAGGGTACCTTATTCAATCAGTTGTCACTGTCTAAGAAATACAAGCAGCAGGCTCCAGACATTGTCATCTGAATGTTTATCTGGATTTTAGATAGTCCCCTCATCAGAAACACAGTCTATAAATGAGACAAATAAATAAATATTCTCTATTTTTATATTTATGCCGATGTACACAGAAGGGGTTGAAATAAGGAATAAACATCATGGCTGTGAAGTTGGGTCTTTAGGAATTGCTTTGGAGCTTGAAGAAGTTATTTTTTGGACTGTAACTCCCTGATTTCCCCATCAAAATGACCATGACCATGCTGCTGAAGAATTCTGGGTGGTGCAGTCCAGCAATTTATTTCCCCAAGGCCTACACTACATGTATGAGAGAACTTCACACACCTCATACTGAAGCAAACAACTTTGCAGTCAGATTGAAAATACATTTTGGAAGGCAATACATCTAATCCTGTGTCTGAGAAGAGTGTGATGTGCATAATCTTCACAGCATTTATTTATTTGTTTGTTCATTTATTCGTTTGTTCATTCATTCGTTCGTTCGTTCATTTACAGTTTACAGTTTCAAGACACTGAAGTGTTCCCAAAGGAAAAATGCTTGCAACCAATTCAGACAGACGTATGTGCACATTGTAATAACTATAGGGAGAATTTCTAGGATATGTCATTTTTTTCCTGTAACCTATGTTTGAGTTTATGGGTGGGTTTGAACCCAGATTATGAGTAATCTGGTGAGAAAGGCCAGATTACTTATAAACATGTTTGAAATTGCTTTTGGGTTCAAATGTAGGTTGCAGAGAAAATGTGAAATGTCATAGAAATCCTCCCCCTAGTAATCACATTCTGTAATTTAGTCAGTCTTTGTTTCAGAGCAAATGACATTATATATGTTAGCATTATTTTAGACACAAAATGACCTCCTGTCCTGAACTGATGAGAGTACATTACAATTTTTTGTAGAGTTCCCATAATATTAAACTACATTCAAAGGTTGGCAGAAATGTACATTTCTCTTCCTGAATTTCATTATATTTTGCTATGATGCCATCCCTGCCAATTCCTATAATCACTCTCCTGTCCCCAAATTGTATGAAAAGTGACTATTAGAGTTCAGTTCAATTCATAGAAAAGGACTATTTGGTCATCTTTTGCCTTATTGATTATAACTATGACCAAGAAATCAGTATAAAGATTTGATTCCTTTTTTTCCCCCTAGGGGGAATATTTCTCAGCATTCAAGCAAGCTTCACGGCGAGAAGATGATATTGCCATTGTGACCTGTGGGATGAGAGTCCTGTTTCATGAGGGAACTGATCGCATACAGGACATTAAACTGAGCTATGGAGGAATGGCTCCGACCACCGTGCTAGCTATCAGGACATGTCAGGAGCTCATTGGAAGGTAGAGGAATGGTATTCTGACACTGCAGAATGGGGGACATTTCTTACAATGTTACCTGCAAAATGCAGTAGGTTCAAAGGAAAAGTTCTGTAGGAGAACACCTTGCTGACAGGGTTGCTTGTGTTGGGTTGCTTGTGTTGGGTGCGCTCATTTTGCGACAACGCTTTTTTCTAGCAATGTATTTGTACTGGATATGAGGACTTGTACCATATGGACTATGGGGAATGTGAAATGAGTTTGGTTTTAACTTATGGTTTGTTTCTTGGCAGGGAGTGGAAGGAAAATCTGCTGCAGGAAGCCTGCCGTGTGCTAGCTGATGAGATGAATTTGTCCCCTTCAGCCCCGGGTGGGATGGTGGATTTCCGACGAACTCTTGTGCTCAGCTTCTTCTTTAAGTTCTATCTCACTGTGCTTCAGAAATTACACAAGGAACTCAATGGCAATGTGAGTGTATCCATGGCTGTGCTGAAGGTTTAGCAGCAACTCACCGAATATGCTGAAATTGTTGAATTCTAGAGGTTCCTTTAGAAGAAGAGTGAGCAATCCCATTTTGGGATTCATGTGTGTATGTGGGTAGGTGGAGCTCTGAGGGGTTGCCAAAAAGGACTTGGTGGGCTTCATGAGCCTTTGACCACACAGTTCCTACCCTGTGCTTTAAAAACTAGGACATGAGGGAAAATATTCTTTGGAGCAGGCACTTTTGAACTCTTGGCAGAAACAAAATGATTGCCAAAATAAAGAATGCTTGGGATAACCTGGAGTCAATGGGCACTGGGCATTTAGGGTAAGTTGGGCATTGCCTCTCCTCTAACTCAGAGAACCCTCAAGCAGCCCACTTCTAGACACAGATCATAATGGAATACAACTTTAAACAGAATTCTAACATGTAGCAGCTCATGGGGACTAAGAGGGGAAACATGTACCCATCTAGCCCTTCTCCATCTAAAACTTCCCAGTGCTGAGTAGGTGGTTGCTTTTCATCCTAAATCAGCAAAAGGAAGTAAGGGGCAAATATGGGAAGGAAAAAGGGAACCACCCCTCTTCAAATAAATTGTGACATAGAAATATGGAATGCATTAATCTTTTCAACCATTCAAAGCGGGGTGCATTGAGTCTTCAGGCACAGGTGGAAATAGAATAGTTGGCATGAAATATTGGGAAGGCTTTTTAAAATGAGACATTTGGGTAAATGAAAACATTTGCCTAGACTCATTGAAACTAACATCAGGTTTTAAAAATGTATTTGCAGAATAATCTGGGTGATGTGGTACCTGAACGGTATGCAAGTGCCATTGGTTTATTTCATAAGGACCCTGCTCATAACGTGCAGCTTTACCAAGTAAGTAAATAGAATCAAATTATCAAGAGCCAAATATGATGTCTGGTGGCTGCCACCTACCTATGTGGTATTCTTGTTGCATTCTAGGAAATTAGCTATCCTCTTCCTCAGAATTTATTTTGAACAAGAACTTATTTCCACTTGTACTGTTTCTTCACTTTTTCTGCAGTTATAAATAATTCTATATTGAGTGGCTGAGATCCTGCTGCGTAGTGGTGATAACATCAGCAGTGACAAATTGCTGCTGATTGAAGACTTCCTTTGGCAATTTCAGAGTGCACACAACTTTGTCGCACTGTGTGTGAGTCATGTGCACCCTGAAATCACATTTAATCAATGGTGATTTCCCTTTAATCAGTAGTGATTGATGGCATTATCAACATCAGTCTACAGGGCTGTGCAAGAAGATTTCAGCCAATGTAACTAAAAGCATGTATACCTACTTCTTTTAACACTAGACAAAAGCTATTTTTGTTGAATCCCATGAATGTCTTAACCTGTTCATGCTCTTGTTGCTACTCTGGATTTTTAGCATCTTGGAAGAGAGAAACTTTGTTAGGGCTATTAGTGTTGATGTTTTGGGGCTTTTTGTCAGGAAGTGCCACCTGGACAATCCGTTGAAGATACTGTGGGACGACCCCTGATACATCTTTCAGCTGCCAAACAAGCAAGTGGAGAAGCAGTTTATTGTGATGACATACCTCACTTTGAGAATGAACTCTACTTAACACTAGTTACCAGCACCAAAGCCCATGCTAAGATCATGTAAGTATTGTTCCTATAGCAGAAAGAATGTTTTATCAAATACCCAAAGGCCCACCATTATGGTTGTGGGGGTAGCATCTTAGGTATCTCTTATACTGCAAGGATTTCCATTACATTCACCTTCTGACTCAGATGAATGTTCCAGAATAATAGGCAACTCACTTCCATTTTAAATCTGCAGGCATGGAAGCATGCTTGGAAGTGTTTAGCTGTTCAGCAAGGGTAGGGAACTCTTTCAACAGGAGGACCAAATTCTGTTTCAGAGATGTTCTCCATGAATCCATTTCAGTGTTGGGTCAGACCACAAGCAGAAGGATGAATCAAATACACCAGCATTTTTGAAAGTTAAAGCTCTTACCACTATGCTTCAGGAGAAGACTTTCAACATTTTAGATGGGGTGGGGGAGAGACAAAGTTGGGGAACGGTCAAACAATAGTCTCATAAGAATGGGGATGTAGCCATCTGAGGAATCAAAGATGAATGGATTTGGAGGGCCAGAGTTTTTCCCAAGGCCTGTGGTTGCTATAGAGTCTGTCTAGCTATCACAGTATTTGTGTTTCACACATATGTGTATGTAAGTTGTAAACAGCAGAGATGGACGATTCCTACAGGCTTGGAGGCCATTTTTCAGGTTGGTCAACTGCTCAGGGATCACACTTCTGAAGTGGAAGTGGCCAGATTGGAAAAGAATGTGGCCTAGTGGCCAGTGGCCAGATCTTGAAGAGTACTTTCTTCAGATACAGACCAAACAAGTTATGTACAGTATGTGACTAGGTAACATTGAGTAACCCTTTTTTCTCTGCTACCCTTTCCCCTCAGTTCCATCGACAGCACAGAGGCCCAGAATGTGCCTGGCTTTCTGTGTTTTGTCTCTGCTAAGGACATTCCTGGGAGCAATATAACTGGGATTGCCAAAGATGAGCATATCTTTGCAGAGGACACTGTAAGTAGATTTACTTTATCATTTGCATAGCAATTCCCAAGAGGTTCAGATGTGTGGTTCAGTCTTAGCAGTGATAATTAATTTATCAAATATTAGCAAAGAGTGCCTAATAAAGTGAAAAACTTCAGTATTTTCTCACCAATGCCTACTCTCAGAAGAAATTGGTGAGGGTTCTGTAGTGAATTTATGTATTTAAAAAAATACAAGAGTTTGTGGTTACATAGGAGAAAGTGTGGGGTTGTCCCTTTTTTTGCAGACCAGTTGTGGGGTTGCTGATGCCTCTGTTATGCAGCCTTTATTATCACATCAATACATCAAGAACTAAGAAGTAGAATAAAAAGCAGGGTAATTTAGGGACAGAAAATGAGATCAAGAACAAATTTGCACTTGGATCATTTGCAGTGATGTATTGCAAGTGATGATAGATCCTACGATTTTGGTTGTATTAAACCTTGTGTGGGATTAATTTCCAGTTAGACTTCTGTGTAAGGTCTGCATAGAATTACAACTTAAGTGGCACCAATCCTTAGTTGTGTGTGTTTTGCAGAATGACATCTGTGAGCACATGCATGAGTAGCGCTGAGCACTTCGTTCCTTGTAGCAGCATTTTAGTGTTATACAGCAGTCTTTCTGCATACAGAATCTTGCCCATTTTAACTGGAGGCAGGGTTCAAAGGTAATTCATCCAAAATGAAATGTTAGAGATAGCAAAGAAACAGTAATCCGAGATTCTCAGAGGTCAGTGAATAAACAAATATCTTTTGACTCCTAGGTCACGTGCGTGGGCCACATTATCGGTGGAGTATTGGCAGACACGCAGGAGCATTCTCGAAGAGCAGCTAGAGCAGTGAAAGTCACATATGAAGACCTTACTCCTATTGTCACCATTGAGGTAAGACGGTGTACAAATGTGACACTTCTCAATTCAAGTCCCAAACTCCTGAATGATTTGAGGATGCATTTGAGGGCAGCTGTTCAAGGTTCCGGCACTGTTTTTAAACTCATTAATTCAATCGTTTTAATACCAAAATTTGTTTAATTATGTTTTAATAGCATAACTTCTCATGTTTTTGTTTCTGTTTCCTTAAATCCATTGTGCTGCTCTGAGTCACCATTTTGGGATAAAAATGGGATGTAAATCAACTAAGCAGATAACTAAAATAAAAATACTATGATTCTTCATAGCTAAATCCAGTAAAAATGGCTGATATCCAGTCATAAGTTGAAAATACAGTAGGTCCACTAAATTTGGCAAGTCAACTGCTCCGTAAGTTCAATTTATTCATTGGGCCTACTCTGGTTGTGACTTACTACTGGATTTCAGCCAATCTCTCTCACTCTCATTATATATAATTTGCTGATTCTCTTAGCCTTGTATATGTAAAAGCTTCATTCAATTGCATACAACCAATGCATAATCTGCAGGGGCCTTTTGATGTCTGCAAATTGGACTTCATGATGGAAGAGAAGCTTTCATGCATAATCTTTTGCCCATGGACCTGATCCACACAGTGTATATCCCCAAGCATGAGGCCTCAGATACTCAAATCCAAACAATGGCCAGAGTTGCTTAGCTGCAGCAGCACAACTGCTTGTCCTTTTAAATAAAAGCTTGATTATTCATGTGGTGTGTTCATCCTAATGAATGGGAGATACTGCTAGATTAGATCAAATAGCAACTGGGCTCCTGAAGGCACAATGCTTGTGCAGAATAGGAAATTGCATTATATCTGTAAAGATTCTCAGTCATTCACGTGAGGTTATCTCATCTGGTAAATCGTCCAGGTGAGGTTATCTCATCTGGTAAGTCATCCAGGTGAGGTTATCTCCAGGTGAGGTTATTCTCCACACATAGTCATGGGTTGTTAACAATTGTTAACAGTGGTCTTTCTGGTGGGTGTGGTCCTGATCTTTCTGGGGACAGATGAAAGGGCAGCATTATAAATAGGAGACAGATAGGTTCTTCCGTCTGTGACACTAAACCACAGAGCAAGAAACATCCCCACCTCCACAGAAGCCAAGAAGAAGGAAGACAGATATCTGAAGACAGCCCTTAAGGCCTGTGGATATCCAAAATGGGCCTTTAACAAGGCAATGTCCCAATCTAGCAATACAATGGAACTGTCTGAGACCCAGAACTGACGGAAGAACCTGGTCATTCTTTACATGGCAGGTGTGTTGGAAAAGCTCAAAAGGATTTTTGGTAAACACCACATACCCATGCACTTCAAACCCACTAAGGCAGAGACTCGTCCACTCAAAAGACCGGACAGCAAAACGCAACAGGAGCAATATAGTAAATGTGGTCCAATGCAATGAGGAGTGTTCGGAGCTCTACATTGGAGAAACCAAACAGTCACTAAACAGGAGAATGGCCCAGCACAGGAGAGGCAATGTCTCAGGACCACAATCAGCATTGTTCCTTCATTTGAAGGACAGAAGACACTCGTTTGATGAGCAAGATCTACACATTTTGGACTGAGAAGATAGGTGGTTTGAGAGAGATGTCAGGAAGGCCATACATGTGCATATAGAAAATAAATAATCAGTTAAATTACTCAACAGGGGTGGAGGCCTTAGATACAATCTGTCTCTTATTTATCATGCTGCCCTTTCATCTGTCCCCAGACAGATCAGGACCATACCCACCAGAAAGACTACTGTTAACGACCATTAACGACCCATGACAATGGGTGGTGAAGGACTGCAGAAGTGGGATTTTCACTCACTCCCATCCTTTGGCCATCTAACAAGCCTATTCAGAACGGGGGGGGGGGGGGGGGGGTGAAACCAATGTGGAGGATCTATCGGGGGTCTCCTACCAACTCTCTTCAGATTGAAGAAGCTACTTGAATGAGTAGCAAAATGTTTCAACCTAATAAGTAAAAAGTCCAGTTGCCATAACTCAACTTCCAGGAAATTGCATTATGTGCAGCTTTTTTTTTAAAAAAAAAACCAACCCAGCATTTATAGCATGAGAAATCTGCTTTCCCTGAATTTCACCTGATCATCCTAGATTCAAAATAGGTCAGATTATGTTTATTGAGCCAACCTCAGTTAAATTACAGAAATCTGTATCAGAGAGAAAAAGTAGCTTTTGCAAGATAGTCTGTCTATGATCTTCCAATAATTTTCACAGGAAGCAATTGAGAAACAGTCATTTTTTAAGCTGGTAAGGAAGATCGAGAAAGGAAATGTCCAGAAAGGATTTGAAGAGGCTGATCATATTGTAGATGGTAAGCATTCACGTCTGTTTTCCTTATAAGACAATGTGCATTTTATGCAGTCATGGCATGAAGGATATTGTTGCTGTGGCCTTTGAAATTCTCTCACTGAAAAGAAATTAGAGATGGGCAAGACCTCTGAAATTTTGAAAATCATTTCATGATCCTAACAGTGTACTTAGAGGTTAACAACATGACAGGATGCTGCCCTTGTTGGCAGTCTGATGGGGAACAGGGTTACCCCAGAAGCTGCAATTCATTCAACAGCCTTTGCAGCCTCCAGACCCATTAAACAAACCAAGGTCCACCATGTCCAGTATTACAGATGGTATCTGTTTCTGCACATGCTTTTATGTGGTACCGTCCACTTCTTCAGACATATGCAGTGCAGTATTAGGCATATACAAGTATTGTAGAAGGGTAGAGATTCAATAAAATTAGATGGAGAAGGTGGCAATTGTATTATAAACACTGGACATTATTGGCATAAGCATCCTGTGATAAGGGTAAGTTGGAGGAGTCAGCTGTGCTGTTCTGCAGCATCATCATGAACAACTTGTCTTGCATATTACAGGCTGGCACATTGCCAGGAAAGAGTTGCTATATTTAATAAGTTATGTCAGTAATGTTGATGGCAAAAAAAATCACAGGTATTGGACAATCAGGCTAGTTCCCGGCCTAGAAGCCGGGAAACAGTTCTTTGTTCCTTTGTTTTGGTTGTGGAGATGAGTGGACCTTGCAGGCAAGTGGGCCCTTGCTGGAACAGTGGTGGCAGGCAAAGAACCAAGTAAACCAAGAAACCAAGTAAATGGTCACTTCAGGACCATTTAGAGCAGTGGTTCCCAATCTCAGACCCTCAGATATTCTTGAACTAAAACTCCCATAAACCATCACTACTAGCTGTGCTGGCAAAGATATTCGTAGTCCAAGAACATCTGGGGGCCCAAGGTTGGGTACTACTAGTCTGGAGAGATGCATGAGATACTGTTTCATTTTGTTGCTGTGTTGGTTATACTCAGAAACACTTGAAAAACTTTTACACGTTCTACCAATAAGACCAACAGTTTACACATCCTTGTGCAGTAGTTTATGGCCTCTGGAATAGTAAAATGATGAGAAAAAGTTCTATTGTGCTGAAATCCTTGTTTGGTTTGGAATGGCATTTTGTAGACTTACGAGCGATGCACAAAAAGCTGAGTCTATGAACATATGTAGAGTACTAAGAAGTCAATACTGTAGCTTGATTTAAGCCATTTTAAAGCTGAATGGAGTCAAATGGAGGGGGTGGGTAGAAAATGGGTAGTGGTGGAAGAGCTGATGATTTTCCTGTGAAGAAGGTAAGGAGACCAGGGACAAGTGTGAGTACTAAAAGATTGCCTCTGAGCATGGCAGGAAGGTGGCATGGACCAGAGTGGTGGTACAAGGTTTCATTTCCTGGGCACTCAGATTCATAGCACTCAGGAAGGGAATTTCAGGATTTGGAAGGCTTGCATCCTGTTGGGCTCATGTTGCCTCAACCCCATACCTTGGACAGAGCCTCCCACTATCCATAAAAACAATCTGTTGAGCTCAGGATGTTATGTGATTTGAAGGGCCCATCTTGACCAGTGTTTCTCAACCCCAGGGGAGATCTACATTGGTGGACAAGAGCATTTTTATCTGGAGACTCACTGCACAATTGCTGTGCCCAAAGAAGACGGAGAAATGGAGCTCTTTGTATCTACCCAGAATCTAACAAAAACCCAGGTGAGCCAATCTCTTGTGACCGATTTGATTGGAGGATGTGATGCTGCACATTTATATAAATAAAAATACGTTCAGTTGTAATAAATGTTTAAGCTTACATGTGGTTACATGTGTGTGCTTGTGATTTATATATTTATGTATTTGTTTGTTGTTCCATTTATAGCCTGTCTTTCTTTTCAGTGAGCTCAATGAAACATCTTTCATTCTCCTTTCCGATATATCCTCACAATGCTGTCAGATCAGTCAAGTTGAGGGAACTTTTTGGCCTAAGGTTATCCCATGAGTTTTCATGCCTTAGGATAGGAGTGGCAAAGTGTGACCTAAGATGTGTGTGACCTTTCCGTGTCCCTTTTATGTTTTTGGATGTCTCCAGCCCCTTCTCTTTTTTTGGCAAAAAAGTGAATTGTTGCTTCTGGAAGGTTCCAGAGGTGGTGATTGACCTTTTAAATAGGTTGAAGTCATTCCCCTCCCCACAGACTAAGCTACAGGAAGCCAGATTTAGGCTGAATGTCAGGAAAACTGTTATAGCAGTACAACAATGGAGCCAATTATCTCAGGAGGTGGTGAGCACTCCAACACTGGAGGCATTCAAGAGAAAATTGGACAACCATCTGTCAGATCTGCTTTGATTTGGATTCCTGCCCTGAGCAGGCGGTTGCAATTGATGGCCTTATAGGCCCCTTCCAACTCAATTATTCAATTATCAATGATTCTATATCAATTATCCTACACTAGATGTTACTACTTTTGTGTGTTTGCATGTGAGTATGTGATTTTGTGAAAGACTATTGTGGGAGGTCTTTGGGGAAAAAGAAAAACTCCTGGATGTATTGAAATTGCTCACCCTGGGCTTGATCCAATTTAAACCATGATTTCTCAAGTCCCAGACATTTTACATATTTCTGTTCAGAAGAAGGACACTCTCCTTGTTCTCAAAAACTCTATTGTTATCTCTAGACTGAGGTATTCTTTTCTCTGTCTTAGGACTTCGTTGCCAGTGCCTTGGGGGTCCCATCAAATCGGATTCTGGTTCGAGTGAAGAGAATGGGAGGAGGTTTTGGAGGAAAAGAGACAAGAAGCACTATTGTATCCACAGCAGTAGCAGTGGCTGCAGTTAAGTAAGTTCTAAATGAATGGGGCTTCTGTTTGGCCATCCTAGAACATTGTGTTTAGAAGCCTCCATCTGCTTGAGAAATCCAAGTGAAGGACTGGAATTCATATTTAGATCTTCTCTATGCACTTTAGGAAGATGGTTCTCCTCCACCTAAAAGTTGAAAATTCTGCTGAGAATTTGAGATGATGGTGGTTTTCTGCATTGTGGAAGAGAGCATGTTTCTCCCTTCCTTTCCCCACCATGTACATAAGCTCCTAAGTTATTCCATAGTGAACAAGGGGATTTTCTTCCTTATCTAAGATATTAACGGTACTCAGAGAAGAGTCTTCATATGCAGATCCCAAGACAATATATAACCCATGTCACTGATGTCTAGGCTACACTCTTATTCTTGGCCTCATTTTGATGTCTTCAAAGGACTGGTCGCCCAGTACGATGCATGCTGGATCGAGATGAAGATATGCTGATTTCTGGGGGAAGACATCCCTTTTTGGGACAGTACAAGGTAATAGAAGAGACTTTTTAGAACAATATCCTCCCAACAAAAGGCAAGTTAACAAATGGAGGGGGAATAGTTTGTACAAAAAAACCGTTCTGGAAGGTTCGTTCAGCACATAACCACTGAAATATCCTGCAGTAGGTATGTGCTGTCAGTTAGCTTCCAACTTGTGTCATCCATATGAATGAATGATCTGTCATTAACAGCCCTGCAACTTTTGGAAACTCAAGGCTATAACTGCCTTTTTGAATCAATCCATTTCTTATTTGGCCTTCCTTTTCTCTGTTGTCTTAAACTTTTCCTAGAATTATTGTCTTTTTCAGTGAATCTTGTCTTCTTGTATGTGCCCAAAGTACAAGAGCCTCAGTTTAGTCATGTTTTTGCTTCTAGGAAGCATTCTGGCTAGATTTGATTTAGCAGTCACTTATTTGTCTTTCTGGTGGTAAAACTCTCCTCCAACACTGTATTCCAAATGAATCTCTTTTTTTTGCCAGCTTTCTGCACTTTCCAGTTTTCACATCCAAACAGAGTAATTGGGAACAGAGAGATAATTTGTGCACTTAGTATTCCAAAAGCTTGACTGTTATTTCCTTTACAGTGGAGTCTTATATGTGTTTACTCCAATAATTTTTTAGCAAGGAATCCTATATACATAAATCCATGGATGCCCAGTGGGCAACACTAGCTGGGGCCACACTTCTTTAAAATTCAAGAGCCAAATTCAGTTTTAGAGATGTTCTCAGGGACTGCATTTCAGTGGTGACTGGGATCAAAGACTAAAGTGTGGCACCAAAAATACTGGTATATTTTAATCTAAAGCTCTTACTATCAGCTTGTAGACTTTAAGAGAGCCTTTTACAATTGGTAGAATTTTTTTTACAAAAGCTGGGAAATGATTAAACAAGCTGAGGAACCACCAAAGCATCATGGGGAATGGGGTGTGCTTTGGGCAACCCCAAGGTGCCAGATTGGGACCCGAGGAGGGATGGATTTGGCTCTGGGGTTAAGATGTTCCTTATCTTTATTGTATAATGTTGCAGCTTACATTAAAAGTTAGTCCACCCTTTCCTGTTATAAGGATGGTATGCAGTAGTGTGAAAACTTTTGAAAGGAGGAATGTGTGCTTGGTAAAATGATTCACATTACCACCCTGCCTATCTCTCCATCTTTTATTTCTTTATTTCAGCTATTTATAGACTGCTTGACTTAGTGGTAAACACTATAAGTGGTTTACAACAAAGAATAACTCATAAACCCACAACCCCCAAATTCACAAACAAACATACATGATGGTTGTTGTGGGTTTTCCGGGCACAGAGCACAGACAGAGTTCTGACTCCTGTCCTCTGAAGATGCCGGCCACAGAGACTGGCAAAACATTAGGAAGAAAAACCTTCAGAACACGGCCAAACAGCCCGGAAAACCCACAACAACCATCGGATCCCGGCTGTGAAAGCCTTCGAGAAAACATACATGATATTAAAACCAAAATCATGGCAGTAACAGGGAACACAGAACTAAATTGAATTAAACGAGGATTTCCCCCCCTACCTTATGGAGAAAATTTATATGCATTGTCTCCGATGCATTTTTGGTATCACCTGGCAGGACAAAGTTCCAAATAGAGTAGTCCTGGAACGAGCTGGAATTGTTAGCATGTATACATTACTGAAACAGCGACGTCTACATTGGCTCAGGCATGTCGTGAGAATGGCTGATGGTCAGATTCCAAAATATCTCCTGTATGGAAAATTAGTGCAGGGAAAGCGCCCCAGAGGGAGACCACAGCTGCGATACAAGGATATCTGCAAGCGGGATCTGAAGGCCTTGGGAATGGACCTCAACAGATGGGAAACCTTGACATCTGAGCATTCAGCCTGGAGGCAGGCGGAGCAGTATGGCCTCTCCCAATTTGAAGAGACACTTGTTCAGCAGGCCAAGGCAAAGAGGCAGTCCCAAAACCAGCAAAATCAGGAAGCTGGACAGGGGACAGATTGTATTTGTCTTCAGTGTGGAAGGGATTGTCTCTCTCGAATTGGCCTTCTCAGCCACACTAGACGCTGTTCCAAGACCTCTATTCAGAGCACGTTACCATAGTCTCTCAAGACTGAAGGATGCCTACTTGGACTTTATGGAGAATAAAAACACATGGAGTCATAGATGGGCTTTCTAACAACCAGCCTTTTTCCTGTGCTGCTGTGTGTTTCCTCATGCTAGCTTTCATCAAGAAGGACAAAAAGAAAAGCTGTTTTCATTGGTTTGGGGATGATTTGACTGTACATGATCTTGGCTTCTTATAGGACTGTTTTATCTCAATGCACACATGGGAAATTGTTTGGGGGTGGGGAATAGTTATGTAGAAATGCATTTCAGATGGAAGACATCTAGACTAGCCACAAGCATTCTCCATGTACAGGGCATTTTGAAAGTGTGTTCTAGCAAACAGTCTTCACTATTTGTTTTTTTCCAGTGGATCTTAAAAAGACACAATTCTTGTGAGGAAGGATGAAAGCTCAGTGATAAAGCATTCACTTCGCACATACGATATCTTAAGGCTTCTCCACACAGTACTGGGGGAAAGTCCTCTGTAAAATAGATAGCATTAAGAGAGTGGTCCCTCTGGATTACCTCACCATCTGAGCCATTTGGTTCTGCTTGGGGGGATGATGGGTATTGTAGTCCAGCACAGGTGAGGGCAAACTTGCTGAGGATAAAATTATTAAATAGCTATTACCATCTTGTTGGCAGGTCTTATTTCTATCATCCAGAAAAGTCAGTGTACAGAAAATCAAAACATCTGGAACTGGAAAGGTTGAAATTTCTGAACTTAATCACTTCTCCCGTATCTCTCCTAGGTTGGCTTCAAGAAGAATGGAAAGATTACTAGTCTAGAAGTATCATATTACAGCAATGGAGGGAATTCAGCTGATCTGTCTCATGGAGTAAGTTAAGCAAACATTCCAGTCTGTTTCCTTAATGTGCAGGTGTAAGAACAGGCAAGATGTTGAGCTGCATAGATAAAATGGAAAGACGTGAAATAAGAACAATACTTTCAGCTAAAACAAAAGTAGTGATGATTAGTAAATTATGTGTATGCTGTCAAGGATTTAGGTTTATTGATGATGCAATAGATACTTGCACAATTTCTTGTGCAGTACAAAAATGTTTGTCAATGGAAAATATTATACACTGCTGAGTGAATTTTGCACTTACAAAAGAGCAAAAAGACTAGTGGGGCTTTTTGGGGAGGGAGTATTGGTAGCATTTGTGAAGAAAGTAGTAGTTTTCGGCAAAATTTGTATTTGCATAGAAAACTTGCATTTTGTGCATAATGCAAGGTTTTGTGCAAAAATACTTCTGCAAATATTTTAAAAATCTTTCAAAAAGTACTAAATATGAAAAATGCACAGAAACTGTTCTCTGATAGAGTGAAAGCTTTAGAAATGTCTCATTATCACTTCTGATTAGTGAAGAGTTGTATTCCCAGTTGGTACAGGCAGCTTGGGGCCAAATTCTGGTGTAAAAAAATTTCTCATACATACCAGCAATTCATCAGTATTTCTTCTTCTTCCTTTTTTTTTTTTTTTGGTGGATTGTCTGTTGCATGATTGATTGGACAACCATTGTGTTATCAGTCATGCAATAGGAACCTCACCAAAGGAGGACTGACTTGCACAATTATCATTCCATACATGTTTTTCACCAGCAAGATCCTGGCCGTAGAAATGTGAAGGACTTGAAGCTGAAGTTGATGAAACTCCAGGATCATTTGGCTCCCAAATATTAGTGACATGAATGAACAACACAAGTACATGGAAATCCAAAAATCCACATTAGGCTAAACAGCATATTTAAGCATAAGAATGCCCAATAAATGCAGATGATGATGATGATATAAGGGCTAAACTGAAATGGGGATGCTATGTTGTGAGCATTTTACCTTCTTAAAAATTACATATGCACACATCTTGCACCATGTTTTCATAACTTTGAGGGAAGACTCAAGAAGCTTCATACTGAGGCATAATTCCTGTCCTGAAATGTGAGGGTGGTTTTTCCTGCCTCTATTCCCAGTAGGCATTTGATGGCTTGTTGCACAGTTATGCAAATGGTGCAACTTTTAGATGTGAATTGCTATAAGTTAAGAAATCTCCATAGATGTACTGTTGCATACTGAGTTGCACAACTTGGCGTGCAAGAGATAATGTCTATGATATATCTTAATTTACAGCAATTTGTAATGGTGTTTATGTAACTGCACAACAGGAGTTCAGCTGAAGTGGCATGCTGTGATACCGTTTCATTGTTTCTAAGCAATTTGTTTGTGTATATAAAATATTATTGTCTGGGGGATACAAGTGGGGACTATTGCATTGTTTGATATAAAATTTCAACAATGCGTTAACCTGCTGTTTCAGTGAAGCAGTCAAACAAAATGAGTGTCAGGAACACATATTTACTATCATTACTAATATGTAAGTGTAAAGATATATTTTTATGATTGGTATCTGAATGCATAATAGGCCAATTATTGATTTGTGCTGCAACTCATGATTGTAAGATCAGAAAAAGTAACCTCTGCAGACAATTATGGAAGGAGATGTTTGATTTGTGCTGTGCTTGTTGGTCGCTAGGTCATGGACAGAGCTATCCTTCACATGGACAATTCATACAACATTCCAAACATCAGAGGCATAGGGAAAGTCTGCAGAACAAACCTGTCCTCCAACACAGCATTCCGTGGGTTTGGGGGTCCCCAGGGGATGATGGTTACAGAGTGCTGGATGAGTGACGTTGCCTTGACATGTGGGCTTCCTGCAGAAGAGGTGGGTCGTCACTGAGATGTGATTCCATAAACCCTGCTATTTCTGTTAAAAATGTGTCTTCCAGTGAACTGATTTGTATTAAAGCAACATAAGTAATCTTTTGCACAGAGGTTTAGAAACTCAGTCCATACAGAGCTCTCAGAGGCTCCAGTCAAAAACTTTCCCCAAACCCAGTTTTTGACTGGGCAAGTACTTGGAAAGCAGTATATTTTTGTGCTTGTTTCCTTTGAAAAACATGATCTCAGCATGATACTTGGTGTCAAGAGTATTTAGAATACCGTAGTATGCTATTAAAATAGTTTGGTTAACCTATCAGAGAGACGTTTGAAGTGTTAATGAAAGCTGTTCTTCTGCCCTTTGCTTTGAGAAGGTGCGAAAGCTCAATCTCTATAATGAAGGAGATCGGACTCATTTCAATCAAAAGCTAGAAGGAGTCACCTTGCGAAGATGCTGGGATGAGTGCCTGAAAACCTCAGACTATCACTCCAGAAGGAAACTCATTGATGAGTTCAACAGGTTTGTTTGCTTGCTTATTTATTTATTTATTTATTTATTTATTTATTTATTTATTACCCCGCCTTTCTCCAAGGTGGCTTACATCAGTAAAAGACAATATTTAAAGCTAAAAACAATGAGTATACAAAGGCGGCTTACAATAGCATTAAAGATACCAAGAAAAACAATAAAACAAGGAAGGCATCACACATATGTGCCTGAGCCGGCTAATGGATACAAGGAGTTGCCATCCATAACTTTCCCAAGATCTGGTCTGATTCAGGGGAGTTTCTATTGAGAAGGGATGAGATGTTGACCCTGTTCTATTCTCCCAGGCAGAACCGCTGGAAGAAGAGAGGCATGGACATTATTCCAACCAAATTTGGAATCAGCTTCACAGTTCCCTTTCTCAACCAGGTTGGCATGCTCTCTTAATTATTTGTTGTTTAGTCAGTTTGACTTCATCTTCATAGGGAATGCTGAGGTTAACTAGTGGCAATTCATCACAGCAATTTATGCCATTGCACTTGTGTCAGGGTAAAGAAACAACAGAATTTTAACCAAAGAGTTATTGGTATAATAAGCAACAAGTTCCTAGTTACTTTCTAAAGTTACTTTTAAATGGTATTTTAAGAGCCATGTTGCGAGGAATTCTTCAACATTTCTGGAATTTTCCTGTCATTTACCATTTATGCCATTTTCTTATCCTAAGGTTTAATACCACCCCCCACTCCCCGGTAATGAAAAGTAATAAGCAACACAAGCTACTTTAGAATATGACTACTTAAATACTATAATGGGAACAAAATACTTTTAAGAAGTAACTTTCCAAGCTCTTGTTGAAGGTGATCAGCCAAAGACATGATGCTTCCAGGGATAAAGGACAAGATAATGTCCAGAGAAGGGAAATATTTGGATTGATTGTAGCTCTCAGAACTCAGCAGTCAGTGTGGCCTGTGGTCTAAAACCCAAATATTTCCTATCCATGGTGATGTGCCCCTGCATTCCACATATGGAAGCAGCAAGATGTGTAGTTAAATCTTACTTCAGCACTGGAACAGCATCAACCACAGCATGTAAGGGGTTCAGGCTGGATTAAGTGGGGTGCAGGGGAGGGGGGGTAAGGCACACACTGTTCTCCTTTCTTGAACCACTGCCTGAGGAGCTCTGAGGTGCTGCCTCCTTCTGTATATGGTATATATGGTATGTATATGGTATGTATGTGCCTCTCACATACATTCACTGACTATGTAACAAGGGTTAGTAGCTGTCACTTTTGTATGAGGTACTATGCACTCAAAGGCCCATGTGCTAATAATGGCATGGTTTTTTTAGTGTATCCTTCTACGGTCCAATAAATGTGAAACAACTTGTGTTGCTCCAGAAACTGGTATGGTAGTGCAATCGTTAGACAATGGGGGTGCATTTTGTATATGCATATATTGAAGAAAATTGATTGTGCCTGGAATATCAACTGTAAAGAGTGCCCTGGAGATGACTTCCAGGGAAAGCTTTGTTGTTCTGTGTGGACAAAAACAACACAGAATTTTGTGGCACCTGAAAGAAAAGGTTTGATTGGCAAAAGGTTTCATGGACCAATTTTTCATTGAAGACAGGTATGCCTCTGAAGGAACGGGCTGCAGCATTTGAAAATTTATGCCAAATAAATCTTGTTGGTCTTTGCCACCGGACTCGTCATTATTTTTCCAAGAAATGATGCATTGAATAGTTGGAAAATCTCTCTATTTTCTATGCTAGGCTGGTGCCCTGGTACATGTGTATACAGATGGTTCAGTGTTGCTGACGCATGGTGGGACTGAAATGGGCCAGGGCCTGCACACCAAGATGATCCAGGTAAATTAGGAGTGCATATGTGATAGGCTGCTGCTATAACAAATGCTTTTAAAAATAAACACCATCCTTTTTTCACTAGATTTTTATAACATGATTGTCTACGATCCAGCAAGCCCATTCATATAAAGGGATCACATGCTTAAAATAGGAAGGACTGTGGCTTAGATTTGGGTCTTTTCATGAGCTGATGCTGCCACCTCCAGCATCTCTCTTTCCTCATGGAAGCTGCTTTGGGTTTTTGAGGGGTGCTGAGTAGGGCTGCTTTTTATTAAAAAGGGAAGAAAAGGGGAGCAATCTATTTTCACCTAAATTCTTTTTTCCTTTGGGCTGTGCTATTTAAATGCCTCCAGACAAAACAGGAAAATCATAACAATGAGAATAATTAATTGAATGTATGCCTAAAACATTCATTTTTGTTCGGTCTGCCATTTAGATACTTGAAGATAACCATTGTTTTCTGCATAATAGCAGTTACTTTAAAAACTGTTTCTAGAGCCCTACTAGTTTTTAAAATGCGGTCTTAAACATATTGCAGTTCATTTCACATCCATTCTGTTTTGTATGCAAATGGATACCTTCTCACAACTGATGAGGAATATGTAATAAAAATGCATATTCTGATTATCTTTGCAGCTATAAATCAGAGCACTAGGAAGCAGCTTATTCCATAATTACATAATTGAAGAACACAACTTCAATTATGACGTGGTTCAGAAAATGTTGGGATTTCTGGGCTTAGAATATGAAGAAATAGTTAAATCCTACAAACATGAGCAATAAAGACGGCAGTAAAGTTCACTATTGTACATTGTCTCTTTGTAGGTGGCCAGCAGAAGTCTGGGGGTACCGACTTCAAAGATCTATATCAGTGAGACAAGCACCAATACCGTGCCCAACACGTCTCCAACTGCTGCTTCTGTCAGTGCCGATATCAATGGGATGGCTGTTTCAGTAAGGAACATTACTTATGTACTATGCTATCATATGAATGTAATGTATATTCACAAATCTTTTCATCTTTGGTTTTTAAAAAATGACATCTTCATACATTAGGACACCTGACTGAAAAGTGGTGTACTCAGCTGCTGAAGGATTTTTAGTTTGTACAACTGAGACAAAAGACCAGCACCTTTTTCATTAGCAACAGCATTGAGGGTGGGGTGGGGGGAACACTGGGCCAAGTCATTTTACCTGCTTATGCTGGCATGGTACATATGTTTTCACCTTAAAAAGAGAATCCAGCAAATGTAATGACAACCTGCTGGTATAGAAAAGGCTGTGTGTCTGATGTATTGCTGTTTTGTATTCTTTCTCCAGAATGCTTGTCAGACTATCCTAAAGAGATTGGAACCCATCAAAGCTGCCAACCCAAAAGGATCCTGGGAAGACTGGGTATGTTCGCATCTACTAAACTTTATTGATGGGATGTCAGCTGTGAATTTGGTGCCATAATTAAATTATCAGTGGTCAATCCATGTGTTCTTGAGTGGCTGGAACTTAAGGTGTTATAGAGGTCTGACTGACATTCTAGCAGCCTTCTCAGCTATGCTATATGCCCAAGAGAGAGAGGGAGTTTTGTAGATCATCATGAGAAACTTGAGATTACCATATACAAGGTGCAATTGCTGCAACTCTGAATTGTAATGACTTCCAGAACCGTGAATCTAGGCAGTGTTCTTTCTGGTGACTTCCCCATCTCTAGTCTCTGTCCTGCCTTACCTTTGCACCAGCATTATCCTGTTCTGGCATCCTACAGTGGGATTTCAGGGAACTGATATTGGCAAATATGTCACTGCTGTGCTGAACTCTGTTGCAGAATAAGGTTTTTCTAGTACAAAGTCAGGTTCTCCATACACTTGAGTTAGCAAGCATAGAAAAGAGTTGTGTGGGAACAGGAAGGTCCTAAAATGCTTGTATGTTATCTCCCAGGATTTTTAGTGAAAAACCTCTTACGACAGAAGATCGTACTTTATAGTTATCTTTTATGCAAGCTTTGTCCATGTGGAGCATTTGTTCCTTCCCACTTTACGCTGGTTGGTGTCAGTGCCACTTAAGCACAGATTTCACTGGGATTTATGTCCACACTACTCTACTTCTCTGATATCAGATCAGCATTTATTTAAGTAATGGATTAAAAATGTTTCCAAACTCTTGAAGAAACCTTGTAAGAAACCCTTTATGGCCCTTTAAAAACATATTTGTCTGTTTTGTCTGTTGGACCTTCTTTTCTTTTCTTTTCTTTAGTAGGTTAGAGCTAAGTTGAGAGGTCCTAAGGAAAGCAGGCTGACACAATTCTGGCTGATAATTCATCTGAAAAATCAATGGCCTTCCAAAGCCACTGTTTTCAAAACCCTAGAAATGATCTTCTGCTAGAGTTTTATGCTGGATTTTTAAGCTTCTTTAAGTGGAATAGGCCTGAATTGGTTTTTGCCACCTGAACTTTGCTGGCTGTACAAAGTGGGGCACCACACCCTCGACTTTCTGAAGATGATTTTTAAAAAGCATGGGAAAACAGGGGTGGTTTTTTGTTGCACTTTATCACTGTCATTACTGGTGTAAGCTTTGTGTTGTCTAGATAGCGGGGAAAGTGCCACATAAAATGCAACAAATGCTCCGTATGAGTCCCCAACTGGACAGTATGGTGTAGGCTATGCAGATTAGCAACATTTCCACCACCATGGGCCACATGCAAAAGTGGATCAGGGATCCACATACACATGTGCATATATGCATGCACACATAGTCATCTTTTTTGTTCCCCATCAGCTTTCTGGGAGGAAAAAGAGGCTTTAATCTTATCTCCCCGCACCAAATCCAGTCTCTTCTTTTTGTTCTGCCTGCTCTTACATGTCCTTTCCCCCAGATTCTAAGATAATTATCTGTATAAAATAGCAAATTGGATGCCTGTAGAAACCCGATTGTGCTGGTAAGGCAGCTACATGGTGATAATTCTTGGTGCACTCTTTTCCTCAACTCATTATCTTGACAGCCCACCAAACTCCTGCTGTTTGGCTGCCTGGGGAGAGCCAGATAACTCTGGGGAAGGGAATATAGGGTGGCTGGAGGTAGGTGTAGGTGGCATTTGGGGACCGTGGCAGAAGTGGGCAAACATGGTAGTTACACGGGTGGCCTTTGCAGGTCCTATATGTAGATCCTATGACCCACGGAATGTCCATCCTCTGCTAAGGGAAATGTAATCTTCTGTGTGCAGTTCTGTTGATGGTGATTCCCCTTTTGAACAAGGGTGGGGTTCAGTTATTTATAATAAATCCATTTATTTTTTATCTTTTTCATGAAACTTTACAAGTATTCTGTCATTCAAGAGCCCTCGCTTTAAAAAAAAATCTTTTTTTTTAAATCAGGTGTTAACAGCCTACCAGAGTTGTGTCAGTCTGTCAGCAACTGGATTTTATAGGTGAGTCAGCAAAGCAGGCAGGTGGCCTTATAAAAGTGGTTGTAAGTGCTCTGGGCATTTGGGTGCTTTTTCTGCTGTTCTTACTGCTGAAGTAATTTTAAGTGTTTAGACATGTATTAATAATAAAATACATGATCCATAATCTCTTGCACAAAGGCTGTGTTTTGTAAACATGATAGATTGGCTAAGATCTTGTAGTTTTGAAGTTTCAGCCTTCAGTCTCTACATGGCCCATGATGAAATGAAGCTTTTATTTTATGAGTATAGCTAAAAGGATTGTTAAACAGGTTTCACAATTATTTATTTATTTATTAGTTATTTATGCAAGGGTTTATATTCTTTACTGGGCTTGGGTACATTGCTCTGTTTTAAGGCACTGTAAATTCAGAATTCGGTGTGGCCTGCAAGTTTTGGCAGAGCTTAATCTGTATTACGTGCCTATTAAGATTTATCAAAGTTTAATTTCAATCAGACACAAATCCAGGACCTTAAGTTCTGCTTTGATTTAGTTACTCAGATTCTGCCAGATCTAGCAAGTTCATTTACACATTTTGGGTGTTGCATCCAAATCAAAGAAGCAGCAGCTGGTCTGCCTGCCATTTTGGATGTATTAGTATATGGTTTTTTTAATTACGTATAATACTTACATACTACTTTTCAGCCCTCCAAATAGAGGACACATACCTTCACGTAACAGACTGTCCTCTCTAAAGTAGGATAGATGGCCACCCTATTAACTGTTTTGAGGTGGCTCATAAGAATATAAGATGAGCCATACTGGATCAGGGCAAGACTGATGTGGCCCAGCATTGTATTTGCACAATGGCCAACCTGTTGCTTGCTTGAAAGTCCATCAGCAGGATGTGATAGCAACTGCACTGCCCTTCTGTGATTCCTGCTCTTTTAATTTGCTTTGCAAGAACGTGGTGGTTTTAACACTTCAACTATTTGGAGCTGAGGACACAAATGAGGAGACAACATGGAAGTTGTTACTTTTCTTCTGGGTCCCTTCAGGAATTTTGGCATACAACTACCATCAGTGGCTGCCAGCATAGCAACTGGTTGAGGCTGGGTAATGGGTGGTTAAGGCTAAAAATATATAGAGGGTCCCAGGCTGAAGAAAGCTGCATTAGGAGCAATATGGACAAAATCTGCTGTGGAAAATAAGAGATAAAATGGAGAGGGAAGAGAATGTAAATTGGGCAGAAACTGGCACAGTGTGTCAATATAGTTCCCTTGCTCATTGCAAAATTGGTTATAATGGTCCAAATGATAAATGATAGAAATCTTAACTTTGATGAAATGATAAAATCCCTGATTTAATCCTTTCCTCTCTTTTCTTTTCTTTCTTAAGAATTCCTGGCCTTGACTACGACTTTGAAAAGAATGAAGGAACAGCCTTCTTCTACTTCTCTTATGGTGTTGCTTGTTCTGAAGTTGAGATAGACTGTCTTACAGGTGACCACAAGGTAAGCAGGTGAGGAAATCACTTAAAGCAAAGGTGGGCAATGTGAGGCCCATGGGCCATGTGGTGCATCCAGGACTCAAAATGCACTCTAGGCCCCTGTAGCCCTTCAGCTCCTCCTAGTCCAAGTTTTTGCATTTTGGAGGGCTCAAAAGTGCCTTTGTGCGCTCTGTGTGGCATGGAGACAATGTTCTTATTGCCCTTTGCCCCACCTTTGTTTTTTGTGTGTTTTTTTTAATGCAGTCACTAGAGTGGCTTTTTTTGGTTGTTGTTTTTTTTAAACATCATTTTTGTAAGCTTTTTTTGTTGAGGGGAGAATGGGAGTTGTGGGAGTAGTCCTCTAAGGTCCAGATATGGGTACATGTGGACATCTGGAGGTTGCTCATTATTACTTAAAGTTACCCACTGATATTTGTTTTTGAATGCTTTGTAATAATTTGTGCATATCTGAGAGGAAGTTTTTTCCCCAATCAAGCTTTGCATACTTGAGGAAAACTCTGTCTCTTCCTGTGTGTACCCATTATTTAATTATTTATATAATTATTTATATAGTTAGGCAGATTGCACACCTCCCGCCCTACTTAGACAGGAAATCCGTCATGTGTTGGTAATCTTGAAGACTGACTATTGCAATGCTCTCTGTGTGGTGCTACCCTTGAAGGCAGTATCCTTGAAGGAACCAGGTGCAAAATGTGAAAGGAGGAGACAGAGATGGTGCTTCTCTCGCTTATTTGCTGCCTACTTGTTTTCATGGCATGGCCACATCTCAGCTAGGTATCTGGATAATGCCTGACTTCTGATGTCCTTAAGTGGCCACCTTTCCCACAATGCCTTGGCTTTGAGGACCCCTGAAGTCAGGTACACAGGAAGAGACAGAGAAGTTAGGAGTTCTACTTAAGTATGCAAGGCTTGAGTGGGAAAATAATTTCCACAGCAAATGAGCACAAGAAATGGCTACCCTGGGAAAGCAGCAATTAAGAAAAAGTGCAACTGTGCACACAATAGGAGGTTGTGAGGGAGTTGGGGAATAAGATACTGGCCAATTAAATTAAAAGCACAAATTTTAAACCCATCAATAAAGGAAATGTCTCATACACTTGATAAAAAATCTTCTTCTTCGGCATCATGGTCAGTCATTCAAAGACCACAGGTATAAAACGGGAAGTGTCTGCTGGTTGAAGGACAATAAAGTAATGGCCAGTCCATTCTCCCTCGTTAGGGAGTTGGAGAGCATGACAACCATCACCAAGAAAGCCAACTCTACAGACAAAGAACCCTAAGAAGGGAGTTCAGTAATTAGCACCTGGAAAGCAGACTGAGCAGGTATGACAGTCTCATGGTCGCCAATTTGTTCACTTCCATCTGTACATATCAGTTAGCACATGGACATTCTGTGATGGCATTTCCTCTTTTTGGTCCTCTTTTCTGACCATGGCCATGTCTAGTCTCAGACAAATTTGTGCATTCATGCTTTGGTGGAGGTTTGACCTGTAAAGTTCCAGCTGTTTGCCACAGTGCAACACCTGCTAGAAAACATAGGACATGCAAGGTCAAAAGAGAATCTAGATAATTATACAAGACAAGCTCTGAACTTATTCTGTCTTTGTTTCTTCCAATGTCTAGAATCTTCGCACAGACATTGTGATGGATGTTGGCAACAGCCTGAACCCAGCAATAGACATTGGGCAGGTAAGCAATACAACTGAGCTGTGCTGTCTGGAAATGAAGCGGATGCTTCGTTCAATTTAATTTTGAGTTGGTTGTTGTAGGTTTTTCGGGCTGTTTGGCCATGTTCTGGAGGTTTTTCTTCCTAACGTTTTGCCAGTCTCTGTAGCAAGCATCTTCAGAGGACAGGAGTAAGAACTCTGTCTGTGTTCTGGTGTAGTGTGTGGGATAGTTGAGTGTTTGTGGCTGTGGGATCAGCTTTTTGTCCTTTTCAGGAGATTGGGTGATTATGGTGATCAGGGTGTTTTTTGTTATTGGTGTATTGTTGTGATAAGGGGGATATGATATGTTACTGTGATTGATGGGTGTCATTAGCTAGTTTTTTGTGTACAGTGATCACCGGTCCTTGTGGCTGGGTAGAGTTCATTTTGCAGGCTGTATTTTTCAGTGCTGGAATCTAGGCTTTGTTGAGTTTTAGACCTTCTTCTTTTTTGTTGAAGCTCTGCTGGTGTTTGTGGATTTCAATGGCTTCCCTGTGCAGTCTAACATAATGATTGCTGGTGTTGTCCAGTACTTCTATGTTTTGGAATAGGATTTCATGTCCAGCTTGTTTCAGGGCATGTTCAGCTACTGCCGATTTTTCCGGTTGTTTTAGTCTGCAGCGTCTTTCATGTTCTTTGATTATGGTGTGGATGCTGCGTTTTGTGGTTCCAATATATACCTGGCCACAACTGCAAGGTATCCGGTATACTCCTGCAGTGGTGAGGGGGTCCCTTTTGTCCTTTGCTGACCGTAACTTTTGTTGTATTTTTGTGGTGGGCCTGAATACTGTTTGTAGGTTGTGTTTTTTCAAAAGTTTCCCCATGCGGTCCGTGACCCCTTTGATGTATGGCAGAAATACTTTATTTGTGGGTGGCTGTTTTTCTTCTTCAGTTTGGTGCTGTTTTCTCGGTTTGATGGCTCTTGTGATTTCATTTTTGGAATAGCCATTTGCCTGTAGGGCCCAATTCAGATGGTTAAGTTCGGTGCTGAGAAACTGAGCTTCACAGTTTCGATTTGCACGGTCTACCAGTGTTTCGATTATGCCTCTTTTTTGTCGTGGGTGGTGGTTGGAGTTTTTGTGTAGGTACCGGTCTGTGTGGGTGGGTTTTCTGTAGACCTTGTGTCCCAATAGGATGTCAGGTTTGCGTATGACCATGACATCTAAGAAAGGGAGTTGGCCCTCTATTTCTTTTTCCATTGTGAATTGTATATTTGGGTGGGTGCTATTGAGATGGTTTAGAAATTCTTCCAGTTTTTCTTCACCATGGCTCCAAATTGCAAAGGTGTCATCCACGTATTGGAACCAGACTGTGGGCGTGAAGGGTGCCGAAGCCAGGGCCTGTTTTTTGAAATGTTCCATGTGGAAGGTAGCTGGTCATTAGGCAATGTTGGAAAAGGGCTGTGATGTCTTCTGGAAAGATCTGCTGGATGAGTGTCAGAGTGTCCTTTGTTTGTACCTTGGTGAATAGGGATAATTTTAGTTGTTTAAATTGTATTGATTAATTTATGCATTATTTTGTTATTGTACGGTCTGTTTTATTGTGCTGTTTGAACCACCCAGAGTGGCCTGGGTTGCCAGATGGGCGGTATACAAATCAAATAAAATCAATCAATCAATCAATAAATGCACATGCAAGCAAACTGATTAAGTTGATCCATGAGCAGCAACAGGCCTGATAAACAACAGTAGTAAAATGAATTATTTTGGTAGAAGAGATTGTTAAATTATTTGTAGCTTAGGTTTGCTCATCACGTTTTTGTCACCAGATACATTTCTGTGCCCCAGATTGGGGGAGGGATAAAAAACATTGAGAGAGGGCAAGGCCCATTCTCTCAAAAATAAAAGAAAATTAAATTTAAAAAAGAATATGGCTTGGTTTTGGTTTACTTTTGCAGGTAGAAGGAGCGTTTGTCCAAGGAGTAGGGCTCTTTACTCTAGAGGAGCTGCGCTATTCCCCAGAAGGCAACTTGTACACCCGGGGTCCAGGAATGTACAAAATCCCTGCTTTTGGTGACATACCGGCGGAGTTCCACGTGTCGCTTCTACGGGACTGTCCAAACAGCAAAGCCATTTATTCTTCCAAGGTAAATGTATCACAGAGAGACAGAGCTCTCCCACAGATGTTGTACATTCCAGCTCAAAATAAACAGCAGTGAGGATGGGGTGATGGACAGTGCACAGACCAATTCATGTCCACAATTCTTTGATTCTATATTTATAGATGAAACAATGCTTCACATACCTATAGACTAGGGTTGCCAGGTCAGCAGCATCCCACTCTCCAAGGTTTCAGAGCTGAAGCTTTAGACCCGGGGGACATGCCTGTGTGATGTCACAGAAACTGAGCCTAAAGCAACCGCTGCCAACGGTTTGTGATTGTGTGAAGGAATTATGGTTTATGGAGTTAACACCAAGTCTGCAACGTCTGTAAAGTGGTTAAAGGGTTAACATCAAGTTTGTAAAATCTGTAAAGTGCTCGTGCTGAACAGCCCTGTATAACAACGGCATACCATCTCAAGATAAGAAAGTTCAAGAAGACATCCTGAGCTTGGCATGGGTGGGGAATGTTTTGTTGATGAATACCAGTTGCACCTGGAACATGGTTAATTAGCCTTGGCTGGTGCAGCTAAAACCAATTAAAAGCTGCCCACTGATTGGTGGACTGCGGGATGATGGGATTTAAGGGAGATGGCTAGTTAACTTAGTTTCACCTTCCATCCTGGAACAGCATCATGACTTAGCAAGATCATTATGTGCTTAAGCTACCTGTGAGGAAGAACTCTGTACATGCTTGTGAGTCTGCCTTCCAGAGCCTTGGAAGAGATGGGCAGGCTGCAGGCTGTAATGCTCTGTGGGAAGCAAGTATGTTGCAAAAATGCATTTGGATCAAGTAGCAAAATTCAGTGTAATCTACAGTATGTCAAGATGAACCCCCAAACCAGATCAGGGTTGCCTGATTAGCAACATCCCATTCCCTGAGATTTCAGTGTCAAAGTCTGAGGTGTGCAACCCTGATAACAAACAGGTCCAAACATTGCTCCTCAAACACTTTCATGTTCAGGATGTTGGGAATGTGGGGTCTCCTTTTCATTGCTTAGACCAGACTGCAGGACAGAGTCAGCTACCTTGTTTTAGCTTGTGTATAGCATGTGACGTAAGCAGGACTAGCTCTGTGCTGAATCATGGCTTTATTCCTGTAGCTCACCTGCTTTCTTTTTGTCTCTGTATTTCAGCTGATCTCTCTAAGTCCATGTCTTTCACCTTTTTTTTTAAACTTCTATTCATTCTGCTTGTCTTTCTCCTTCCCGATAAAATGTAAAATAGAAAAGCAACAGAGCCTGGAAAAATTACATTTTTGGACTATGACTCGAAGAATCTCCTAGTCCGTGCTGGTTGACAGAATTCAGGGAGCTGCAGTCCAAAAGTGTGACTCTGTGCAAACTCTGACTCTGGATCACAAAAACCCAGTAGCTGAGCACTAATGGAATACATGGATATGCTTCATCTTTACATAGTACTGCTCTCCAGTGGTTTGAATATGAACTGCTTAACTATGCTTCATAGATGCTTTTCTAGCATGGCAAACACTTTTTATCTATTCTTAAATCCTTTAGCAGCTTTTCTTAGAAAAGCAATGTTCTCAAGTAATGTACTTGTTTCACTGGTTTTACTGATAACATCACAAGTGCTTCATTTAACTGGAATTAAGCTATATCTCCTGGTGCCATTGTAGACCTTTTCACACACAATCCTTAGCAAACATTGTCCATCAACTGATGAACATTTCCCAGTCCTTGGTATTGGCTATAGGTGAACCATACTGTAAGCATTTTCCCTTTAAGCTGTGCATCAAGAAGTGGTTGGCAGAAAATCTGATTCTCTTTTCTGTGTGCAGGCTGTTGGTGAACCTCCCTTATTCCTGTCAGCCTCTGTGTTTTATGCCATTAAAGACGCCATCGCATCTGCCCGGGAGGAATCAGGACTAAAAGGCCCATTCAGATTAGACAGCCCAGCCACCCCAGAGAGAATACGCAATGCTTGTGTTGATATCTTCACTAAAATGGTAGGTTAATTTATCTCATCTTTGATTATTAACATTCAGTTATCCACAAGGTTAATAGGAACCAGGGCTTAGGGCGGAACCTCTTTTAATTTGTAAGGGTTTTACCAAACATGAGGAAATAAAAACAACAGCGCTTAAGATCTGTATTAAGGCTGTGGCCTGCTGTGGTGAAATCCTAAATTCTGAGCTGAAACTGAGTTATTTGGAGCAATCCAAGGGTAACTCTGGTTTTGTTAAGAAGCACCTTGGGGTAGTGCCAAAATGCTCTGGAAAAACTGGGGATGTTGAAGGTTTTTTTTAAAAAAATCAATACAAAGATGTGAATAAAATGGAAAAAGGCAAAGAGAAATTAAAAGGGGCAAATAAAGGTTCCGTAACAATGTACAATGAAGATGCTGAAGTGCTGTGAGATGATGAAAAGGGGGAGAGCTGCATTTGTTCACTGACAGTTTCACTCCACAGTGTAGGGAAAGGATCTGAGCAGCACTGTCAGTGTGTGCATATGGATCCCTGTGAGAGGCACTTGAACTTTATATTGTCTTGCATTTTGTGTTTCTGGTAATTTTCTTTTAAATGCTAGTTAGACCAGGATAGGTCCTGCATTGACATCCACAGATTTACTTTCACTTTGACTTCCAACAGGATTAAGTGTTCCTGCATAACTTTGTTGGGCACTTATGTTTTTATAAAGGCTTTCAGTGACTAGACTTACATCTGAAAAGAGAAGTGAATCCTCTATATGAGGTCAACCATACAGCTAGGTTTTGGACCTTTGCAAGAACCCTTTGAGTTATGGCCATTTGAGCTTCCCTATTCAGATAAATAGGAGGTACAGAGATTTGCATTTCTAAATCATGTTGTGGATTCAGAGTTTGGAGCAGATCAGAGATGATCCGGATCATTCTGAACTGAATTGGACCCTGATCCAAAGCACTGATCTTGCATGCAAAGTGAATGAAGGGACTCCTGAGGAATTCTAATTTGTATAGTACTTTGAATTCATTCAGAGTGCATGGGCATCATCTAAGGACAATCCTTGTAACAATCCTATTAGGTGTTGTCTGTTATTGTCCATAGTGCAGATAGGTAGACTGGGGCCATGAGAGAATAACTTGCTGAAGGGCACCTAGTGTGTTCATGGCAGAGGTGAAATCCAAGCCAGGGATCTCAGATTTTGCAGTACTTTGACCTCAATGTATTGAATTTTGTGGAAAGGTTTCTAGACACAGACAGACAGATGATGAGGGTTGCCAAAACAGCAATTAATTCATTTCTCTTCTTTTTTCATTTCATATTTTTTCCGTGCTTCTCAGTTTTTCTACCTTCTGGCTCACTTCCATAATTTTTATTGGTGAAGCCACACTCTTAAAGAAGAAATGGATTATTGTGTCCATGCTAATTTTTGTTCATTATATGCACTATAAGACCTTTAAATATTGTGAGCTCATTGTACTTGGATGAATTTATATGTAAATCATCAGCCTCTATAAAGGGCATCTCCAAAGTGGCCAGCACCTTGTCACAACATGTGATCCATTGTCTGTATTTAGTGTTGTGAGTGCACATGACAAATATTAAAGCTTCTGTTGATGTTGGGCTGGTGGTGTGTGAAAAACTAAGCCCTCGTGATACTGTGTCTTCCTCTATGTCTGGACCTGTTGGGGTTCTGCTCTTGCCTCACCTAGTCTCCATTTCCTAACTCTACAGAAGTGGCAGATTATTATTATTTTTTGAAATGAAAAAATAGGTATCTCTAAAAACATGTGACTGGTAAACAAGCCTGATTATAACAGTGTTTCTTATTTTCTTGTTTTGTTCTCTGCTTGTTCCTATTATGTATTTTTTTAAACTCCTTTTCTGAATTTTTCAACTTTCTTGCTATTCATGCAGGACTGAGAAATGAGGCTTTATTTCCATGCCCATGATTGTAAATGCCAGAAAGCTGGCAGTTTTACTCTGGGTGGTGAATCAATGAATCTGAAGAGGGTTGTACTCTGTTGCCTAGCAACTGAAATATGTCACATCAGGGGATGGGCCTAGGTACTGCAGCCTAATGCAAGTGTTTGTTGCCCTCCTTTTTCAATTATTTCAATCTTCTTCTTTTTTCTGTGCAGTGTCCAACGGCTAAACCAGGCACCTTCAAGCCATGGTCTGTGAGAGTATGAAAGAAGTAATTGCAAGAAACCTGTCTCTGGTCATTAAGCTGGTTTTACTTCAGGGGGCCAAAAGAAATCAGAGGCTCACTGATGAAAACAGATCTCTATTCCTGCATCTGCCCAGCTGATTCATGAAGCTTTATAATTCAATTGGTGAATCATCAGTTGCCTAAGAAAACAGTTATTGTTGATGGATTATTGTTGTTGTTTAGTTGTTAAGTTGTGTCCGACTCTTCGTGACCCCATGGACCAGAGCATGCCAGGCCCTCCTGTCTTCCACTGCCTCCCGGAGTTGGGTCAAATTCATCTTGGTAGCTTCAATGACACTGTCCAACCATCTCGTCCTCTGTCGTCCCCTTCTCCTCTTGCCTTCACACTTTCCCAACATCAGGGAACATCACACTTTCCCAACATCTTTTCCAGGGAGTCTTCTCTTCTCATGAGATGGCCAAAGTATTGGAGCCTCAGCTTCAGGATCTGTCCTTCCAGTGAGCACTCAAGGTTGATTTCCTTTAGAATGGATAGGTTTGTTCTCCTTGCAGTCCAGGGGACTCTCAAGAGTCTCCTCTAGCACCACAATTCAAAAGCATCAATTCTTCAGCGGTCAGCCTTCTTTATGGTCCAGCTCTCACTTCCATACATCACTACTGGAAAAACCATAGCTTTGACTATGCAGACCTTTGTCGGCAAGGTGATGTCTCTGTTTTTTAAGATGCTGTCTAGGTTTGTCATCGCTTTCCTCCCAAGAAGCAGCCGTCTTTTAATTTCGTGGCTGCTGTCACCATCTGCAGTGATCATGGAGCCCAAGAAAGTAAAATCTGTCACTGCCTCCATATCTTCCCCTTCTATTTGCCAGGAGGTGATTGGTCCGGTGGCCATGATCTTAGTTTTTTTGATGTTGAGCTTCAGACCATTTTTTGCGCTCTCCTCTTTCACCCTCATTAAGAGGTTCCTTAATTCCTCCTCACTTTCTGCCATCAGAGTGGTATCATCTGCATATCTGAGGTTCTTGATATTTCTTCCAGCAATCTTAATTCCGTTTTGGGATTCATCCAGTCCTGCCTTTCGCATGATGTATTCTGCATATAAGTTAAATAAGCAGGGAGACAATATACAGCCTTGTCGTACTCCTTTCCCAATTTTGAACCAATCAGTTGTTCCAAATCCAGTTCTAACTGTTGCTTCCTGTCCCACATATAGATTTCTCAGGAGATAGAGAAGGTGGTCAGGCTCTCCCATTTCTTTAAGGACTTGCCATAGTTTGCTGTGGTCAACACAGTCAAAGGCTTTAGCGTAGTCAATGAAGCAGAAGTAGATGTTTTTCTGGAACTCTCTGGCTTTCTCCATAATCCAGTGCATGTTAGCAATTTGGTCTCTAGTTCCTCTGCCCCTTCGAAATCCAGCTTGTACTTCTGCGAGTTCTCGGTCCACATACTGCTGAAGCCTACCTTGTAGGATTTTGAGCATAACCTTGCTAGCGTGTGAAATGAGTGCAATTGTACGGTAGTTGGAGCATTCTTTGGCACTGCCCTTCTTTGGGATTGGGATGTAGACTGATCTTTTCCAATCCTCTGGCCACTGCTGAGTTTTCCAAACTTGCTGGCATATTGAGTGTAGCACCTTAACAGAGTCATCTTTTAAGATTTTAAATAGTTCCACTGGAATGCCATCACCTCCACTGGCCTTGTTGTTAGCCATGCTTTCTAAGGCCCACTTGACTTCACTCTCCAGGATGTCTGGCTCAAGGTCAGCAACCACACTATCTGGGTTGTCCGGGACATCCAGATCTTTCTGGTATAATTCCTCTGTGTATTCTTGCCACCTTGATGTCTTCTGCTTCTGTTAGGTCCCTACCATTTTTGTCCTTTATCATGTCCATCATTGCACAAAATGTTCCTTTAATATCTCCAATTTTCTTGAACAGATCTCTGGTTTTTCCCTTTCTATTATTTTCCTCTATTTCTTTGCACTATTCATTTAAGAAGGCCCTCTTGTCTCTCCTTGCTATTCTTTGGAAGTCTGCATTCAATTTTCTGTAACTTTCCCTATCTCCCTTGCATTTTGTTTCCCTTCTCTTCTCTGCTATTTGTAAGGCCTCGTTGGACAGCCACTTTGCTTTCTTGCATTTCCTTTTCTTTGGGATGGTTTTTGTTGCTGCCTCCTGTACAATGTTACGAGCCTGGAGTTTTCTTGGCAAAGATACTGGAGTGGCTTGCCAGTTCCTGCTCCAGGTGGATCGCGTTTAGTCAGAACTCTCCACTATGACCTGTCCGTCTTGGGTGTCCCTGCACGGCATAGCCCATAGCTTCTCTGAATTACTCAAGCCCCTTTCGCCACGACAAGGCAGCAATCCATGAAGGAGTAGCAATCCATGAAGGGGAATGGATTATTACGGAGATGCAAATGTAATGAGGAGAAAAATGAATGGATTTTCCCTCAGTGTGAATTTGAAACCTTAACAATGTTCATTAAAGTTGCAGTTAAAATGAAAACAAAACAAAAAACACTCTAGCATTCACTATTTGTGAATATGTTCTCTCTTGATGTGTAATCCCACCATTCAAAGAAATGCTGATTTAGTAGATTTTTAACAGCCAATCCTTTTCCATATGTTTTCAATTTAATCTTTGGGATTTTGCCAACAGTCATAAAGGCAGGTCCCCACTGCAGTCTCCCCCTGCTTAAGAAGGATGTGTGAAGATGGTTATCTAATCTGACTGAATAGCTCTCAACCTCTGCCTCCAACTTCCTTTTTTTCGTCAGTAAAATGAGTCTACTCATTACATTGGCATAATATGCTGTTTTTCACAATGGTTAGTTAGTGTTCTGATCCTAAATAAATATATTTACTTCAAAGAAAGAGACATAGATTTTGGTACATCTGACCTGCAAGTAAGCATGCATGGAAGGGAAGTGGAAGGCTGCAATTTTAGACCCCCTGGTTTAGGAGTAAGCTTTGCTGAACTCAACAGAATGTGTCTGTGAATAGAGAAATATAGGATCACACTGTGAGAGCATTAAAAAAATATTGTAATCAATTTGTTGATAAATAATTGAAAGTCATATTTTCTTGTATCTTATGGTGCATTTTGGAAATGGGCTATGCTAAGGATGCAGGTGAGTTCCATGGACAACTGTAATTTATACAGCTTTCTGCACAAGACTGCCATCACTTACTTTGCAGGACAGTGAGGTTCAGTGTAACACTTCACTACTTGTCTGTTTTTGGCTTGTTTTCTGTCTGGTTTGAGAAGCTTGTGGCCTAAATACTGAAGCTCATTTTGACAGCTATTTGTAGAATTGGTACTATTGCATTATGCAATCACAGTGGGCTCATGCAAACATTGCAAAAGTTTAAACTGTACAGCCTCTAGTGAACTCTAAGGCATTGAATAATTGTTTAGTGTCCTGTAGACTGAAATTTTGCTATTCTTAAAGAAATGATAAAGGAAGAGTCCTAAAATAGTAGGCAAATGGGAAGAACCCTGTATAGCTGGCCAAGTCTGTTCCCTGTTCACTCTATAATTATATTAGGCATGTGATTTAGCTAACCATGTAACTCTTTTTGCATAGACTACACTCCATTGCCACAGACTAAACCACACCACATTCACTTTGTTAAATATCTCCTTTTATAGAAATAATGCCACAGTCACCTTGTGGGAACTGATGCTGACAATTAAATGTGAAATTATTCCAAGCATGTCCAGAAATCAAAGAATAGCGTCATTCAAAGTTGCTGATTTTGGGTCATGCCCTTGGGATATAATTATTTGTTATCACCTATGTCATATGAAAACAAATTGTGTACCTTCTAGAGCAATGGCATTTCTACAACATAAGATAATAGCATGTCACAAGATGATATGTACTTGAGTTACTTGCAGCTGAAACAATGAAAGATATTGAGAGATACTTAAGATCAGTGAAATCCTTTGGATCTAACTTTAGTCCCACTGATTTCATGGCTCTTCTCTTAGTATGATTAGGTCTGGAACCAAAGAATTGCTTTTCTAAAGGTTTACTTAAGTATACTAATATATGCTGCTTGGACTAGAGACATTAAATTATAAAAAGTATACTAATATATGCTTCTTGGACTAGAGACATTAAATTATAAAATAATAAGAAAGTACATAATTTGGTTTCTACTACTCTTTAGCATTTACTAAAATGAAACTTAGCACTCCATAGCAGTTGCCAATAGTTTATAAAAACTAACACTTTCACTGAGTGGCTGTTCTGTGGATCCTTGTGGTTTGTACCATGGAATGGGCAAATCACAATAAACCCATAACATAGTGATTTGGCATTCTAGAATGTGTTTTTTTCTGTCAATCTACTGCAACCATTATTTTCTAGTCTATAAAATCTGTTGTCCTAAACCTGAGGAATAGCTGTTCCACTGTTTTTCTTTTTGCAAGTGAAACAAAGACTGCAGTTTTATATCTAGTATACCATATATCATGCTGAACAACAACACAAATTAAACATACATGCAGCATGCTGTTTTGCTAAAACAGGGATATATTCTTATCATTAAGCCTTTGAAATTTAGAGGTGTTCTGAATGAGAATTTACCTTATTTTTAATTGTGTAGCTGTTATAATCCTTTTAATGACATTTCTCATTGATTGATGATTTTGTGATCTGGATGTATGAGAAATTTTGCCAATGAATGCAAAAATAAATGTGCCTTTCACAATCTTTGGATATTTGCTTATTTGTAACTAGCACAAACAAACAAACAAAAAACCCCTTCTATTAGGATGTGAAGTGCATGTGGACTGTTCCTTTACTTCTTGTCCGCCATGACCACACAAGAAGGTCTTTAAGTATAGAGAAAAAAACCTGTTTTCTGCTCCTACATAGCATCCCTAGTTGCAACACTTTACTACTTCATCTCCATGGAATGAATATCAATTTTGAGCTTCAAAGAGGTTCCTTTAAAATGAGATAAACTGGGAGCAAAATCTGTTCCTTATTCCTGCTGACCTCAGCTAGCAAGAATTAATCCTGTTGGCTTTGTCTCACCCTTACATCTCTTCTGTTCAGTCCCATGCTGGTTCTTGGTTGCTATCCGAATGCTGGGGCAAAGAACATTGGGCATTAGCTTATATACTCATGTCATCATAGAGATGAAAAGGGCATCAAATCCAAATCCTGCTGATGCTGGAAATATACTGCTGCACCATCCTTTTTATATCCCCTCTCTCCACACTTTGAAACTTGACAGTCACTTTTGAATATATCTCTATACTGCTTTAAAATCAAATACTTCCACATGGAGGCGGGGGGTGGGGAGAAAAGAGAAAGAGGAAGCATGTGTCCATCAAGGTATATTTTGCAAAAGAACCAAATAGACACAGATTGAAAAACTGCAGGCATAATGTGCTCATTGTGTTCCATGCTCCACCATCATAGGAACACACAGGCATGTGGGGCACTGCCTTCTGCCGAGTCAGACCATTAGTCTATCTAGCCCAGTATTGTTAATGCTAACTGCAAGCATTCTTCCAAGCCTTTGGGCAGGATTCTTTCCTAGCCCTACCTTGGAGACTCTATTATCTGGTTTTCTCCCCCATCCGAGTATTAACAAGATCCAGCTCTGCTAAACTTTCAAAATCCAGTGAAATTAGTCATATCTGGAGTGATAATCATTAGCAAGAGTCAACAACTAGAGTGCTTTGAGTGCAATCCAGGTCTGGTAAGCGTTGCCCAACTGCAATTGCTCATCTAGAGGCAAAAGAGATGTGGAGAAAATGACATTGATGGCAATAACATTTGTTGGGGGTTCACTTTAGCTGGTTGGGATAGATATTGGCCCCCTCCCCCAATTTTAAAAAAATCTCGCTATCCAGCGACAATTGATATTAATTAAGAATCTATATTGCACAATAAACAGTGTAGTTCACCATTCCAGATCGACTCAATCTTCCTACATTCATCTTTGGAGGCTGTAAAGATTTGTAGCCCTTCTTCCAACCAAAATAACCCTAGTTGCTTCCTGAAGTGCAAGTGTGATCCCAGAGCATGCTGAAGGGAAAGCGAAATGCGGCAAAGTCCAACCGATAGAAATGGCACAGCTGCTGCTTCTGTATGAGGGCGAGTTCATGAAACATATGCTCTTCTAACCAGCTGTAGGCCCACCGGACTTTGGCATCTATGAACTCAGGTATCTGGATGTTCTTTGGAAGTCCAGTTCGGAGCATTAAATGGTGCACTTCATTGCCGAGTAACCCAAACATTAATATATAGTCATATTGGATAAGGCAGGGGTGGCACTGGGTGACTAATGGAGTCCATTCAGCTCTGTTTTTTTCAGAACTGTTGTCCAAGATGTTCTGAATAAACTCCTCAAAACTTAAGCCACCTGCCAAGCCATGCAAGTAGGCAGAGGTAAGTCTCTGAAAGGGCTCCCTGATAAAAATCACTTTTGTGTAGGATTTCAGCATACTCTCCATGGACGTCAGGTTATACAGACTCAGTGCTTTTTGGTTCCCGAATTGGTGGTGATAAGCTACGGGAATCTGCAAAGTAACATTTTCTTTCTCCTGCAGCATCTCTAATAGCTGCTCCCAGTCTTCCACGCCAGTGGCTGGTGTTTTGCAGTAAAGGAACTGTAGTTTGTTGTTCACCATAATGGAAGACAGCAAATGGGAAGCTTCATTTTGGGTAGAAGGAAGCCTGATATTTTTACCTGTTTTGCTGCAGAAGGACCTCAGTCTCTTTTTCCTAAGCTGCTGAATATGGAGAAGCATATCAAACATCGGTGGGAGATCTACTCCTTTATCCATAATGGACAGATTGTCTGCAGAACAGGATATGGAGAGAAGAGTTCATCCAAGCAAATGACTTGAGGATGAAATACCCCCCTTCAACATTTAAGACAATTGTGTACAGTTTGCTGCCTTGGTTCCAGATAATACTAACAACGAACTTCTGAAATGGACTTCAGTGGTACTGGCTGTTTCTTGTAATGAGGTGCAGAACTATATAAAATATTGCTGTATTATTATGATCCTCATGAAAAGAACTTAAGGAAAATGAGCATATATATACCTGTTCATTTTCCTTCAGTTCTTTTTATAAGGATCATAATAATACAACAACATTTTACACAGTTCTGCACACCGTTATAAAAAACAGCCAGTACCAATGAAGTGAATTTTAGTAGTTTATTCTCAGTATTATCTGATACCAAAGCAGCTGAATAATTGTACACTATTGCCCTACACATACATATATATGTATCACAAACAAACAGAATGAAACAATTGTGGTACCTTTAAGACTAACATTCATTTTAACATGTTTATAATTTATTATGTATACCATATTAATATGTGTGTCAGAATATAAGTATATAATATAACATACACACACATGCCATACTATACCATAGTTAGTTTAATATGTATTACATAATGCATATTGTATGATATATGTCACTAGTATACTGTGGTATAGTACAATAATGCTGTAGTATAATGTTTTGAACATCTGAGAAATATCCTCTAGAAAACCAGGACAAATGCATTTCCAAACACCACAGCTTAACAGATTCCACCAGGTTCGTCAATAGCTCCTATTTGTCAACACTCTCAGGAAATTATTATTCTGGTGGTTGACATGATAGTTAGGGCTTTTTAACAACACCCAGGGCCATTAATCAAACCACAATTCCCAGGATTCTTTGGAGGAAGCTGCTACAATAGTTATGTCTACAGCACAGAAGTGTAGACTTAACACTTGGTTTGCTTATTTTTTTGAAATATTAGTCAGGAAAGGGTTAGCGATACAAGCTATGGAGCTAGTGTTGAGGTTGTTACAGAGGTGAAAAAAGCTGTCATTTGTTAAAATCCCATCTCCCCAATAACCCCCCAATAATTAAATGTATCAGATCACTCAGTTGAAACAGGGACATCAACAGCTTCAGGATAAGTATGCAATGCTAAAATTCAGGTTAGAGTTCCTTTTCAAACTGTGTGGGGAAAATATCTTACCTTGGTTTCTCCAGAGAAGATGACCCCACCACAAAAGGAAAATGAAACCAAGGAAAGCTAAGATGAAGACTCGAGGGAGGAAGCGCATTGTCTGGCCTGGTCTACCAATCAAGTGTTGCTAAAGAAAACTGAATAAGTAACCTAAAGTAATGTCAGCAAAAGTGCCCTGGATGTTTACTTTGGGAAGAGGTGACTGTCAGGGAGGAAGGTTAAATCACTGTTTGTACATTTCAGATTAACCAAAGAGTCCTGAATCACTGCTATTTCCAGAGCTCAGAAAAGTCATGTTTTAGTCTAAAACTCCCAATGCCTCCCAGCAAAAAAAAACACCACCTAACTTCTGCAAGCACTCCGTTTCCCATGTGACTATGGATGAAGTTAGGGGAATCTGGAATCTGCTTCAGCTTCACTGCATTTTCATATTGTGGAAGAATTAATTTTAGAAAATTGTCAAGGCTGCCACCTGGACTGTTTTTGTGCAAAACCAGGGGCATTTGTTTGATTTTTTTAGTGATTATGGGATGGAGCAAAGAGCTGCTTCTCACCAAGAAGGCAGAGCCTCCAAGGATTCTTCTTATCCCATCCAGTGTTCATAGGGTTAAAAAGGTGAACCACAATTTGAATTGAGGAAAGGGGAAATCAAGATCAATACGAGTTCCCACCCCACTTGGGAGCATAGCCATTTGTGACAGTTTCTTAAAAGGTTAGTCAGTCCTGATTTCTACATTCAGTATTCAGGTACAAAGTAGGTTGGGGATACTCTGCATTTATGCATTGTTTATCATCTACATGGCACCACCTCCTTTGGCCACAAGTGCTCAAGAGTATAAAACTGTAGAGAAAATATCCATGAACATTGGCTGGAGATGTGTGTTTCTGTTGTGACCACTGACTAATCTCTGTTGTATGTGTGGGGTCCTGGGGAATAATAGTAAAGCATGACACACTAGCCAATCATGTTGCTGCCTGAATATTTATGCATAGCAAGTCTCTTGAGGGGAATGCTAAGCTTTGTGATCCTCACGAGTACTGCCTGGACCACCACATTTTTAGAGAGCAAATAGGGACAGCACGGCTGGTGATATCTACTGTACATCATCAGGAGATTTGGAACAAAGTGTCATTGAATGCAATTTTTAAGTTAATATAATTTTTAATGTTTGCCTGCTTTTAAGTATTCGGTTGTATTTTAATTAGTGTATAGTTTAATTGTTTTTTATGTTTAACTTATTATGTTTTCAATTCTGTTCTTTTAATATGGTTTGGGGTCCTCTTCTAAAACAAACGAACAAATGAAATATATGCTGATGAACTCAACTCTACAGCACTCTTCAGTCATGTCCCAACTGCACTGGAAGAAACACAAGTGCAGGCCAGAAGTAGGAACAAATATGTTCCAGCTGGAAACAGGCAGAGGGAAAGAAAAAGAAATACCTACCAGTTGACATCACTGTTGTTAGAGGAGAAGACCATGTCCAACCACAATACTCACTGTTGAAGACTGAGGAAACAGTGGGGGATCTAAATTCGAAGTGGACTCATGAGCTATATATTTTGTTGCTCCTTTAACTTGTTATACCCCACTTTGAAATTTTCAGGTCTAAGTAGTTCCCAAATACTCACAGGCCAAAATCTTTGACCTCATGATTTACAAACACGTTAAGGAAATCATGCAATGTGTTTTCTCTCTGACACACTGTACTTTACACATCCAGTTCCATGACAGATTACAAGGCCCATTTCACAATCAGTGTTTGCGCTCTCACACAAAAGAGAACTTGTCAGGGAGGGGAAATTGTTCTAACATATCTCTCTTTTTGTGTTATGTGCTGTCAAGTCATGCCTTACTTAGGGTGACCCCCAATAGGGTTTCCAAGATATGTGTTTTTGCCATTTCCAACCCCCACCAGAGACACTCTGTCCAGTACACTACACTAGCTCCCTCTAAAGTATATACCAGAAGTGAATACCAGTGCTCAGTTATCGTGATGGCTGCAGCTCATCTCTTCCCACTGAGGAATAGCAGGCAAAGGGAAGGGAGTTTAGGTCAAACATCATGGCCTCAACAACGGTTTGAGTCCTAATATCATTCTTAGTAGAAATTAGCCACTGGTAAGATCTTTTTCTTTTTTTGGATCATGGTCCAAGCATGAGGGAGGTACCCCATCCCAGAGTGCACAAGGGGAGCTTTGTTGTCATTTCAGGATATCCCTGAAGAAATCTAAAAGTATACTAAAATATAAAGTATGAATGAGAGAACCAGATGTCTGAAAACGTGGGAATGGGAAAACTCAGAGAGAGAGAGAAACATAATTGGCTGTACTTCCCTGTCCAGCATTTATTCCATGGCAATCTTGGGATCCTGTGTGGTACAGCACAGAGAAATACTGGGTTCAAATCCTTGCTCAGCAGGGATGACTGGGATTCCCTATGTGTGAGTCCTCCTCTCCCAGTTCCGCCCACTCACAGGGTTCCTGTGAGGAGGTTGAAGGGAAGCAAGTCTGCTGTCCTGATTAATAAGGAAACAGTAAATAATTGCAAAATGCTGAGTGTGTACTCATGTCATATATGGAATATGAGTCTAGCATTTGAGTTAAAAAGTCACTGTAGTCACTTAATGGCTTTAAAATTAAACAGTCATTAAAATCTCATTGATCTTTTCCTTGTACCCTTATGTTTCCACCAGAGGGTGCTAAATTCATGATAAACGAGAGCAAACTTCATAAACGTGTCTCATTAGGGAAGGTGGTAGTGATCATGGTGGTGATAACGAGCCAAGCATAACTTTCTTCTTCTTAGAATTAAAAAAGCAGCTAGTTCCTCTGCTAACAAAAATGCTAGTGTCAGCAACCTGTTGGCAAATCAGGAGTGTAGGGGCTCTGCATCAGGAGTGCTCCACATTTCCTTTGGTGCTTTCAAGCTTCTGGTTATGCAAGCGGGGGATTGTCCTGTTGAAAACAGCAGGGATTTCCACTTGCAGATGAGTGTGACAATTTTTTATGCCTAGGGCTGAGGGTTAATCCAACATACACCATCTATGAGCATACTTAGAACCACTTTTGACAGGATTTACCAATGCTCTTACCAACATATAGGGTAATGCTGCTGGAAACAGTGAATGCTGTTGAACCATCCAAAAAGCATAACCAGCCTCACATGGGGATCCAAAAAAGTTTAATATATTCACTATCTTAAAAGAACTGGTACATACACTGCAAGAATGTCTAAACACACACAGAATATATATTTCTCTATATAATGTTAATACAGAGATAAATTGGGCCTGGTTCTCCATCTTCCCCATCCTCCTGAAGTCTCTAAGGAATGTAGTTTCCTTAGTTATGTGCCATCAAGTCAGAACAGACTTATAGCGACACTCATAAGGCTTTCAAAGTAAAGTGAGATATCAAAGGAGTGGTTTTACCAGTTCAACTCTCCCAGTTTGAGCTTCTGTGGCGAAGTGGGGATTTGAACCCTGGAGTCCAGAAACCTAGTCTGTCACTCTATTTATTACACCAAAGTGTGTACCACAGTTTCACCTTAGACACCAACAAAATAAAGGTTTGGAGAAGAGATGTAATTAGCTTGACTTTGACCCATCAGTCTGGTTAATGCTCAAAATATTTATTCTAGACATAAACTTAAAGTGAGTGTTGGAAGGATAGGGTAGCATGGAGGTTGTGACTGATACGACTAGATATTTTAGAGGCAGAACATGTGTATGAGTTTAGAATATTCCTGGCAAATTCCTAAACCTAAAACAGAAAAATGGTTTTTATACCTCTTTGTATGCACAGTCTACCATGAGTGCCATAATATTGCTCACTATGAATTTGCCTTTCAACATGGCTGTATGTTTGCAATGACAGGCAAACATGCACTTTTATTACATGTGCACACATCAGCTCAGAAATTTACTTTTTTGGACTACAGCTCCCAGAAACCTCTAGCCAAGTTGTCGGAGATTCTGAGAGTTAAAAGATGAAAGGCAACTTTTCCAAGCTCCTTTCAAAATGTAATATTCCAACCTCTGAGCTTGAAGCACCAAGGACAGAAGTGTTCCATACTAAATCTATAGATCACAACCAACTCACTCTCTCAGTTCTTATAACCACTTTATTCTTTTCAACATACATCTGGAAGAAAGGATGCTGCCTAGGTACAATTAATTGCAAATCCCAATGAGAAATTACTGGACTTAGTTCTAAGCCAAAAGGTGGCCTCATATCTCCATGGGCACAGCTTTGTTTCCTTCTCTCCTCAAATTCCTTCCTAGTGGCCTCTCACTCTGTTAGTTTTCTCTTAGAAGGAGGGATGAGATGGACAGGAAGCTCATTGGGAAGCTCATGGCCTTCTAACTTGACTTTTATGAGATGATTAGCCAAAGCAAACTCCTCATCATCTAGCATCCCATCCTTATTGATATCAGACAATTTCCATATCTTGCCCAACACTGTGTTAGGAAGTTTGGACTTCACCAGCTCCTTCTTGGCATTAGCACCAGTTATTTTCCCATCAACCGGTGACAATGTGTAGAAGATTTCATCATACATGGGCTTATCTCTGGCCACCACCCAGTTTGCGTCATCAATTCCTTCCCCTGCTCCTTCACCATATCCATGTCCAAATGGGCTATGCAGGGTGCCTTCAAAGGCTCCTCCTTTCACCATTTGGACAGGTCTGTGGGACTCCTCCTGGCGTACCAACACCATGAGCTGTGCAATGTCATTGGCCAGCATATCATCTACGGCATCCAGCAACTTGCTCTTTATAGGCTGGAACTTGCTGAAATCTTGAGCTTGCAGCTGCTCCTGAAAGACACACAACAGGCAGAATAAGGTAGGAATTTTGCTAGCATTCTGAATAATAGAGGGGGCCACAACAGCAATCCATGGGTCTGCAGCCAAAGTCTGCTTACAGCCATTCCACCAATTCCTCCACACCTCACCTTAACCCCACCCCAAGATTTGCAGTCCATTTGTTAGCTTGAAAACTAGCTTCATACGTCAGGGTTAAGAGCCTCCAGAGACATAACAACATTTTCATTCTTTTCTAAGATAAGCATATTCCATTGTTTGCCAGCTAGCAATGGCCATTTTCCTTCTTAAAAAGTACAGCTAGATTTATTATTCTGGCCTGGAAGCCTAATGCCAGATTCCATATGTTGATCTGTAAGGTGACACAGGTACTGATATTATTGCCACATAAGATTGCCAAGGTTAACTACCAGTCCAGAATTTAGAAGTAAAAACAATGTTTCCTTCTCCCAAAAATCTGAAGAGCGAACTGGGCTTTCTCCTGGATAAAAACATTATTTCTAAACTGGAATGCACGAGTGTAGGTGGCAGGAGAGTTCAGTTTATTCAGTATGGGCTCCATTGTTACTGTTCTCAGTTTTTCTCTTGCTTCTGGCACTCACCTGCATCTTCTTCAGATTAGGAAAGTCTCCTGGTGAAATCTGATGCTCCCGTTCGATCCGTCCATAGATCACACCCAAATTGCTCACAAGCTCTTTCTTCTTATTGTCTTTGCCAAACACTGATGGCATTTCCTTCTTAAGTGAGCTAATGATATATGCATGAACCTACGAGTATCACAAAGGTAGGTAGGTAGGTTAGGTTAGGTAGGTAGGTAGGTCTCCATGATATTGCAAGTATATCATATAATCAAACATAATTTACACTTCATAGTCTAGATTCACATCACCCCCAAGCTGTGACCTTTAATGGATTAAAATCTCCACTCTATGACTTCAAGAACTATACAGCCTTCATAGCATGAATAACATTTAGTTTGTTTTCTACTGAACTATTTTTAATTTATTTAAGAATTTGTTGTATCACTTTTTTGTGTGAAAATTGTAGCAGTATAAAATGCAATAAAGCCAATTAGTAAGATAATAAAGCACTGACAAAACAATAGAACAGTTGATTAAAATAATCAGAGTGACTGACAATTTTCATGATTAGGAAAATACTGAGCAAAATAAATGAGTCCTCATTTGACGGTGGGAGCATCACACACTAGGTGTCCAATGGATGCCAGTAGGGGATACCATTTCATATAGTGGGAACTAGAGATGGGCACCACTGGTATGGTGGTTCAGCACAGTTCATTCACTGGCTGCACAGCTGATCTGCAGTTCAGCACTCTTCCCCCTCTGGTCAGTACCCTCTCAGAGGCAGCACCCCGGCGTCACTGCCTCTGAGTGGGCAGATGGGGTGCTGAACTGTGGATCTGCTGTGGCTGGTAAATTAACTGTGTCAAACCAGTGGTTCCTACCCATCTCAAGTGGGAACCAAACCAAAGAATGCCTATTTCTATGCTGCAATTAAATGAATTTCACTAAACTGATCCTCCACTCACAATGTAAAAACCATCAGAAATTACAGAAAAGCCAACAGAGCATGCTGATGGAGAAACTCACCTTGGCTAGCCGTGCCCGTTTAATGAGATCATTCAGTTTCCGAAGGGCTGCATTACGAGGCAGGCTTTGCATATCTCTGAAGAGATCCTGCTCCTCTGCTTCAAAGAGCTTCCGATTATCTGGAATAAGCAATGGGTGAGACCAGAAAGAACCAATGTACACCCTAACTACTTCAGGGGTGTTCACAATCTTCCCCAGTGACCACATGAGAGCACCATAAACCCTCATAAGCTGCTGGGTCTCAATCTGATCTGCTTTGTTGAGTACTACTCTCATTTTATCCTCATGGTTTTTCAGGGCTTTGATGACGTCTGAGAATTCATCTGAGATATCTAACTTGTGGGCATCAAAGAGGAGAATGATACGGTCCACTCTTTCTGCAAACCACTCTAGGACAGCAGCAAAGTCATAGCCTACAGAGGAAGAAAAAAATACAAAATGCCCATAAGAACAGTGACAATGTCATCTAGGATGCCTTCACAGTTGCTCTTGGAACCAAAAATATTAAACAACAAGCACTGGGGAATATAGGTAAGTGCTCTTTAGATATCTTCTTCATTTGGTCTCCACTTTTCATAACTTGGATGAAATCCTGTTCAGTAATTATGCAAATAGCATAACTTTTAGATGCAGATTGACAAAAGCTAAGAAATCTCTGTAGGCAACATATGTCACATGCCGTACAGTGTGATTCAGTAGGCAACAGATAATATCTATGGAGATTTCTTAACTTACAGCAATTTGCTTCCAAAAATATACCATTTATGTAATTGTTCAACAGGATTCCTGTTGTCATTCCAATAATCACTCTGCCAAGAAATCTGAGATCTACCTTGATAAAATCTGAGACCTTGACTAATGCAATAGACACTCTTTCTCCAAGAAGGATATTTATATGTTCACAGACATTGCAGTAAGGTGGCTGCCAAAGGGGATAGAACAGTAGAAGAAATATGCATGTCCAAAATTACTACAAACATGCAGAAAGGTAACAATTGGACAATCTGCAGCAGTAGAGGTCAACAGGAAACAGAAGACCAACTTTCAGAAGGACCTGTGTACTGAGAGTGAATTCTTAGTAATTGCTTTGAAAGGTCTTCGTTCCATGTAGACTACGTGTGTCTCATCAATGATGTGCATATAATTGCTTGAGAACCACTGATCTAGATGAACATCTTGACAAAGACAGATCTCTTTCATCACAAGGTAAACACAGATAATGGAAAACATTAAGTCTTTCTCAGTGTGAGTCCTGTATCATGCAGGGTTATGAACTATCAAGGACCCATTGGACTATGTGGCAAATACGTGTAAGAATAGAGCGTTGATTCTTGTTTCAGATTTAGGGATATAATACTGAGTCGAGGACTTAATAAAATTAAATTAGAATTCATCTAGTTGATCAACAAGCTTCTGCTATCTGCAAAATGGCACTTAGGATAAGGTGGCCTTCCACAACCTAAACCTATCCTACAGATATGTTGCATTACAGCTCTCATCATCCCTTGCCAGCATTGCTCATGAATATGTGCTGGTGATGGTGGAAAATGCTGTTCTAGTGTAATGTACCGGAATGCTTTACATGACAGTGTTACAGTTAGGATGTGATAGGATGATGCTCCAAGAGTTCACTGACACCAGCCTTTTGCTTGGGGTCAGTCTACCTTTGTAATGCAACTGTAACAAAACAAATTCCATCCTATATGATCAGTGCTCTCAAAGGCTGTGGATAATCAGGCTCGTCAGGGACCCCGAACCAAACTAAGCACGGCTAAATCGTTCTCCAAAAGAAAAGAAAGATAAACAGAGAGCAAAAGGGACACCGTGTTGGCTAAAGCAAACATTTCTAAAGCAAATGACTTTCCACAGCAGTGCATCTGTACTCCTTCTGCAGCCAAGAAAGATAGGCACGCCTCTGACTTCCAGCACTAATATTTATACTAAGACAAAGCAGCCACAGACCACGCTTCAGTTTCTGCATTGCTCAAGTGCTCATTTTACAAATGAAGGGGAATAGACAGATTCAAATCTCTTTATATGACTGCATAATAGAAGTAATTTGACTGCATAATAGAAGCAATTTCAACTAAAACACTCGAGTCACCCATAGAAAGCAAAACATGATCACACAAGAACAGAATGGCACTTCAAAGTTTCCAAGTGATACCTTCAGTATTTTAAAACCTGCTTCCAAGAACTAAACTTCTCTCCCCACCCAATTTTCCTATCCCTAATATTTTGTTACTTTTGCAATCATGCCACATAGTTTTGGCCAGCTGTTATACCATTCACATGTTTATCCAGACTTACAACATTCTTCAGACAGGAATACTTATCGGCCAAGCTGCAAAAGAGATTTCATATGTATTCTTGCATTCTACCCAGATACTGTATTAAGATCATCGGGAGAGGCCTTTCTCTCAGTCCCACCACCTTCATAGGTACATTTGGTGGGGACACAGGAGATGGCCTTCTCTCTTGCTGGTGCCAGACTCTGGAACTCCTTCCCACAGGAGGCCATGTTGGCCCAATCTTTCCTGTCCTTCTGCAAGCAAAGACCCGTCTCTTCAGGCAGGCTTTCCTTTAAATGACTGGTGGGCCAACAGGATTTTTTAATGGAAGCATTTTATTCTGTGTTTTACTTAATATTGCTCTTTTAAAAATATTGCTCTTATTGTGAATTTTAATATATTTCTTTAATGCTTTTTAAATATTGTAATAGTTTATTATTTGTCTTTTAACTTTGCTTCTTTCAATACTGTAAGCTGCCTTGGATACTTTAGGAGAAAAGTGGCAAATAAATATTTTAAACAAACAAACACACATCTGGTCCTTTAAGATGTTCAGCAAGGTGGTTCAGTACTTAGGAAAATATGGTTCCTATTAGTCACAGCACATTTTGACCAGCTAAATGGTTTACCGAAACATGAACTTGATAGCATGTATCCACTGGTGTGACCAATATTGACATTAACACTCACTAATCAATATATAAGTCAGCCAAGGCTGGGGTTTACTAAAAAGCCCATAAACATCCCATGATCAGAAGATGCTTCTTGACTTTACCTCGGCTTATTCTTTGTTTCTCCCCGGACAGGATTCCTGGTGTATCAATAATACTGATACTCTCTAATACTGGGTTTGGCAGCTGAGCACACACAAATCTAACGAGAAAACAAACAATATAAGAAGATGTTACAGTCAAGAGGAAAGAAGGAAAACATTTAGACTAGAGTCTGGGAGTGGTCATCCAGTAAAGAACTTTTAAAAGCTCTTGCTCATTTAATTCTGTTGGAGCTTTCCTCTGTGAAGCACTTCTCAAATGCTTAGTGAGTCCAATCACAAGACCTTAGGCCAATATGCAAACAGCATGTATGGAGATTCCTGGTACAGTGAACTCATTTATTGCTGCTCGTGAAAAATGTAGAGTATCACGTTCATATCTAAAGTAGTTCAGCGAAGGCAGTCTACTCCAGGCCTATGTATTAAGGTCAGGATTTGAAGCTCAGTCAAACAGATTACAAAATGCCAAGTGCAAGGGTGAACTTTCCTGAAAGGACAGAGTTAGTACAGATAATCTAATGCAAACATTCCAGCAACCTTTATATACCGGTACAGGTAAATACAACCCCCCCCCCCTTTAGACCTAGCTTTTACCAGGATATTTATTCCCATAACTGGATTGTACCACTTCAGACTGCAAATAGGGACTGACATAATGGAATGTTCAACAACAATAACAACTTAGAAACAGTTCCTCAATTACTTGTAATTTTGTTCTGTATTCATGGGAATCACATGACCTGCCACATGAAATGACGTGAAACCCCAGGCTCACCTTTATCTAAAAGATTAGATCACAAGCCACCATCCAGAATCCTATTGCTGATGTATGTTAATCTAAGACAGGGGTCTCCAAACTATGGCCTGCGGGCCACATCCGGCCCGCCTTGCCTTTTTATTCGGCCCAGCGAACGCTGCAGGCTCAGGTCCACAGGCTCAGGTCTGGTACCTTCAGCCTGTGCATGTGTGTGTGCATGCGTATGTGTGTGTTCCTTTGGCCCTCAAAAATGTGTAAAATATATGATGTGGCCCTCATGCTGAAAAGTTTGGAGGCCCCTGATCTAAGAGAATGAAACCATCACTTTATTAATGAGCAGGAATTTGCTGCTAAGAGTTCCGTGATTTCCTTTATGCCAGAATAAACTGGCAATAGTTGTATTTGTGCATGTGTTTTAGTTCTGACTCCAAATATGGCAACATCCGTTGGTTAAAAGGGCTCACAGAGAATGCCACTATATATGGATCCTCTGTATAAAAAAACAGGGATCAGAATCTCTTAACATAAGCTTGTGCAGTTTTGAATGTTTTGGAAAGACTGCTACAATTATTTTATTGTCAAAACCAAAAATAAATAAATGCAGGCCTCATGTGGAAAACATGTGACCACTGCTCTCTATTCTCTCTTCCAATGAAGTATGCTGTGGAGAAACATGTTTTCATGTGCTAGTTTAGGTTTCGCTGCAAATGTGTTTGTTTTTCCTTCTTTAAAGTCCTCCTCTGTAGGAAGCTGACCTTCAGTCATCTCAGCTAGTGAGCATCTAAGAAACAGCACTGTGCTAATTAAATGCCAGAAGGTCAGAAGGCAAGTTGGATCATTATGATCTCTCTCTCTCTCTCTCTCTCTCTCTCTCTCTCTCTCTCTCTCTCTCACACACACACACACACACACACACACACACACACAGAGAGAGAGAGAGAGAGAGAGAGAGAGAGAGAGAGAGAGAGAGAGAGATCATATATATATATGATTTTCTCTAGTGAACTTGAGAAAAGTACTGAAGATTTTGTAAGGACTGAATGAATAAAGATGCATTTTACATTGCCACAGAAGATGATTGTGTAGGAAGATGTCATTTATGCAAAGAAAAGTTTGTCAACATCCGGGACATCAAACAGATTCCAAGTTATGCAGTTCCTTTTCACACCAGGACAATACAGCATTTTGGTGTAGCTGAGGTAATTTCAAAATGCCTGCACTTGCGCCCAGAAATAAAGGAATGGGACACAAATGAACAGGTTGAATTAGGACTGCATTTGATTTTAACCTACAAAACCAGATCTCAATGAAACTAATGGATAGCTCCATTAGAAATAGGAATCTGGCTTAGGAATCTGGCTGCAGAGCCACAGGTTGGGAGTTCAATTCCTCACTGTACCTCCTTTATAGGGGTTGAACTGGATGATCCACAGGGTCCCTTCCAGCTCTGCAGTTCTAAGATGATTATCATTTTGATATGAACCAACCTTCTTAGGTCATGATGAGGCCGCTGAGTTTGATGTACTCTGGGCAAGTCCAAAGCAGAGTTTAATTTCTTCCTAATTCATCCTTCTTCTGGTGAAGAAGCCTTGCTAAGTCATCCCAGCTGAGAGCCCAGTGTTGGCCCCCAAAGGACCAGAGGAGTCCAGAGTTATAGCTCTAGAACATGAGATTAACTCATTACCTTAAAAGTGTTCTAGGTTGCTCAGATAACCTCACCCCTACTTGGATCATTTTTCTACACATTGCTGCCACGTATGACTAATTAAAATCACACTCAGCAGTAACACTTTCCCACCAAATGCCAATGTAAAGCAGGCAAATCCACCACCATCCAGTCCAACATAGGAAATTAATGAACAACCAAAACATTTCTACTTGGCTGCAAGATAAGCAGCTAATCCAGAGTAAGCAATTTGTAGCTCTCCAAATATTGTTGGACTGCCAATTCCATTGGCTCTAAACAGTATATATATATATCCAGTTATGAGGGCTGATGGGATTTGTAGTCCAACAACTGCTGTTTGTTCAGCATTGTCTACTTTTTAGCAAGTCTTTACCTTGAACGTTTGGGAGGGAGCATGAATGTTGGAGAAATCAAGAGTATAATGATGGGGTAAAGCTGGATTATATATAGCCTTCTGCCTTGTTCCTATTGACATAAAGTTTCTATCACTTATGATTGTGGGTAGTAAAAATAAGGATGTTGTAAGGAATGTGTAAGAATTTTATTTCACTTTGGTTTTGATCAGAATCTACCTAAGTTTGCAAAATTTGCAAAAGGAAAAAGTAAAAGTAACAAATTTGCTCAGCTCTAATAAGACACCACAAATTCATACCAATAATGAGAAATTCCCACATAGACTTTTGCTAACATCAAGATTTTTAAATTTACTATTATGATTTTTCCCCCTCAAAAATGTTGCTGGTAAGAATCAGGATTTCAGGAGGAAGGAGCATGTGGGTGACATAAAGCTTCTTTTGTTTCTATGCCCAGGCAAAATGACAGATGGCTTCCAAATATTGTTGGACACAGTTCCTATCAACCTTAGCCAGTAAAGTCAATGGTGGCATGTGATGGGAGTTGCTGTCCAAAATGTCAGGAGCCATACATTGCCCACCTTGTTGTTTATAATAACACTAAAACATCCAAAGTACAATGGTAACTCTTAGTATTTATATAAGCTGGTATTTTGTTCAATATTTGCATACATGCAGAGATCTAAAAGCAGAAGGTTCCATGCTGATTTGATGAGGTGCCAGCTGCACACAACTAGGTACATGACTAGCAGTTGGTTAGATTAGCACAACAGTTGAATTTCTTCATTTGTAAATATTGAAAAGGATACTGGCCATAGTGTTTTAAACACTTCTCATTCTTAGGTAGAATCAACTTCTTTCCTCTAGTTGTTTGGATCAGATTAAACAAGGCTGCCTCCTTTTAGTGGGCAAAGTTTATTGTTATTGTTATTAGGTAGGATATTTAATGGTTTAGGTATCTGGCTGTGGTGCCAGAGGTTGGGAATTTGATTCCCCACTGTATCTCCTTGACGGGCTGGACTTGATGATGCCTTCCAGCCCTGTAGTTCTAAGACTATTGTTATAAGAACTAGCTGGATAGCTAAGTGGTTTAGGTATCTGGCTGCGGAGGTTATGATGATGTGCCGTCAAGTCAGAACTGACTATAGTGATCCTAATAGGGCTTTCAAGGTAGCAGAGATATTTAAGGAGAGGTTTTATTTATTTATTTATTTATTTATTTATTTATCTATCTATCTATCTATCTATCTATCTATCTATCTATTTATTTATTGGATTTCTATCCCGCCCATCTAGACCAAAGGTCTACTCTGGGCGGTTAGAATACTAGTTTTACTAGTTCCACGCCCTCAGTGAGTTTCTCTAGCTGAGTGGGAATTCTAATCCAGGCCTCCTGAGTCCTAGTCCATCACTCTATCCATTACACCATACTAGCTACACAGGCCACTGGACAAAGTTTGCTTTCTCTCAAAATGTGCCTCTCCACTTAAAGCAGAGGTCCAAAAACCCCGGTTTGCACCCCGGCAGCGGTCCGCAGCCTATCCAGGACTGGGCTGTGGACCCCCGGCGAGCGCCCCCCCGGGGCGCCATCGCACACATGCGCACGAGCGCGTTCTGCCCCGTGAGCACGCTGTGAGCATGCATGTGAGCGGGCACCCCGAGCGTGATGTGCGCATGCACGTGCATGAGCTCCGCCCCCCTGCGGGCGCGCCACACACCCCCAACCGGTCCACGGTTGGAAAAAGGTTGGGGACCACTGACTTAAAGTATTGAAAAGTAGTGTTTAGATATCTGAAATTTTTTTTGAGGCGGCAGGGATTGCTTCACCTCTGTGTGGCCCAGTAATGGGAACCTTTCTGAGGAAACATAGGTGGATTTGGCACCTCAATTTACTGATGGACTATTTCAGTAAATTATAGTATACCGCCCAGAGTAGACTATCTGTCTAGATGGGCGGGGTATAAATCTAATAAAATAAATAAATAAAATAAATACAGTTTCAGAGCATAGAAGAGCATGGAAAACAGCTTCGAAAATTCCTGCAGCCATCTTGACTGGAGGAAGTTGTGGCCCAGAAAAGTAACTTTCCTGAATCCTAGTACTGTTCAGGTTGAAAAGGGATGAAATTCTGACCCTATTTTGTTCTCCCAGGCTGAAGCTCTGGATGCAGACCTGTCATTCCAACCATGTTTGAGCCCAGCTTCACAACTGCCATTTTGGATTATGTTGGCAATCAGTCAATTATTTCTTAACTTCTCCATGCTTAGAAGAGTTTACAAGCACAGAGGTGAATAGTCTGTGGAGCCCAAGTTCAACCCTATCAGCTAACTGTGGGACTAGGAGCTATGGAAGCTGCTGTGTCAACACATTGTAGGGGGGCTAAGCCATGGTGAAAAAAGAGGGATGAAAGGAAAAAGTGATGATGAATGGCTAGTCCATCCACAATCCAGTAAGCTCACCACCAGCTACAACTACTGTTCATTATGTCCAAATACATTTGTTCATCCCCCTGTTCTGTTCAGTCTGCCAGGTGGTATCCTGAATTTCCAAGAAACTTCTCACAATGATGCTCCTAGGTAACTGCACAGCACTTCTAATCTTCCATGCTTGTTCTGAATACCACACACTTCAAAGTAGGAAATGCCCATTAAGACATCTGACAGCCATTTCTTGCTCTTTTGCACATCAGCAGAATATTTTTGGTTGACTCAGAAGTCACACCAGGCACCATAAATTACTTTTCCAGGTTAGACTGAACTGGGTGTGGGGAAGGGAATTTTGTATAAGCAATTGTTGCTTAATACTAGTTTGGCACCACAAATTGGCCCTTTTGCAGCACAGTTATCCTTGTCCTATGCACAGAACATGTCTTCCTTCTTCTCCTCTGGCATTTAATGCTGACATAACTGAGGGTGTGATTGTGAGGGAATCAGATGGGTTATGCCCATCTGATTCCCTCACAATCCTTTTCCAGGATGCTCCAGGTGGCACTTATCTGCATGAGAATGAAGACTTGTTTTGCTCTGTTCCAGCTGCACCATGCAGAGCCGTAGACATTACATTCCTAATTGCTCGTTAGCAGAGATTCTCATGAGAACTGAAAGAAGGGGGCTGAGAGAAGTTACATTTTGAGGGTGAAGTTACTGGATAAAGAACTTGAATCTGATTGGATAACATCATGTTGGGGGGGACATGGATTTAAGATCTAGCGAGAGGATAGTTAGTGGCTGTCGAGTTATCTATCTGTCTGATGATGATGGGATAAATGCTATAGAGATAGAGATGCAGGAGAATCTTAGCTATGATTACTTAGGCAACAGTTAGCTTTTTAGGTGAAAGTAGATAGCTTTTTATTATTTTATTGGAGAATGTTTTCATTTGGCTCACTTAATTATCTGAATATGCATTGCTTGTTGCTTTTGCATTGTTTCAGAACTGTACAACTACCTTTTTGAATTCTTTATATTCTCTATAATTCTAATACACTTTTGTGTATTTTACCCAAGCGTGATCCTTGTGGGGGGAAAGGGATTTGAGTGTCTAAAGAAGGTGTCTTGACCATAGGCTACGTTCACTCATTTTATTACTTTGGGTGGTCTACCTTGTCTGGTTGGTGTGCGAAGTACAAAGTGCACAGTCAGGAGTGTTTCTGTCTCAGGTGAAGGAGACAGGTGAAAATCTAAGTTAGGAGCTTGCCCATAGTGCTAATTCATGCATCCTTTGGGTACTACCCAGCTTGGGTTCAAAGGGTGGTGAGTATAATACTAGAGAGGCTCCTTCACCTAGTGGAATGCCCTCAGGGTGTTCCTCACACAACGGAATTGTTCCCTACTTATGCCCAAGTTAGATCCTAGCATAAATTTGTGGTCACACGACACAATGCCATTAGCAATTTATTTTAGCAGTTAGCAGTGTAACTGCGGCTCAATTCCCCCTTGCTGGGCGTCTTCTGTTTTTTTGTTCCCATGGTGTTTTGATATATTCCTTAGCGGTATGGCATGTGTGTATGATCCTATCCATACTTTTTCAAAGGAAATTCACTGGGGAAAGAAGCCACAATTACTGCCGCACAGCTGCCCTTCTATGATTCCCCCCCCCCCCAGCGGTTGGGGTGTCAATACGTTGGTAAACTTCTGTCAAAAGCTTTAAAGGCATTGATAGGTGTTGCATCTCTCGACCTACTGTTTGGCAAACAGAACAGCCCTGGGTGGGGGTGCCGGATCCATTGAGTGCAATGCACTGCTTCTAGAGGCACCAGCGCAACAGAGGAAAATCTACCCATCAGGAAAAAGTACCCGACATATATATGTAGCATGTTTTTTCTAAAATTAAAGTTAAGGGGCTGCAGTGCCCCATAAAAGAAAAGAGAAAATAAATTGGTACCACAGTGTAGCCAGCCATACCGATTCAAATTGAAGAAAATGAATTGGTAATGTTAAAACATATTGGGAAGCTCATCCAGGTATATATACCTTGTGACCGCATTACAACAGAGATATGGAAAATATCGTTAGAAGTGGGGAACATTTCCCTGGTGTGACTGTGGCCTGACTTGGTCTGGTACCTGAGGAATGCCAGGTTTATTTCTAGTGGTGGTGGAAGACAGTAAACATCTAATTCAACAGCTTTAATAGGTTGCAGTAAACAATCAACTTTGACCCAACTCCGGGAGGCAGTGGAAGACAGGAGGGCCTGGCGTGCTCTGGTCCATGGGGTCACGAAGAGTTGGACATGACTTAACAACTAAACAACAACAACAAAACAATCAACAGCATCTCCTGATTCCATGGATTTTATATATTGGTCCAAATGCAGCTGGCACAGAGAATTGGACCCTGCCCACTGAACTCATTGTGATTTCATGCCTTACATAATGCTTCCACCCAGTGAATCTATGCCAAGTCCCTTCAGCTTCAAGGAGTGGCGGGGTGGATAATGTGCCATTCTTTAGATGTTGCTGGACCACATCCACCCTCAACCCTAGCCAGCTAAGTCACCAGTAAGGGATGATGAGAGTTGCAGACCAAAAATATCTGGAGGGCTACACATTTCCCCTCCTTGAACTAGTGTTTCTCTTCACCAAGTCCTAGCCATAGGCTGGGATCAGAAAGTCTCCCTCATGCTTTCCCTGCAATACCCCTCTCTTCTAGTAGAGGGGAACATCTATGAAGCCCATAGTAAGCAGACCTCTGTTTGTCAAACTTGAATTTATACTTAATGCATTTTTAGAAGTGCTGTTCTTTCAAGTGATGAAAGACATGCATTTGCCATAGCATGTAAGTTTCCTCACCTACATATCTTGCATTCAACATGCTTTGTTCTGTGAATTATCACTGGAAGATAAATGCTTGCAATTGTAATTGCCAGGGCACAAACCACTGAGGAAATCCCATCACAGGAGGGGAAATCGGAGAAATAAAAGATGTACACATTTGCCTCACCACTGAATTTAACACATAGCACGTGCTCAGAAAGACACACTGACCTGTTTAAGAAGGCATTGCCGAATGCATTGAGTTTCCTGAAAGGCTTTTTGGGATCTACCACCAGTGCATTTCCAGGAACGATGCCCTCCACATCCCCCTGCATCACAGCAATGAAGGAGTCCGTTGTTGGCTCTGGCCCAATCCGCATCCCAGGGAAATCTTGCTCAAGAAGGTACCTAAGTGTGAACATACACCATAAAATGTATCATAGTTTCTATTAACTGTAGGATATTATGCACATGAAGGCTTCTTATGAGTTGCAAATCCATAGCTGGGTGATACCTAATATGTTAAAATGGTCAACAACAAATTTATAATTCATTATTTTAACCGCTGAATGCCAACCATTTCACTTTTTGGATAATAATTAACATTTCATGTTATTTTTATTTTGTTATTTTGGAAGTAAGTAGGCCATTTTCTGGTCCTATCACCTCCTGGCAAATAGAAAACTGGTTCCATCACCTCCTGGCAAATAGAAGGGGAAGATATGGAGGCAGTGACAGATTTTACTTTCTTGGGCTCCATGATCACTATAGATGGTGACAGCAGCCACGAAATTAAAAGACGCCTACTTCTTGGGAGGAAAGCGATGACAAACCTAGACAGCATCTTAAAAAGCAGAGACATCACCTTGCCGACAAAGGTCCGCATAGTCAAAGCTATGGTTTTTCCAGTAGCAATGTATGGAAGTGAGAGCTGGACCATAAAGAAAGCTGACCGCCGAAGAATTGATGCTTCTGAATTGTGGTGCTGGAGGAGACTCTTGAGAGTCCCCTGGACTGCAAGGAGAACAAACCTATCCATTCTGAAGGAAATCAGCCCTGAGTGCTCACTGGAAGGACAGATCCTGAAGCTGAGGCTCCAATACTTTGGCCATCTCATGAGAAGAGAAAACTCCCTGGAAAAGACCCTGATGTTGGGAAAGTGTGAAGGCAAGAGGAGAAGGGGACAACAGAGGATGAGATGGTTGGGCAGTGTCATCGAAGCTACCAACATGAATTTGACCAAACTCCGGGAGGCAGTGGAAGACAGGAGGGCCTGGCGTGCTCTGGTCCATGGGGTCACGAAGAGTCGGGCACAACTTAACGACTAAACAACAAAGGCCATTTTCTACTTTCTGAGAAGATGGATAATTTAACTTTTGGAGGAATGGGTGGAGAGTAGGTGAATAATTTGGGTCAGGCACATCATTTCTGATCATTTTTAATAATTTCAAATCATGTTTCAATTCTAATGATTTTTATCACAGTTTAAACAATGAATTATTCTTATGGATGTATAAATAAAATTTTAAAGTTAACAACTGCATTTTTAAAGGATTCAGCATTGGCACAGTGACATTAGTTCTAGTGCTTCCATGACCTAGTACTTTTGAGTGCATTTTTAACGGTTCATGATGATCAGCACTGAAGGGAAGAGGGTGACATTTGGTCAAATTCAGTCATAGAGGAAGTGACAAATTCTGTGGTATGCCTTGTTTCTTTGAATACTTGCACTAGGTTTGAGTTAATCTTCCTATCTCTCTGTGTCACTTTTGATCCATAAAGGGCATAGAAGTTACAGATGAAATGGAGGACAGGGTTAGTTTGTCATGGGAGCTACATTTCCTGACACTTCCTTTTTCACACAACTAATAAAGGTAGAGGAGCCCTTTCCTTTATTTCATGAAGCCACAGCACATAGAGGCCTCTTGCTATGGAAAAATCTGACAAGGTGAGCTAAATTCCTTCTCTTCACCCCAGTCTTCTTTCTAGGATAAGAATCCACCCCCAGAACATAGTGGTTATTATGCAGTAAAGACATATCACCATATTCCTTGACTGGCAAACAGTGAAGTCTAATTTTAAGCTGAGACAAGTTGAAAGGGATTAAAGTTTTAAAAGAATTAATGACTGGTCTTTTTATCATTTAGCCTCTGAATGAGTGGCCTCAAACAAACAGACAGACAGGCAAGCAAGCAAGCCCTGCCCATTGAAATGAGAGACTGGCGTGTAAGAGCAGACAGGGGATTGCCCAACAGCTTGGGTTGGGCTTTCAAGCAGAGTAATCCAATACATCTCTATTCAGAGATGAGTCCTACTCATTCAATAGAACATAATCCTACAAGTATGTACGTATAGGATTTCAGCTGGTCAGTTCATTAAATGTTACTCATGCAGAATGATGGAGGCAGCAACTGGAAGATCTAGGCTAAATCTAGCCTATTCCTCCAACCCTAGTTGGGTGAGGAGAATCACACACTCCATGTGCTCCAATCATTCCCCCGCCCCTTTATTCTGAGTCTCTTTATTACTTGTTTACATAAGCTATTATCATTTTTTCCATGCTGCTACAAACAGCCAGGAGAGAAGAAGGAGCTGCATTCGCTGGCAGGCTAGAAGTTTTTGCTAAGCAGGGGCCCTGCCTCAGTAATGTTCTTCTGAACAAGACTTTTTTCAGCCCGTTCTTGTTCTGCAACACAGGATGTGAGTTCACATTCCTCTCTCAGATTTTCCCAGGAAAAGGAAACCTAAGCACGTTTTAGAGCACAGTATTGATGGCTATCGATCTGGCTATTTCACTTTAAACAATGCAGCTGTTAGCAATGCTGACTTCACCGCAAGCCTGCAGGCTATAAGAGGAGACAGCCTCCCCCTATGCTGACCTCTAAGTACAATGTCTTCCTGTATTTCTATAATGCCCTTGCTTTGCAAAAGAGAGAGAGCATCCTCTTAGCCAGAGGCTGCTTCTGGGTATAACAGGAAGAGAAGGACAACTGTTCTTCTTCTCTGCTCTCATATGAATTTCTCAAGTAAGTTGGAAAGGGGTACTGATGATTTCATGCCAAGTTAGAACAAGAAGTTTTGGGGCACATACAATACTATAAGAGTTTGTCTTGCATAAACACCTGTGCTCTGTAATCCGTGTCTTCAGATGTATCTGAATGTTCCTAGATTCCCTTCTTCTAGATGCTTGGTATTGGAGGTACGAAAAGTTACTTTATTCAGACTACAACTCAGATGCATCCAAAGAAATGGGCTACAGCCCTCCTGGAAATCCAAGATAGCAGCCCAAATCCTATTGCTTAGTTAAGACTGTGGAAGGGAAATGGCAAAATTTCCAGCAGCTTTTTCCTGGCAAATTCATGAATCCTTGCCTGGATTTTCCAGTTTGAGTGAAGGCAGTGTCTGTGAACATCCCTGAAAATCCCTGTGGGGTTTCTTTAATTGTCAGTGGGGACACACAGCAAGTTAATGCTGCTTGCCTTCTGTAGGCATAACGGAGCAACAGAATTTGGGCCACTATGTATATGAGCTAGGAGTATTTGGTCATTACTTCTATTGATGTACTCACAATGCTTAGAGAGGTATGCCTAGTCATCCCCCTCCATTGACTGGGTAGCTCTATACACACAAGCAGGACCCCTCATTTTCCAGGCTTCATGCTCATGTGTACTTGCTCACACTCAAGAGCATCTTTGCTGCAGTGGTCCACATAGAGAAAGAGATGATGGAGAGTGAGCTGGCAAGGTGGAATTCTCTAGGTCTTGTGAGTATCTCCACAGAGGCGGGGGGGCTCATGGAGTCGGATGGGAAAAATGTCAGGGGAAAGGCACACCTTGGACTGAACATTCCTAGATTATCTCTGCCTAGGTCAAGATATTTGGAAAAGTTTCTTTTTCAGACTACAATTCCCAGAATTCTCTGGGAATTCTGAGGATGTCACCTGGCAGATTCTGGAAGTTATTGTCCAAAAGGTAACTTTTCTAAGCTCTTCTTGAGGCTTGGGATCCCTTTCGGCTGCTGCTCCGATTAATTTCTCAAATGAGAAATGAGATTTGGAAAATTAAAATGATAGTGCCATTAAGCAAACCCACAGTGATATAGGAAGAGGCCCATCAGAAGGCAGTTCATGGAGGAGCTGCTTAACCCTGGAGCAAGTGCTGGAAGAACCACTAAGAAAAGTATGGAAAATTCCAGGGCAGGATAAATCATTCTTGATGGGACAGATAGAGAACCTAGTAGATTGGATAGTGGGAGTGGGAAACTCATAAGATTATTTTATGATGATCCTAGATAAAAATAGGTAATAGGTGATATATTCCAAGAACTATGCTGGCCTGATGCAATACAAGAACATCTAGTCACTTCTCTGCTTGCTAACTGCTTCCTTTTAAATTGGCTCATTCAGGACAAGCACTAAATTACGAAAAGGTTCTCAGGTGTCAGACATCAGAAGGGCTGATTCCACTACAGCCATTGCCCTGTTTCTAAACCACTGCTGATGGATCAGTTGATCGCATCACAAAGGGACCAGATATGCCAGACTATATATATATTATATGCTATATAATATACAGTATATGCTCTCTCTCTCTCTCGCTCTCTCTCTCTGTATATATAATCTGGATATATATAATATCCAGATTACCATGTTATTAAAAACAGAACAAAACAGAGCCACAGACTAAATCCAATCAAGACTGTGTAATGCAATGGTCCTAGTAGTGTTGACGTATAACCAAGGCTTTAACCAGGGTTTTGTCCCAAGGTGCCAAATTTAGAGAGTATATCCCTGTTTCCAGATGTAAATAAGAAAAGATAGTGCTACACCAGCCCTCTGGGGCAAATTGCCAGTTGCTGGCAGGCTGTGCAGCCAGTAGACCATGACAAAACAGAGAAAAGATGGTCTGTTTAGCAGTCCCTGCTGAGATAATCAAGGGAAGGTCTATTGAAGGACCAGTAGCCCAGAGGAGGAGGACTGGTTCAACCAGATTGTGACTAGACCCATTGGAGAGGTTGTCTACCTGCTTCTTGGTAGACCAGGCCTCTGAGCTGGACAGACAGAAAGTAGGCTTATTAATGTATATGGCATGCTAAACTTTTGATTTGTTTTTGTCATTCTGGAAGTACTACATATCCCCAGTGGAGTAGGAGAGATGCAGGCAAAGTGTTCAGTGCTGTAATTACTTCTTGTATTATTTTCATGTCATTAATTTCAAAGTTGATTTGGGATTGCATTTGAGCTGCTTACTTGGGCGCCAAAATTGTTAGTTACAACTCTGTCTCTCCCTATTTTCCTCCCACTGCAGGTTGCAGTTGTACCCCCTTCTGGCTATGGGTTGTGAAGGATTAACCCACCCAAGCACGGACCGTATATATATCTATATAAAGAATCTGTATAAAGAATCTATATATATAAAGAATCTATATAAAGAATAGTGCTACTTTGAGTTTAACTGCAACTGGAAGACAGAGAAAAATCTGATGTACAATGATTTTGCAAACAGAAATGAAAAATCCAAAGCCTATGTGCTGAAATGAGACATGGGCTATAAGTTCTAAAAATATATGCAATATAATTTCCTTTAAGTAGACTTGAACAAATTGTGCCATAAGATCTCAACAGAACAAGAATTGTGTTGCACTTGGTGGAGGAAAAGGGGAGAAAAGGAAGTTATTGTGAGCAACAGACCACAGAGGTTTAAAAATGCATCAGTGAAGCATGATGCATTAACTGCTGGTGAAGTCACATGCAAGGAAGCAAATGCTTTATGTTTGAATGTTCCAAATCTGAACTAAGCAGATACAATTGCCAAAGAATTCTGTACTCACCTGCATCTCCAGAGGAACTGGGGGCAGCAAAAGAGGGGAGAGACAATATCTGCAATCCTGTTGGGATAACCATGTGGGTGTAAATGGCAACGATGTAATCAGCCTGCAATGTTAATCTTTGATTTGATTTGATTTGCTTATTTGATTTGATTTAATTCATCCTATCTCCCCACCACTTCAGGTTCTGAGGCTCCCTAGAGATCTCTTTTGACTAGAGATGGGGACGACTCACCATTTTGGCAAGTCATCCTGCTTCGTGAGTCATCAAAAGTTGAAGACTCACGAAGCACAAAGCTGCCCCCATGAACCAACGAAGCACAAATTTATTTGTCGATTCATGGGGGGTTTACAAAAAAAACCCTGACCCCCTGCCGCTCCCCTGCTGTGCTGCTGCCCCCGTGCCCCCTGCACCGCTGCCGCCGCCCACCACCCCCGCCGATGCCCCCTGCCATCCCCGATGCCCCCCACCATAATCGTCGCAGCCACCATTGCCGCCGTCTCCAGCTGGCCTCCACAGCTACGGCCTGTAGAAAGGGACACTGGCTGCCCTTTGCAAAGATGGCAGCTGCAACTTCCCTGCCCTAAATGAAGCAGCCGCCGCCATCTTTGCAAAGGGCAGCCAGTGTCTCTTTCTACAGGCCATGGCCGTGAAGGCCTGCTGGAGACGGCTGCGGTGATTAAGGTGGAGGGCTTGGCGGGGGTGGCCGTGGGGGTGGGGGTGCTGCGGGGTGGTGGCCAGGGGCGGTGGCTAAGGTAGGCAGAGAAAGGGGGCAGGGGATAGGCTGTGGGGGTGGGTGGCTGCCTATTGGCCCGCCGATCAACTGATCAGCGGGTTGGTAGGCAGAATGGGAAAGCCATAGGAAGACAGGGAAGGCTAGTATGGGGGACGAATAAAAATGGGGCAATATTCATCCCTTCGTATTTGTCGGGGTCTCTGGAACCCACGAATATGAAGGGATGAATATTTAACGAATCAGCGACTTCTGACGAATATCGCGATCTGTTTTTTTTATTCATCCCCATGTCTACTTTTGACCCAAGGAAGCTCTTGGGAGTCTCAGAATGGGTAAGGGGAGCCTCTAACATCCAATAATCACTGTTGGATCACCTGACTAGATGTCCCAATCCTAGTGGCAGAGGTTTGATGGATATTTTAAAATATTAAACTCTCTCCCCAGCCCCCGATCCCGAGGCTCCCAAAGGCTTCCTTGGGCCAAAAGGTATCATCACCATTTGCATCTGTCTAGAGAGTTTCAGCTACGCTCCTCTCTCCTCACCCATTGGGGACATTGAGCTACCTATTCTCATTCAACCTGAGCTACAGTATATTATACAACAATTGTGTGTGAACCACATATTCTATGTTAAGTGGACTGCAAGTAGAGCTAAGAGCACCCTCACATCATTATATTCTCAGAGAAAGGGGAAATGAGGTTAGAATTGTCCATCTTGCTCCAGTTTGCATGAAAACCAAGGAAACAGCAGGATGAGTATTGTCTGAATACATCGTGCCTACTGCTCCAGTTCTTTAGATCTAGGTTGTTAGCTTAGTTTGGCCCACTCTGGCCATTGTTCACTCCAGGAGAAACCTCAACACATTCACAGGCCTGAGAGCAAACTGAATGGCAGTATCTGGTTCTTTGAGAGGATAAATCCTAGGGATCTCAAACAGACCCAACATCCCCTCCAGATTTTAAGGCTGGGGCAGTGCCTCTAAGCAAAGTGAACTATCAAGGCACAAAACATAATCAAGGGATGGAAACAAATTAGAAATCAGGCAATGGAGCCTAAAGTAGTTTGTTTTGGCAGCCAGTCTGCATTACCTTGTGTTTATTTTATTATTTACAAGATTAATGGTATCAAGCCAGGGCTATTCTAAGCAGTAACCATAATATACAGTATGTTAGTCAATCATGACTCTATATGGTCCCTTTCTGTCTTCTCTGCCACATGCATGTGTTGGAGAAGATAGCAATAATCTCTTAAAACTATGGTTAGGGAGCTGCTTGTTGTGGCAAATATGGTCTATGTGTGGCATGGTGGTTAGAGGGTGGGATTAGGACTTTGGGAAGTCCAGGTTCAAGGTCCCACAAAGCTATGAAACTTACTGGGTGACTTTGGACCACTTACTCTATCTCATCCTGACTCACCTTATATTGTTGCTGTGAGGACAAAGTTCATTGGCAGATATAATAATAACTGTGTGCCATCAAGTCAATTCTGACTTATGGTGACCCTTTTCAGGGTTTTGTAGGTAGACACTATTTGCAAGTAGAGATGGGCACGAACCTCGGTTCAGAGGTTCATGCCAGTTTGTACATGCGGCACCACAGGTGCCGTGCATTCCCTTCCCCCATCTTTTTGGCCAATGACCCACTCACCAGTCAGAGTGCACTCCTCTCCTCCTCCTCTGGCTGTTCAACCAGTGCCCAGCAGGAGCATGGGTTTGTCTGTCCTGTCTCCTTGTCTGAGTGGGTGATCAGCCAAGGAGGCGGGGCTGGGAAGCTCCTGCTGGAGACTGATTGAACCGCTGAAGAGGAGGAGGAGAGGAGTGCCCGCTGGCTGGTGAGTGGGGGATCCAACCAGGGAGGCATGGGATGGGAACACACAGCATCTATGGTGCCGTGTGTACAATGTGCTGTCTTCTTTTCCTGTTACTTTCAACTTTTTCTAGCATTGTGGTGTTTTCCAGCAAGTCTTGCCATCTCATGATAATCTCAGTTCAGTAATTTTTGCTTCTAGAAAGAGTTCAGGCTTGATTTGATCTAGGACTCACTTGTTCATCTTTCTGGTAGTTGCAATGCTCTCTTACAACACCTCATTTCAAATGAATTAACTTTTTTTTCTGTCAGCTTTCTTGTCTGTCCACTGTAGCTATTCAATAAATAAGGTGCAATTGTTAAAATAAAAAAGAGGGAGCACTAGACTTCAAATAGAAGAGTTAAGCTCCTACAAGCTGTGTACACGTTTCAGAGCCCAGATAGGACAGTCAAAGGTGAGAGAAGGAGTGCATAACGGGAACAGTATAGATGTATAAGCCAGTTCATTTAAAAGAATAGCCGTCTGCAGACAAAAGATCAGTCTCCTGAGTATACAATGAAAGCACAGTTGGATTTCCCTTGAGCCAAGCAGACATACTTCAGTCTTGCTTCACTGACCTGAAACACAGCAGGTCTCCTTTCTTGTCAGTTTCAAAGCCCTCTAGGAAGCCAGCTTTCCTGGGTATGCCTCTGGAACCTTGTCTATGTTCCAGAAATCTAAAAGTTTGACTGTTGAGGCAGTGACAATTTCATCTAACCCATGACCTCAGGATAAACCAGATTTTTCAGATTTCTTGAGATAAAAACTAGGATTTAAACTGAATTTATTCAGGAAATGGGTTTCAGGTACTGCTACTTTTAGTCCAAGACTTGGGATACCATCAACAGGCCCTATATGTTTTCATTATGTCACATCTCCATAAGGTAATATTAACATTCTTTCTCATATGTCTTGTTCACAATGCACAAAAGTTCTCTATATAAACATAAGGATAGAGTCTTTGGTGTCAGGACTGTATCTTTGATAAGTCCTGCTTAAGACTTCTGATTGCTCTTAGATTTGGTATAAAAGGAGAAGGTAGAGATGAAATGCGAGCTGAAAAAAAGAACCAGTGCCTACGATACATCTTGCTAACTGCCCCTGTATAAAATAGTTTACACTGCAGGAGAGCAATATATCTAAGAAGTGTGATTGCACTAAGCACTACTGTGGAGACGAGATGAGAAAGGAGAAAAGTGCAGTACTTCCCCTAATGTTGTTGGGCTGCATCTCCCAATGTTCTTCACCATTAGGTATGCTGGTGAGGGTTGTTGCAATCCCACAGCATTTGGAGGGCTACACTTTACCCTGAAGATTTTCATCATCATCATCAACTTAAAACTGCATAGCTAGAAAGGATCTTGAAAGACCAGCCCTTTTCAATGAGACACAGTGAGGAATCAACCTCCCATCCTCTGGCTCTGCAGCCAGATACCTAAACCACTGAGCTATCTAAACCACTGCTCCCATCATACTTCACTGGCTGGCTAAAATTGACGGGAACAGGAATTCAACCACCTGTGAAGTCTCAGATGTACTTTCCCACCTTTGCCTCAGTCTCCAGAGGCCTGGGGCCACATATGCCCTTCCCCAGCATTTGAAGATTGCACCCACGCATCTACCCACTTCTGTGATCCTATCCTCCTAAAAATTATTTTTAAAATTGTGTTGTTGTTTTTTTAACTGAAAAAATGTCCCCGTCACCTCTAATGGCCAAAAATATATTTTGAAACAAAACTCATAATTTTGTCTGAGTGGGCCTACAGGGGCGGCACCCTCAAAACAAAGCAAAATAACTCCCCTCATTTCAAACAAAAACTTCTATAAAGTAAAAGTATAAGTAAAAGTGTGTGTGTGGGTGGGTGGGTGGGTGGGTGGGTGCAGGGGGACTACAGGGGTTTGTGGGGACAGATTTAGAATCCTGGGGGTAGCACATTGTCCATCCCTGCTGTAGTGACAACAATAACCTTCTTACAAAGTACAAAGAGACAGGCAAGGCTGTGGAGCTTAGATGAGAAAACAAAGCTGTTTGTCATACTAGCCATCACAAAGGTATGATAATATATGAGACACAGGTCCTGCAAAACAATTTGGTTCTATGTGTAATGAGGAAATAGTTAATGTAGCTGTTACTGCAATCCTGCAACTGCCCAATCTATAAGCCAACAGCAAGTTTATCTGGAGAGGGGGAAGCAGTACATGCACAGTGGGTGGATATCTAAACAATTATCTGAACTCAGTTCTCTGTCAGGTCCAAGCTCAACACCATAATCTGAACATGGAATAACACAGTTTCTTCCAACCTGGCAGCTACTCAGGTGTAGTAGTTTATTGTCTTATATCCCTAGCCTAATGGGAGTTGTAGTCCAGTTCCTCTGGTTGGGGGAATAATTCAACCTTTTTCACAATGCCACACACTATGGTTTAATGAAGAATCAGTAGATTTAAGATGTAAATTAAGAAAGGTAATTCTACTTACATTCTCTCCTACCCCCTAGTCCAATTTTGCACACACTTTCCCCATCTTCAGGCCCCTCTTATTGGAACACACCCAAAATTTATTTCAAGGATTTGCCCCTGTTTAAAAAATGCAGCTTAGTGAACTGCTTGATGACTTTGTATTTGATTCTTTGACATATAAGCATTAGGTTTCCACAACATCAGAGGAAGCAGAAATGCTCAGAATGCTTAGGGTCATTGATTTGGCTGGCTCAGGGTATTGGCTGAGGATAAGATGGTGTGGACCTAGGCAAACCAACTTGAAGGAAACTTGCATTTTACTTCAATACCTGTGGTGATGGCATAACGTCCTTCATATTAATTGTTTATAGCAGAGACGTTTAGCAGGAGGGCAAATGATCTGGATTGATTCAATGAGGGCAACAGTAGGGGAGCTGTCAAATCCTCAAAGGATGTCCCAAAATCTACAGAAGGCCACTTTACAAGTTATCTCCACCTAGAGTTTTATAAAACTACTGTAGTTACAACCCAGGATAAGTCAAGAGGATCAAGCCTAAAGAAATTAAGGAAGAAAATTAAGGATCATATTATAGGCATATTTTAAGAAGTTAGACTGTGACCAGTATCTCTTGTGGAGCTCCGCCAGGACAATAGAAATGATGGCACTGGAAGCAGTGGATTGCTGCTCATTAAAGAGGGGTTCCACCCCTCCCCCAGGGTACACATGATAAGATGAATGCACATCCTGACATTGAAAAAGGAACTCTAACGAGCAGCAGTCTGCTGCTCCTCTCAGTGATGTAATACTCACTCTATAAGTAGACTTCTGCAATAGGATACTGGCCTATAATACCTATTATACCATCCATTAAATGTCTTGAATATAAAAAATGAATTGGGCTGACTCAAGATAGGTCTACAACAAAGGGCAAGGTGGTACTCATCCTCCCATTACATGTGTAGAAGATGAGTGGATGGCAGTTGAACCCCAATTCCTCATTGAGATAGGGTTTTCTACCATTCCTGTGAGTACCAGGCCAATTTAAGCATTGCAGGACAGGCTGTGGCATGCATAGCTCTGTTGCCCAAGAGAGGGGAAAGGCTAGGTGATTATAGTGTATGGGACGTGCAGCTGCTGCTCCCAGCATCCACCGCCTGAGACATTTCCCTCACTCTGGCTAAGGGTAAAGTTGCCCCTCATCGTAAAAATCAGTTTTCATGGAGATGGACTTGCTACTTCTAAAGTAACTCCAAGGAAGAACAAGTGATGCTAGCAAGTGGAGATCTGAGGGTTGCAGTGTGAATGTCTTCTTCTGCAGCTTTACTAAAAAGCAAGGACACCAGACAAGTTAGATAAGATTATCATTATTTCCCCCCCAGACTTGGCAGAGAAATACAGCTTTACTCTTGAGAAGGAGATCAAAGTAGGAGGGCAAAGGACCAGGATGGTTACTCCCTCCATGTATGGAAAGATGATGAACATTCTAGCAGCAGTGGCATTGCCTGGATGGGGAAAGATGAGAGTGATGGTGGCAGTATCCCTTTCCCCCAGAAGAAGAAAGAGGAGGAAGGCGCGTCCACAGCCATCAGAGGCTGGCTGTCTTTAGCAAGATGCTTCCTCAGTTTCTGGTTCTGAGGTCCTCAAAGCCAGGACTTACAAAGAATGGCTAGAAAAACTGCCTGTGCCACACCCCACCACCTGTGTCAACTGCCCAAGTAAGGGTAATGGTAGGGCTGACTCCAACTCTGACTGATGTCTTTCTCAGATGGTAACGTTTGTGTGTGCACTGAAGTGCTAGAGCCCAGACAGAGGCATTTACCAATGGCAGTATGAGATATTTTGTTGTCTGAAAATACAATGGTACCTCTTATTTCTATGTACAAAAGTAAACTGGGCTGACGGTGGAATTTTCCTCTGACACTGGACAGCGTCACTTACTGCTAACAGTAGGATAAGCCCTGCAGGAAGTTCAGTGTGAAAACATATGATCCAGACTTTCCAAGTCACACAACCCAAAAGAAAAGAACACAAATGAGACTTTCTTTCCTGGAGTATGCATTATTTAAGTACGGTGCTGATGCATGCATGCATGTACACCTATCAATACAGCTTTGTGGTAGTTTATTACCAAAGAAAAATAATAAGCCATTTGCTTTTACCTGATGAAGGTGGTCTTCCCAGTGGAATACTGTCCCACAAGCAGGACCATAGGCTTGTTGTCAAAGTCTGCATTCTCCAAGGCAGGTGAGTGAAACTCATGGAATTTATAGTGTTCTTCCAGAGGGAGAAGCTTGGTTCTGTAGAGCTTTTTAAGACCCTCGCTCACTGTCTGAAATACTTCAGGGTCTTTCCTTCTCCTTTCATCAAGACCCAGCCAGCTGAACATTTTGCAATGAGGGAAATAATGTTACTGTTTGCTCATTTTCCTTGGAAAAGTCCAGTCACCAAGGAGAGCGGGAGGGAAGGCTTGCACTCCAGACAGTTTGCTAGCACTTGCATGGAAGCTTCCAAGCTGTAACTCTAAATGTAGTGATTGTATATCTTCCTTCCTTCCGTCCTTCTTTCCTTTCTTTCTTCTTTGTTTTTCTTTTTAAAGAGAGAGATACAGTCACTTTATTGATTGCTGTCCCATCAGCCTATAATACAAAACAAGAAGACGACTCGAGAAACAGCAGGCATTGATTCTGGTTACGCATGCTTACATCTCCACATTTTTCTATTGAAAAACAAATACCCTAAGCATACAGCATTAAAAGAGGAGTAAACTCCCTTTGCTCTTACTGTGAGACAATTAAAAGAAAACAAAATAGGTTGCAGTGCTGGACTTGCGTCTAGCTTTCTAAGTGGAGAGCAAGAAACTGATCTCATCACAAGAGAGGCAGCTGAATCACAGCATCTTCCTCCTTCGTGAAGCAGCTGGTGTTTAAATGCCTGTCTTTCGTGGAGCTGACCAGGAAACGGAAATTGTAGAACAACTGCGGGCAATGTTCAAATTGATCAAATGATGCCTGGGAGAGTGATAGCCAGTGGCTGGTGCTTTAAGTTGTCTGTCCAAATGAAGATCCAGGACAATGGTTTTCAGATAGCAGTCACAATCATAGGTCAAAACTTTCATTAATCATAAGATGCAGAATCAGCAGCAAGCTAATCAATAAACAGAATCACACTGCAAATTGTCTACACCTACTTCAGGTAGTTAGAAATGGGGTAGGACCACAGGAGAATAAAACAGAAAATAACAAAGATAGTAAGGAAGTTATGAATGAGTGCACAGTGCAATGACAATGACAGAAACAAAGAAAGCCTAAGAATTTTAATTTCTAAACTATTATTTATTTCCAATATTTGGGAATGTTCCAAAATTAAGTACAGAAAATAGAAATCTAACAAACCCAGAAGAGACATAAATACAGCCATAAAAGTAAAATACTGTGTCAATAAAATCAGCTGTAAACAACAATCAGGAAGAAAGCAGTAAGGGTAGTGGTAAAATTTGCTTTAAAAGCGGCATCCAGTAGGAAGCAAGCTGGAAGAGGACAGTATTCACTTCCTACTGAAAGGTGAGCAGTGAATGAGTCAAATGAAACTCTCTAAAAATAGTCAAATTGTTATTTGGTTAATTTACTGTGCGTTTATTCTGTAAATCTGTATATTTTGGTGTTTTTTAAAAAAGATTGTTTCATTTACTTCTGTAGGTCTGTGTGGGCCAAGGGGTGGGCTTTCTGACTGTCCCTGTGTGTCACTACACTTGGGGGGGGGGTTGTTGCTGGTTCGGCACAGCTTGGACCAGTTCTCTCTTGCTCTTGGTGTTGTGTTGTTGTTCCTTACTGGGGTGAGTAGTGCCTCTGTGTGTGTCTTTCTTTTTTTCTATTGTGCTGCCTAAGCTGAGAGAGTTTTGTTGCGCTGTGTGGGTGGCAGTGAACTCATATGGTTATTTTTCCTAATGTTTGAGTGCTTTATTGCTTTTTGAATTAGTTGGTGGGTGAGTGAGGTATTTTTCACATAGGTCTGGTGATGATTTTTCTTTCTCACATTGCCTGCTTTTGGAGTAGATTCATTCTCTGTTGCCTTGCCCCTCTAATTTTCTGGAGTATTTTTAAGAGTTCAGTAGGACTTTTGACATGCCAGTAATTTTCTTTCATGAAAGCCCAACCTAAGACAAAAGAATCTGAAAGAGGCTTTCCCTTTCATTTTGAACTAAAGGATTGGTGCCTGAGAAAAGTGAAAATGAACGAAAAATGAAAGAGGCACTTGCAAAGAACCCAAAATGGAAGAACAACAAAAATATTCACCATGCACATCCTTATTGATGAATTAACTTCCATCAATTTATCTGTTCCTTTTAGGTCTCTCCAAATTGGCAGCCACCATCTTGTACCAGTGAATTACACAGTTTAAAAATGTGCTCTGTAAAAAAGTAATTCCAGTTAATAATATTAATCATGTCCCATCAAGTCAATTCTGACTTTTGATGACTTTTTTTCAGGGTTTTCTGGGTAGAAAATACTCATAAGTGCTTTACCGTTCCTTTCTTCTGGAAGCATTCTGGGACTGTGTAGCTTGCTCAAGACTATATAGGCTGGCTCTTCTGAGATGCACAGTAGAGAACTGAACTAAACTTCGCCCCCCACAGCCAGATACCTAAACCATTGAGCTATCTAGTCCACCACTGTACACATCCATCCATCCATCCATCCATCCATCCATCCATCCATCCATCCATCCATCCATCCTTCCTTCCTTCCTTCCTTCCTTCCTTCCTTCCTTCCTTCCTTCCTTCCTTCCTTCCTTCCTTCCTTCCTTCCTTCCTTCCTTCCTTCCTTCTTTTTCAGATTCCATGCATCCAGTGGTCTATGCTCATTAGTTCTTCATTGAGGGTCCGGAAGACTCTGTTGTCTTCTCTGCATAGAGACTAATAAGCTAACTTGGTCACACAGCAGTTTTTGAGATATGTAATATCATGAAGTTTTACCTAGATTATATGAAAACAAATGCACACAATTGTGCTAATTCAGATCTGTAGTTATTTTTCAGTTTAAAAAACCCACACAATTTGTAAAGTCTTTATAGAGCAAAATCCTCTGTGGAGTATTGCCCGTTGATCGTCTTTGATTCAAAACAGGTAATATCCATGAAACAATGCATTCCCATTGCTCAATGAAGCAATATTTCTTTTTATCAGTCCTGAATTTCCCACCACTCTAAACAACTTCCTTTCTTTTGTCCTGTTGGCAGTTGTTTACCAACAGTGAATTGACTAGATCAAGAGAAACGGGTTATTTTCAGAGGTATGCAAAACAGTGGTTTGAACAGAAGCACAAGTTCTTTGTATTTTTGATGATTTAAATGGATAGGGTAATGTTGGGGGTTGCCTTATTCTAAAGATATTGCAGGTATTCAGGAAAATGCATGCTGGAACACTAGTATCTTGCATTGAAAGGATAAAGGCAAAAAACCCCTAAGAAATGGGAGAGCGAATATATACCATATTTTTCTGTGTATAAGATGCTACTTTTTCCTAAATTCATTACACTAAAAATTGAGGGGCATCTTTTACATGGAAGTAAGCTGAGATAGCTGAGGAGAGAATAAAACGGCCCGTACCATGCCTCTGCAAACAGGCTTCCTTCAGTCACAAGGCTTAGCTTTCTACAGTCAGGAGACTTAGCTTCCTCCAATCACAAGCCTTATGGAACTGATGTCAGCTGATGCTGTACAAACCAATTGGAACACACCTCGTTGGAGGTGGAGCCTGTAGGCTCAGATTCAACAGGGACTCCTAATGTCCGACGTTCTGAGCCCAGAGGCTGAATACTCAAAGCTAAGTTTTCTTAATTTTTGGGTTAGAAAAGTGGGGGGGGGGGTTGCACCTTATAAATGGGGGGGGTGTTATAAACGGAAAAATACGGTATATGCAGCAGCCTACATAGAAACTCAGAAAATGTAATTAAATCTTGTTTTGGAAAGAGCTTTTGAACAAGTAAAACACTCCATACATCAAATGAGGTTGGGCACAATCCAAAAATACTGATACATAATGAAATTTGTTGCAAAGCTTGAATACTTATATCTAAGAAGCCAAAAATAGTATAATTATCTTAAATTTCCTTTTAGTTAGTTAATAGTATAATTATCTTAAATTTCATATAATTTTAAATTGTGCAACACTCTGATATGACTAAAGAAACAAAGATCTAAGAAGAAGGAATATAATGATACATTGAAGCAGTTCATTACTGCAAGTGGCAGTATGACCCTCTGGAACCCAAGCAAACATCCTACCATTAGTCAGACTGAGGTGAATCAGTCAGTTAATGATAGGGCCAGCTCTGCTTAGGGATGCTGGGAATGTGCCTCCCAAGGTTATTCTGTATTTTTTTTTAAAAAAATAGATTAATAGATATTAGTTAATTAAAAATTTCTGCATCCCTAGTTGGTAGACACCCCTAATTTTCCCTTACCATGTATAAGTGGTAGACAATGTTCCTCAATGCCACATGAAGACATTATTGCTGCACAGACAGTTATTATGTGGCAGCCCAATTCAGTATTCCATAAGCAAATTCAAAAAATAGGCATGCCCCAAACAAAAATTTGTAACTGAAAATAGGCCTTGGACTAACAGCAATTTTGGCACAGACGTCACAGATAGTCTGCTCTTGCTGTGTGCCAAATCTGGGGACATTTGGGGAAATGGTTTTTGAGCTTTGATTATTTCAATACAAGCTACCAGTCAGAACAAAATTAAATCTCAGGAGAACTTTTTAGTTCCTTACTGGCCAAACAGACATTAAAAAGAGTATTTATTTCTCGTGTACAAATATTTCAAAAGATATTTTAAAAACAGAAAATAAATATACAGAAGGTCATTCACTGAAGCTGTGAAATTACTGTTTTTTGCTCTGTGGCTGGGGATAATCTCAAAGCAAGGTTTATCCAGCTTACTTGTGTGTAGAGATGGAGGTATTTGTAAATGAATATGAATACCTCCCGCACAGCTGGACTTAACGAAGGTCCAGCTCCTGGGGCCGGACCATCCACTCATGTGTCCGGCGGCAGCAGCAGCCTTGGTCAGCCTTCCACTCGCTGCCGGAGCGCCGCTCTCTTTCCGCTCATCTAGCCACTCAGCAGCCATGCAGGGAGACTTATCCTCACTCCCCCTTCCTGGAGTTGGCTAGATGAGTGGAAAGAGAGTGGAAAGAGAGTGGAAAGAGAGTGGCGCTCCGGGAGCGACTGGAAGGCTGACCGCCGCCGGACGCAGGGGCTGGACCCTCGTTAAGTCCAGGTGTTTGCTCAGTTTGCTCACAAGTAAGTGTACTCACAGCAACAGCAGCCAAGGAAAGCTGCAGCATGAAGGGTGAACATTGGGATGAAAGCTTCAAAGGGAAGTACTCTCCCCCCCCCCCCTTTCCCATCAGCCAGGCCTCTTCCCTTTTTTTATTTCAAATGCAAAGGGAAATCTTTTGGAAAACAGGCACACCATTGAGCTGTTGGTCCAATATAGCTTTTCTTCTTCAGCCTGCATGACTCATAGAAAAGGTTTGGAAATTGGAACATAGTTTTCTAGTCTGCATTCTGCAGGTTGAGCATGACAATACTAGTTGACCTGAGAGGTTAAAGGGTGTGTATGTATCTCTATTGCACGTGTTGTACCTACTCATCCCTTTGCTTCACCATTTCACAAATTCCAAAACAGTCCTTCAAAATAATTTGGCACAGAGAGACTGCAGCCACATCCAAGCTGTATTTGCTTCTTTCTTCTCCCAGTAACCATAGTGCAAATCATGTGCTCATTTACTGGAATCCTGTAGCACTGGGAAATTCTATATTTGCGAAATTTATGTTGGAATTTGTGGGTAGTGTATGTATATTTAAACTCCCATTTAAAAAAGCCAGGAAATACAATTCTTCAATATATATATATATATGGTTATGAATGTGGGATATTGTGTTTCTGTACCCACTCCAGTACCATTCACACTTGTTGAAAAACAGCCCTGACAATTGCTTTCTGTTAGGTTGAGAAGTGTTTAACTGATGAGAAAAGAGGATTTCCCCTTGCCTGGTGTCACTTTGTGAATGTTAGTGAGCAGAAGAGGGTATCCTGTAGATCATCTTGTCTGCTGCCATTGGTGTTGTGAACATTCATGCTGCCCTTTGCTATGTAAAACCTGGCATCCTTTTTCTCTGCTGGTAACCTTTTTTTTTAGTACAGAATAACAATATCCCATATTCATAAACTGGAGTGTTTTTTTTGAGGGAGTGAATTTATTTTATGTCAGCCACTTGCATGTATTATCCAGCTTGTTATGTATTGATTGCATCAGCTCATTTGTCCTTGCTGGCTCAGTGTGGGGTCCTGATTAATCAGGAAGTGGGTCACTCTGGCACCCCACAGACACCAGTCTACCTGCTGATGTGTTCACTGGAGTTCTGAAACAAAAATTAAGATTGATTAGTCTCACATGGTTTTCCAGAAGTATGGGCTTTATTTCAAGATCATTACTCAAATGAACAATCAAATAGTTGCACTGCACATGCTACCTGAAGGACTGTTATCTCCCCATATGAGCCTTCTCGGTGATTAAGATAATCAGAGGAGACCCTTCTCTTGGCCCCATTGCCAGCACAGGCATGGTTGATGGGGACACAAGAGAGGGCCTTCTCTGTGGCAGCTCCCAAGTTATGCAATGCTTTCCCTCAGGAGATCAGGCTGGAGTTGCTGAGAAACTAAACACACCCCGTGAGGCAATATTCCAGGTCTTCCTCCAACCTTGTCTCTAGACAAAATTAGGGGTTTCTACCAGCTAGGGATGCAGAAATTTTTTAATTAACTAAAATCTATTAATACATTAAAAACACACACACACACAAATAACCTTGGGAGGCATATTCCCAACATCCCTAAGCAGGACTGGCTCTACCATTAACCAGACTGAGGTGAATCAGCCAACTATCTCCCTAGTCACTTTCCCACTGATTATATTGGGTGTTGCTGTTGTTTAATTGTTAGTGTTATATAATGATATAAGGAGCACTATTTCCCTTAAATCCTTTCTTGTCCCATTGTCTGCTTACATTTCTTTTGTGCAAGCTTTTGTCCTCATTTATTCCCATTTATACTTCCTCCACACTGCTCATTAATCATCCTGGTGATCTTGTGTTCCTTGCTTTATGAACACAAGGAAGCATTGGATCCTGTTGTGTTGACAGCAAAAGCTTAAAAGATGCCATGAGGGAGAGAGCTGGATGACGTTAATTGGCAAAAGTTAAATCAGCCTCATATTTTCCACCAATATCTGTGGGCTTCTGGTTCCGGTCGGGTAAGGTTGACTCCCTTATCTGGTAGACACGCTGATTCCATTCCTCAATAATTTAATTCCTTGTTTATGGTGCCTCCCCAGAAGATACTGTATAAGGCTTTATGCTTTGCACTTTGCTGTCCTTGGTGGGCAGCTTAGATTGAATTGCCAACTCTAGCTGAAATAAGAAATAAATCATTGAACTGCTTGCGCGCCAGTAGGAGTGGTCTCCTACTCCTACTCCTACTCCTCTGAAATAGTAATTCTTTATCCTGGTAACAACAGTGAGAAGAGCAGTGGAGAAGGAGCTAGAGATAAGGATAAAAGGAAGGAAGTAACATTCCAGAGTCGGTGGTTAAGTAAGACAGAGAGGACCTTATCTCCATGGTGGGAACTAGCACTGGCCCAACAAAGCAGCAATGGAAACAGGTTAAAATCACAGATTTTGTTAATTCATGGACACACGGTACACGAAAGAATGATTGGGAAGAGTTTGGCACTCAGAGGTCCTTAAGAAGTTCAGTAATTGATTTACCAGAGTGTATCGCAAATGACCTTCAGATTCAAGAAAACAGCTATATATCAGGGGAGATTGATGTGGACTTTGGACGATGGGTGCAGCCAGGTGTATATTCCCCATTCGACTCCCCCGCCCTGGGTCCTGAACCGAACAAGGAGACAAAAAGCTGAAATGATCAGGATAATGGTTGTGAATCGATCGAATTCATTGATGATGTACATCAACGTCCCATGCCAGAGAATAACAGCTATAGGACTACCAATGAGCCTCATTGTAATACCAATGAAGAGTCCGACATCCACAAATTAAGACACTTGATGGGAATTCAGGACCTTTTATTTGATATAAAAGACCTAATGATAGTTTTGCTAGGATACTTGATGAAGAAGGAATGGCTCCTGTCCAACAGTGAATCACAGCAGAGAGATAACAAAGAAGACCGTCCAGTTTTAATCCCTGATGAGACTAAGTATTATAATCTAACTCCAGATACAATAGACAGAATCGCTGGCCTTTCCTTGGAAGAGCTTTTACTCTGTGCAGATCCTAAGCGTATTCTACAATATGACGATATTTCTCCAAATCCCTCTAAGAAGGATGTAGTGGCCAATAACCAACCTCTCTGTGTAGTATAGGATAACTTAAATCGATCTATAGAGGATATTGAAGGAGTGTCATTGGGTTCGGCTAAAATTATGGGTAGTAAGGTCTCCAGTAAGAATGAGCCAAAAAGGAAGCTGGGCAAAAATAGGGGTAGAGATAACAAGGGTGGTAGAAAGAAAGTAACTCTACCAAGAGGAAAGAGTAGGAACTCAAGGAAGGGTATCAATTTTGGCCCACTTTTCAAACTCTTGGATAGAGCTGACTGTTCTAGTCCTTCCCTCAAACAGCCAAAAAAGGCGATTGCAGCTAGGAAGGATAGAAACGACACCAAGAATAATCCCCAATACAAAATGGAATTACCCAAGACCCAGAAAAGGGAGGATATAAAGAATTCTAATAAAGTGGAAAAGTTAATTCCAGCTACAAAACATGATCAAAGACAACCTGTCCTAGAATTAGAAAGGTTAGCCCCTAGGAAAGCAGGATTCCCCCATGAGAAGAGTTCCCCCAAGATAGTATCAGATATATCGTCAGAGCCCATGGGAATAGGAATAGAAATAGACGGGTAGGGTTCATGAGAGGGAGATCAGGTGGAAGGAAGAAAATAAATAGGCATGAAGATAACAACAATGGGTCGATGGATACAAAATTCAACCAGAGATATAGGAGGTTGCATACTGAGTGGCAAGAAGAGGCCAATGGTTGGCCTCAAGGGAGATCATATTACAATTGACCCTTATCCTTAGTATCTTGGAATGTCATGGGGTGGGCAGGTAGAGCGAGGGATGACTGTGTACGTACGTATCTAAGTAGGCATGACATCTTATTGTTACAAGAGACGTGGACCACTGAGTCCCCAACTTTAGAAGGTTTCAAAGCCTATGGAATAAATGCAGAACCATCTAATCATAGTAGGGCTAAAGGGGGACTAGGAATATTAATCTCCACTGCATCAAAAATTAAAGTCAATGTTATACCCTCTAACTTACAATCAGCAATGGCGATAATAGTGCAATATGAGCAGATATCCTGTGTTATAATAAATGTATACCATACTCCTCTGAAAACTAAACAACAAATAGAAACTGAATGGAGGAATTTAGAAGCTTATTTATGGCAAATAATTATAAAATATCCGAAGGCATTTCTTATAGTGGGAGGCGATTTCAATGTGAGAATTGGGCAGGATGATAGTAGCTTTTATAAGAGATATAAGTTATGCCCCTCCGAAGGTGGAAAAGCCTTGCTTCCCCTCCAAAGGAAGTCCAAAGATTGTAAGATAAACTATGCTGGTCATATGTTATTTCAGGTGGTAAACAAAATGAGTCTTTGTATACTAAATGGATCTTACTCAAATGACCATCCGGCAGAATTCACTTATTGGTCTGGGGAAAGGATGAGCCTTTTGGATTATATCATAGTTTCAGAAAAAATGGTGGGTTGTATTCACTCAATGTGGATAGGTGTTTGGAGGGGTATGAACTTTTAACACAGGATATTTACAGGGTAATCAACGAAGTGAATACTGCTGGTACTAGACTGGATAGTCAACGAGGGACCGGTTGGTTTGATAAGGACTGCAGAGACGCCAAAAGAGAGTTGAGGAAAAGCTACCTTACTTATAGAACTAAACCAGAGAAATTTACATCTTTAGTTTTGAAACAACAAAAGGCACAGTATAAATCTCTCTTAAGGAAAAAGAGAAAAGAAGCAATAGGGAGAGCATGGAGACAATTAAGTGAAGCAGTTAGGTTAAAAAATTCCTCCTTGTTTTGGCGACTTGTTGCTGATTGCCCTAATAGCTCCCATTTAGTACTGAATGTACATATATTGCCAGAAACATGGGAATTTTTTTTCCAAAACTAAATATACTAAGTCAGATATGGAAGAAGGTAGTCCAGAGATAGGAGAGCTGCCGCAATGGCTACCAGTGAGCACCACAGAAGTGAAACACCTGATTCAAACCCTGAAGATTGGTAAAGCGCCTGGCACTGATATGATTACACCTGAATTAATTAAAAAACATCTTGAATGGTGGGTTCCGGTAATTGCAGCTTTATTTACAGCCATTGATAAAACTGGGAAAATTCCTAAAGATTGGGGTACTGCCATCATAATCCCTATATATAAAAGAGGTAACAAAGATCTACCCTCTAACTACAGACCTATAAGCTTACTTAATGTGATAAATAAACTATATGCTAGACACCTTCAGTGTAAAGATGATGCTCTAAAATTTTGGAAAAAATGTGGGAAAGCCCAACAAAAACACCTCGTGGATTAAAGACATTTGTAAAGAGACTCAAGGAAAACAAATGATGATATTGTAATAACAACTGAAATGATTAAGAGGCAAGTAAAGGCTGTGAAAAATTGGAGTGTACCTGGTCCAGATGACCTGCATGGATTTTGGTTAAAGCATCTAACAAGTCTCCATCAACGTATAGCATTGCAATTTAAACACTTACTTCAAAATTCTACAACTGAAGACTGGATGGCAACAGGCCACACATTTCTGATAATAAAAGATTATCAAAAGGGCAATGAACCCAGTAATTATTGACCAATTACATGCCTTCCAACAATGTTTAAGCTCCTCACAGGAATACTTGCAAGATCAATGTATAATTACTTAACTGAAAACTCCCTATACCCAACTGAACAGAAAGGGAACTTTAAAAAGTCAAGAGGCACGAAAGATCAGCTGCTTATTGATAAAATGATACTGAAGACTTCAAAAAGAAGAAAAACAAACCTCAACATGGCCTGGATAGACTATAAAAAGGCATTTGACTCATTGACACACAGCTGGATTAACACCTGCCTAAATTTTTTTAGGATTAGTAAAAACATTCAAAAGTTCCTCAAGAAAAACATGGAAAAATGGGAAACTGTCTTAATGGCCCATAGTGAAGAAATTGGGGAAGTTAGCATCAAAAGAGGAATATTTCAGGAGGATTCTTTGTCACCACTGCTGTTTAACATCTCACTAATCCCCATGTCAATAATTTTAAATAAAACTGGATTGGGCTACCATATTTCAGAGCAAGCAGAAAAAATCAATAATTTCTTAAACACGGATGACCTAAAACGATATGCAAAAAGTTCCACTGAGATAGAATCACTGCTAAACACAGTGCAAATATTTAGTGAAGATATCCAAATGAAATCTGGAATTGACAAATGTACAGCTCTGTCTATACACCGTGGCAAGATCCAAAAACAAGATGGAATAGAGTTAAAAAATGGCAGTATTATAAAATTGCTATCAAGTGATGAAAATTATAAATACCTTGGAATATTAGAAGCAGATAACATAGTGCACACAAAAGTTAAAGAACTGACAGAAAAGGAATATATCAAAAGACTGCGGAAAATCTTAAAACCAAAATTAAATGGTGGAAATACAATCAAAGCCATAAACACATGGGCTGTTCCAGTAATCAGATACCCAGCTGGAATAATAGATTGAACTCAAAATGAATTAGAAGAATTGGATAGAAAAACATAGAAACTAATGAACATGCATCATGCAATACATCCAAAAAGTGATGTGGACAGATTATATTTACCATGAAAAATCAGAGGCTGTGGATTACTGCAAATATGGCAGGTAGTAGAGGAGGAAAAAAGAAGCCTAAATGATTATATCAGTACAAACAGATAAAAATTACTTAAGGCAGTGAAAATGGGGAATATTTTGAAAACAACAGAAACAAAGGCTCAATATAAGAAACAACAACTTGAAAATAATTTAAACAGCTGGAAAAATAAACCACTACATGGACAACACCTGACAAATATTGAGGGAAAACATGATCATAATTCAACATGGTCATGGCTAAAACTGGGGACCCTTAAGAAAGAAACCAAAGGCTTGATTTTTGCTGCACAAGAACAAGCACTCCAAACCAATGTGATGAAAGCTAAGATCCAAGGAATCAGTGCTAATAGCGAATGTCGATGCTGCCAAGAAAAAGATGAAACTTTGTCATGCCTCATCTGTGAATGTCCAAAGATTGCAAAAAAAGATTACAAAGTTAGACATGACAGAGTGGCAAAGTTAGTGCACTGGTCATTATGCAAAAAATATAACTTGCCGGCCTCCGAAAACCATGGGAACATCAGGTAGAGAAGGTGTCAGAAAATGAGCAAGTCAAGATCTTGTGGGATTTCTGGATCCAAACGGATAAACACCTTGAACATAACACACTAGACATAGTAGTAATAGAATCAAGAAAGGTCTGGATAATTGACATTGAAATTCCAGAGGATGCCGGAGTTGAAAATAAAGAATTGGAAAAACTAACAAAGTACAGAGATTTGGCAATCGAAACTTCTCGCCTCTGGAAGAAACACATTTCAGTGGTCCCTGTAGTCACTGGGGCTTTGGGAACAATATCAAGAAGCTTCACACAGTACTACAAGCAGGTGCAGATCTCAGAAATAGCACCATCAGAGCTACAAAAGAAGGCAATATTAGGAACAGCATACATATTGTGGCGATATTTAACAGATACTAAGGTTTTTGGTTAAAACTTGTGTATCTGTTATACAATACCAGTCAATATTTTATAATTTTGACTGTGCCTAGTGTTTTTGAATAATAATAGAATGTAGAAATGTCTGGATCATTGACATTGCAATTCCAGCGAATGCCAGAGTTGGAAATAAAGATACATAGATCTGCCAATTGAAACATTTCGCTTGTGGATGAAATACATTTCAGTGGTCCCCATGTTCATCAGTGCTTTGGGAACAATATCAAGAACTTTCACACAGTATTATAAGCAGTTGGAGATCATAAGAGCTACAAAAAACGGCAATATTAGGAACAGCATAATACTGCACTGATATTTATCAGATACTTAGGTGTTTGGTTAAAACTTTGTTACATAATACTGGTCAATGTTTTTATAATTTTGATTGACTGTGTCTAGTATTTTTTAACCACCACCACCAAATACTTCTGTTTTAATGGAGGCTGTAGGTTAAGAAAGCCAAGTTTTACACAAACAAGGAAGGGAAATTTTTTGTTCTACATTTCTCTTTCTTTCTTTCTTTCTTTCTTTCTTTCTTTCTTTCTTTCTTTCTTTCTTTCTTTCTTTCTTTCTTCCTTCCTTCCTTCCTGCCTGCCTGCCTGCCTGCCTGCCTGCCTGCCTGCCTGCCTGCCTGCCTGCCTGCCTGCCGCCTGCCTGCCTGCCTGCCTGCCTGCCTGCTTGCTTGCTATTTTAACTGCAAAAGATCATAATATTTCTTCAAACCCTCATGGACCCCCTGTGAGGACATCGCAGCCCCCTGGTCGTCCACGGATCACAGGTTAAGAACCTATGGTCTGGATCATGTCTGTGGTAGCCATTGTTCTTTGGCTGCAGCTGCCAGTGCTGGTGTGTCCACTTCAGACTGCACACCCCCAGTGCAAGTGGCTAACAGTCCATTTCTGGGCACAATTCCAAATTCACAGTTTTGACCTATAAAGCCCTTAACAGCTTGGGTCCAAGCTATTTCAAAGACCACACCTCCCTATATGAACCTGCTCAGGTTTTAAGATCCTCAGGGGAAGCCTTTCTCTCAGTCCCACCACCTTCATTTGGTGAGGACATGACAGATGGCTTTCTTCACTGCTGCTTCCAAACTACGGAATTCCCTCCCCTAAGAGGCTGGGCTGGCTCCTTCTTTGCTGTTCTTCCACAAGCAGTCAAAGACTTTTCTCTTTTAGCGGCTTGCTGCTTAAGAGAGTTTTTTTAAAAAAATGTGGCTGTTGTGTTTCTGTTGTTTTTAATGTGTTTCCTCAATATCATATGAAGATATATAACTATATTTACATACCAGTTTTAATATTATATCTGTTTAATTCTTTTTCAATACATAATGTATTTTTTTAAAAATTTGTAATACTGTTTGTTTTAATATAGGCTGGCCTGACTTGCATGAGTTATGGACTTTTCATTCATGCTTTGCGACACAGTTCAAGACTGGATTGTGCAAGGATGACCAGTATTGGATTTGCATCATATCGAAATGTAAGTGCACGTGGAAGCATATGGCATGGCTCCACACTTTGGACCAGAGGCAGGCTCTGTGTCGACCACCATTGACCTAAACTGACAGAAAGTGTGAAAGAAAGAAAGGACAATAATAATGGTCAGGTTTTCTAGGTAGAGAACACACAGAAATGGTTTACCATTCTCTTCTTCTGAGAGTCCCCTGGGACTATCCAGCTTGCCCATGACTACACAGGCTGGCTCATCTCCCAGGAGGCATGTGTGGAATCAAACTCTCAACCTCTACCTAGGCTACTGAGCTATTCAGCAGGAGGGAGATGGTTATAAAAATGAAAGGAAAAAGGGAGCATGGAAATATGTGAATATATTTGCTACCTGTGGTCTCTATTGCTTCATATGGCCCTCAGACTAATTTTATGTGCCCCTCAAGATAATTTCAAAATCCCTCTTCAAGCAATCCATTCAGAGCTCTGATTAGAGCAGCCTGCCCCTTCATATGGAGGACAAAAGGAGGAGAAAGAGAATAGAAAAGGGAGGAGGAAGAAATGAAAAAAGTTAGTGAGAATTTTCTCTTTCCAGAGGTTGACAGCCATATTTCCTCCCTCCCAGACCACATACACAATATGCTGTGTGTTTCATGAAGTCTTGTCTTTAATACGTAATGGACAATTTGGTGAGCTTCCTCATTAAATACAATGCTAATAAACACAGACACGGAACTTTGTCAAAATCTACATTCGCTCCAAACATCAGTGACTAACTGCTGATTCACTGTTTGCTTATCTAGAAGGCTGGCTTACTTTTACTAGTACTTTGTAATTAATCACCTCTTCTCAAAACAAGAGGAAATATCAGTCTTTTAAAAAAATCAGTTTTCTTGTGTATGTTTTTGTACAGTGGTGGCATTTCTACAAAAGTGCTTAAGTGAGTTAAAGAGCATCTGCTTTTGGTGGACAAATGCAAAACACAAATGAGTACATTAAACAGTAAATTCAAGGGATTTGCGATGGAAAAGAGGCTGCAAAAGGTTTCATTAATTGTGATGGTCTCTGTTTCTCCAGTGGGCAATGGGATGTCACAGCTGGCTCAAAACCATTTTGTGTGCTTCCAAGTGAAGGGTTACCAAAGCTGCCATGTAGGTTGGCCTCTTTTCACCCAGAAGGAGGAAGACCTGGGTGGGGCATTCTGGGATGTATAGTTCAAAAAAGTAACTTCTCCAAGATCTGCCTTTATCCAGAATTGGATTTGCCATCTAGTATCATTGCTTGTTATTTTGTTTTCCTCACTTTATTCCTGTGTAAGGAAAAGATTTGGCTTTTAAAATTCTCATTCCCTGCGGGCACTTTGGAACAGCCTTCCACTAGAGATCCTGCAGGCCCCCCTCCCTCCACGGTTTTAAACGACAGCTAAAAACTGCACTATTTAGGGAAGCCTTTAAGAATATTCTCCCTCTCACCTTCACTTTGTCTCTTTGAGTTTGTTTACTTGATTTCTTTGATCAGTTTGGGAATTATTTTTATTTATTATGTTTGGGGTATGGTGGAAGGGAGTTCACATTTATACACTATTGTAATGACCACCCAGAGTAGTGGTCCCACTAAGTCAGGCAGGAAATAAATAAATAAATAAATAAATAAATAAATAAATAAATAAATAAATAAATAAATAAATAAATAAATAAATATTAGCTCTCTTCATGGTTATACTTACATAGAACATATGCACTGACATGGGGAAAACGTATCATCCTGTTCCAAGACTTACCCCATGATATGTACATGTTCACTTTGACCCTCTGGAAAGGAGCACCTGTACATGAACAGGTGAATGTCCATAGGTGTTTCATCCACTCATGTAGTACTCATGCACACTCAGCTGCTCATGCATGGATGACTTCTTAAACATCCATGAAGGTACATGGATCTAAGGTGGGCTGTCTGTATATGTGACATAATTGAGGAGGGTGAATTGTCTACACACTTCCATTGTCCGCATGTATGAATAATGGAGAAGAAAGGGATAGATGAGGAAAAAAGACCTCCAGAGAATTCAGATAACTTGTAACCATGTGCAGTGCAAACTGCACTTTATGTAAGCTTAACCTTAGATTTGTTCCCTTTCCATTCCTTTCCTATACTCAGTGTCTTTTCTTGGACGTATTTAAATTCAGGGAAATCCTTTTTTAAGGTGTTTGTGTGGATCTCAGACTTCATCATAGTCACTTCCTGACTGCCTTCTGGCCTTAAAATAGAGATCTAGTTTTAGTTTACTAGGCCCTAGTTAGATAAGCACATCCATCATATAGTGGTAGGGGTGTGTCTGACAGTCACCTGTTTATGTTTTACAATTTGGGTTGAAAAATAAGATCATAAACTGAGGAGGAAGTACTTTTTCTTTTATGCAGTTGGTGTGTCATCTTCTGATGAACTGACCCGTCCTTTCAGGTAAGCCAAGGGAATGGCAAAAAAATACCTACAATTGCGAAACTCCTACAGTAGAAACCTACTTTTGTTACCATTTTCCTTCCTTGAAGCTTTGTTTGGTAGGTGGAGGTAAACTGTTAGATTTGCATATGTAGGCTGGACATAGACATTAATGTTGAGATGAGAGAGTTCATTATTATCCTGTTGTCTGTCAGTTAAGGTGCCCGTGAGACCAACATAAGTTAGTTCTCTTCCAGGATTTATTACTAATCATCTGAGAGCCGCGCAAGCTAGCTCGAAGAAGGTAAGACATTTCAATAGTCTTTTTGTATACAAAAATTAATCTAAAATCTTAATTCTAAAAATTTGCAGTTGCCCTGCTTGTGATATTTGGGGTTCTATTGTATATATAATGATTTCATTCCATAACCCAGATGACTTAAAATGCTTAAACTTGAACTAGATTGAGTATCAGAAGAAGATCTTTCTCTTCAGGCAGGCTTTCACTTAGTTACTGGCTGTCTGAGAAGAGTTTTTAAATGGTTTGTTGTGCCTTGTTGCTTTGTATGTGTTTTTGGTGTTGATTTTGTTTACCATATTAAAAAGAAACTACAGGAATATACTAACTTAAAACTTTCTTGGTTTGGAAGGATCGCACTGATAAAAATGAAGATTCTACCAAAAATTAATTTTTTATTTAGAATGTTACCAGTACAGTTAACAGAAGATGATTTTAAATTTTGGCAAGGAATGATTAATAAATACTGTAATGAAGGGAAGAGAGCCAGAATAAATAAAAAGTATTGGTATAAAACAACAAAAAAGGAGGTATAGGTATACCAAATATAAAAAATTGTTATTTGGCTAATCAGTTGAGGTTCATTGGGGAAATTATATATAACCCATAAAGGTTAATTTGGTGGAAAATGGAATCATCAGAATTACAGGTGGATATTGAAAAATGTCTATTTGGTATGATTAAGAAATATAAAATAAGCGAAATTAATAACCCATTTTTAAAGACTATGTTAAACGTCTGGTACAAGTATAGAAAGAATTTATGTCCGTTTAACTCTCCATTAGGATTAGTGACTGAAATAGAGAATTTCCCTGCCAGTATGAAAGTTTATGCAGAATTATTTAAAGAAAAAAAGTGATTAGATTAAAAGACTGGTTGTATAAAATGAGATCAAAAGATCAAATGAAACAAATCCTTCAAAATAAGAATATATCATGGTTGAATTATATGCAATTAGAAAGATGGACTAATGAATGGGTAAAGAAGTATAATAAAGGTAGAGAATATACGAAGTATGAACAATTTCTATTATCATATGAAGATATTCAGATAAAGGGTGCAGTGAGTAAAATTTATAGATTCCTGCTTGATCTAGAATAAGAAGAGACTGAGAAAGAAGGATTGAAGTTAGTGTGGGAACAAGACTTAAGAAAAAGAATAAATGATGAAGAATGGAGGAAAATGTGGAAAATGAGGGTTTTACTATTTATGTCGGTGAGAATAAGAGAACATTTTTTCAAATTGGGTTTAAGATGGTATTTGACACTGACAAAATTGAATAAAATTAACGCTAGTTATCTGAATGTCTGTTGGAAATGTGAGAAGGAAATTGGTACATACTGTACTTTCATATGTGGTGGGAATGCGAAAAAGTACAAAGATTTTGGAAACTAATCTTTAAAGAACTAAATGGCATATGTGAAAAAGATATAGAATTTAATCCTGAGATAGCTCTGTTATCAATATTTGATCATGTGGAATATGATAAGATGACTAGAGAATTGATTACCAATTTATTAACAGCAGCCAGATTAATAATAGCTAGGAATTGGAAATCAAAGTCTGAATTTCGAATGGAAGAATGGTATAATGAAATATGGAACATTGCTATAAATGATAAGTTAACTTGTAACTTAAAAGTTAAGAAAGGAGAGATGAGATGAAAAAGAATAATTTCTATGATATATGGGGCAGATTTCTTGAATATGTGCTAACAAGAGGAAAAGGGAAAGCTCCAAATCAAGAATCAATGCAGTTCTGGAGAAGAGGACAATAAAGGAAGAAGAAGAATAAAGATAGAGGAAGAAGAGGATTACTGCAAGAGGTCCCGACTATGGTGGTGGGGAACACAGTCAGGGGAAAAAAAAAAGATCTTTCTCTTCAGGCAGGCTTTCACTTAGTTACTGGCTGTCTGAGAAGAGTTTTTAAATGGTTTGTTGTGCCTTGTTGCTTTGTATGTGTTTTTGGTGTTGATTTTGTTTACCATTTTCAGCATAGTATTTATTTGATTCTTTGGAAATATTTACATACTTACTATCTGTAGCTTTTAAATATTGTCTTATACTGATGTGAGCCACCTTGGGTTCTCTTTAAGGAGAATATTTTAAATAAATAAAATAAAATAATAGATTCCTGTCCATTTGAAGACAGCTTGACTACCAACATGATTTACAGGGAGGTCTAGGCGCCATGTTCTGCCACCATGTCAGGGTTATTGCTTGGAACTGTTTCTGATCTGGATCACCCCATACTCAAACCCCTCAGTCATTATAGGCAGTGAGACTTTTTTTTAAAGGAGCATTTCTAAGCTCTGGACACTTCAGCAGTGATTTCAAGAGGAGCCCAATCTGGTAGCTAATTGTCTGTTTATTCAAACTAGATAAGAATATGAAGATGTGTGTTTGTGTGTGTGTGTGGTTTAGTGCAAGGATAGAACAGTTGGTAACAAGATTCAATGTTTTCCTCCGAACCAGTTTCACCACTGAAAAATTATCCATCCCCCTACCTTGCTATTTTGGAAAATACAGGTGTATGTTCCCTTGAATTAAGGCAAATACTTTTGGAGTTTCTGTACATTTCATTTGGGGCAAGACAACATAATTAGGGCCGTACAGGGTTTGGCTCATGGAATAAGAATAATCTATCTGCTTAATCTATGAGCCAAACTATGTAAGATTACGTTATTCATTGCTTGCCAATCTATGTTCAGAACAAAGCTGAATGGTTGATTTTTACTTTTAAATTTTCCTGGTTTACATGTTGGATATTCTTTATTTAGTCTTTATTTATTTATTTTAAATGAAAATTGTAAAAAGGTTTGTTTCTTCATTTGAAGATTACTTGGTTTAATTTTATTTATACCTTCCCCCCTTAATGTTCTGCTTTGTTTTTATAACTGCATTAGATTTAGTTATTTGTTTATACATGTGGCACATTTGTTTTGCATGCAGTTTTATATTTTATGAAACCAAAGAAACAGTTCAGAGAATGAAACCAAAGATTGTTAGGTATTACCAGACAAAAGGAAGGGACATATATGTCCAAAATCACATACAATGCTTCTGAATGCCTGCCTATATTGCCCAAAGGAAAGATTATTGCCCCAAAGGATGAGCACATCTCTCAGTGTCTTGTTCCCTATGAGGGAAATTCTCTTCCATCTTCACTGGCCAAATTCAATAGTTACAGCCATTCGTAGTAGGGAAAGGACCGTGTGGTACCTGGCTGCTAAACAGGTGTGAAAGCTGTGAAGCCTGTCAGAGAAAAGGAATGGACAGCCTAAGTCGTCACAAACAAAGATGAATTCCAAACTCCGGAAGGTTAAGGGTTAAACATTCAGATTCTGGATCTGGTTAGACAAACCTGTTCAGTTTCTTCCACATTTCGTTTTTAAATCATAGGTTCTTTCAACCTGAATATGCAGAACTTTCAGGATTTGGATAAAGACTTTTTTTTTTTTCAAAAAATGAACAGAATCAAAATTCTTTAAAAGAGTTGAGACTAGAGATGGGGACAAACGCCAAAATGGGGCTTTGTCTTGGTTCGTGGGTTGTCAACTTGATGACCTACGACCCACAAATTGCCATCCAGTGGCCCAACGAACAACAAATTAATTTGTCGGTTCATTGGGTCATTTTTTCTTTAGGCAACCTCATGGGGCTATCTAAAAATAAAAAAAGGCAGTGAGGCTGGGGGATCGCTTTAATCCCTTTTCCCCTCCTCTTCCTATGCCACAGGGGCATAGGAACAAGAGGGAAAGTGGGACCCAAGCCATCCCACAGCCCCGCTGTGTTTGCAAAGGCAGCGGGGCTGGGGCGTTATTTTGATCCCACTTTGATCCCTTCCCTCCTCTTCCCATGCCCTGTGGGCATAGGAAGAGGAGGAAAGGGGAACCAAGCCATCCCCCAGTCCCAAGGGTGGGATTCCCTTCGGGCAGGCTTTAGCAAGACGCCCGAAGGGAAAATCCCTCTCTGCTTATGCCCCCAAGGAACAGCTGATCTGCGGGGGCATAAACAGATAGGGAATGAAGGGACAAATATAAAAGGGTTATATTCATTGCTTCGTATTCGTCAAGGTCTTTGGACCACAAGAATATGAAGCAACGAATATCTGACGAATCAGGGATATTTGTTGAATATCCCAATTCATTTTTTATTCATCCCCATGTCTAGTTGAGACTGGAGAAAAAGTGAAGAAAACTAACATACTCTGTTGGGCAAGCATTGATGTAATGGATAAGAAGAGAATTGATCTTATCTAAGAAGCTGTGAAAATGCCATTTAAATTTGTTGCCAAGAGCTGATTTTGTGCACGGTGCTCAATTTGATTTAGAAATTACCGATCACACTTCCTGAAACAATATACTTGCCATTACATGAAACTGTGTAGGGGGGGTGGGAAGGTGAGTGAGTAAACAAGTACAGGGCAATTTTTTAAGATCAGGTAGAAGTGTCTGAGAACCATTGGCCACAAGGAATGAAAGCGAGGTTATGATTAATAGAAAAGTAATTTCTGTGCTTATATGCTATATTTGATTGCTACCTTTTGATGCTCATAGATTTGTCCTTTTTAAATCAGAAATAACCTGATTCTCAACCCAAAATGACCTATATGGATTTATGCCAGTTTGGTTCCAGCAGCTTGTTCTACTAGTTTCAGTATAATTAAGGCGTGTCTTAGAATGAGTATCAAACAAAATGGGATCTCAAGAACAGATATCAGGATGTGACTGCTAGTTTCTGCTGGTGAAATCACTGTGCAAATGATAGTTATTGTGTTGCAGGAATCAGCAGGGGCAGAGACAGAGAAAGGTGTTGAATGTTTTGGCATGGATTGCCAACTGGCAGCTGCCTTTAAGCTGATGAAGTGCCAATTGGCAACTTCCACTGAGACCACTCCTTTCTTTTGCTTCTTTCCTCTCACCCGAGGTGGTATAGCATTTCTCTGAATGAGTGAATTTGAAAGCTTTTTTAAAAGAAAAGAAATATTGTTTAGAGGCAACAGCCATTCAGTTGAGGGGAACGGACACCTCCATGAGTACTTCTTTGTATCAGATCAGGCGGTCACACAGGGCAGAACGTGAAGAAAAATGATGCCAGCAAACCATAGCAAAATTAAACTGTTCCTGCCATCTGAACAAAAGAAAAAGAAAAGAAAAAGAAAAGAAAACAAAGTTGATTCTCCATTAAAAAGAAACAATGTATTTTATTTACTCACAATGACCTTTATGTTGTGTAGACATCAGTTTTTAGTCTGATTTTATTTCTGCCAAATCCAACAGAAATGGCAAGGTAAATAGCTAACATAGTTATACCCTCAGTTTGAAAGACGTTCTCAAGGGCCAGATTCTAGTGGTTTGTTGGACCAAACGCAAATGGGGGGGGGGGATGCCATTATATTTTGGCATACATCTCGTGCTGTCAGTAATTTAAGTCTCAGAAGATGCACTTCATGCTTTTAGAATGGAAATAAATCTTCTGCTAGTTTCTACCACCAGAAGTTGTGTTCCTTTTTCAAACCCTGGCTTGTCCCACCATGAGATCACAAGGACCTTACCCTCTTTAGTCCCGGATATTGACTTTGGCGATATATCTTGATACTAGCTAGGCATCCCTTGAAAGCTTCCAAAGATGTGGTGATGCAGTGAAATTTGTAGTGTGTTATCGAAGGAAATCAACCCTGAGTGCTCACTGGAAGGACAGATCCTGAAGCTGAGGCTCCAATACTTTGGCCATCTCATGAGAAGAGAAGACTCCCTGGAAAAGACCCTGATGTTGGGAAAGTGTGACGGCAAGAGGAGAAGGGGACGACAGAGGATGAGATGGTTGGACAGTGTCATCGAAGCTACCAACATAAATTTGACCAAACTTCGGGAGGCAGTGGAAGACAGGAGGGCCTGGCGTGCTGTGGTCCATGGGGTCACGAAGAGTCGGACATGACTTAACGACTAAACAACAACAAAATTGTCTAGTGGTTATATTTTGCTTCTTCAGGAGTCGAGGCCAGCCTGGACATAAATTATTTGATGTCCATGTCATTTTGTTGTATAAATTCAGAATAGTGGCTTGGCCACTAGATGGGTGGGGGTATAAATAAATAAATAAATAAATAAATAAATAAATAAATAAATCTGCAGGCCAGAAACACTGAAAAACCTGCAAATGGGCCCTTGAGAGACCCAATTTTCATTGATTTTCAGAATGGTAAAGTCCGTTTCCCATTTCTCATTTTTTAAAGTTATCACCCATAAAGTGAGACATCAGTTGTCATGGGGACTTAGAAGACACATCAGTTTGAAAGTAAGAATGTTAGTGGCTCTTCCTAGCAAGAACAGAACTAATACTGGAAATTCCTGTTTCTTCCCAAAGTCTACAATATCCAGTGCGATGTGGACAAAACATTTAATTCCCCCCTAAACTACCTTCCCCATTTTTCAAAAGGAAAAATATAACAGGGCTGAGTCTATGTGAAACCAGCCCAGTATAATGCTACAAACAAACAAACAAACGAATGAATGAATGAACAAACAAATGAACAAACGAACAAAGAAAAACCCATTGTTTTATATGTAGCCTAAAAGTTCTCATTTTGTTTGCAATTCTTTTAAAAAGCAGATGAACACAACTTTGTACTTTTTATTTTACTTTAAAAAGATAGAGAAGAAAGAAATAACTAAAACACACATGCATACATATGCATACACCACACCTGCACACCACTTATAATTTAAATAGATAAATGAATGAATAAATTAAGCAATGTTTGAATTAATTATACCTTAATAATTATTCATATTCTGCAATGGTCATTATTCTACCGATCGGTCTGGTTTCTAAAATGTGATCTTGAGAAATCAGTCCTTTGTGCTCTCTTAAACCAGGAGGAAAAAGGGGATGGTATTCATTCTCCTTTCCTAATCTACTAATCTTATGCTATGTCCTCTAGGTTGATAGTACTGGGGGATTTCAATGTCCACACTGAGACCAATTTATTAGGAGCAGCTCAGGACTTCATGTCCTCCATGACAACCATGGGTCTATCCCAAGTGATTTCTGGCCCCACACATATAGCAGGGCACACTCTGGACCTTGTATTTCATTCTGGGCAGGATGATGGTGATCTGGTGTGGAGGAGCTTTCTGTAGTTCTGTTGTCATGGACAGATCACTACCTGGTGAGGTTTACTACCTGGAACTCTTAATCTCTGCAGGGCTGGAGGACCTATTAGGATGGCCCGCCCCAGGAGACTGATGGATCCAAGTGGTTTTCTGACGGCTCTTGGGGAGTTTCCTGTTGCCTTGGAAGGTGATACTGTCGAAGTTCTGGCTGATCTCTGGAATGGGGAAATGGCCAGGGTGGTGGACACAATTGCTCCTAAGCATCTCCTACCACGAAGTAGAGTCAGGCAAGCCCCCTGGTTCACCAGGGAGCTGGCAGTGATGAAACGAGTGGGACGGAGACTAGAGCAACGATGGTGGACAACTCAGAGTGAATCCAACTGAACAAGGGCTAGAGCCCATTTGAAGGCCTATTCTGTGGCAGTGGCTGCAGAAAAGAAAAGGTTCTTTGCTGCTGCCATTGCATCTGCACAAAGTTGTCCAGCAGAGTTGCTTCGAGTGGTCAGGGGCTTAGTACATGCCCCACCAAAAGAACAAAATATTGACCACTCCACAACCCACTGTGAGGAATTTGCACGGCACTGCAATGGTGTTCCGTGTCTAGTAGCACTGGCCACGTGACCACGGAAACTGTCTTCGGACAACGCTGGCTCTATGGCTTGGAAACGGGGATGAGCACCATGCCCTAGAGTCGGACACGACTGGACTAAATGTCAAGGGGAACCTTTACCTTGCAGATAAAGTTGCTTGGATTCGCTCTGACTTGGATGCTGTAATTGATACAGACCCAGTGGATGTAACTTTGGCCCCTGCTTGTCCTGTTTTGATAGATACTTTTCAGTTGGTGCAGCCTGATGATGTGGACAGGATTCTTGGAGAGGTGAATGCCACTACATGTGTGCTGGACCCTTGCACTTCCTGGCTCATAAAAACAGCCAGAGGAGGAATGGCTGATTGGGTACAGGGAGTAGTAAAAGCCTCCTTGAAGCAGTGTAAGATCCCTGCTTGATTAAAGGAAGCAATAATAATACCGCTATTGAAGAAGCCCTCCCTGGATCCTAGTGTACTGGATAACTACTGGCCGGTCTCAAACATCCCATTCCTGGGCAAGGTACTGTGTCACGTTCCCGGGGGTTTCAACAGCAGAGTCCGATAAGCCAGTCCAAGTTCAGAGCCGATACCAAAATGCCAAAGCCAAATCACAAACCGTAATCCAAGGTCAGGGTCCAAAGCCAAATCACAGTCCAGGGTCAAAGTCCAAAGCCAAAGGTCCAGGGAACAAGGTTCAAGGTAGTCAGGAGCGTGGATGCAAGCCAGAGGTTTGACTTGTTGCTTCCACGGATTTCTAGCCGACTAAGAGCTGTTTATATAGTAAAACAGCCCCTTGAGCTGCTGGAAGCTTTTCCATCCTGTCAGTACTCAGGGCTAGTTGATCGGATGTTTCTGTGGGCAGCCTTCGAGCGATCTTCTGACCTTTTTGTCATAAGTCTTCCCCGAAGCCTGGCCCTCAGCCTGTCTACTGGGGGAGGAGAATCTGGGGGTGATTCAGGTGTTTGCGTTTCTAATTACTCAGCATTCTCCTCAGCCACAGTTAACCCTTCCGGTTCCAGGTCTTCAGCTGCACTCATGACATACTGGAGCGTGTGGTGGTTTCTCCGCTCCAGGGATTCCTGGAGGAAGCGGATTATCCAGACCCGTTTCAATCTGGTTTCAGGCCTGGCTATGGGACAGAGATAGCTTGAGCTGTCTTGACTCTAAACCAGTGCTTGGCATCAGTAATGGGCTGGATGAGGGCAAACAAACTGAAACTTAATCCAGACAAGACAGAGGTGCTCCTGGTTAGTCAGAAGGCAGATGAGGGAATAGGGATACTACCTGTGCTGGATGGGGTTACACTCCTGCTGAAAACAAAGGTCCGCAGCTTGGGTGTACTCCTGGATTCATCCCTAAGCTTGGATGCCCAGGTCTCAACGGTGGCCAGGAGTGCATTTGTACAGCTAAAGTTGGTGCACCAGCTGCACCTATTCCTTGAGATGTCGGATTTGGCTACAGTGACACATGCCTTAGTTACATCCCGTTTGGATTACTGTAATGCACTTTATGTGGGGCTGCCTTTGCAGATGGTTCAGAAACTTCAGCTGGTGCAAAACTCTGCAGCCAGACTACTGACTGGGTCCAGCTACAGGGAGCACATAATGCTCCTGTTACAAGAACTGTACTGGCTACTAGTCTGTTTCTGGGCCCAATTCAAAGTGCTGGTCATTACATATAAAGCCCTATACAGCTTAGGTCCAGGCTACCTGAAGGACTGTATCTCCCTATATGCACCTTCTCGGCGATTAAGATCAGCAGAGGAGGCCCTCCTCTCGGTCCCATTGCCAGCACAAGCATAGCTGATGGGGACACGGGAGAGGGCCTTCTCTGTGGCAGCTCCCAGGCTGTGGAATGCTCTCCCTTGGGAGATTAGGATGGCCCCTTCCCTTTTATCCTTCCGAAAAAAGCTAAAGACCCATCTCTTCAGGCAGGCTTTTAATAATTACAACTGAATCCCTGAACCCCATTTTAGCAGATAATTTTAATCTTTTCAATGTTTTCATGCTTTAATCTTTTAATTTTATTTTGAATCATATATTGTTCAGGGAGGGAGGGAGACCACAGCTGCGATACAAGGATATCTGCAAGAGGGATCTGAAGGCCTTAGAAATGGACCTCAACAGATGGGAAACCTTGACATCTGAGCGTTCAGCCTGGAGGCAGGCGGTGCATCATGTCCTCTCCCATTTTGAAGAGACACTTGTCCAGCAGGCCGAGGCAAAGAGGCAGTCCCGAAACCAGCAAAATCAGGGAGCTGGACAGGGGACAGATTGTATTTGTCTTCAGTGTGGAAGGGATTGTCACTCTCGAATTGGCCTTCTCAGCCACACTAGACGCTGTTCCAAGTCCTCCATACAGAGCATGTTACCATAGTCTCTCAAGACTGAAGGATGCCGAAATCTAAAAAAATACATTGTTCAATTTGTTTTTTAATATTTAGCTTATTGTGTTTTTAATTGTGTGAATTTTAATGCTGTGAGCCGCCTTGGGTCCCTTGTTGGGAGAAATGTGGCATACAAATAAAACTAATAATAATAATATTCCCTAACAGGTGTGCAACTGTTTTGTAGAAGGCCTGTCTTTTCAGAGGGAAGTGAGAAGGAAATATAAAGAGTTCTGTGCCGACGAAATTCTTAGCACCCTCCCTGCCCACAACAGCTATGTCTTTTCTGCAGCTCCCTTGGCTGCTTCGGCGGAAGAAAAGGATGATGCGAGGGCCCTGGCCTTTGGACAGAAAAGGAGCCCTTCAGAAACCCAGCAGCCTTGGACAACAGAATTATCACACTTTGCTGGAGGAGTGCTTGGAGAATGAATGCCTATTTGAAGATGAACTCTTCCCAGCGGATGTCAGGTCCATTGGGACAGGACCGTTACTCCAGAAACTCCCTCAAAAGATACAATGGAAGAGGCCATATGTAAGTGATGGAATAATTACATATAGGGATGGTTACAATAGATGTTTTGGTCGTTGGACACGACTTAACGACTAAACAACAACAACAACAACAATAGATGTTTACCTAAAAGCCCCTTTCTTTCTGCAGCCTCAGGAATATGGGGGTCCTGTAGTTCAGTGGTATGGTGTATGCTTTCCAACCAGTACGTGTCATGTTCAATACCTGGCTTCACCACTTAAAAGAACAATCAAAATCAAAGAACAGCCTTTGCTTGAGTGACATTGGCAGCTGGAGTAGGTAATGCTCATGCTGAATGCACTAATAGCTTGATTCGTATATGTATATTTCTGAATATCACATGGACTAAAGGGACTGGGATGCAGATTGGCACACCTCAAGCAAAAGTATCTGTTATTTGGTAATCCAGATAGATCAGCACAGCTGACAGAATCCAAATATTATTTGTTTGATTGTTTTAATTTCTATGTCACTTTCCTCCCACAACTGTTAGAGGGGTGATGGTTGAGAGAAGTTCTACTTAGTGTCTCTTTCCCTTCCTTTTCCTTCCCTAGAAGAAAACTTCACCCAAACATTCAGAGGTAGCTTCAAAAAAAATAAGCTCCTTCGACACCCCCCCCCCTTCCAACTTCACAGACCATGTGGTCATTTTCTAGATTCCAGACAATATAGCGGTGAAGCCAAACTGGGCCACCTTTAGTATTATTATGTAATGCTAAATTGGCATATAAGGCTGAATTTTGCAATAAAATAGAACCATTTTTCCCATGTAGCAGCATTATATGTTTTTCTCTACAAGAATGATGGGAGACCAACGTGCTTTCAGAAATGCTTGCCTTATAAAATTACTTGCACATTGATCATAACAAATAGATAAGCAATTCCAACTACTCTTCTTTGCTGATTTTGACAATGATACTAGAACTACTACTCAGTTGTGGCTACTATTCACAATATATAGATATTCCCTTCAGTACCGGAGGCAGTATTCCTTCGCCTAAAGTTTACTGGAAAACACAAACAGTGGGGGTGCCATCACATTGCTATGAATCATGATGAGTATGTATTCCTGCCGCTTATGACCAGCATCAATATGGTAGGAATCAGAAATGGGATGGTGCAGTTGTTCATACATCCTGCTGTAGGCTTCCCATAGGCTACTTTTGGAACAAAATTATATTATACCTTTGAACTATATGTTTGTTCCAATCTGGCAGAGTTCATATGGTGATGATCCCAGACATTTCACTCCTATCTTTCCATTCAGATAATCAAGGTGACACATAAGGCAACAACTGCTGCTGCTGTAAGAATGAAAAAAATCTTGTTCAGAAAATTGGTTGAATTCCCCTAACGCTATTTCCTCTTGCTGTGCGTCATGCTTAAAATCCTTAGCTCAAAGGCTTAAGAATAGGACTGGTATATAATTGAGTAAAACCACATTATGATCAGTCTAAATGTAGTTCCCTTCCAGGGAAATGTCTAGGATTATCTGTAGTTCAGAACTCCAATCCATACACAATAACAACCTTAGAAGTGGGCAATCTATGTTTTGGAAATCTTAAGACAGATATTTCCCCACAGCTTCATGCATTTATGGTAAGACTTTCCCTTTGAAAGGTTTGGAGTGTCTTTACCTTGTATTATCTGCCCAACCCACCAGAGTCTTCCAGGCCAGGTTCCTCCATGTAGCCACCTCGAGAAAGCTCCAGAAAACTTCTACTAGGGGTAGGGGCTTCTCAGTGTTGGCACTGAGGTTACAGAATGAAATCCCAGAGGAGCTGTGCCTGGCCATCTCCCTGTAAGGCAGCTAAAAACACTACAGTGGTACCTCGGTTTACGAACGCCTCAGTTAACGTAATTTTCGGTTTACGAACGAAAATCCATTGAAAATGGATTCACACACATTGTCTGTGTGAATAGGATTGGGAAATCTATTTTTTGGACTACATCTCTCAGAACCTGCTAAGCAAGGTGGACACTGGACATATTGGCTGAAGGATTCTGGTAGTCATAGTCCAGAAAAGTAATTTTTCCAAGCTCAGCTTCCAGCTCCACCCAAGAGTCCCACCGTAAGTGTGCAAAAGCTCTAAGCCAATTTCAGGATTAATGTTGAGAGTTATCTGATGCAAATGAGTATGGTGGCACACCTTGAGCCATTCTGTTGTTGTAAAATGTACATAGCCCACAGGGTTACACAGAAGTTTCAGATGACCTGTTTGTAGGTCCCCGAGGTATGAAATACTGGCTTGGCATTATATTATATTATATTATATTAATTATATTTATTATTATATTATATTATATTATATTATATTATATTATATTATATTATATTATATTATATTATATTATATTATATTAATTATATTATAGGAGCTGCATAAGGCACCAGTGTTTTCCTCAGCAAACAAGAAAAGGCTTGCTTTGTGCCAAGGAGTGATAGGTAAGGAACTCTGGGATGGGTATGATTTTGGTGTACAAATATTCAGAATGTTACATAACACAACTGAGTCAGTATTTGCCAGAATTAGAAATTCTAACACATTGCTAGACAGTAACTCCCACTGAACATAGTAGGACTTGATTTTTAACAAACATCCACTGGCTTGATCTGCACCTTATACTTCCAGCTCTGATATATACTCCCAGCAAAGCTTGGAGAAGTTATTTAGTTGGACTACAAGTTCCAGAATCCCCCAACAAGGGCTGCGTTATGCTGCCTAGGAGCTTCTGGGGGTTGTAATTCAAAAAGTCACTTTCCCAAGGTACAGTTCTCAGGAAGAAGACTTTTTTGCCCAACAAATTGTTTGTGAGATGAACGGATGTAGGTCCTCATCATTATGTGTACAATGTAGTTTTTCCTGTATGAACGGAATCAGGAAGTCACCCACACAGTCTCTGGCTGACTTTGAATATGTTGAATCTGCTTACTAGCTCTGTAGCTAACAGCTGCCTGATACAGAACTGTTTTTATGACTTTTTCTAGTCATTTCTAGAGCTATCTGAGATAATGACCCTCACTGTTTTTGGTGTCTTTTATTTGTCATTCTAATGACAAATGCTAAAAAGGGGAAAACATTACAAGAAGTGAAGCTTCACTCAAGCCCTCGGGGCTATGAGCCGAAACATTTCAACAATGATTTTGTGTGAATGGAAAAGAAGGGACTGATCTATACAACTATACAAGCTTGAAAAGGACACAAGTACCAAATCAAATGCCAGATATTGGCAGATCAGTTCAAAGTGTGAAGTCTCATAAAAAGTCTGCTCCCTGATCTAATTTTAATTCCAAGTGGCAAAATGACAGAATGTGAAAGGGATTTCACAGAATGCACAGAAAAATGTGTCTGCTATAAATTATTTATCATATATGCAAGTTATCGTATTATTAATGCATATCTGAACTTTCATTGCCTTTCCCTTAAGGATTCCACAAAATACTATGAATGTGCAGTTTTTATTTTGTGTTTTCTTTATGTTTGTGTGTTTTCCCCCTTCCTTAACTATTTTGGCACAGAGGACTGCTGGTTTTTGGCTGCTGTGGAAGCTTTAACCTTTCATCAAGACATCTTGTTCAAAGTTGTGCCACAGAACCAAAGCTTTGAAAGAAAGAAGTATGCAGGGATCTTCCATTTCAAGGTGAAAATCAGCCCTAATAGTACTGGTCTCTTGATAAGTTAAGAATGGAAGAGTTCTTAATTAGGTCTCCTAATTGTATAATAAAATGGATCATTCCATTAGAATTATGTAAATATACATCTCACGTTGTGTGCAAACCAATGGAACTCCACAAGAAGTCCACAAGTATGCCTTACACCCCCATTCTTCTTGATTCTCTTTCTCTTTCCACCAAAATGAGAATACAAATTTTGTATAACTGGGCCAGAATTTTTAATTTTTCAGTCATAGAAAATCTGGGATGTGTGAAACAAACTTGCTAAAACCACACTGGGACATGTATGTGTTGGACCCTTCAGACAAACTAATGGTGCGGGTCTCCTGATAGTGTGAGGAAAATGAACTCACTATTTATTCTGTTGTATTCCAATCTGCATACAGGTTCAGAAAGTGTGTAGTAGTTTGTTGAATTAACGTGTTACTGAAAACAAAAGAAATTTTTCACACCTCTAGCTGTAGTTTAATAATGGCTTCTTCTCTTTCTCTTTCTGACAATACCATAGTAATATCCTAGAAACAAATAATGGAAAAGTGTTTTTTTTGTTTTTTTTTTCCTGGCTGATACGGGAGTTATAGTCTCTTTTTTTTTTTTTTTTGAAAAAAATTAAGAAATATGTTTCCAAGTTCTGCTTAGAAATAATATGTTCACCTTTTGAGGATGATTGATCTGACTTTTCTCCCCAGTTCTGGCACTTTGGTGAATGGGTTGATGTGGTGGTAGATGATCGACTTCCAGTAAATGAAGAGGGCCACCTTGTTTTCCTCTCATCTGTTTATAAAAACCTATTCTGGGGAGCTCTTTTGGAAAAGGCTTATGCCAAGTAAGTACATCATCAAGCATTCTGCTGTGAATCTCTACGTAAAACATGGGCTATATACGACACATTCCTCCTTCCTACCTGAAGCCGACATGGGTAATCTTTGTGCAAAAATTAATTGGACAAAATTTTGTTTTTAATAACATGGAATAATTTTCTTGACAGGCTTTGTGGTTCATATGAAGATCTACAGATTGGGCAAGTATCAGAAGCTCTGGTTGACTTCACAGGGGGAGTTAACATGACAATAAAGCTGGCTGAAGCCCCGCCTGATCTCTGGGAAATCATGACTAGAGCAACCTATAGTAGATCTTTGATGGGTTGCCAGACTCATGCAGCGGTGAGATGTCTTCTTCCTGTTCCTCCTCCTATTCCTGTTCTTCTTCTTGACGTTTGTGTTTTGGGATGCCTGAAAGACATCCATGGAGACAGACATTAATATTATCTGCTTTTAGCCTTATCACATTCCTGTTATATTGGTTTGGCTCAGAGACATTGAATTTCATTGCTGGGCAAGGATTCCCACTCTGGTCTTCTCTGACCACAGCCAAATTAACTATACTGGTTCTTGTTGTACTGATGTTAAAATGGAAAAGAGTCAAGACCCTTTTCCAGAGACAATTTCTTTTACTAACTTGACTTACAAAACAGTAATTCAAGGCTGTTTCACTCATTGTCCTTCAATGATAATATCCTACAGATTCCATATCTCCACCTGTATGGTTACCTACTGTATACCAGCAGTGGCAACGACCCTCGGTTCCTCAAGCCTTGTGTGATATGATTCACTTTACTTTAGCAACCAACAGATCCAATTCTAATTAGAGCCCTATTCAATCATATAAACCCCTCCAGGCCTACCGTCATATGAAAGATTTTGCATTACCACAGCTCTGTGGTAGCATATATTTAACCTGAAGACCTACCACTTGCCATAGGAATGGGTTCCCAATATGTGACCTTTAAGCTATGGTTGTGGCAGATACTTGCAAAACCTGTACTTGTTTCTTGGTGATTTTCTGAGCTGTGCCATGCTGAGACTCTCCACTGCGACTTCTTCCTTCATCAGCAAAATTTTCTGGCTTCTCACAAAAATGAGACCACAGTCTTCTTCCATTGTAATTTTTTATTTTTGTGCTCTGTGTTCCACCCATTTTTCTGCACAGGAAACTGCCCAATTCTATGCAGTTTAATGTCCTTTCCAGCTGAACCCTACAGAAGAAACTGGACATTCTGTGCAGAAACCATAAGAATCCTGTGCAGCTTGGCATTTCTTCTAGAAAAAAAATAAGCCACAAAAGTTCAAAGAAGTCCTGGGAGATTTTCCACCAGATTTCCCAGGGGAGAAAAAAAAATTCACTGCAAGGAGATAAGAGTGCCCCCCCCCCTGTTTTCTGCAAGATTCATATCTCTGCCTTAAGTAAATCAGTGCTGTGCGATTCAGGGGAATGATTCTTAGATGCTAACTTCCCATTGAACTTGAATCATGGGAACACTGTAATGCTATAAGGGATTCCTAGATCGTTTGAATCAAAATCTCCTATATTATGGCATAACTGAGTAGGCCTGAAATCCACCATCTTGAGCTAGATCTACAGTTTCTGTTCTACTGATGAAGGTACACCTGAATGTAGTTGTGCTTATATGTGAGGGAGGCAAGGCAATTTCCACTGCAGCCTTTGGTGTCAATCCTCTTACTATTCCTGATGGTCCCATCACCCTCTAGAGTAGAACTTTGGGTGACACAGAGACTGCATGGAGAGTGGGGATTGGCACTGATTGACTTTTTCCTCCTTCAGTCATCCAAGATGTTCTGCTTAGTCAGAAGCCTCTTGGTGCCAGAAGGACCCATCCCTTTTGCTGGCCCAGCAGGTGACCTTCCAGACATTGCTGGACTTCAACTCAACCATCACTTGCCAAGGTAGCCCAAGAGCTGATGGGAGTTTCAATCTTGCAACATCTGGAGGTGTAGCAAAATCAATAGTCTGTCCTGGGCAGATAGCAGACAAAAGACTTCCCTCTGTATACCCTATGTCCAAACTCTAATTGTTCTGCATATCATTGTCAGATAGTTTATGTTAAAAGAAATGACTCTAGCATAATTATCTTTTAAAAGACACGACGTGCTATTTTTGGCACTGCTCTCTGGTTTTACTGTGATTCAGGTTTATTGTATTCTATATTTTATGTTTATATGGGTTGCCTTGTAAGGACTATGGCCTAAAGGGCAGACTATAAAATACTTGCAAAAATGCAATAGTTCAGTTATATAAGCAATTTAAATTAGTTCCATCATAATATGGTTCATTGTTCTTAGGTGAATAATTTTCTTCAAATGGTAGGTGATTCATCCCCAAAGCGTCACTATAGACAAAAGCGAAAGGTGACAAAGGAGTTCAGCTCAAATTGTTTAATTTATTGAAATACCTAGTGCCTACTCATAAAAGGAGATTGTGTCGGATTCCTTAGGAATGAGGAACATAGTTACATTTTCTTATGCTCTTCTTTACAGCCAGTAAGGGTCCTACCAAACGGATTGGTTGCTGGCCATGCCTACACAGTGACTGGCATTCGAAAAGTAAGTTTAATCATGTTTTGGTACTTCCAGTTACCTCCTGCAACCATTCCAGATCAAGTGTGGGACAGAGAAGTGAAAAGCTTAGAGATGCTTGCAAGTTTTGGCTGTGTCTCAAGGTCATGTGAGAAAATGGCCCACATGGAGCAACAGTAGTTATCCCAGTACCAGTTGGAAACAACAGTGAGGATTCCTCCCACCCATAGCTGACAGGGCTTGGGGCTAGGGAGCCAGAAGTTTCCATAAGCTGACCTTGAGATTTCGTACACTACAGCATCAAATAGAAACAAAACTGTGTAAGGAGCTATCTTGTTCTGATGCTGCCCTATGGTTTCTCTGACTCGGATAGGAACTGTACTCGAAATTTGCATGCATGGGGTCTATTACTTGGGAGACTTCCTAATGAAGCGTTGGACCTTAGACCTGTGAAGAATTTGCTTTATCCCTAAATTATAGCCCCTCCCCAAACATAGCAACCAAAATTGTGGCTCTCAGAGACCAAGTGTATAGGAAAGCTGATAGCCCTTGAGAAACAGAACTGACCTGCCTGACTACTCAGCTGAGTCCCACCAGATGATTCTCACATTAGCTTGGCCAGTATGACACAGTCATAGGCAGGGCTGTCTCTAATATTAGGCAGACTGAGACAACTGCCTGTGGCAGAAGGTTCTGGAGAGCAGCAGTGGCACCCCCTTTACTATTCCTCAGTACCAGACGGTGTATGCCACATATTCTGTCCTGCACTCCATAAACTGACCTGCTATCCTCAGATGTGACTGAGGAAGTCCTCCCATCACCATTGTTGAAATTAGATTCAGATTTAAGTTTAGTCACCTTCTGCATGTGGAATGGGAAGGGAGTACCATTTTCCCCTCAGGCGAGAAAATATCTTAGCTGTAAGGTGCTTTTTTGAGGTGTTGCAGCCCTTACTTTAATTGACTGAAGATGATGAGAACATTTGAATGGTTTCTTTCTTTTTCACAGCCATGCTCGCTTTAATGGCATGAATAAAATATAGAGTATAATAGCTGGGCCCTTGTGTAAATCAAAGACTGTAATTGATTCATGAGGCTTTGCTTATAGTAGAACCCAGACATGCATGCAAAACTAAGCTCAGCTGAATTGCTTTCATCTTCACCTTAGATGAGCTCTGCAGAACAGAGTGGATTTAGGGGCTAAATTCCCACTAAAATGGGTATTGTTCACAAACTAGTAGTCTCTATTTGGAGCTTGGCAGTTCGAAAGCATGTAAAAATGTGAGTAGATAAATAGGTACCACCATGATGGGAAGGTAACAGCGTTCCGTGTCTAAGTCACGTTGGCTACGTGATCACGGAAATTGTCTACGGACAAATGCTGGCTCTACGGCTTGGAAACGGGGATGAGCACCGCCCCCTAGAGTTGGACACGACTGGACAATTTGTCAAGGGGAACCTTTACCTTTAATGTTACATTTTTGGATTACAACTCCCTGAATTCCCTACAGCCGTAGTCCAAAAAGTAACTTTGGCCTTCTCTGGTTGTTCTCCCTTCTGTGGCTGCCCCTGTCATAGTCGGGGCTGAAATATAGGTACTCCACCCTAGGGTTTTTTAAAGAGTATGCCAACATTCTACACAAGTAAATCACCTTCCTTTATTTTTAAATTTTAAAAAATGAGGTATAGTTCTTAATATTCAAAACAAAATAGTATTTTTGGATCTTAAAAGAGGTAGATTTTGTCTGTGTTTTTTGTTTTATTACATAGCATGACTACCCATTAACAAGTAGGTAGTGGAAATCTATAGGTATGGTGCGTATGATCAATCTGATTCTGGCAGAGTGTAACAATGGAAAAGAACTGACGGGAAGAGATGTCCTAGGCAGAGTTACCTTTTTAGACAACAACTTCAAGAGTCCCTTGGCATACATGGCCATGTTAGATGGAGGATTCTGGAAGTTGTAGTCTTAAAAAGTAATTCTTTCAGGCCCTGGAGGAACGTTTGAGCTTTAGGAGTGTTTGGAGAGTGTGTGGTGGTTGTTGTTTTTTCTCTTTTTTTCCTAATCAGAGGTCCAAACTGCCCTGTTGAATTCCATTCAGGGTGTTATAGACAGGCAGAGGAGATAGCCGGAGGTAACTCATGTTAAGGTCATTTATTTTTGTTTCACTCAGGTCACATGCAAACATGGACCTGAAAATTTAGTAAGACTGAGAAACCCCTGGGGAAAAGTTGAATGGAAAGGCGACTGGAGTGACAGGTGAGTGCTTTCTAGGGAAACAGAAGTCAAGGTTTACAATGGATGACATCACAATTACACCTTCAGGCAGGGATTAATGCTGACAATCTCAAATGGCATACAGCACTGCTTCCAAGGCATGTGATTATTTTTTTCCAAAGCCCTAAGGTTTAATTATTTTAATAGATCAGACAGGACTGATGGAACTCAGCACAGGCAAACAAACAGGGGGTACAACAGAAAAGGTGAGCCTGCAGCCGTGAGACATGGCATGATGGTGGGATGAGAAAGCCACCTCGTGTAAGACCATTTGCCTTCAGGTGTGCTTAATGCCAGACATATCAAAGTCACAGTGTTGTTGTTAGCACATGAGAAGATCCAGGCAGGGCTGGTCTGAAACATTTTCCTGTTTGAGGTGGAGCATTGAATGCTGTCTGCTTCTCACCCATGTCAAGATGCAGTGTTTCTAAAGCTGAGCCTTGTTTTGGTACTTGAGGCCAAACACTGCCAGCAGCTTTCCTTGACCTTGGCATTAAACTCACAAACAATTGGCTCCCTTTTCACCCCAAATCTACTGCCAAAGGCAGATTCCTCAGTCTGCCCCCCAGTAGGGATTACTCTATTCCTGGAAGGGGACCAGATGCTCCAGAGAACTTAAAAAGTGCAGAAGGAAGAATTTAACCCTGTGCTATGTCAGTTGGGAATGGGCTGAGAAAAGCCCCATGTATATTCTCGAAGGCTTTCATGGGCGGGATCCGATGGTTTTTGTAGGTTTTTTGGGCTGTTTGGCTGTGTTCTGGAGGTTTTTTTCTTCCTCATGTGCTGAATTTTTTTGTTCTCCATGATGACATTAGCTTTAGCACAAGCATCCACCTATTCTACCATTTTGTAGCTGGGCCATCATAACTGATGTATTTATTTGACAATAAACATAGAAATAATAATAACAGTAGGTCTGTGTTTGTAACTTAACCAAGGGTATCGATAATTCAAAGAAAACTGACACTGGAAAAATATGAAACGTATTAAAAACTATGAGTTATAACTGTGTGCATGATCTCAGAAATGATATCAATAATGCAAGTCAACTTAATTTGGCTTAAAGCACCTTTCATACATTGTACCAGCTGTTGTACAATGTATTATTATACTTCAAAAAATCCCAAATCCCAAATTGATTCCCTATTAGGTCTGTAGCAAAGCAGAATGGCCAGATTTGAAGCGAAACAAATTTACAAACTGATTTGTATCTATACCATAAAGCAGATTGCTTTAGCCTGCTAGGTTTTTTTAAAAAAAGTAAACTTTAAAGGTGATGAGTACATGCACGTGTGACGGTACATATCTGAAAATGGCTGGGTTATTGCCCTATGTATGGTCTATGACATTTCCAAAATTTCACTTCCATCAATGCAAAAAACCAAAAATGTTTCAGACAAAATCCATGTCCCAACTTTGCAAATTTACAAATTAATTTGTTTCAATTTAGATCCTAGAGCATAATTGAATCAGATAGGGGTGCAAATTTCTCTAGAACAAATCAGGGTACAATCCAAAGCCCACGTGTGCCTCTCTCCCTCTTTATAAATACAAATACAATAATAATAAAAGAAATAGCTAACAGTTCACTGACTTTTCAAAATCTCAGGCAGCCACCTTATTTTTGCCAAATAGACGAACTGCTCCTGACCCAAGGATGGGTGAGAGGTAGCTTTGCCTGAAACTCTAGAGAGCCATTATTAGTCAGGGTAGAAGTATTGGGCTGGATGGCTCAATGGTCCAAGTCAGTGCATAGCAGCTCCATATATTCATAAGAAATGTATGCTTTAATTTTACAATCTTTCCAGCAGTCTCTGACATGGTGATCATTAGTTTAAAAAATATGCAGAGAAAAGAGGCAGGCCAGAACTGTGATCTACAATACAACAAAGCTATTGAATCCTGTCCTGAAACAAATTCTTTTAAAAATTCTCTTTAGCTCTGGGAAATGGGAGCTGCTAAGTCCAAAAGAGAAGATTTTGCTACGAAGAAATTCTGATGACGGCGAGTTCTGGTACTGTAATCAAATGATATCTCCCTAACCTGATTTCTGTCCAAATCTTAGAAAAGCTCATGTTATAGACTACAAAGTTTGCAGAGAGATTCTGGGAATTATATATCCCAAAGGGGATTATTTTCAGACTTGGCTTCTGTCCATTATCTCAGCCAGTGCAGAAGTTTTCTAATTCTTAGATGCCTGCTTAAATTAACAGATTGCCCAAGATCCTCTTTACCTCTTTCCTGGATTCAGCTCCCTCCCATCTTTCCAGGGTCATTTCATTTCTGTCCCACCACACAATCAGAATCACGTATAGTGGAGTGGAACTATATGAAGGGGACAGCATGGCTGTGCTGCACCTCGCCTCTGTACCACATCCCCATTGCTCAGTTCTACTGTACTCCACACAATGGAGAGGGAGTATCTGAAGTGGTAAATCTATGTGGTCAGGATTACTGAAACCATGTGGCAAGCCCACCTATATAGAGCAGGCTCCTGGTTTCATACGTTCCCCCTCCAATGCATGGAAGAGGTGGGCCTAAGCAAACATCCATTCGTCCATCCAATTTATACTTCACCTTTCTCTCTATGAAGCTACCCAACATGGCTTACAAATATTTGAAGGACAAATAATATTTAGGTCAGCTAAAAATACTATATTATTTTAAAATTAAAGATATTGCACATTAAAATTACTGTATAAAAATTGTATGGGAAAATGGTGGAGCTATCGACTACAGTTCTATTTTGACCATTTGATTCTAGTCACTTGATGTGTATGGGTGTATAAAGGCCCTCATGGGACTTTTAACCATAAATGATTTAAGTGTAAGGAAGTACCATGGGATAGAATATTCTTCTCCAGGGATTAAAATTGATCGAAATACTTAAATTGCATCAACTTATTATTTCTTTCTTACATTTATATCCTACCATTCTTCCAATGAACTCATGACAGTATATGTATGTAGGCATCCTTCAGTGTTGAGAGACTATGCTAACGTGCTCTGAATAGAGGTCTTCGAACAGCGTCTAGTGTGGCTGAGAAGGCCAATTCGAGAGTGACAATCCCTTCCACACTGAAGACAAATACAATCTGTCCCCTGTCCAGCTCCCTGATTTTGCTGGTTTCGGGACTGCCTCTTTGCCTCGGCCTGCTGGACAAGTGTCTCTTCAAAATGGGAGAGGCCATGCTGCACTGCCTGCCTCCAGGCTGAACACTCAGATGTCAAGGTTTCCCATCTGTTGAGGTCCATTCCTAAGGCTTTCAGATCCCGCTTGCAGATATCCTTGTATCGCAGCTGTGGTCTCCCTCTGGGGCACTTTCCCTGCACTAATTCTCCATACAGGAGATCTTTTGGAATCCAACCATCAGCCATTCTCACGACATGCCCATGCCAACGTAGACGTTGGAACGTTTGGAACTTTGTCCTGCCAGGTGATACCAAAGATGTGTCGGAGACAACACATACAGAACATGTTCAGATTCCTCTCCTGCCATGCACAAAGGGTCCAGGATTTGCTGCAGTACAGGAGTGTACTCAGGACACAGGCTCTATAGACCTGGATCTTGGTATATGCCATCAGCTTCTTATTAAGCCATACTCTCTTTGTGAGTCTAGAGAACATGGTAGCTGCTTTGCTAATGCGTTTATCCAGCTTGACATCTAGGGAGAGAGTGTCAGAGATTGTTGAGCTAAGGTACACGAAATCATGAACAACCTCCAATTCTTGTGTAGAGATGGTAATAGCCTCGCCTCTGGAATAATCTTCCTCCTGAGATCTGTGCGGCTCCCTCGCTGGGCATTTTTAAAAGCCAATTGAAAACCTGGATGTTTAGGCAGGCCTTCCCTCCAGTTATTATTTGATTTGATTTATTTCTTCCTATTTTTTCCATCTTGAATAATTTGATTATTGATGTTTATAATGTTGTTATTTTTATAATGTTTTATTATACATGTTGGAAGCCGCCCAGAGTAGTCAATTGACTAGATGGGCGGGGTATAAATGCAATAAATAAATAAATAAATAAATAGAGGGAGGTGAGTCCACATCCTGGCCCATGACTTGTGTTTTCTTCAGGCTGATTGTTAATCCAAAATCTTGGCAGGCTTTACTAAAACGATTCATGTGTTGTTGGAGGTCTTCAGCAGAGTGGGCAACAACAGCTGCATCATCGGCAAAGAGGAAGTCCCGCATGCATTTCAGTTAGACTTTGGTCTTCGCTCTCAATCTAGAGAGATTAAAGAGCTTTCCATCTGATCTAGTCTGGAGATAGACACCTTCTGTTACAGTTCCAAAAGTGTGCTTCAGCATGACAGCAAAAAAGATCCCAAACAGAGTCGGTGCGAGGACACAGCCCTGTTTCACTCCGCTTCGGATGTCAAAGGGATCTGATGTTGAGCCATCAAAAACTACAGTGCCCTTCATTTCCTCATAAAAGGACCTGATGATGTTAAGGAGCCGAGGTGGACATCAAATCTTGGGAAGTATTTCAAAAAGGCCATCCCTGCTAACCAAATCAAAGGCCTTTGTAAGATCTATGAAGGCCACAAAGAGTGGCTGTCAGTGTTCCCTACATTTCTCCTGCAAGTGTCTGAGGGAAAATACCATGTGAATGGTGGATCTATTGAAATCCACACTGTGATTCTGGATAGACTCTGTCTGCAAGCACCTGGAGCCTCTTCAGCACAACACGGGCAAGCAGCTTACCTACAACGCAGAGAAGAGAGATGCCACGGTAGTTATTGCAGTCGCCCCTGTTGCCTTTGTTCTTATACAATGTGACGATGTTTGCATCCTTCATGTCCTGTGGTACTCCACCTTCCCTCCAGCAAAGACAAAAGATTTCATACAGCTCAGTGGTGATTATCTCTTTACAGCACTTCAGCACTTCAACAGGGATGTTATCCTTCCCAGGTGCTTTGCTGGAGGCGAGGGAATCCAAGTTCGCTTTTATTTCTGCTAAAGTTGGTTTGCTGTCCAACTCTTCCAAGACAGGCAGGCACTCAATGTTATTTAATGCCTCTTCGGTTACTACATTCTCTCTGGAATATAGCTCAGAGTAGTGCTGCACCCAGCGTTCCATCTGCTGTGCTCGGTCCTGGATGATCACGCCTGTAGCAGACTTCAAAGGAGCAGATTTCTTCTGTATTGGACCTAAAGCCTACTTGATACTGTCGTACATTCCCTTTATGTTACCTGTGTCCGCTGCTATCTGTATCTGAGAGCAGAGCTGAAGCCAATAATCATTATAACATCTCCTGGCAGTCTGTTGGACTTTGCTACAAGCAACTCAAAGAACCTGCAAGTTGTACTCACTAGGAAAGGCTTTGTATGCTGCTAGAGCTCTCTTCTTTTCCTCAATGGCTGGCATCAGCTCCTCCGAATGGGCTTCAAACCAGTCTGCCGTCTTTTTGGTCTTCTTGCCAAATGTGGACAAGGCGGTGTTATAAACAGCATTCTTGAAATGCTCCCATTGTTCAGGTGCATTTGCATCAGCCGGGCCTGGAAGGGTTTTCTCAAGCGCTTGGGCAAATTCCTCCACTTTTCTCTGATTGCAAGTCTTGCTGATGTCAATACGTGGTCTTCCTTCCTTTTTCGTGTGATACAATCTCTTTATTCACAGTTTGACTCTGCTACACACCAGGGAGTGATCAGTATCGCAATCAGCACCCTGATAACTGCGTGTGATCGTAATACTAGGAAGACTAGAACGTCTAGTGAGGATCAAATCGAGCTGATGCCAATGCTTCGATCTTGGATGTCTCCAGGAGACTCTGTGTTGAAGCTTCGTATTAAAGAATGTGTTGCTGACAAAAAGACCATAATAACAGCAAAACTCCAGCAAGCGTTGGCAATTTTCATTCATCTTCCCAATGCCAAAACGGCCTAGACAAGTGGACCAAGAATTGTGATCAGCACCAACTCTAGCGTTAAAGTCTCCGAGAATGAACAGCGGCTTTCTCTCGGGGATTTTTTTGATAGTACCTGCCAGATCATCATAGAATTTGTCCTTGACTTCTGTTGTAGACGACAGTGTTGGTGCATATGCACTAATGAGGGTGACCGGTCCTGCTGATGAGTGGCGCTGCAGAGACAGGATTCTTTCACTCCCCGCAGTAGGTGGAACAATGGATCTCAGCAGAGTATTTCTAACCGCAAAGCCAACACCATATTCCCTGGTCTCATTCAATGGTTTTCCCTGCCAGAAGAATGAGAATTTTTTTTCTTTGATAGATCCCATGTCTGGCAATCTTGTCTCTTGCAGGGCAACAATGTCCATCTGCAGCCTACTCAGTTCCATGTCGATGACAGCTGTCTTGCCTGCGTCGTCTATTTCCTGCAGGTCATCAGAAAAGCCAAGGGTCATTGTCCGAACATTCCAGGTGCCCAACTTTAGGGCAGAAGTTTTCTTATGATTGTTGCATTGTGCAGGGTTATCGATCTGCTTGTCGGCTTTCACCCTAAACCCCACGCACCCCGTGAGGTTAACAGACCGTGGCAAGGCAGCACCTTACTGGCTGGGGGCTGCCCAGCTTAAGGCAGGCAGTAGCTACCTAGTGAGGTGCAATAACCTCTCCAACCGTCGGAAGTAGCCCCTGGCATCATGCTCTATGCCAATTGAGCAAAGACTTATAACCAGTAACTGCTACTTCCCGTGTCATTTCGACGCTGTATGCAAAGCTGGAGTGTCCTCTCCAGAGCACGAAGCCTGGGTAAAATAATATGGAGGACAGACTGTTACCCAAGCAGAAAATCCCCCCTCTCCACGTCACTGAAATAGTCCAATGGAAAGGCAAGAGCCAATACAACTGGTTCCAGCAACATCGCAGGAGTTGCCGGAACGTCATGAACTGCATCCGGGTCTCCAGCTCCAGATTTTGCCTCGAGGTTAACTCCTGAAGCCTTTTCCATCGGTGGATAAAGCCACAAGGCAGTGGAGGTTTGAAACTGGAGTTTTCCTTCTCCTAGACAGGCTGCCTTCCAAGGCTAACGAGCCCCACCTACCCAGTATATGTATAAGTAGAGAGAAAAAAGAGACAGGACATCAGCAGCTGTGACAAACAATCCCAGGAATCTCTACAGGGTGTGTGGACTCCCATGGTGCCTTCTTCACTTTCCAGAAAATCATACATTGACTCCTGAAGGGTGTGAGCTTCTGCTGGTGAACCTGGAAGTGGAGTTTCTCTCAGGTCCAGCTAGAAAGGACATATTTGTTCCCTGCCATGTTAATTCAGCCAAGTCTTTATTGACTTACCTTGCCTGTCATTCAGTGCTCTTTGTGACTAAAAACAACAAACAAAAACCCAAAACACTTAACCCTGACGATGAAATATTAAGGCTTTTACCAGACTTTCTTTACTTGTATACAGTGTCCTTGAACGTATACGAAAGAATCATATAATGAAAAGGAGCATGGGAATTGAACCTGAAAGCAGGGAAAACTACAGTTCCCTGCTTCTTGTCAGAAAATAATGGTATTGCACATGCTCTTGGAAGACTATTTCTAATTAAACATGAGGCATCTTCTATTTCTAGCAAGCCCTCTGTGTTGCTAGTTATTTGCTCCTTTTTTGGAAAAAATGTCTTTCTGAAATTTCTTGGATTGTAGATTAAGTGGGAGATACTGCCAGGAAGAACTGGCTAACTAATAGAAGTATTATAAGTGAGGGTGGAATTTTTTTGGTTTATATTTCAATGAAAATGAAGCTAATTTACACATTGTGAAACCCTTCTTCAATTATTCTTCAATTATCTGAAGTAATGATCCTTCAGTTTTCTCACTTCTACAAATTTTATGATGCAGTCCCTCTATTAAGCGATGTGGACTAAAAATGACTATATTACGTGAAAGTCTTGTACAAAAGGGGAGAGCTCATATGAAGTAAAATTTCATACAGAAGTGTATGTGTGTGGAGCTACACAGATCTAAAAGCATCCTAACCTGCCCTGGAGCAGTTCCCTCAGTTGTGTATGCTAGGAAACGTTACTTAAATTTTCTGTGTGCATGAAAAAACACTCAAATAAATATGAAAAATAATTGCAAAGCGATGCAGAAACAGGATGGAATGAGCGTGCTTCCGAAAAATGGAATGTTGCAACAAACAGTAGAGATCAGAGAATTACATTAGGCATATTAAAAAATTTGGCAGATTTTAAACATTGGAGGAGGCTCAGTTCTGGTTCATAATGAGATGAAGTCCTCCAAAGTGGAAGGAATTTGTGCTCTGAAATCTCCCATTCTGAATTTATATACATCAGAAGAAAATACATATCTGCAATTGAGTGCTTTAGGCTTAAAGCCATCTTTGGATAATTTTAATTCTGACTGACATAAAATATGAATTCATATAAGCTGTCTGCTGTCAAATCACGTACAAATATTTGGTGTCACTGGAAACCAGTTATTAGATACACCTTAAATGTGTTATCCAATACCATCAACTTCTTATATAGTTAGCTTTAAACTGCAAAATGTAAATTAATCATTTAAGTGATGCATTAAATGCAGGGTTCAAGCATCTTCCAGGTGACAAATACAAATGTTATCAAATAGCTGGTTAGTATTTTTCAGCTGTTTTCATATCCATTGCTTCACGTGTATGTGATACCAGCATTTGCAGAGAAGGATTTTTAGAAGCAAATTCACTTCAGCTCTAGTTTCAGCTGAAGAACTAGAGTGCAGAAATGTTATTTGCTCGGTGGCCATTTTAGCTGGAGGCGTTTGGGAACCGTCATTCAAAAAAGTAACTTTTCCAAGTTCTTGGAAGAAGTACCCTTGGGTATTTCTTCTCCTCTTTGCTTTACCTTCTTTTTGGGGGCAGAGTTGATCGGAGTGCCCGCTTCTACCATACATGGCCCAGGGCAGCTCAGATTGCTCTGAAGGGGTAGGAAAGAGGGCCCTGTTGCAACTGAGGAAACTGTTCTAGGTCAGGTCAGGACGATTTTGGATCTGTGTACCTCCAGCATACTCCAGTTTAAAAAGTCCCTGCAGGTAGGAATACATTTGCTTAATAAAAAATTATTTGTGAAGGTCTACCTCTGATTGTGGGTACCCATTGTGGAGTAAAAGAAAGAAAGAAAAGAAAAGAAAAAGGAAAGAAGGAAAAGTAAAGAAAAGAAGTGTGCTGCTTAAAGCACTTTCTGGGCCATTTCCAATATAATTATGCAGGCTATATATCGCACACCCCTCAGCAAGTTCGGAAGGATGGAAGGCTGAGTCAGCCTTGAGCTGGTTACCCAGGTCATGAACAGAGTTTTGGTTGCAGTACTGCAGTTTAACCACTGCACCACAAGGAATAGAGGACAGAGTAACGACTAGAGTAACTAGGGCTCAGGATACCTGAGTATGATTCTCTGATTCTGCCGTGGAAAGCTACTGTGGGTGTGGGACCGGCAAAACCACTCCTTAAACACCCGACATACCTTGCAATCCCTATTAGGTTCACTATAAGTCAGTTCTGATGTGTTCAGCACACAACAACAACAACCTCTGATTTTACACAGAGATCATTTTCATTTTCAGAATATAGTGTGATATAGTGTGATTCAAATCCTTCCTGGCCATTGAAATTCACTGCGGGGCATCAATTGTGAACTGCTTCTTGAACATCTCATATACTTTGCAAATCCTGTTAGGGTCACCATAATTTGGAAGGGACTTGATGGCACATAACAACACAATTCCCATTTGCCACCAGGTGGCAATGTTAACATACAATTTAATTTCACATGTGCTGCTTTGGCTCACAATGTTTCTCAGCTAATATTCCTTTGCTGTTGCCTTTTTGGCTGTTTCTCCTCACAAGATTGCTGCTTACTCCTTGTTATTTAACATGTGTTTCAGCATTAACAGTGAGTGTGTCAAGCAGTTTATAGGACACAAATGCAACAACTATAACTTCTGTTCGTTTTGCAGATGTTAGTGCTGCCACCTTTTTTCACACCAGTACTACTGTGCAGTAATGCAGATATTCCATAGCTGTAACTCTCAACTTGCATCAGTGTATAGTGAAAGAAATGCTTTAGGTGTTGCGCTTTTGCTTGATTTTTAAAAGACCCTTGGTCTCTCGCTCGAATTTTTTAAAAAGTCGCCTTTTGCTCTCTAGGGATTGTGGGGGGATGCTCTCCATCCTCAAATTTTATTTAAAAATATGTTTGACCACTAGAGGGCATAAAGGGGCTTTATCCATTAAAACAAAAGCCCATAACAGCAACATTTACAGTACATAATCATTGCATTAATATATATATATATACATTAATATATATATATTAAAATTAGGAACTGATGGCAAATCTGAAAAATGCCTTTCAGCTCTGCCAAGGTTGTCCAATTGTGCCTTTAATATCTAGCTAGCTCTAGAACCTCCATTGGTACTGCATGCAACTAGCGATGGGAAAAGAGGGAAAAGAACTTCCCTCTATCCACTTTATCCATCCCCTGCATAATTTTATACATCTCGATCATGTCCCCCCTCAGGCGCCTTTTCTCTAGATTGAAGAGACCAAACGCTGTAGCCTTTCCTCATAAGGAAGATGCCCCAGCCCAGTCATCATTTTAGTCGCTCTCTTCTGCACCTTTTCCAGTTCCACTATGTCTTTTTTGAGGTGCGGCAACCAGAACTGTACGCAATACTCCAGGTGCGGCCTTACCAGCATTTTGTACAATGGCATTATAATGTTGGCTGTTTTATTTTCAATCCCCTTTTTAATGATACCTAGCATGGAATTGGCCTTCTTCACTGCCACCGCACACTGGGTTGACACTTTCATCGAGCTGTCCACCATTTATTGTGTTGCCATTTATTTTCACAACACTCACCAATAAATCCACCTCTGTATTTCAGTGAACCCTAAATTTTGGTGCTTTGGAGCAAAGCCCCAGTGGTTCCAAGCTAGTTGTGGTCCTACTTAAAATGTTACAGTCTGGTTGTGGGAGCCTATGGATTCAATACAGTGGTACTGAATTAGCATTGATACCCCTTTCTCACTTTCTCTTTCTGCTTTTAAAGAAGCCCCTCATCTTTAACAGTTAGATGGCAGAGTCTTCTCCTTGCTGGGATAGCTACACCAAATGAGTTTGGCTAGTATAGATGTATGAGAATATTGCTTGGCAAATTTTTGGAAAATAAGAATTTATCAAAAATTTGCAAATTTCTTCTTAACCATGTCGGAAGGATCCTGAGGTTTTAAAAAAATCATATGCAGGACAAAAATCACATGTAGCATGGGTAGATTCTTATATCCTTGGCTGTAACTGGAGCAGATTCTCACTTATTTTCCCTTTACAATAATCTGACTGAAGTCAAAAGTGAAACAAAAATATGCTTTTAGCTTAGCACACCTGCCAGTTTAGATTCTCAACCCCAGGTCTCTTTGTCCTTTTGTTGCAGGATGTCTTTACAAGATTTTCAAGCCCATTTTGTGTCCCTGATGATCTGTAAACTAACTCCTGATCTCATGAGTCAGGAATCTGGGAAGAAGTGGATGTGCTCCATGCAGTTTGGTAGATGGGTCAAAGGAAGTACTGCAGGTGGCAGAAGGAAGGCCCACAGAGGTGAGACTCAACTGGCTTTTCCGTGAGGATCTTCATTTTAAAAATAGGATCTTGGCATAATGAATTAGATGTCTATTCTGTGGCATTAAAATAGGCAGAACACTTCAAAGTCCTGGATACTGTTACTACTACTACTACTATGCTGTCATGTCAATTCCAACTATGGTGATGCTGTCCAGAGTTTTCTAGGTGGAGAGAAAAGAGTACTCAGAAATGGTTTACCATTCCCTTCTTCTGGGTGTGCCCTGGGACTGTTCAGCTCGCCCAAAGCTACACAGGTTGCGTCTTCTTCAGGGAGGCACAGTGGGGAATCTAACCCCTGGCCTCTGGCTCCACAATCAGGTACCCAACTCACTGAGCTGTCAATCCTGCAAACTCCCAGTCAGCATAGCCATCACCTCTTATTTGTAATTGTATGAGTTTGATTCCTGAGATCCTATCAATGAGCTCAACTCATTGGATGACTCTTCTTGGCAAAAGTGAAGTGAGGTAAATTTTCTAAATTCTCCCCTCCTTCTGCAGCTTCTGAGCACCCCATCTGGTTTAGAGGACTTGAGGATCATTCAGGACACACAGAGAGGTGATGTAGGGAGTTTCTAGTAGAAGTGGGAACCACCAGTGGGAGTCTTCACTCAAACAAAGGTCCTTCAATGAATAGAAGGAACTCTAATGTTTGCAGAAAAGGAAGTCAGAATGACGATTACCCAGAAATCAAGTAACAGAAATAAATGAAGTTAGCCAACTAAGTTTGATTTTTGAGTAATAACAGAACAACTCAGTTTAAATGTAACTTGAATGTACATGGAAATGTGAATGAAAATTTATATTAAATATGATGAAATGGAAATTGAATGTAAACTAGTAATGCAAGCTTTAAATGTAAACTATTAATGTAAATATTTACATGGTTAATAGTTTATCTGTTTACATTTTAAAATTGTTACTTAAACTGGAGTTCCACTTGCATTGCCTTCTCACACTGACAGAAGATCTAAGAAACAGCATTGATGGTTAAAGGTTTCTCCTGCTGCAGCCTCTGCCATCTCATCCCTTGGAGAAAGGTGGCAGTTTGTGGAAGCAAAGTTGCCTCCACAGTTCCTCCTAAACAATTTGCCTTCAGGAGGAGGGGAGAAGGAGTAGGAAGTCATTAAAAAGGGGACTGAAAATAAAACAGCCAACATTATAATGCCATTGTACAAAACACTGGTAAGACCACACCTGGAATATTGTGTACAGTTCTGGTTGCTGCACATCAAAAGAGACATTGTGGAACTGGAAAAGATGCAGAAGGGAGCAACTAAAATTATTACTGAGCTGGGGCACCTCCCTTATGAGGAAAGGCTACAGCGTTTGGGTCTCTTTACTCTACAGAAAAGGTGCCTGAGGGGGAACATGATTGAGATGTATAAAATTATGCAGGGGATGGATAAAGTGGATAGAGGGAAGCTCTTTTCCCTCTCATTCAATACCAGAACCAGGGGACATCCACTCCAATAGACTGTTGGGAGAGTGAGAACAGACAAAAGAAAAGATTTCTTTACCCAGCATGTTGTTAGTCTGTGGAACTCCTTGCCACAGGATGTGGTGATGGCATCTGGCCTAGATGCCTTTAAAAGGGGCTTGGACAGATTTCTGGAGGAAAAGTCCATTGCAGGTTACAAGCCATGGTGGGGATGGATAATCTCCAGGCTTAAAAGGAAGGTACTTCCAAATGCCAGATGCAGGGGAGGGGTATCAGGAGACAGGTATCTAGTTGTCTCGTGTGGTCCCAGAGGCATCTGGTGGGGCCACTGTGAGATACAGGAAGCTGGACTACATGGGCCCTTGGCCTGATCCAGCTGGGTTCTTTTTAGGTTCTTGTGTCCTTATGTAAATCACACATGCTCTAGCCCTAGACCTGGCATTGACACACCTGGGGAATCTTGGAGCGAGTGAGGTAGCTGACTCTGAATTCATCACTGGATCATGGTTGACTGGGTTGAAAGCTTTGTTCATGGGTGCAGCCTAGGTTGAAGAGATGAGATCCCCAAGAGGTGTGTCTGATTTAGCAATGGTTTCCACCTCTGAACTGTCATTGGGCAGGAACCATCCGTTCCTATGCAACAGCTTGTGCCATCTCCCCATGCAGCTCAGAAGGAGATGTCTTCTAAACACAGCCTCCCTCCCTCCTGCCACAGAAAACATCTCTAGAAATATTTTTACTAAGACATAAACTTGGTTAAAGAAAAATATATGAAACATTTGGATAGAAGATTGAATATTGCACACTATATATCATGTGACTCAATGTGCAAGGAAGCTCCTTATGTATTGTAGAGCAGGGGTCCCCAACCCACGGTCCACGGCCCGGTGCTGGTCCATGGCCTTGGCCGGACCGGGCCCCGGAGACAGATCTTCCGCCCCCCGCAAGCACTCCCCCCGCACGCCCACCCGCACAGCCCCTTTGCTCATGTGCGCAAGTGCGTGCCCCCCGCAAGCACCTCCCACCTCTTCGCACATGCATGCGAGTGTGTGCGCATGCCACATGAGTGCCCTTGCCCCTTCGCGCATGCACCCCCGCCCCTTCGCGCATGCGCATGAGTGCCCACGCACGTGAGCGAGCCCCGCCCCTTCGTGCATGCGTGCGAGGACGGGGGTGCCCCCCCATGGACCACGTCCCCCCAAACCAGTCCGCGGTATCAAAAAGGTTGGCGACCACTGTTGTAGAGCATATGCCTTTGTGTTTCATCACCCTGTTCTTTTTTGTTTATTTTAAACCAGATCAATTGGATTGATATAGTAGCAGATAGATATTCAGGATGTGCCTTTGATGTTTTCCCTGTCCTGTTTACTTGTTGTATTGCTGCTAGAGGTCTTTTTTGGTTGTAAGCTTTCCAACAAAGTATTGAGGAGGGCTCTGGGAGCATGGGCTCATTATACCTATCACATTGTCCCTCAGACAGGTTTTGGATGAACCCCCAGTACCTGCTGAAAGTTCTTCAGGGCAATGGCAGCAAAAGATCCCTATATTCCTGCAGTGTGTTGGTGTCACTGATCCAGAAACACAACAGCACGCACCGGAATCGGAGGCCACATCTTCACATTGGGCTCTCCATCTACAAGGCAAGTGGAATGTGTTCACTCAAGGGATAATTAGCTGCCAGCTATTTTATATGAAGTCCTTTGCCTCCAGGAAAGCTACTAGCTTTCCCGGAAGCCCTAGGGTGGCCACTTTTGCACCACTGAAGCAGAGGATGGGGCAGGACAAAGGCCTGCATAAAATTAGCATAGGCTAATTTCCAGGTATAGGTGTGAATTTACCAAAAATTAAATAGGAATATAGTACCTCTCACCATGACTGTGGCCATATGGTGTGCCTGCGCACTCTGCTGTCCAGATGCTAACTGTTGATGGATATTTTTAGGGCCCATGTCCTCCCTTTCTAAGATTCTTTGATCAGTATCCTCCTGCTAAACTTATCTAAACAGTAGAGCCATTGAATCAATTGTCAAATGGTGGTTCAATCCTTATGTAAATCCCATTGAGTTAATAGGTCTACTTTAGTTGGGACCAGCAACAGGGTAGCATCTTGTATAATTTAACTAGATTTGGACTTAAAATAAAGAATGTATCGGATTAGTGGATTCTGAAGAATAGGGTGTGTGGCCATCTTAATGCTAGTCTCACATATGGAGAGCTGAACCTTCGCTTTTTATAGAGCTTGTTGCAAAAACAGAAGATAAGGAAAGGACTTGGGTGACATAACATGTATATGACTAATGCAGTGCCCCTTTGTGTTATACATGCTCTTGCACTCAAACGTACATAGCACCTTGTGTCTACCTTCAGCTCAGTCTCCTGCATAAAAAGAAAAAAAAAAAAGCTATTCAGGGACCCAAAGCAACCCTACCTGCACAATGAGCTTGTCTACAGTGTGGTTTAAAATGGGAAACCTTAGTGGGTTTTTTTTTTTTACAACTGATGGTTTCTTTGTTTGATCTGATCACCTGTGAATTTCTGATGTTCCAATGAGTAGGAGTTCACTGGCTGATGAATACTCTTCTTTTTTTCCTTTCTTTTTTTTCTAGTTGACCCAGGAGGTATGTAGTATTTCCTTCTTTATTTATATATCTGTACCTTAATTTTTGAACATATCCTCTGCCTACTCTTTTTACTCAGACAGAGTCAGAAAGAACATAGGCAACTAACACATATGTCTGTGGAGCCAGAGGTTGGGAGTTCAATGCCCCACAGTGCCTCCTTGACAGAGGCTGGATTCGATGATGCACAGGGTCCCTTCCAGCTCTGCTGGTCTAAGATTATTATCATCAATAACAACAAAACATCTCTGTGTTCATCATTAAGTGGAATTCTCATTTGAATGGGAATTTAGTTTGATTGGATTGTGAATCTGACAATTGGAAACTCTGGGGATGGATCTAGACTTACCCATGCTTAGTGCAGATCCACTGAAATAAAAAGGATTTTGCTTAATTATGAGGAACTTATCTGAGGGCTTGACCTTACTGACAAAAAGAGCTGCTGTTGTACCACATTCTGCTTTTTTAAAAATGGTGTAAAATAAGGTGTCTCCATGACGTAAACAGAAGAATGGATTATTTTGCCAGGGAAGCGTGTTTTCTGGTTGGAAAGTAAGCTAAAATACTGTTCTGCCAGACGGTAATTTAATTTAGCAGAGACATGAAACTCAATTTATTTCTATTATTTCTGCATATGTACACCCCTCTGGCACTGAAAATTGTGCCTTTGGGTAACCAGTGGAGGTGGCGGGAAAGGTGGCAGGGACAGAGTGGTGCAGAACAAAGCCCGTGTAGCCCCCCTCAACCGAGATACAACACAGCTTAAAAATGGATTAGAAGTTTTCCCAAGAGGACACACACACCCCAACCCAAATACCATGTGACTACCACGTGATTTCTAAATCGATTCCATTTAGAATGGAGCTTATTGTGAGACAGATGTAAATGTAAACAGGCCCTGACCAACCTTAGTCTGAATATAATAAGCTGCTTATCAGGCAAAATCCAAAGAAACAAAACAAAACAGAACAATACCAAAAAAAGACAAAAACATATGGCACCTTAAAGACTAACCATTATATTTCAATGTAAGCTTTCGTAGACATTTCCATTTCATCAGATATTAAAAGACAGAATGAAATGAAATGAAATGTATATGAAATATATATCAAAAGAAATGTATATGAAATATATGTGAAATATATTTCATTTCCTTCTGTCTCTTAGTGTCTGACGAAGTGGACGTTTCCACGAAAGCTTACATTAAAATATAATGGTTAGTCTTTAAGGTGCCACGTGTTTTTGTCTTGTCTTGTTTCGTTTCTTTGGATTTTGCCTGATACGCTTGCACATGACTACCTCTTCCAAAACTATAATTGTGTCAGAACCATAGATTCTGGAAAATACCTGTGACAAAATACTGAAATGACTTTGTTTTCAAGTGCTGAAATCCCATTTAGACTGGGACCCCTTTTGTCTGGAAGCTACTATTATATGTTCAATGCTACCAGGATCTCAATGCATTGTGGCTGCAGATTGTTCAAATATGTATATTTGGACTTTGGATGTGTTGTTCTAAACTCACTTCAAATAAAGTGTATGTTCAATATTCTTTGTAGCCTATTTTAGATCAGCTTCTTGAGGCATTCAGAGAGAGAAAAAATGATTGTTAATGCCGATGCGATTCAATACATTTCAAGATAATGCATTTTTATGGCTTAATTAAGCATTAATGGTGTGTTCCCGAGATGTGCCCAGAAGCGGCAGACAGGGCCGAGTGAGAAATGTTTTTATTATATCTCCCTTTTTAAAAAGGCTGTAGAAATTATAAATTCCAAGGGGACATTCACTTACCTTTTTGGCTTATTCTTGGGAATTATTTGCAGATACCATTAAATCGATACAAGCATTTTTGTCCAGTGGATACAGGCAGCATTTAAATGATATTTCTTAACTATTCAGTCTCCAATATTTTGTCATTTTCCTCCCCTCCATATTTAAATGGATAATTGTCAGGGGTAGGAGATGGAGCAGGGATGTTTCTAGCAAACTATAAAACCACCCAATGGCCATGCTCTGATGATACGTTTATGTATGGTTGGGCCAGGAGATCCAAATGGCAATGAGGAGAAAGCAGTGATGGAAATGATCAGCTTTGGGAGTAGAGTATTGCTCAGGCAGTCATCTCATTCTCATCCTAAGCAATAAAATGTTTTGATCTAACTCTGGTGGTATTTGACATACAACTAAATATCAAGAGAAAATCCAACCAGTTTATCCCAAGTACTATCACAGTTGGAAGTTAAATTACAATTCTAAATGGTGACAGATTTCACCATCTTCTGAAATTTTGTTTCAGTCCAAGAAGTGATGCAATACATGCATATAACACACATAGGGACACATTTTATACTTAGCAGAGTTTGGAACAATGTTTATTTTAAAGTAATTAGTTACTTGTTACTTTAAAACAGTTAACTTGTTAGCATTGGTTGAATGACACCAACTTTAATTCACAGGTGGGCAACATCTTTATTAGGATCAATGGCAAAGGTGCAAAACTTGGAAATGTTTGAGCTCTGTAGAACATTTCTATGTAAAAGTTACAGAGCTTCAAAGCATACACATTTTATGCATTATACTTGATCTTAATAAAGGCATTGCCCACCTGTGGGTTTTGGATTTTATTTTACTTTTGTGAGTCAACAGAGACTCTGGGGGAATTATTTATTAGTAGCATATAACTTTCTATTTCTTTAAGACATACACTTAAAATGTAGGAGTGACCCCAAATCCTCCAAAATTAGCCTCCAAAAGTAACATTTTAGAATTAATAATACTGAAAAATTAAAAGTGATACTAGTTAGTTTGCTTTTAAAAGTGATAACACCAGTAACATTCTTAAACAAAAATTAATGTGGGAACATCTTTACTTGTAAGATGTTATTTCTAAGCTCAGTACTTTAAAAATATTACCCAAAATATTACCCAGCATTATTACTCAAAATATGATATGAGAACGTCATTACCTGTAACACATTATTCCCCACCCCCAGATAGTGTTGTGTTTCCTTAAATTAAAGTTACCTACTTACTACAGTATTAGGTTTACTTACTACTATGCTGTGAAGCCTGCCTTGCTATTACCAATAAGGAAGGTACTGTACTAATGTTACAGGATCAATAGACTAATTGGGTTCAATTGGCAGTAGCCCCCATGCCAGGCCTCCCCCCAATTTTGGTCACAAGCTGTCTGTGAGTAGTGCTGAAACCAAGTCTGCCTAACTCTTGCTTAGATCTATTGGACCAGTTGAGAGATGTCATTTTTACATTCAAGCTTCCAGAAACTCAGAGCTGGAGACTGCTAGGAGGTAAATTTCAGACTTGTATTGAGCACCAAGATTAATATAGTGAAGTACAAAACCAAGACCAGTTTTAAGATTGGAAATGCAATGATTCACTTCATTGATGAAGGCATAAAAGTGTTGCATTGAATATATGGTGCATTATAAGGGGCAGCCCCGCCCTTTTAGAAGATGATAGATTGCTGCATTAGTAGAAGAGAAATACAACCAAGAGAGCAGAAGTATTTCTGCAACTGACTCTTGTGGGCAAGAAAGTCCACAGGAATGCAAAATGTCAGGGCTGTTTTGAAGAATGACCAATTCAGACAGGCTCCAGTGTTCTTAGCCAATGCAATTATTGGCAGTCTACACACTGGATATTCTGTTATTCAGTCATTAGTAATGGGAAATGCTTAATAAAAACAATTTTGCCTTCATCATCATGTCATCATAATGGGATAATAGTATTGTCAAAGGCTGACAGTGGCTATAATTCTAAGCATAGGGGTGCAGACATTAGTCTCACTGAAATCAATGGGACCTTTTTCTCAAAACGAATCAGATTAGGATCAGGATGCAGATTATATTACCAGGAGCCCTGGTGAATAGAAAGGCAATGCTTAAAGGCAAATGCTTAAAAAAATTAAAAAATAATAATCCTTGCATTTATGGATTCTGTTGGCCAGGGCTTCCCAACCTTGGGCCCCAGATGTTCTTGGACTAGAACTCTTAAGAAATCCTGGCTAGCACAGCTAGTGGTGAAAGCTTCTGGGAGTTTTAGTCCAAGAACATCTTGGGGACCCAGAGTTGTGAAACATTGCTAGATTAAGACACATCAAGGCCATAAGTAATATCTGGTTGGAAATGAGTATTATTCTAACACATGTGCATCTTCACTTATGCACATGTCTATGTGCATGTGTGTCTGCACATACATATTTGGAAGCTCCTTATAAATTGAGCCCCTAAACTGTAGTTTCTTTAGCTTGTGTTGAAATCTGACACTGCTTCTGGTCTAACAACATTTGCAGAGCGACAGGTTCACCCATCCATTTGAGATGGATCAAACACCCATGTTTTTCAAGCAGCCTCCATTATCTCTTTGCTATCACTATTTAAATCACCAAGAAGCTGTGGCCAAAACCCTACTGAGTTTTTATACTGGCCTAAGTCTCATTGGCAAATTACTGCAAGTTGAGAAGTTACTATGGGCATTTGCTGCTGCACACCAAGTTCTATGACTTGGTGTGCAGCAGCAAATGGCTGTGCTAACTTCTTGCAGCAATTCACTAACAAGATTTACACCAGTTGTGTTACATCAGCAGACATGACTTAATAGGATTTTGACCAATGTCAATTAATAGAAAGGGAAACTGGCATGGCATTACCACATGTGAACCAATTCAAAAACTGGTTGTATTAACCTAGTATAGGTGCTGGATAGCTCAGTGGTTAAGATCTCTGGCTGCGGAGCCAGAGGTTGGGAGTTCAATTCCCCACTGTGCCTCCTTGACAGGGGCTGGACATGATGATCCATAGGGTCCCTTCCAGCTTTGCAGGTCTAAGATTATTAATGGAGGTGGAAGAACTATAAACATGTTAAAAGGAAGGCTTATGATTGGGGCTGGGGCACCCAGTTGAAATTTTGGAGTGAGGTGCATGAGCTCCCCCTGGAATCTAATGCCTTCTGGAGCATTTTTCAGATGCTCTGGCTAACAGGACACCACGCAAGAGAAAATCCGAGAAGCTGACTCCTTTTTTCATCCATTAACCGTTTCACCCAAACACAAAGCTGTCAGGGCTGTTTTTCAATAAGTATAAATGGTAGTAAGCAGAAGAAGGTATCCTGTAGACCAGTGGTTCTTAACCTTTGTTACTCAGGTGTTTTTGGACTGCAACTCCCAGAAGCCTTCACCACCAGCTGTGCTGGCTGGGGTTTCTGGGAGTTGCAGTTCAAAAACACCTGAGTAACAAAGGTTAAGAACCACTGCTGTAGACCACATTGACTGCTGCCATTGGTTTTGTCAACATTCAGGCTGCCCTTTGCTATATAAACCTTGGCATCCTTTTTCCTGCTAGCAATGCAAGTGTGATATTGTGCAGCAATATCAGGCCATTTCCTGACTTTTTGAATTATGGGTACAGAAGCACAATATCCCACATTTATAAACTAGAGATTTTTTTTTTAAGAACTGAATAAGACTTTTCAGCTCCTTCCACATAGGGGTGAATGATTCTTACTTCCTACCTATATTTGGTTCATTTTACTCTTAAAACCTATCTTAAACCTATGAAGAAACTGATGAATTATGTTAAATTCTTATCAAGAAGGAATTGAACAAAATTCTTAGCCATTTGAACTGGCCAATTTCATGCAGTACAGATTTTCCCAGTATTGCAGATGAACATGTTGTATCTGTCTGCCTCTAAAATATAGTTGTCAACTCTAATTCATGACCACAAGATTTTGATTCAAGGACAGTCTTTTAAAAATGAAGCAGTCAAAGCTCTCTTTCTACATGAGCACATATATCATCTTGTTTTCACCCTCATCCAGATGTTTTTAATCTCAGAGTCTCTCTCTTGCATCTATGAAGTAGCTTGAAAATGTTCGAATAGAAAGACAAATCAGACAGAATCTTCACTTATGCCTATTTCCATTTGATATTTATTTGTTTTGTTCTAGTAGTTCCTAGTCTCTGTATGTACAGGCAAAGTGTGTGCTTCCTACCCACAGGGCTTAACATCTCTATCAAATAGACAAGGCAAGGAAGGCTACAGGGTTGAGGTTAAGGGAAGACTGAAGAGAACTTGGAATAACTGGCAACCTGGAGGATTCTGGGGGTTGTCAATTTTTAAAAGTATCTTTTCCAAGTTGTAGATTAGGGAAAAGGAAAATCTAGCAAGAAAAAGAAAAGTAGGAAATGATGGGCTAAAATGGTTCTGAGAGAGCATTGGTAAAGAAATTTATGGAGGAGAAATGAATTGTTCATGTATTGTTTGTAGTTTGTGAGACTGCGTATGCAGACAAGCGCATTTTATTTTTGTTCAGTGCCTGGTAGATATTTTATAAAAGATTGCTGATGGCTAACAATTAGTTTGACTAATAGAAAGAGTAAGGTTGTTCAAGGCATAAGGAACAGCACAGCAGAAGGCACAGAGAAAGAGGTGGGAGAGAGAGGTGTAAACTTCCTTCTGCATTGCAGTATCTGGCAAAACACTCAGTTTACACACACACATATACACACACCTGTTAATTTTGTTTCAAAGCACAGACATGATTTCTAGTGACACGTTTAGCTCCCTGCCTACTTTGACCCTTGGAAATGCTTTTTGCCTGGTCTCTTTGCCTTTCGTACTGGATAGCATGTACAAACATTATTACAGGCTGTGCAAACATTGTGATGAGCCCAGACATCACTGTGCTTTTCTTTTCCACAAGGCTATTTACAGTTTGTTTGTTTTCTAAAAATCCTAAATCAGTGGAAGCTCGTGAATCTAGGTTTTGGTTGTTTTCAGTTCTGACTTCCCTCTTTTTCAGTACTATGACAGCAGTAATAAACTACCTCCTGCTTTCTTCGCTGGGAATGCACCTTTAAACTCTCCACTTTTTGTGAATGACCGAGAAGTCACTCAGGATTTCCGACTCCTCCCGGGGTCTTACGTCATTGTGCCTTCCACCTTAGAACCTCACCAGGAATCAGAATTCGTCTTGCGGGTCTTCTCCAGGAAGCACAGCCTTCAGTACGTATTGCTATTGGGCTTTGCACTAATTGTTGTGACTCCGTTCCTATGCTCTGTGGTAATTCAGCTGGTAACTTTTCTGTTATTTGCTTGGCTTACTCTCATTTCCACTCCATTTTTAAAATATTGGGGAAAAAAATTGTACAGATTTCTCCTGCTGGCTCTAGTGCGTGCTTTTTACATGCAGACATTATCCAATTGTTTGCATTTTGTGCACATTTCTCTGGAATATATGTTATTAATAATGAGCATTTGTCTAATGTACATATGGGCGTGTGAGCATGACAACAACAACAAAAAAACAAGCAGTATAAGCAGTATAAACGATAATAATAATAACTATAAGCAGTTGCAGATCTCAGAAATAACACCATCAGAGCTACAAAAAATGGCAATATTAGGAAGAACATACATACTGCACTGATATTTAACAGGTACTTAGATTTTTGGTTAAAACTTGTATCTGTTATATAATACCAGTTGATATTTTTATAATTTTGATTGACTGTGCCTAGTGTTTTTGAATAATAATAATAAAATTGCTGAAATGTGCCTTAAAAATGCACTGGTTTGCAAAGGGAGATGTGTTTCATTCATTGTCAGTCTCATAGGAACCTAGAAGCATAGAATTGTAGACCTAGAATGGACTCCAAGGGTCATGCAGTCCAACCTCCTTATGAAGAAGGGAATTCACAAAGAAAGTGTCCCTGACAGATGAACACCCCATCTTTGAATTTTTAAACCTCTAATGAAGGAATGACAATCCTCTCCAAGATAGGCCGTTTGACTGTCAAACAGCTTTTGCTGTTAGCAGGCAATACAAAATGGGTATTTCGAAGAGAAAATGTGAAGCCAATGAATTTCCTTTCATTTTGGTATCAGCTTAAATTGCATTTTCCAAAGGAAAGCAGGCTTCCCATAGATTAGAGTTAGAATGTTTGATGTTGCGTTTGAGAGAGTAGCCTGGGATTGAACATGCTGACATAGGAACATTTGGAGTGCTGTGTAGGTTGCAAGGGCAGGGTATGGAAAGACAAGTGTCCTACTTGTCCTGAGATTCTCTGCCACGGTTTTGCTTTCAGCCATTGACAGGAATTTGGTGATACCAATTGTACTGCTAGAAGGCAAGAGAATCCACTTGTAGGGGTATCTATTAATAGACCATCCCACATTGTAGACCACAGTGTGCTACAGAGCTGTCAGCTTCATACATAGGGATAGTTTTGCAGCTGTTTTAGCAATAGCTAGAGTTGTGAAAGAATTTGTCCAGTTCACATTAGAAGAAGAACACATCATGTTTGTAGTTCTCAAATCATTACGTAAATTGGCATGTAGCTATCCTTCCATAAGAAAACTTCTCAGTTTTTTTGATAGTTGTCCAAATAAAAATTCTGTACAAAATATGTGCCTGTTGGACAAATATGTACACACACACACAATGCAAACATTACCGAGGTTGTGGAAAAAAATGTGAACAAGTATTGTATAAGGGAAAACTGCTTTATATTAGGCAAAATTATATACAAGAATATATGGAGTAGCAGAAATCTGTGCTAGATTGTAGTTGCCAACAGTGTTGGTTAGAAAATCATGATCCAGACAAACCATTATACTTGAAATGGGGAGCATTCTGGTATTCCCCTCACTTTGGTGGCTGATTTTATTCAATGAGATGGTTCTACTCTCTAATTATGCTTCTTCTGTTTTTTTACAAAAGTGAATTAGGTGGAGATTCAAACAGTGTCCTTTCAAGGGTGAGTTCAAATGAAAAAAATGCCATTTGACTTTATTTCATATTCCTAATATCTCTCTGCCAGTCTTCCTCCTTATGTGCTCTCAAAAAGGCAGCTTCTACCACAGCTTCACCAGTCAGTTGAGTGTGACAGATTAAGCTTATGAATAGAATTTGAATACCAACTAACTTGAAGGTCCATTTATGGATCTGAATAGCACCCTCTATATTTGGAAAAATATAGGTATCCGTGCTATGTGCATTTATAGGGGTAGCAAAGGGAGAAGGAAGGATAACTCACAGTATAATGTAGAAATCACACCAGAAGATGGTGGTTTCTGAACATTTCATTATTTATGTGTAACAAATGCTTCTGTTGAATGGACCCTGTTCAGCACATCAGGAGAAAGGAACGAAACTATACAGTATCAGTGCAACTATCTCTATGCAGATGCCCATTTTTAAAGCAATTTGGAAAGGACAGTCATTTTTGCCGATTCTTAGTGAGAGTAATACTGGGGAAATTATTCAGTTTTGCTATCTCCTGCAATTTAATTTTCTTCATTTGGGATGGTTCTTTTGTTATCTCTGTTGACTATTTATTGGTCATGAAGTGTTGGCCTTGACTTGGCAACTCCTTGTTTTAGCAATGCCACTGGTGTGTCTCACTTGTTAGATGAATCCTCCAGGGGTGTAAAAGTCTGCACCGCAAAATGGAGGAAGCATGGCCCCAGACTCAGGCAAAGAAGCTGGATCCTATCCCAAACTGCAAAAGAAACAGCAAGAAAAGAAAAAGCCCTAGCTATGGACATTGAAAAAGAGTGCCTAGCTGTTGGTAGAGGTGTCCTCCTGAATAAGGGTTCCTTCAGGAGCGAGTGGTCTCCTTGAGAATCAGCCTCTACTCACAGTATGACCTAGAGTTGGGTGGTTCTCCCAGCAACAGCAGCCTCAATAGCGACATATAAACAGCTTGCTCTCAGAGGCCCAGTGCTGGGAACAAACTCTTCATTACAGTTTGAACTATACTGCCAGACTTTGCTGGTAGATTCTTTGTTGCTCTGCTGAGCCATGAATGACCTGCACTGTTTATCATTAGGCTCGGTGTTTCTCTCCCTCCTTCTTTTGTTATCTCTGTTGACTATTTATTGGTCATGAAGTGTTGGCCTTGACAACTCCTTGTTTTAGCAATGCCACTGGTGTGTCTCGCTTGGCTGCCTATCCAGACTACATACTATCTTCTTCCTTGAGGCTGTGTCATTGTTTGCATGCTATAGCATCAACTAGGAGTTAAAAGCAGGACAGGTTCTTTCTGTGCTGCGGAACTGGTCTAAGGATTTTGGTAAGTTGTTGAAAAACAAACCAAAACAAAATTGCCCTGGCCAAAGTGCAGCCATGTTATAGCTGTTTTACCTGCTTGCTATATATGTGTTAAAGAGGAGGTACATCACAGAGGAAAAAGAGAGAGAGGGAGAGATGGCAACCCTAAGTTAGCACTAATATAGTTGAATACGTTCGAATTCAAACCTAGAGCGGTAAAAATTAAGTGCTCAAACCCCTGGGCCTGAAAAGGTGCAGGTACATTGATACAATGGAAAACCTTATACATAGTTTGAGCTGTACTGATTCCATTTTGAAGAGTTAGATAGTTCTACTTCTTCCCTGAAATTAATATTAATTTTCTTTTTCTTGACTGCAGGAAATAGTTGACAAACATGAAGATTGGGAAGACTTCTTTGCAAAGTACTTTCTTCAAGTGAGTGCATGCATTTATGGAGATTTTTTTTTTTACAAAGAAAATAGTCAAAGGAAAGTGTTTAAGCTAGCTTGTATAAAGAAAGATTTGTAAGTAAAAAGAGAGCCTTGAGTTTTGGAAAACATGGTATTCAGGACAAAAAAAAAAGAATCTTGCCAGTTGAGCTGGTCATGCAGTACAGCCCAGCATACAGTGATCAAAAGCATTTGACTTCTCACCACTAGCATCAGAACTGGCATGGAAAAGCACCCACCTCAGTCTTCTTTCTTTACACTAAATTTTCCCAGTTCTTTCAACTTTTGCTCACGGGGTTTGTTTTTCATGCCCCAAGCAACTTCATTGCTATCTGCTGAATCGATTCCATTCTGCCTATTGCCTTCTTAAATAGTGGCACTCAGAACCAGACAGGTTCTTAAGGGGTGGTGTTCAAAATTTCAGCCTAGCTTTCTCCACAAAATGCAGACTTTTGTGTAGACATTCCTTGGCTGTGCTTACAGCTGGGCTGTGAACATTCAGTAACAGAAAGACACACAATAACTAATAAAATGCTCAGCTATCAAGATGCTGCAAAATGTACAGTTCACCTCACCTTTTGGAAACTTTAGAGTTTCATTTGTTTCAGGTTCTTTTGGAGGGTGCCTCATTTGTTTTTGTGTCTTTTGAGTACCAGTCATTTCTGTAAGAGATGAGTTGTTTCATGTTCTTTCAATTGGAAGGCGGGAGTTCCCCATTCATGTCCTGTCTGGCACTCATCCAAAATCCTGAAGAACTAGTAAAAACAAAAAACAAAACAAACAAACAAAAAACACAAGAAAACAGGGGCAGGCAGACACCAGATGATCAATTCAAAAGCCCAAAGGACCCATAAAAACTATATCAAAAAAGCAAAGGCAAGATGGGCAATTCACTGAAAATTAACGAAATAATACAATTTTAAAAAATTAGTCTAACAGAGAAAATACCTGTCCTACACACACATACTGCAGAAAAAAAGGTACATAAAAACACATGTCTTCTCTTCCCCCCCCCCCCCAAAAAGCAAGCAAATAAAGGGGGAAAATACAGTCAAAACTAGAGATGGGGGTATTTGTATACAAATATGAATATCCCCGCTTGGCTAGTCACTCTAGGCAGGGGGAGGGAAGAGAGCTGCACTCCAGGAGTGATTGGAAGGATGAGCAAGGCTGCCACCAGATGTGTGAGTGGATGGTCTGGCCCCAGAGGCCAGTCCCTCATTAAGTCTAGCTGCACAGGGATATTCGTATTCATATACAAATACGAATACCCCCATCTCTAGTCAAAACCCATCCCCTAAGCCAATGACTAGAATATGAAAAGACGCAGCAACAGGCTCCAAAAATAATCCAGGAAAGGAAAGGAGAGATGGGGAAGGAAAAAAATCCTTTAAAAATCCAGTTGTGTGTGTGTGATGTGCCACTTGCATGTCCCCAGATTATTTCACTAACCTAAGGCCCACGCCACGTTCCCTTTTATGCTGCTACCAGTTGATCTCTGTCAACAATATTTACTTAGAAAGATTGAGGTCCATACTGCGTGTAAATTTTAACAAAACAGGTTTATTGGATACAGTTCACATAAATAGGTTCCTAAAAGACTTTAAAATACTCAGTAGATTCGTACTTATTCCACATTTAACTCTCTCTAAGTTCCACACTCTCAACTGCCTCCCTTAACTCCTGACTCTCTAATTGACTTCTCACTTCAGACTCCCTCACTATCTCTAACTGACTAACTGCTCTTATCTGCCTCACCCCTCCTTTCTAGTTTCTCTGGCTCCGCCTCCCAAGAACTCCAATTGGTGCATGCAGATAACCTCATACATGAGCAAAGGCAGGGTGATCGCTACAGGGGGGGATTTAAAAAAAATCTCATGGAGGTACACAGTGGCACCACAAATAGGATCCCCAGCAGCAGCAGCAAATATAAACCTAAGAAATGGGGGACATTAGAAATCCTAAAAAAAAATCTGGGAAAGAAGGCAAAAAGGAACCACAGGCACAGACAAAGAAAATAATCAAAATGTTCAGCAGCACATTGATCCCACCCATAAGAAGGACTGAAGCCAAACGAACATTCTTCACTGAGTTCTAACCAATGCAAGTTCTTCTACAATTCAAAAATGTTTGGACATTTTTGGACATTCTGATTGGCTGCTGACAGCAGCCTCCCTGATGCCATTTGATGAAACAGTTATTGGGCCATTTGACAGTCAAGAAGTGAAAGAAAGGGCAAACAAAAGAGGGGAAACACGAAAGAACATGGAACTTCCATTACTTTCTCTTTTCGAATACCAAATCATTCAGATTTCAGAAGCTCTCTCTTGGAACACAATGAAAGAATCAGAAAAGGAAAGTAAGAACTTCTTTCATGCTTTTTTTTCCTTATTGGTTTAATCCAAAAGTCCTATCCCTATTCTCCATCTTTTTTTTTGTCAGAAAAGAAACCAGGAGAAAAATTTCTCCAAGGGAAGGAAAAATTTTCCAACAATTTCTCAGATGTGGGGCTCACCAGCAGTGTTTGTAGCATAGCTTTGTTTTTTCTAAACAAAAACCAAAGAGCACCCGCCCTGTCCTTAGGATTCTCCACCCACTGGGTTACAACAATTGGATCATGGGATTCCCCTTTCACTTACTATGAGGCAGCTTCATGTGTTTAGAAATAGAAGCATATTCAGAACACACCATTGCCTACTAAGTGGAAAGGGATGGACAAAACTGAGGAATAACATGGTTGACACACAGGTGTTAGTTTTACGATTACCTTATAGGCTAGCATCTCATCATGATAATAGGCACAGCGAGTGCTTGATGAAAAATCTGTATTCCTTTCTTTCTTTCTTAAATTAGAAATTATTTCAAAACTGAGGTTTCCATCATGAGAAAAGTCATCATGTGAATTTCTGGCATCTGAGGCACTTAGAGATTAGTTTTTATATGTATTTGTCTCTCCTGCTTTAGTTTCCCGAAATAAATGCTGTCCAGCTGCAGAGAATCCTGAATAATGTGGCCTGGACAAGTAAGTATGATTTATGTGACATTTATTTAGATTTTTATTCATTAGATTTAAATCCTGCCATTCCTCCCAAGAGCTTAAGGATGTACATGTTGCTTTTCATCCCCACTTTATACTTATAACCACTCTGTGAGGTAGATCTACCTGAGAGGCAGTAAGTGGCCCAAGGTTTCCCAGTGAATTTCACTGCTCAGTGAGGACTAGACTCAGGATCTTTTGAGTTCCAGACTGACAGTGGTATTCTGGCTTCAGAATATATATGCTTATGAATGGGAAAGCACTTTCTAGTACCTGTTCCAGACAAAACTGCACAAAACAGCCCAGAACAATGACTTCCGATTAGGATAGCTCAATGAAATTCATCCATCCCATTCAACCGGGGTGGGGGTGGGCGGGCTGATGCAACCAGCCACAAGCCATCTCCAGGAACAACATTCCAATACTGGGCAGGAAATTGATATTGCACAGAACATCCCTGAACAGTGATCTCCAAGTAGGACAGCCCAAAATGGCTGTATTGTACAATATGGTTTTTCTGCCTGGAACAGATGCTGGAAGGATTTTCCTGCGGATGTTTTATGGATACAGTAGTTGTATCAATCCCCTCTAGTCAGATGGGACAGGTGAATTTTGGGCTGCTGTCCTGCTTGGAAGTCGCTGTTTCTGGATTGTTTTTCATAATATTGGTTTTCTGCCCAGAACGGGTACTGGACAGAGTGGTTTGTGGCTTCCTGCACCCATCTCATCTAGCCATATGTGATTTGGTTGGTTTATCCTGCTTGCAAGTTGGTGTTCTGGGTCACTGTGTTCTGTTCCACCAGATTTTGGACATTAAAGGATCAATGAAAAAGTAATGTTTACTAGATCCATGACATTCTGCTGGTTTTGACATCAAATTTTATTAATAAGTGCCCCTTCTTACCTGTTTTGGCTTTTACCTACTTCCAATGATGAGCTGAGAACTTGGTGGAAGTTATATGTCTTTGGAAATGATGTAGTTCTGTAGCTGCACAACTATGAAAGTATCGAGCTCACATCTGCAGTCTGTTATGATTAAAGGGATTGCACAAGCAGCTGCAAAAAATAACTCCAGAAATGTGCATCCTTAGTTATTCCAGTTTATTCCTACTGCTTCATAATGTTCCCATCCCACCCATCTGGCACTCACCACCAACTGCTGTTTCCCTCTCCAGAGACGTTTGCCTTGGGGTGGAAAAAGTGTTGCATTTTCATTTCCCAACAAAAATGTCCATTTTGCACCTCCTGAGGCTGGCAATGTAATGAAATACATTATGCCTTGGAAATCTATGTTTCTGGGGCTTATGAAGCATTTTGGTGAGGAAAAATACATATAAAACTATGCATACATTTGAAAAATTCTCATAATTAAACATGGATATATTTTAAAATTAAGTATGCAAATGTTTTCAACGTTCACAGTGGGGAAAATACAGGCCAAAATTAGTCAGTATGGGAAAAAAGCATAGCAAAATATGCATGAAGGGGTAAGGGAGACACTATCCAATATGTAAACTTGATGGGCCAGTGAGTTCCTAAGAAACTCAACAAAAGTATCATATTTTCATGTCCCTAATTTGCCAAAAATGATAGATTCTTATATCCCTAAGCTTCTTCTCCATTTAAGATAACAATTTTAAAAATCCATCTTTTATTTAGGTAGCCTTTTGGTTTTCTGGTGGAGATTTTAATATTTATGCTGTTCACGGGTTATTGTGAATGCCTGTGGCATCCATAGTTCAATTTCTTAGGTGTATCTTCAATATACTGCAGGTCACACATCTTAAAATAATAATCAGCATTTTGAATTTTGTGTTCTGAAATGACCTGGCATTCTTTTTTTTAAGAATACATAGCTTGAGAACAAACAGAACCCATCAGTGAGAAAAAGCAATAAACGGAGTAGGCGGATCCTAATTTATAAATGGGTAAAATCTGGAACTGATGATGAAATAAAAGCTTTCATGGCACAGGTCCAAAGCAAGCAAAATGCAAAGCAAAACCTTTACCTCTTTAACAGCTGCCCATCCTTTTCGACTCCTCAAGAGTGAAGGTAGATTTTGTCTGCGCTTGAGCATCTTTCCAAAGTAACCCATCAGGCCTTGGGAAATCTATAAGGAAACTAACCAGGCTGTGCAGCTCATCTTTTATTCTTCATAGGCAATCAATTTTAAGGCTTTCATTTCCAAACTTTACAGTGCATGATTCATATTTAATAAACAGGGCTATAATGAGATTAAAACATTGTCAGTTTCTGTAGAGAAGGAATCAGTGAGTTATGAGCCTGTGCTTGCTCCATAGAAGTCTGCAGGCAATCTATAATCACGATTTGCAACAAGATTAGACTCTCTTTCTGTTTCACTTCTTGTCATTCGTGCTTTGCTAGGAATGTTTGGCTCAGTGCTTTTAACTCACCTATCTTTTGTGTGTCTGTGAGACATAGAGAAAAGGGTGGGAAACACAGATTTATCCATGTCCTTGTTGTACTGCAGCTATTAGAGCTACACAGGAGACAAATGAAGCACAAAGAGGGGGAAAGTGACTTCCCCCAAAGTCATCCAGACACTCTGCTTCGCGACCTTACCTGGAACTTGTGTTGCGTTAAAAACAGTTGGCCAAGATCCTGTTATGTAGCTATACCAGCATAACTCAGAGTTGTGCAAGCAGTTTTTCTCAGAGTAATTCCCTGGAAATGTCCTCACATGGATATTTATTCTATGTCAATGGCAATAGGATTTTGGATGTAGTAGCAACTTAAGCCATGCCCTCACAAGCATGTCTTTTCATTTCATTGCTAGGCACACTTAGTTTCTTTTGACAGATATGCAAAAATGGCTAGAATGAGAGGTATTGGTGTAATTTGGGGGGCAACTATAGGGCAGAGCAAGATGCAGTTGTTCATCCCCAGGGTGGAGCAATGCTACAATAGAGCCTTTGCATCCCATTTGGTATTTGTAAGGTTGAAGGTCAGTGGTTTGCCCTGAGGAAAGGGGAAACTGAAAGTAATATAGGAGGTTTTGCTGCTGGTGCCAAAAGAGAAGGTGATGAACAGCTGAACTGGCCAGTAAAGCCTAGGATCTCTCCTGGATTCTCCAAACATTGAGGCTCTAGGGAAAGCTCATACAGAGGCCGCTCTGCAGTCACTGTATCTCCTTGAAACCTCTCTCCAGCCGTTTCACTGAGATGTAAGGCAAAGGGAAAAATATGTACCATTATCTATTTTGTGTTCTAGAATATTCTTTCTTTGTCTTCTCACTCAGCTTAGTCTACCAAACTTTACTGAAGTATTATTGCACTATTAGGGATGTATGTCTGTACACATGTGTTCGTGTAAGCATTTTTTTTCTCCAGTAGAGATCCAAAAATATAGATAATGTCACGAACCTAGGGACAAAGCAGGTTGGAATGTCTCCTACAGGGCAGATTGGCCATTTTGGGGGGACATAATGGATTGGGGGATTCTGCACATCCTTAGTCTATCCATAGCCTGTATCTGCCATGTGTTGTCTTGGTAATATCCATCATAAATAATGTACTTTTTCTATACTTGTGAAAACCAGTACAGGAAAAGCATAGGCTTATTTCATGCCAAATTTTAGCTGACTATTGTACTTTCCCTGTATAGGTTAGCCAGTGAAAACTGTTTTCTCACCCAGAGAACTGGGCAAGTTCCATTTTGGATGACAGTTCCCAGAATTCCATAATGTTTGTGGAATGCTGGCAGCTGTAGTCCAAAAGAGTAATTTTTCACCTGTCTATTCTCAGTACAGGTGTCTTTTAATCGCTTCTGGCCTTAATTTATTGACTGTGATGATGGACCTGAGTCTTGCTTTGAATTGGTATGATGTGTTAAAGAATTTGAATTTTGTTTAAGGGGATTTATGCAAGCTGTGCTGGATATTTATTTTGTGGGGAAGCAGGATATTGTTTTTAAATAAATGGGTTGTTGTTAGATAAATAGAGATATTTGAACAATCCATTCAGGAAGTTACTATTAGCTTTAATCCTACATTCATCACAATTTAAAGGCAAACTAGACAGGATGATAACCAAGCAACTGCCAAGGGCACAAATAACTATCAAAGAGGAAATTCATATAGAAAGGCAGTCTGGATTTGGCCCTTGGCTTGAGAGTAGGGAAGCTGTACCACTTTGATCCCTGTTGTAGTCTCTTACTTGCTTTATGTTTCCTCTTTTATTTTGCAGATCTTCAGAACTATGGGCTGAGATTTAGCCTGGATGCCTGCCGGAGTATCCTGGCCCTCCTTGATGTATCCTGTCTTCCAGTTTCACCATGTGTGTTTGAGACATACATGCCAGACTCAAACAATCAGATTTTTGGGGGCCTCTTCCTTTACTAATCTCTCAATGATATCTTTTGGCTCTACCCTCAACAATGTCTAAGTAACATTTTTGTCTCTTTCTTTAGCATTTTCTTGGTAATAATTTTCTCTTTTAATATTTTCTCAATTCCAGTGTTGTTTCCCTTTAACTGTAAGACAGTAAATAAGTGGAGACGAGATAGGAGTGAATGCCCTCTAAGATCCTCTGTGTGTGTTTGTATGTGTGTGCACATGTCTGTGTTTGTGTGCACATGCATATGTTGCCCGTCAAGTAACCTGGTTCTAACTTTAGGAAGTGCACTTGAAAGACTTCTTGTAACTACCAATGAGCTTTGCAGCACCTTAAAAACTAGGGAATGTTATTTGACACAAGTTTTTGTAGACTGTATCCCAGTTCTTTAGATTGAAAGCTTATGCTGGATAAAATTTGTTAGCCTTTATCTTGCCCTGTGTTTCCCCCCACAATGGACTAACATGGCTACCCGTCCCCTGGAACCTTTTTTTATAACCAAGTCACTCTTATAAATAATTCACCCACATAAAGAGGGTATGTGTATTTCTTTTCCTACCATGAACACAGGATCCATAGGCTGTTTTTGAAGGGATGGGTAGTGCTGCCTTTGAAATGACTGAGAAAACACACATTGATTTTAGGAAAATGAAGAACAGCTCCTGAGGAAAGGTTGAAAGACCCCTGAAATCAATATATCTGTGGCTTTGACTTTGGGTGCATTTGCCCTCCTTGGTTGCATTTTTAAGGTAAACATAAAAATGAATAAATACATATCTAGAGTTTTTTAATCCAGACAATGACTTTGTTGCTTATAAATTGGACTGATAAGATTTTCCCCCCAGCTTATCTCCTTCTCCTCTCTGATCCCTCCAACTTTGTTTGAATATCATGGACCTTGACAATGCAATTCAGCTCAATAGTACAGGTACTTTGAGCATTCAAGAATTCAGATTCCTGTGGAAGAAGCTGCTTATTTATCAGGTACGGCAGAACATATTTCATTTTTTATTTAACACTAAGCATCCCCTCCAAAATATTCTGCACTACAGTCTCCGCAGGGACTGTAGCCATTCCCCTGAGAAGAACTGACCTCTGTTCTCCTCCTTCCTTCCATTTTTTGTTCTTCCATGAAATCCAAAATGAATTTTTTCACTTTTGCTGAAACCCCAACCCAAGGGAGCACATTACAGCTATACTGTATGGTGCTCTGGAACAGAGCCATACCTCTGCACAATCAAATGGTACAGATTTAAGGTGCAACTACATTGGAAAGCTGAATCAGAGTGGTTCAGCTTTGCAGTGATTTGATTCACATCCTGTATTACATTTGAAATAGCACTCAATGCTCACATAAGGGCTGCAGATTGATTCAGAGGTTCACTGTTTACACTGGATGTGAAGTGATTTGTATTCCAGCCCACAGCCTCTTTTCTTTCCTTTCTTCCTCTGATCCTGCCTCTGCTGATCCTTTTATGAGGTGTAAATAGGGGGAAATTATTATTATTATTATTAGTTTTATTTATATGCAGCATTTCTCCCAACAAAGGACCCAAAGCAGCTCAATAATAATAATAATAATGACCCAGCAATAAGGTGATAGGGTGATCTAGCACTATACCTACATATATGTAAGGATTTTTTAAAACAATTCAGGGGATGATCAGGGGAAAGGAAAGATTTGGGGGGTATTCCCCCAATCCTGGACATCACACTCCAATGCCTACATCATGGAAACACCACCTAAAGAGATGCCTCCATCTTTATAAGAACATATCACAAATAACCACATGGGAAAAAGCCCTTCCAAATCATTCTTGCTTGAAAAAATAGAGGTCCCTCAGCAGTGGAGAAAAAAAGCTATGTTAGGAGCAAAAGGGGATGGACTGATTTGAATCAGCCTTTGCATCATGTGGTCAGTAAAAAATACTTTGAGTTCACCTGTTTTGTAAGTGGTGCAAATCCTACTGTATTTGACAGTGTAATCCTAGCCTTAGTGCCCTCTTGGGAAGACCAGGAAGTCAGGAAGTTTCCCTAGCTTTTATTACTTTGTTGAGGGAACTGTGCTGTGTTTGGGTCTGACGTGGTGGCTGTGTGGGACGTGGTGGCGCTGCGGGTTAAACCGCGGAAGCCTCTGTGCTGCAAGGTCAGAAGACCCGCCGTCGTAAGATCGAATCCACGCGATGGAGTGAGCTCCCGTCGCTTGTCCCAGCTCCTGCCAACCTAGCAGTTTGAAAGCATGTAAATGCAAGTAGATAAATAGGTACCACCACGGTGGGAAGGTAACAGTGTTCCGTGTCTAGTCGCGCTGGCCACGTGACCACGGAAACTGTCTACAGACAAAACGCTGGCTCTACGGCTTGGAAACAGGGATGAGCACCGCACCCTAGAGTTGGACACGACTGGACTAAAATGTCAAGGGGAACCTTTACCTTTACCTATAAACAAAAGAGAGGGTGGAGCAGTTTATGTTAAAAGAAAGCAACGAAGAAGGGAAACAGAAGTCATTTTGTTTCTCTGCAGAGAGGAAAGAGATGCAATGAATAACATGTGAATCCCTCATTCTTTCTGCAAGACAAAGGAATTTCTGGGAACCTTGTCACGCTTGTGAAACAAATGAACTTTTTTTTGTGGGGTAGTTACTGCCAGAAGGAACTAATTCCTTCATAGTTTTAAATTCATTTCCAAGTTCTAGTCCAGAAAATGAAAATTTCCAAGCTCTGGAACAAATCCTGTGGTGGAACCAGTTTGAAGGTGAAAGAACTTGTGTGGAGGCAAATAGCCAGTGCACATTGTTTCTGCTCCTGCTGCACTGGGCCCATTCCAAAGCTGCATATTAAGACTGTGCACTGGAGTTGAACAAATCCCCAATTATTAACCCAGTCAGCCTGATTTAGACCAATTTTTTTGAGGCTTGGATCAAAGCAGAGGGGCCAGATTCATTTCTAGGATAAAGTGAATATAATTTACAAATTGATTGGTATCCAGAGCACAGATCAAATCATCTGGGACACAAATTGCTTCAGCTTCCTTTCCTTTACTGTCTACGTCTGTGTCTGTGTGTCTGTGAACAGCAAACTTTAAAGGCACCTAGTACACAATCTCCTGAAGTTACTCTCTGAAATCTGGCAACCTTTCTCCCCTGTATGGGCTCTAAATTTAATGTACATTAGTGACTTCCAATGCAAGTCAATGGAAAGCATAACAATTGATTAGGATCTAGGGTACAAATCAAATTGGATGGGGTATAAATTCTCTGGAATGAATTGAGGTACGTTCCAAAGCCCCCAGTTGGCTTTCAGACAAGGGGTCCATGGACAGGCCTGCTCTGTATCCTTCTCTTGACCTTCAGAGATGAGCCTGAATGTGTTTGATTGAATTTTCCTAGTGTCCTATTATGGCTTATTTTGAATATTTGTGTCTATAAGTGACCAGACAAAGATGGTTTACAAATGCAAGTTTTTGTGTATTATATGTGCGTGTGCGTGCATGCGCGTGCACACACACACACACACACACACACACACATACACACCACCCTTTGTAAGCTGGAAATGAATAATATGGTCATGTATGGGTAGACTGGGCTAGTTACATCTATGAACTCATTGGCTTCTCCATTTTGGGATGGGTTACCTTTTTCAAGAGCCATTTTATCTCTCAACCTCCCTCAAATGGGACGAGGATTGCTGTGTCCTTGTCATCTGAATGAGAAGGGATAGTAGTGGTTAAGGCAGGATAAGCTGGCAGGTAAAACAACTGGCAAGACTATTAACAACTTTAGCTTTGCTTATGATAGATTTTTAAAAAGCTTTCTTTCTCTTCAAAATTTTTGGACAGGAAGCTTTCCAGAAAAATGATATTCACCAAACAGGAGCCTTGGAACAAGGAGAGTTGTATACAGCCATGCAAGAAATAGGTGAGCTGAAACAACTAGAGATGTGTTTATTATGTGCTCTCAAAAGAGGTGAAAAAATCTGCCTTAATGTGTGATATTCCTCATCACATATCTTACATTTAGCATGCTTTTTTTGTGGTTGCTCATTGGAAGGCTTAATTTGCAAGACTGAAAGCTAAGGCACATGCCTCTGAGGAATCCTATTATGGGAAGGGGAAGGGGTAAATTGTAGAAAATATTCATTCCTTTCATTATCTGGTTTGTCTCAATTTTAGTAGCATTAAGGGGCATCTAATACCCAAGAGCCATATCTTACTTGTAAGGCAGATGTAAAGTGTAGGTTTACAGGACTCACCCAAAGAAACTCCTGAGCGCTATTGCTCTTTGCCCTTATACTGGTCAATCTTCCTAGAGGTTAAACAGTCAGTGAAGAGTGATATATGCTTCCAAAGGAGAGATGCATTAGTAAAGAATCTCAACCTGAAGAGCTGAGAGAAAGGAAAGTCTTTTCCTCTCAATGGATGCATTGCTTAGATTGACCAAAGGTCTGATTTTTAAGGTAGTCCTTCCAGAAAAAGTTGCAGAAGGGTTCAGGTTGTGAATAATGGGTGGGCCACATATGGCTTATGTGCAAGGCCACATGCACTCCTTGGGCCCTTGTTGCCAGGCCTGCTGACACTTCCATACTCAGTGGCTACCATGGAGAAAGGGGAAAACCCTTCTGATGTTATTACACTCCCAAACACTTTCTGAGAATACTTTCCAGGCCAGGCAGCTTTGAGCTGGGAAAGTCCTATTCAGTTTGCCCCACATTACAGGACCAGACCAGACAAGACAAGATGTTAATCACATCAGGTGCTTAAATATCAGTGCTTTTCAGTACTTTATTTTTGTGTTCTTCATGGCATTGATTTCTTAAATTTGTGACATGCAAACTGCATGATACTAAAGAGGTTAAGGTTTGCTTCCAGATGTGCAAAACAGCCATCTGTTTTTTTCAGTATCACCATCACCTGTACTTCAGGGCTAATGTGTTATGAGGAACAACAGGGAGGCTCAGGTTCAAGTCTCAGCTTTGTGATCCTAAAGTGGTGTCATGGCCAATTCTAAATGGTGGATGTTTGCCGTGACAGCCATTTTCCCGACAAGAATCCAAAAAACACACAGGCAACTGTGCTGATCTATGTCTCCCTTTTGGCTCATTTGCAAAGAGAAGAACAAAAGGAAAGTGGACTCCTGTGTTGCATGATCATGAAGGGCATTCGTGCATGGCCCAGTCAAGCAATTTGCTTCCCTTTCTATGCTAAAAATGAAACACCAGTGCATGGAATAACTGACCACCACTGGGTGTGTGTTTCTGTCCCAGTGGGTTGATAATGAGATGGCCCTAGGTCAAGGGTGGTGAACCTGTGGCAATCCAGATGTTTTGGACTACAACTTCCATAGCCTATTTTCATTGACAACAGAGACTGGGGATTTAGGAAGTTGTTCTGTGTCAACTGAAAATTTCTGTGTCAACTGATCTAGAATTGCTGCACTGAAATGGCTAGAGAGAACGGGGTAGACAAAAGATTGTTTGGGATCTACCAACAGATTTCTCAAGTGATCACCATTTCCATAATGATCCAATCAGAAAATCTCAATGTCTTTGTGTGCGTTTCTTATCTTTCTCAAGGAATTTCCCTCAGCAATGAACTTTGCAGGCTGTCAACATTCCGATATGGGGAACCTGACCTGAAGATCAGGTTTGAGAACTTTGCCTGCCTCATGCTGCGTGTGGAACTCATGATGGGTAAGCAGGATGCCTTTGACTATTTCTTTATCCTGGGACTTCAAGAAAAGTTACATTTCACTGCCAAGTCTTCTCCCTCTATCTCTCATAGTGGATCTAGATCTTTCAGCATGCAGAATCATTTTAATCTAAGGTAGGTAGACAAATCCATCAGTTATGCTTCAACTCACCTTCAGGTGTTTTTTTTAATTCATCAGTTTATGAAGAGTTCTTGTTTTAACAAATAGATAAAAGAATATTATTTCACATTTGAACCAATAAAATTTGTTAAGTACAACAATTCTCAGCATGTGGAGGACCATGTTGTTGCTACGAGCCAAGAAGCTGATGATGAGCTTGATAGAAAAAAAAAGAGATGGCAGTCCACACTCAGTAGCACAGACATGGTCAGAGATGGGCTTTCTGTGTTTTAAGTTCTTAACTATGCCAAGATTAGAATCAGCTATATCCTTGGCTGCTGCTTTGTTTCTATTGACAAGCCAAGAAAGTTTCCAGGATTTGGAATGATTTGCATTCAGTAAGTGGTAGCTGGAGCATGCTGTTATATATATCTAACTTTTATATCCCCAAAGTGCTATTTTCAAGGCAACCATAATAAAATGCTTAACCATGAAACAGTTTAAAAAAACAAACAATTAAGCAGGATAACAATTTAAGCAGCATTGAACTCTGAATAAAAGTGAGATCCAGATGATGCTTTAAGTAAATACCTGATAAAATTGTGGTACTTTAGGTTATGGTCACAAGTAGGGCTGTGCAAGAATCCCCAATCTGATTTGGAGGATAATTCAGGGCTTTGAAGATATCCCAGTTTTGGGATATCTGGAATTGCCTCGAACTGGAATTTAATCAGGCCATTCTGCTGCTATCTGGACTTCCTACGAATTCATCCAAAATAGGCTGATTTGGTTTGGAATTTAGATTTGTTTAAATTTGATGCACAGCTCTAGTCAAAAAGCTGAATCTCCCAGGATAGTGTTTTTAGAGGTTGGTGGCCACCCCGAAGCCATCTCCTATGTGCACACCTACTGCAGCTCAACTAGGTGCAGAACATTAAACATAGCCTCCTTGAATAGTCAAAGCCTATGGGTAGGTTCAGTTTCTCTACTAATAAGCAGTGATACAGTGTTAAATTTTGAAAGAAGGGAGGTCTCTATAGCCAGGTACCCTAAAGAGAGGCAGATACAGGAGAAATATCCAGAAGCTAGTTCTAGAAGTTTTCATCTCTGCCAGGAACAGGTATTTTGTAAAGCTAATGGATTGTAATTACCCATTCCAAACCAGCCCCCATTTATCCACAACAATGGTAAGAATGAGCAAATGAAGAGAAATTGAAGCTATGTCTAGGAACCAGATGGATTAAAATGTTTCATAGTTTTGAATTTCTGGTTAAATTCCTCTAGCTGCGCAGCAGAAGTTTAGGGATTCACAGAGCAGAAGCTTCAAGTCCCCCAGTTTAGTCCACCCCTTTTTCTCATCAACTGGCATTTAATTAATAACTTAATTATTACTTAACACTCTGAGAAATAGGAGAAAGAATAAAATATTTCATTTACTTACAGTTGAACAGATCTACAGCAAACATGGCTGACTGACCTTTAGCAACAGGCCTCAGCAGACTCACTGATTGTCAACATATTACTGAGAAGGGGCTCTTTTTGAGTTCAGAGGCAGAGAAGGAACGATTGGTTAGTGTTGGATAGATTGACAGTCTTCCCAGGCTGGAAAGTTCCCTCCCACCAACACCTACTAGAGGCAGCATGCAAGGTTGCAAAAAATCCAACATAAAATGCCTTTGCTTTTCCTGAGACCAACAACCTGTGTCTGAGAAACACCCACTCAGATGTGAAGCTGACCTTGCTTCAGGGATGCCTGAGCTGAGGTAGTGGGGATTATCTTTTTCCTGTAAACCATCACATCAGTTTCTCATATACGTATGTCTTCCTTTTCCAACAGAGGCCTTTCATAACATGAGTAAAGATGGCAAAGGGATATATCTCCAAGAGTCTGAGGTAAAGACAAACATTTTTTTCAGTAGCGCAGCTCAATCTGTTATGAGGACAAAGTCTATTTTCCTTCTACAGGTTTTACACAAATAATTCTGGATATGTTTAGATAAGGGTTCTCAAAAAGTGACTTTCCTAAGAAGCTGCAGTGGGCAGCACAGTTTTTTGCTTGTGGGTCCATCTGCTTAGATTTTGTACATTTCTTGGTTTGCTGGGAAGCAAAGCTCTGAGGCCTTTTGCAACACCAAATGATATTCCAATCAGCATAACACAGAGCTGGTTGTATCATTCTCCACTGAGAGGACAATACAGGAACCCTTTGTCTTTGCTTCTTTGAGGACCATGTCAAAGGCTTGTCTGGTACAGCTCCTTCCTTCTTCCAACGTCCTCTGAAGTGCAAAGGCCTTTATTTACAGCAGGGTCAGAACAAGGTATTTGCATTTTCCAAAGGATGGTCACAGGAAAAGGAGACTTTTCTCAACAGAACTAATTCAATAACTGAAATCCAGTCGCAAGTTACATCTAGAGTAGGCCCATTGAGTCAATGGAATTTACAGAGGGGCTGGCTCACCAAACCACCACTTATTCAGTGGGCCTACTTTAGTTGCAACTTACTGCTAGGTTTCAGCTATTGAATTAGTTGTTTTGAGAAAAATCTCCTTTTCCTATGAACACAAATACTCAAACTAAGTGGAGACAAAGTGAAGCAGGGTTGCATGTCTGCAATATTCTCTTTATGCACAAAATTTGTCATATTTTACATTTTCTATCTGGGGGTAGAAATTGATGTTATAATAGCCAGTAACAAACTCCTGCTGTGATAATCATACACCATCAGCCATTAAGAATGTTCTTCTATTTATGCATTAACCTATAAGGTCCATTTCTGTTCTGAGACAACCCAGTAACATTAAACTTCTGATGTACAAAAGGATGAAACAACCTAATGCATTTCCTCTTATTGTTCTGCAGTGGATGATGATGACTCTCTATTCATGAAGTGAAGCAGAGGACAAGGATTGAACCAAGCTTCAAGGACCTCCATAAGGGCATTAATGGTCAACATTATGGACAGTTGACATTTTGAGCACATGTCATTTTTGAGCCTTGTCATTTTTACAGAATTTGCAAGAGTTGTATTCGTTAGCAGTAGCTCCATTGTTGTCTCTTCCATTGTTGTGGCTCCAGTACAAATTGTATAAATGGATAGAAACCAAAACATTATAAGTTCAGCATAGTGATCACACAGATTTCATACAGAAACACTTTCCTTCTAAAGGTAAAACTGAATTACAGGTCAACACTTGAGAATGAAGACCTCCTGTGTTAAGTTGTGTATCACTTCAAATCATTGCAGGGGGATCAGCTCCTGAATAAGAATACCTGTTATTAAAGCTTCACTAACGAAACAGAGAGCCATCAAATACAAAATGGTCTAAAAGGCCTAATGTCAGTTTACTATCCCCAAAGCCACCTTCTCTCACTTGACTTTTCTTAGTTTAAGATTGGCTTTGGTAGCTTTCCAATGCTCTCCATCTTATCGTCAAGGGAGATGAGACAAGCAACTCCAAGGAACAGTGCTAGATTTGGGAATAAAGATCTGCTGTTTTCCCTCTCCATGTGTTTTTAGAATTCTGTTGAAGAAATGTTTTTAAAAATTCATCAAGTTCTTCACATGTAACTGATTTTCTGTTTTATGAGCTGTTGCTATCAAACTGACTCAGTTTTATTACTTTCTCATTGTTTAAATATTTTTTAATATTTTCACTAATTTATGTTTCAATGATATTTATTATTTTTATTATGCTTGTATTTATTGTTTTTGTAAGTTTTGCACTTCTCTGAGAAAAGTTAATGACTGTATTTTAATGACTGATAAAATAGTCTGTAATGCTGCTGTTTTTAATGATCAGACTATATGTGCAATATACGATTAGAGAGCAATGCAAAAAAAGGTGCACAGTCCTTTGAGGAATGGAAGAAGTGGCCAGAAAATCAGTACTCTTCCAAGTTCTTCCCAATAGCAAACCTCTGGGGTCCCTTTTTTTTTTTTTAAGTCAGTGATGCGGTCACTGTTCAGTTGCAGTTGCCCATATGAGTTGCATTTATGTAGTTAGGTTTTTCATTTCAGTGGCTGGAAAGGCCTTCTTCATCTGTGTAGTTGTGTTTGTGGCTATGATAGAGGTGGTGTTGCTGAACGTCAGATGTATGATGGAGAGAAATCCACCACAGCTTAAAAAATGCATGTGATACAATAATAATAGGAAGGGCATGGATAAAGTCCTGTACTCAGTTGTTTTGTTGGATTTGGAATTTAATCCCACAAGAATAATTTCAAGTATAGTTTTGAATATTAGTTACATTTGAAGACTACAACTCTCAAAATCTCCCAACCATCTTGGTCCTGGCCTGGTTGGCTTGGGATTCTGGGAATTCTAGTGCAAAAAGTACATTTTCTAAGTGCTGAAATATTGCACTTGTGAAGGAAGCCCCACATGAAAACTGCTGTAGCCAAGGTAATATGTGTACTATGCCTGACTGATTTTATGCATCCAATTGTTTTTGTATCGGTTTATACACTATCTCCTGTTAGCACAATACATTGTAATTGTAGCAGTATTATGTAACTATTGATTATTTACTCACCACAGAGAATTTATCTTTCTCAGACATCAATAGTGTTTTTATAACTAAAAAACATGGAGCTGTTAAACACGTACTGTTTTAACATTTTGGAAAGATGTCTTACTTGAGTCACTGTACCTCAGTTACTATGAGGCAATTTCTTTTTTGTGTATCACAAAAGTGCTTTGGCAGTGGTGTGCGTTTGGACATTTCTGAAGCTTTGCAGTCTCTGTCAGAACATGTCTGTAATTCTGAAGATATGACTCTCTATTTTGGTGAACGCATAGGAGAAAACAACACAAAGATTTCTGAAAAATACATTCAGATAAATCCAGAGGTGTTTACGTGAATATACATGCCTTTGGCCTGATCTGTTGCACCATCAGGCTAACAGAATGGGATGGACTGATGTTGTCATAGAACTCGGCAAGAGGATGAGAAACATTTTGTAGAAAGCCTTGACTGATAGGGACCAAAGATAGAAAAAGCATAATATGGTAACACCATGCAAAACTACAAACAGAGAAAGAGTCTCATAACGTGGAAGAAAGGATTATTCAAGGATAAATTCATCAGGTTGTCAGAAAATAAACTTGTTGAGCATGTGTTTACATACATCCTGAGAGATAATAAAGTTTAAAATGCATAAGGAATTTGGAAGGGGCATACATACTTTGTATGGGATCCAGATAACTTCAATGATCTGTCACCACTATTTCCAAAGAGGGAGAAAAAAATCTTCCATTTAAAACAAAAAGCTACAGCCGTAGCTTCCCCCTCCACCCACAAATAAAATGAATAAGTGTGAGCCATAGACCAATTCCCTCCCCAACATAAGGACATACTGATACACTCTTACTGCACCTTAAAGTCTACTCCTAACATTGCCTTTGACAGTGTTAGGGTCAACAATTGCAATGCGTAGTTCTAATCTTTATTAGCCCATTTCCAATTCATCCATATTGGGATGAAGGAAGCTTTATTATGGGTTTAGTTATAGATAATCAGAGTGTTTTTCTTTTCTATTCAGGGAATCAACAAGTGCACCTTGTCTGTTTTGTTTATTTGAGATGTAAGTCAAGGTACATCGAGGTGCTCAAGTACTGGGGGGTGGGGGTGGGGTGATCTGTGGTCTGAACTTTTTTGCTTTTTAGGTATATCTTCATAATTTTTCCCTTTAAAGTAGAGTTTTTTTCTTACTGGGAATTTTCTTACTTTTTGAAATGTACTGTTACATAGCAATCAATGATGGGGAGAGTAAGTAAGTCCTCACCAAGCAATATGAGGGAAAAGGGAAAAAAATGTAAAAACCACTGTAATACTAACAGTCAAAAGCAACATTAAACCTCAAATTCGCTGAGCCTCTGGAGCACTAAGGAAATCACATCCACTCACAAAGCAGTGGATGTTGCTATTTCAACCGACATCTTAAAGAGGCAGGTTCTCTATACTATGGTTGGTGTGCTGCTCAAAATTTTATGCTGGGAAACACATTTCAGGATCTGATGTGTTGCACTAAAAGCTAGTCCTAACCAAGACATAGCAGATTAGGGGGAAACCCTCTAATTTGCACCCCAATAGGCAATTGGATTTTCCAATTGTTGACCAATAGGCATTGGATTTTCATAATTTTTGAACTATAGGCCCTAGAAGTCTGCAGTGATTTTTTGGCTTTGATGTTTTGGCTAAAAAAGACTGCAGAATTCTACCTGGGGGAATTCCTGTGGGCTTCTGGGGGTATAGTCCAAAACACCCATGCCTGTTGGGCAATGTATTTTGTCCATTTGGGCAAAAAGCACAGGTAAAGATTTCAAGCTTCTAGAAGACTGATTGAGACTGAAAGGCAAAACAGAAGCATCACAGAATATTTGCTGTAGTCAAAAGAGTACCAAATAGAAAAAAAGTGTCTGATATTTGCTTCTATGGGGGAGATGACATGCAAGCAAGCTATTAACCATAACTATGCAGTAGCTAAAGCTACTATGAAATCTGGATTTTAATATGCCCAGTAAATGCTACCATTACAGCCCTCAAGGTTAATTCTTCCACTGAGGATGAGTGAGATCACCCCACACCAAAGCTAATAAGGAAAGCAAATGTCAGATACTGTATACCCTGAACCCTTTGGGACTCAGGCAGGTAAATCCTCAGAAGAGGACAACTGCCCAAAAGGTAAAGTGGGAGTGGCTATAATGCTACTTACAATTTTGAAATATATATATAGACATTTGGCGGTATTAATAGGTTTTTTGGGGAGGAGGGGGGGGTCCTGTGACCAATTTAGAAGATTAATTGCCAATCTAGGATACATTCAGGTGATACAATTCACAATTGCTGTCAGGAGGAAAAGAGGCTGGGACTGCAAAAAACAGCCTTGAGGGCCATACGCAGCTCCACTTTGCTCACTTCTAGTCTAGGGCAGTGGTTCCCAAACTTGGGTGCCCAAATGTTGTTGGGCTTTAACCTCCAGTAGCCCCACCTAGAATGGCTTAATGGCCAGAGATTCCAGGTGGTGCCGTCCAAATCCAATCATGCTTAGGAGCCAAGTTTAAAGAACAGAATCCTAGCTACCAGTGGTCTGGTTAGTATACAGGGTTAAAACAGATATCAATATGTAGGTGCAGGCACAATACATATTGATTGTAGTGATTGGTGCAGAGGCTGGACAAAAGCATGGACCTCTAATCATTTTTGAACTATGACTCTCAGAATTCCTCACCATTAGCTAAGTTGGCCAGACATGATAGGAGTTGCCTTTCAGAAACATCTGGAAGTCCACAATTTGCCCACTGCTAGAACTGGGCCGTCATTATATCTCAGCATTACCTAGGGTTGTTGTATGTAAAACAGAGAGGGTAAATTTTATGTGCATGGCCGTTTAGGTCACACAATGAATTCCTTGAAAGAAAACCTGGATATAAGTAATAATAATAGCAGCCAAAATCCTTTTTGCTTAGGTACTCATGTGGAAGAGAAATGATGCAACTTTCAGTAGCTTTTAGTTGGCAATTAACAGTTCCTGCTGGAGTTCTCAAACATGCATCAAAGTGGAAGGTGTGCATACTTCTGAGAATCACAGCAGCGTCTTGTTACTTGCCATCAAGAGATGAATAAATGTTGTGCTGTTTGCCTTCTGAATGCCTAATTAAGAAACGGCTTCATCCAATAAGTAAATAAAGTTCCTTCTCCCTCATTTTTATAAAGGGCTGTACAGTATACTAATTCATATCTGTCCTTTTCCCAGGCAAGTTGGGCCCAGAAGCAAAATCTTTACTGGCTGTAGTACAGGAAGTAGTAGGTAGATCTGGTTATGACACAGGTAAAAACACTTTTTATAACGCAGATGTAGGCACAGTTCGGTTCTGCCGTTTGCTGTGCACAGTTCACTGTGTAAACTAGTCATGCCTTTAGTTTATTAAACTGCCTGCAGAACTGTTCATTGGGTATGACTTCTGCATTGGCACAAATTTCGCTTCTGCATGTGCAACTTTGAATACTTCGTATATACTGTAGCTCCATAGCAGGATTTCAGCCATTGCGTTATACAGTATGAGGCAGTAAGTGCATAAGAGGCTTTCATCCCTGAGAATTTTTTTGAAATGAAACAACAATAAATCAATTCAGTGCCCTTTTGTGAAACCCAATGTCAGCTGCCGGAGGCAGCTGTTTTATTCCTGTCAATGGTAACACCAGACCCATTATTCCAAAAATGTCAGCACCAGCCATAAATTCACTGGGTAGCCTCCAGCAAGCCATCTTCTCTCGACCTTCTCGCATCATTAATATGGGCAGTGAGAACGTTATTTTTCCACAGATACGTAAAAAACCAAAAAGGAATGATATCAGTTGATTTTTTTATTAACATTGTAATAATTTATAATTTTTAACTTTTAATGTTGTTTCTTTTTAATGATGTAAGCTGCCTTGGATCCTTTAGGAGAAAGGCAAGATGTAAATATTTTAAACAAACTCCTCCCTCTGGTGTTGGAAGAAATTTACAATAAATTTTTCTTGTCTTTTTCTGCACCAGAGGTGGAGAACATTTGAATCCTCCAGAAATTTTGAGCGTTAAATCCCAGAAGCCCAGGCAGGTTGGCTAATGCTAAGGAACTGGTGGAGCTGCTACCCAAAATACTTGGAGGGCCAAATTTTCACTAGCCCAAACAATGGGACAATGAGCTTTCACTAGGCTAAGGCTGCAGTCACATGAGCCAAATGTTGCCTTCCTATCTCTCATTGAGTTAGTATCATTAATTTACAGTCACATGACAAATGCGATGGATTTAGCGATGCATTTACCCAGAGACCATGCTAACTGCAGATCATTCCTCACTCAGCCAGAGGCGTCTACTTTTTTTGTTGCTGATCTTTTTTTTTTTAAGTTACATTGCTACACGTGTCAACAGTTTTATTGCAACTTTTTAAAATTATTGTCACGTGCATGTCCTTTTAAACTGTTTTTTTTTTTAATTTCCTGTGGCATTTCTGTTGATGTGTTGGTTAATTTATGTCAAACTGTGTCAACAAGAACGTCTAAGTGCTTATTGAATTGGAAGGAAATGACTCAGTAATCCAAAACCACATTGGGACGCATATCCTGGAATAAATACCACATGACCACAAAGCATAACAGGAACAAGATTTAAAGTTGCATAACCACAGGGAGATATTTTGCTGGTGTAACGGCGGCCTAATTCTTGTCATAAAGCTTCATTCAAACAAACTTCTGTACCCAGACCTCTTCAAAGAGGCTATCACTTCACTGTTAAATACCCATTGACTTTCTTACCTACCAACCAACCAACCAACCAACCAACCAACCAACCAACCAACCAACCAACCAACCAACCAAAACAAACAAACAAACAAACAAACAGACAGACAGACAGACACACACACACACAAACAACCTCTGTATTTTGATGCTATGTACAAATATTTGCCATGTTATATCTCTTATGCTTGAAGAAGTGGACTTGTCCACAAAAGCTCACTTTTTTTTCTTATTTGTTCTTTTATTTTTATATTTATTTTTACCTATAATGTTTGCACAGACTAACACAGCTACCTCTTCTACAACTACAACATATTTTTTTTATCTACATGATATATGCCATGAGTAGAGGAGGGCTGATTTTCCCACACAGAAGGTTTTTGCAAAATGACCTGCTAAAAACCCAATATACCAACCCACCCATCATAGCTCCCTTTGCTTTGCTTTCCTACTATGTCTAACACTGGATTGCACCTGAAAAGGAACCTTGCCAAGCTTGAAGTTCAATTTATCAGCACAGTCAAGATTGATTTGTTATACTACCTATGCTGAGGAAATGTATGTCTCCATTCGGTTCCCATCCATATGCTGGGGAAATGTATGTCTCCATTCGTTTCCCATCCAATCTCAGCAGACCTTTGTTTTCTTCAGCTTACCTGTGTAAAGGAAGAAGCTGACATTCCTTAGATAAAAAGGCATGGGGAAGAGGAAGGAAAACTCCTGCAAGACACAACATAATTGTATGAAGAATTAGTGCTGGTTGATATGTGAAACAAGCACAAGTCCATGATACAGCTGTAGTTGTCAGATGGTGGGAGTTCTAAGACCACTTCAAAGGACAAATGTTTAATCTCAAGCAGGTATAAGCATTTAAATAAATTTGGGTATTTTGTTCAGACGGGCCTCTGGATGCCACTGCCTGAATTTGGCCATTAAACAAACAATAAAACTGGGAGTCAATAACCAGGATTGGATCAATATATTTTGTTGCTTGAAGCAAATGGCAAGATGCCCCCCTTGGTCACCTAAAGGTAGGACCAGCCTAGATAATGACCTATAAATCAATACCACAAGCAATGGCAATATATTTGGTTGCAGTGCTTGGACAATTAGAAACATATTGTCCTAGCTCTGCTAATATTAGCCATAGGGGTGGTCTGTTTACCTTTTTATGACCAATCATGAAACAAAGCACACTACGTGCTAGATACTGTAGGTAGATGTGTGCACTGACACACTGACATTTTTCCTCTTGGGAAAGCAAACACCTCTTCTAAAAACATGCTACGTGATTATCTAATTATTTGAACTTCATGTCAAAGGGCAACAGGGCCCTTAATGATCACAAGAATCAGAAACCTAAAACGGAGACTTTCATCTGTATGTGATTTTTAGTGCCAGCAGTTTCATAAGCTGTTATCTGTATGAGACCAACCTTTTATCGGTTTTTCAAAATTATGTGCTTTCTGGATTTACTGTGTAGATAAGCAGTGGTTCCAAAAGATTGGACACCATTAGGATAACGCTGAAATGTTCATCAGAGTTCAAAAAGTCTTCTAGAAAGATGTCCTACTAGTTTATTAGAAAGATAGATAAATCATATGGACCAAGGGTGTTGATCATACTGCCTTTCAGATACTGCCTTAGCCATCATAGCCTACAGTGAAAGATGATGATACTGCTGGTGGTGATTTTCAGAAATTAAAGACTCTTCCCCATTTCACAGTCCCAATCAAAGGGATCCAATGGAAGCCTCAGGACCTTTGAGAGAGGGAAGAACATTATTTCTGAAAAACTACCACAGCTGATGACATTATCACCCTTATACAGCATGTTATGAAACAGGATTTCAGTCTCTGTGTTAACAGTGTTAACATGCTCCCTGCAGTACTGGGAACAGCAGAACCTGTTCTGTTTGTCCAGTTCTAACGGAGAAGAAATATTTTTAAGTCCTTCATCTTTTCCTTCTTTCGAAAAACTTTCGAAGAACGGAGCTTTAAAATATTTGAATACAGGAGGAACTGCAGCTGAGATATTTCCTTGTCCTTTGCTTGCTGGCCATACCAGCAAGACCTCAGCCCTTCAGAATTCCCCAAAGGCAGATTGTGTTAATTATCCCCAGTCTTGCAGAGGGAGCAGCCTATGCAAAACCTGTTCCATCTCTGTGATAGCTTGTAATATGAAGTATAATTAATAAATCTTAAAATTGTTATTTTTTAAATGAAGAATGAAGTCTCTTGGATACTTCATCAGACATGATGCTTTATAAATCATGAATGCTTCATCAGCCACCTGGATACTTCTTCAGACATGATGCTTCATAAAAGCAAACCATGTGGCACAGTGCTTAAACTGCAGTACTGCAGTCAAGCCTGTGCTCTTGATTGAGTTCGATCCTGATGGGTTCAGGCAGCCAGCTCAAGGTTGACTCAGGCTTCCATCCTTCTGAGGTTAGTAAGATGAGTACCCAGCTCACTGGCAGGCAGTGTTCCTTGAATAATTATGTTGCAAACTGCCCACAGAGTGTGCTAGCACTATGGGGTGGTATATAAGTTGAAACAACAACAAATTTTAAACAGATGTCTTTCACCATTGAGGGAGCACCTCTTCTAAGTAAGTGTCAAGTGTGTCATCCTAAATATTTGCTAACAACTTTAGCTAAATCTCTCTCTGTGTGAACCTGCAACAAATCTGCAGCTCAGCTATAAATCCAATCCTCAACTTTATACAATGTTGCTTTAGGAAAATGACCCTTAAACTGAACTTCTGAGAAGAAGACTGATGTAACCCAGAGCAAGAAGGAACAAGACCTTCAAAATCAATAATGGCCTTTGCCTCAGGGGGCTAATAGGCAAGGAAAAAGATGCCTCAAGCTGTTTCTCATTAATTCCAAAGATAATAATAGGTGCATTGCCCAAAATAATTCTCAAAATATGAGTTCTGTCCTGAAATATATATTTACTGTATTTGCTGTTGGTTCTGTAAAGTAGGTCCCTAAGATACTGAAATAGAAATTCAAATGTCTGGGCTATTTTCTCTTTCCATTTTGCTTGCAAGATGCCATGCTTGAGATGCACCATCTCAAATAGCAGGTGATGGAAAGACCTCTCCCCAGGACCCTGGAGAGTTGCTGCCAGTAAGAGTTGACCATCCTGGCTTTGACAGATGAAGAGCTTGACAGTTTCCTAGCTTCCTCAGAAGGGATTCAAGGGAAAGCCACGGAAATAAGGTCTCTGCTGACTTTGTCCCTTGCAGCAATTTGCCTCCCAAAGTTACCCATTATGCTCACAGGCATTAACTAATAGCACTTTGGCCATTGGGGATGAAGCAATAGATTTGTTTCAATGATGAAAGTTGCAAAGAGAGGTTAGAGAGATGAGGCTGGAGCACAAAAACAACTGAGATGCTTCAGATCGCCATAATCAGGACGATGTAAATTGGATAGATAATACGAATGCTTTTTCCCCCTTTTCTTGCTCCCTTCCAAATAGATGCAGCTTAATTAGAAAAAGGCATGCAGAGCGCATTGAAGATGTGAGGCGCTGTCTCTGTGTTGTTACATATGGTTTCATTCTAGGTCTTTAGACAAGTCTTAATCTGTTTTTATAGACAAATAACACACTCATTTACATGAATAGTCTACATTTCTAATGCAAATCATCCTCCCCAGTGCAGCTCTGCAAAGAATAATATTCTGTATAATTACCACACATATTTACCAAATACATTTACCAGGAGTAGCTTGCAGTCCATAAAAATCTTTACTAAAAAGGCCTACATGGAGAGCTCCAGCTGTGATTTTTGTGATTTGGGGGGGGGGGGGTGTCCTTTGGATTTGGGGGGGGGAGTGAGCTTATTTGCTCTCAGATGGGTGCTTCCCACTGTTATGCCAGAGGCATATATCCAAATGGAGAGACCATGTAAAAATGAAACACTGTTTATTTGTTTCTCTTTGTTGGCCATGTAAATCAAGACATATTACTTTAAAAGGTGTCCCTTTTTAAAAGGCATAATGTTCCCTTTTAACACCTAGGAAATGGTCCCAGAAAATTCTGCTGTAAGGTCCACACCTTCACAGAAAAATTTACCCATCCTGCCATATATTGACTGGTTGTGTAGACTTTAGTTCAAAATGTCTAGAGATGAACCTGTCTCAGTTTCATTCCATGATGAGCAATTTTATTTATTTATTTATTTATTATATCTAATGTATGTCCTGACTTTTTCCCTATGAGCTCACAATGTGCATGTGGCTCTTCTCTCCATAACAATCCTGTGAGGTAGGTCAGGCTGAGAGACAGTGACTGCCCCAAAATCACCTGGTGAAGGTCAAAGTGAAGAGGATGCTTAGCAAATATTTAAGATGACACACTTGACGCTTATTTAGAAAATGTGCTCTCTCAGTGGTGAAAGATATCTGCTTATCATAATGTGTGTTTTTCCTCATTTCTATATATATAGTGTTTAGCTGTGCTTTGTTTTCTGATTGGTTGTTGGAAGGTAAATACAAGCTTAATTAGCAAGCCTGATGATGCACGCATCTCTCAGGAAATCACTGCTGAGGGGGAAACAGATAAGGAAACCTGTGCCTAGCTTGACCCTGACTTTTGTGGTTCTGTTTGAGCTTGAACCTACATCTTTCACATCTCAGTCCAACTCTTAACATCATTCTCTCTCTCTCTTTTCGTAGCAGAATTTCCAGATTTTACCCTGAATTTTACTTTAGGAAGTAACTTAAACCTACTCTTCTTATCCTCTGGGGGCAGTTTATAGAGAAAAATAATCATCCTGAAAGGTTCGGGTGACCTTCCTTCCCTCACACTTTAGGGAACTGTGGTTGCATCTCCAGTTAAAAAAAAGAAAAAGAAAAAAATATTCCTGTAGCATCCACATAGTGGGGGATGATGCCAAGTAGTACCCATGCTATTTGTGCTTCTTCATTCAAAGGAAGGCTATTTAAAACAATTTGTAATTTGGAAATTGCTATGGGAGCTTAATCCTTCTAGGCCTTACCATTCCTAATTACGTATATGCTCATGCATATGCATCCACCCACCTGCATGCTCATTCATTGGATAGAAGATCAGAAACCAGCTCTACAGATGAGTTTCTTCTGTTGTGCTATCTTGTGATGAAAACATCCAGGTGAAATTCACCACTCTGCCCCTCCCCCCAGCTAAAAGGGATAATCTTCTTTGGCTAAAACAAACTTCACAGCTGGCAATTAAGACAAATCCACCTGCGTCTGGCTCACACCCTGCCTGGATTGTTCCTACTCAGAGGATTATTGCCTATTCACTGGAAATAATCACAGTGCCCTGATGGACACGACCAGAATTCTGATTGTCTTCTTTTACCGGTTTTGTTTACACCTGTTGATTGCTTTAGTCTCAGAAACCATCTTACAGGAACTAGTCAATTTTCACTATTCTGTAGTCATGCAAGTGTGGGGAGGGGATGATATCATTACCAAGCTTGGAAAAGTTAGTTTTTGACAACTATTGCCATAGTTTTGGACTGCTATTTTATTGTAGTGCAAAATCTAGCTTTTCCAAGCTCTGAACAGGTATGGTATTATCCTGTAAACCAAGGGTGGAAGACTTTTGAACAACCAAATATTTGGGACATTGAGAAGCCCCAGTCAGCATTGCCAGTGGTAATGCTGTATTCCAAAATGGATACCAAGTATGATGTAGTAGATAGAGTGATGGATGAAGACCCAGGAGGCCAGGGTTCAAATCCCCACTTAGCTCTGAAGCTCACTGGGGGAGTGGAACTGGTAAAACCACTCTTTAAATATCTTACTTACCTTGAAAACCCTATCAGGGTCGCTACACATTGGTTCAGGTAACAACATAGCTGTGGCACAAGAACTGTTGAGTTTCCTAAAAATAGCCATGGATTAGACCTCATTTGCTTCTACTAAAAGTGAAGGCCCTAATTCTGACTTTTGTGAGTAAGGAGAGAGTTACCCTATTTGTTTAATCTGTTTCATCGAAAGCTACAAAGAGTCTAGCAGCACTTTAATGATATAGTTTTATTTCAGACAAAACCAAAATAAAAAATAAAAATGTTATGGCGCTTTAAAGACTTGTCCTTTTTGAACTAATAATAACTAATTCTTCATGTATTTGTCTTAGGAATATACATGGGTTTTTGAACCACTTACTCAATATATGTTCTAGTGTGTAAACACACCCTGCAGATGTGTATGGGAGACAAATATATTTGTATTTATTAGAAAGAAAATATTGGCAAAGTTATTCTCTTGGGTTATATAACTCCCAGAATCCTCAAGTCTACATGGTCAGTGTTTCTTCGGAGTGAAAGAATCTGGATGATGTATCTAAAATGTAAAATTTCCAAGCTCTGGTGCGATTCTTAATCCCCACTGCAGTATCATATTTATTGGAGTTAAATGAAAACAGCAGCTAGTGGAGATAGGGGTCACCACAACACCCTCCATCCTTCTCCACTTTTGTAACATTTTCTGCTTTTGAACAATCTTCCAGCCCTATTTTCCAGCTGGCTGCAGTTGTGGGTTCTCTGTGTTGCTGAGCAACCAGCTGTCCATGTGATGCCCACTGATGCTGTTAGTTTTGGATGCTGCATTCTGAAACTCCTGCCTGAATCTCCCATGAACAAGAACAAAAAATAATAATAATTCTGATATCTACTGCCAACCTATAGGGGCCTAGTGTTGAGTTTATGACTATGAAAGAGGAATGATTTCTCTAGAAACTGGTTTTCAGCAGAAAAACATACATTTTAAAACATATATTATAAAACTTGTATTAAGAAATTCATTCAGGGATAGTGCTGGAGGAAAATTTCCTAAACTTGTTTATGTAAGCTTCCTCTCTAAGTAGGAGAGAGTAAGAACACAGGAAATGACATCAGAGGAAGAAGAAAGAGGGAGAGCTTAAGGATAACAATCTACATATTGACTTAGAGACAAGCTGGAAGAGACCCAAGTCCACTTGACTATCCAGTTGACCAGGTCCTACCTACACTATGGTACTCGAGCTGCCAAATTGATACAGCTAGATACATGATGGAATCTCTATATTCAAACACACCGTTGTTGTTGTTGTTTAGTCGTTAAACAACAACGTTAGCCGTGTCCGACTCTTTGTGACCCCATGGACCAGAGCACACCAGGCCCTCCTGTCTTCCACTGCCTCCCGGAATTTGGTCAAATTCATGTTGGTAGCTTTGATGACACTGTCCAACCATCTCGTCCTCTGCCGTCCCCTTCTCCTCTTGCCTTCACTCTTTCCCAACATCAGGGTCTTTTCCAGGGAGATTTCTCTTCTCATGAGATGGCCAAAGTATTGGAGCCTCAGCTTCAGGATCTGTCCTTCCAGTGAGCACTCAGGGCTGATTTCCTTCAGAATGGATAGGTTTGTTCTCCTTGCAGTCCAGGGGACTCTCAAGAGTCTCCTCCAGCACCACAATTTAAAAGCATCAATTCTTCGGCGGTCAGCCTTCTTTATGGTCCAGCTCTCACTTCCATACATCGCTACTGGAAAAACCATAGCTTTCACTATGCGGACCTTTGTCGGCAAGGTGATGTCTCTGCTTTTTAAGATGCTGTCTAGGTTTGTCATCGCTTTCCTCCCAAGAAGCAGCAATCTTTTAATTTCGTAGCTGCTGTCACCATCTGCAGTGATCATGGAGCCCAAGAAAGTAAAATCTGTCACTGCCTCCATATCTTCCCCTTCTATTTGCCAGGAGGTGATGGGACCAGTGGCCATGATCTTAGTTTTTTGATGTTGAGCTTCAGACCATTTTTTGCGCTCTCCTCTTTCACCCTCATTAAGAGGTTTTTTTAATTCCTCCTCACCTTCTGCCATCAGAGTGGTAACATCTGCATATCTGAGGTTGTTGATATTTCTTCCGGCAATCTTAATTCCGGCTTGGGATTCCTCCAGTCCAGCCTTTCGCATGATGTATTCTGCATATAAGTTAAATAAGCAAGGATACAATATTGTCGTACTCCTTGTCGTACTCCTTTCCCAATTTTGAACCAATCAGTTGTTCCATTTCCAGTTCTAACTGTTGCTTCCTGTCCCACATATAGATTTCCCAGGAGATAGATAAGGTGGTCAGGCACTCCCATTTCTTTAAGGACTTGCCATAGTTTGCTGTGTGGTGGCGTGGTGGCGCTGTGGGTTAAACCGCAGAAGCCTCTGTGCTGCAGGGTCAGAAGACCAGCAGTCGTAAGATCGAATCCATCGCTTGTCCCAGCTCCTGCCAACCTAGCAGTTCGAAAGCATGCAAATGCGAGTAGATAAACAGGTACCACCTCGGTGGGAAGGTAACGGCGTTCCGTGTCTAGTCGCACTGGCCACGTGACCACGGAAACTGTCTTCGGACAACCGCTGGCTCTATGGCTTGGAAACGGGGATGAGCACTGCCCCCTAGAGTCGGACACGACTGGACTAAATGTCAAGGGGAACCTTTACCTTTACCTTTACCTATAGTTTGCTGTGGTCCACACAGTCAAAGGCTTTTGCGTAGTCAATGAAGCAGAAGTAGATGTTTTTCTGGAACTCTCTGGCTTTCTCCATAATCCAGCGCATGTTAGCAATTTGGTCTCTAGTTCCTCTGCCCCTTCGAAATCCAGCTTGTACTTCTGGGAGTTCTCGGTCCACATACTGCTGAAGCCTACCTTGTAGGATTTTGAGCATAACCTTGTTAGCGTGTGAAATGAGTGCAAATGTACGGTATTTGGAGCATTCTTTGGCACTGCCCTTCTTTGGGATTGGGATGTAGACTGATCTTTTCCAATCCTCTGGCCACTGCTGAGTTTTCCAAACTTGCTGGCATATTGAGTGTAGCACCTTAACAGTGTCATCTTTTAAGATTTTAAATAGTTCCACTGGAATGCCATCACCTCCACTGGCCTTGTTGTTAGCCATGCTTTCTAAGGCCCACTTGACTTCACTCTCCAGGACGTCTGGCACAAGGTCAGCAACCACACTATATGGGTTGTCCGGGACATCCAGATCTTTCTGGTATAATTCCTCTGTGTATTCTTGCCACCTCTTCTTGATGTCTTCTGCTTCTGTGAGGTCCCTACCATTTATGTCCTTTATCATGTCCATCTTTGCACAAAAGGTTCCTTTAATATCTCCAATTTTCTTGAACAGATCTCTGGTTTTTCCCTTTCTATTATTTTCCTCTATTTCTTTGCATTGTTCATTTAAGAAGGCCCTCTTGTCTCTCCTTGCTATTCTTTGGAAGCCTGCATTCAATTTTCTGTAACTTTCCCTATCTCCCTTGCATTTTGTTTCCCTTCTCTTCTATTTGTAAGGCCTCGTTGGACAGCCACTTTGCTTTCTTGCATTTCCTTTTCTTTGGAATGGTTTTTGTTGCTGCCTCCCATGCAATGTTACGAGCCGCCATCCATAGTTCTTCAGGCACTCTGTCCACCAAATCTAGTTCCTTAAATCTGTTCTTCAAACACAGTGTAGTAAGGCACAATTAATTAACTGCACAATTGAGTCTCCAGATGGCTCTCTACTTTCCTGGGTCTAGAGCAGAGATGTAACCAATGCTCACTAAAATTCTCATTCCTGTCAGTTTTCACCTCAGTGAAAAAATTCTCATTTCCACAAGATTTCCCAGATGGAGTATGAGAGTAAGATGACTCAACTCTTCCCCAATCAGCTCTAATTTTTTGCAGAAGAAAACTATGTATTGCTGTGTAAAGTACCAGGTTCCTTCTGCAAATATTCTGTGTAACATAAAACACCAAGCAGTGCTTGGGGATATAAATTTGCTGCTCCTCTGATGAAGCACTGCAATATTCTCTTCTTCCCTGCCACAGGAGTGATATTTTCTGGTGACATTGAGTTAAGAGTTGCAACACAAATTATGAATCTTGTGAAATTTGCACAAGTGACTGAAATCTACCTGGTTGCTGCCTTGGATGTTGATTTTTCAACAACCAGTCAGTCCTTTGGTGCTGTGTGCATTTGCTTTGCTCCTCAAAGGAAAAGGATGCTAAATTGGTGCAGATATTGAATGGACAATGTTATGCAGATTGAATGTTATGGCAGTGTATTGATGGTTTGTAAATTTTTAACCTGTGTAAACTGCATCTATCTATCTATCTATCTATCTATCTATCTATCTATCTATCTATCTATCTATCTATCTATCTATCTATCTATCTATCTATCTATCTATCTATCTATCTATCTATCTATCTATCTATCCAAATGGGGCGGTAGGTGTATATATCTCATGGGACTCTGTATGTGTGTGTGTGTGTTAACTATAGTTACTACTGCCTTGTTGCTTGGATGTTTTCAGACACTTGACTTGTTTCTTAGCATCTTTTTTATCTATCAGTCAGTCCTTCTATACTTCCTTGCATGTATGGTTTGCTTCCTAGAGGGAATGGATTTATAGTAGATTTATAGAAGGCTGCAGAGTTACTGTGAGCAGATTTTAGAAGTCTTGATGGAAAAGCACTCAATGTCTAGTTCCGGGTAGGAGTGAGGCATTTTGTGATTATTCCTCACATCCCTACCAACTAAATCTTGTGCAAGATAATCAGCACCAGAGGAAAAAAATGGATGTTTGCTGCAGCCATTCCTGCCTGTTGGTGATGTCTGCTTTGCTGTCCTGATCAGCTCCCAAGAACACATTCTACACATAATTATTTATTCCAAGAGAAACAGGCACTTGATGTACTTTCTACATAATGTGATGCACAAGAAATGAATGATATCTTCACTTCACACAAGAAATTTGTTTTCTTTTTGGAAAATATCCTGCAAGAAGATATTTTTTCTCCTCAGTTAAACAGTAAAATGCAATGAAATGTACATCCCTAATCTGTGGATAAGAAAATCTGTTCATTTCATATTTTTAAAAATCACATTCAATTTGTTTTTAACGTCAAACATTTTTCTATCATGCAGCTGTAGAAATGTGTAAGTTGCAGCAAATTTTGAACAAATGAGCTGAAATTTTGAACAAATGAGCTGAAATAAACTATCCTCCAAACACAGTGGATAAATTCAATTTGATTTTCCCATGGAGAGGATCATGTTGTACCTGCCTGCCATATAGCTGTTAAGGATGAGGAGTATTTCAGGGAGAAAAAAGAGTGGGCATCTCTCATTTCTTGCTAATGAAACACAGAGATTGAAACCCAGTTTTTTAAGGGTTGAAAGCTCTGGGCCTGGTTGGGTTTCTCCCTCATTCATTTTATTAATCAGGAGCACTTTCCATTCTGAGAATGAAAAAAAAAATGCAGATCTTGGTAAGTTTTTGTGAAAAATGGATTGAACCAAAATTCTCACCTATTGCTGCCTTGTGCAGGAGAAACACTGCTATAACTTCCTAACTGTTAGAGCAGTATTACAGTGGAACCAATTATCTCAAGAGGTGGTAAGCACTCCTACACTGAGAAAGTTAAAAAGCCATCTGTCAGGTATACTTGGATTCCTGCATTGAGTAGCAGGTTGGACTTGATGGCCTCATAGGCCCCTTCCAACTCCATAATTCTATGATTTTACAATAATAGATTTGTATAGTGCTGAAGCTGAGACTCCAATACTTTGGCCATCTCATGAGAAGAGAAGACTCCCTGGAAAAGACCCTGATGTTGGGAAAATGTGAAGGCAAGAGGAGAAGGGGACGACAGAGGACGAGATGGTTGGACAGTGTCACTGAAGCTACCAACATGAATTTGACCCAACTCCGGGAGGCAGTGGAAGACAGGAGGGCCTGGTGTGCTCTGGTCCATGGGGTCATGAAGAGTCGGACACGACTTAACGACTAAACAACAACAACAACAACAAATAGTGCTATAAGCAGCTATCCACTACATCCTTGGATCAAAAGCATTTCTACACACAGCAGTTCCTGGGAAGCCACCATTTGAGGGAACAGTTTCCCTCATGACCTACTGATTGGTTTTCCCAGGCACATGTCTGGCTACTGAGGGAAACAGGATGCTGGATTTGATGGGCCTTTGGAAGGTGCTACTTATACCCTACATTAAATAGTCTTATGTTCAACTGACAACACAGGCTATGGACAAGATGTCTGCCTCCCCCACTACCTTCCTATGAGACAGGCCCTTCATCTGAAGCAGCAGACAGTTTTTAATCCCTTGGCTTCTAAACCTCCATTGAAAATGGTGTGGTGGCATAGTGGCAAAATGTGGCATGGTTGACAAAATCCTGTAACAGAGGCCACAGGGACTTGGTAATGAAAGGTTCTATGTGCAAATGCCGTAAACCATTAGTTCAAAGAAAGGAAAGACAGAAATTTCTTGTAACTGATAAAGGGTAGGACTACTTCAGAAAGCCTTAACTACAACTTAAGCCCTCAGTGGAGAGCATAAATAAAGTTTAAGTGGTTTGCTGAGGCTCTTCACAGTATGGGCTTTGCTACGCCAAATCTTTAATTAGTAATACAGGAGCTAGAATGAATGCACCAGACAAACTTTTAGAAGTCTCAGGAAACCCAGTTCATTAACCCTTGAGTGTGGCTGGATCCTTACCATTAAGCACTTGGGGAACAACACAGCTCTTCAGTTAATGGAAGCTATTAAAGAAGTTCTGCCACAAGTCTATAAAAAGGGGGAATTACATTTCCTCACAGTTTCGTTTTTTTAATTAACCAGAGATGTCATCAAGGAAAGTTTGCTAGAGAAAAGGGGGCCAGTGATTTAATTAAAAAAGAATGAAATAAGGAAAGAAATGAATTCAGAATTTCCTCCCTAGAGCTGTGCTGAGGAAGAAAAGCCCACAGGAATTCTTCCATTTCTCCCTTTGATGATTTTTAACGCTAAACTAGGATGAGAAGAAGCAACATGACAGCTCTAGCAGAAATAGAGCTTTCAAATACACCACATTTGAATCGCTGATTCTGACTGCAGTTCTTCTGAGTCTCAGATGTGAAGCACGCTGGAACCCAGCTAGCCTTCAAATGTTGGGAAAATACATGGAATCAATGTTAAACTGCTGCTTTGTGAAAGACTTCAGGGATATATTTTTAAAACACTCATTCTTCTTTGTTAGAATTCCCATTCAGAGCAGCATTATTGGTTGCAATAAGAAAGGGAGAACAACCCTCCCTGCCAGCCAGATTATTTTATGTGGCAACCATGTTGTGAAAGGTGCCTGCTAAACAGACCACATCACCAAGATGAAGGCCTTCTTTCAGCTCCCTCAGGCAAAGCTGTAGAATTAATCAAAGGCATGGGTTTGTGCCCACCTAGTCAGCTTTGAACTATGCTGTACTAAAAAAATACTTTTATAAAAGCAGGAACTTGGAGCAGAACTATGAATAGCCCCCCTAAACCACAACAAAAACAAAACAACCCCCCACAAACTCAATAAAAGACAATGGTGTGCTTTTGTGTCATCTGCAAATGGATAGGCATAGCTGAGGTTGGAAATAAGGCAAGTGTATAAAACTGCCTTATTGGTTTTGGGTCCAATGCCTTGTGTATTCTTACTGGACATAATTTTCTAGTAGGGCTGGTTTGTTTGGGGTATTTTTCCTGCCTGAGGAAGACGACAAAAGTCCCCATGCTTCCTCGTAAGGAAGCTGGCTAGACTGGTAATTGAAATTGGCTTGTACAAGGCCAACGAGATAGGGCCCTCCATCACTCAAGGGCATGAAGTTTGTTTAGTGGATGAAGGTCAGGCTGTGTGACACACACACGGACATGTCCTTCAAGAGACAGAGAAGGGCACGGAGCACCAAAGGAAGAACTTGCAGGGGGAATGGCTATTGCTGCTGTATCCCACCAGATCTGCCATCTGACAAATGATACCAACCCAACCCTTGTAGGGTCTCTTTCCCAAATTAGTACCTAAGATCTTTTCAGTTAATATGAAGTTTCCTCTTGGATTTTGTCTACTATCACTATGTTATGGCTGCTACTGAAGTTTAAAAAAAGAAACGTTTTATGGTGAGAAAACCTTGAGGATGTCTGGAAGCAGAGGGTGAAAGTCAAATTACGTCTGTTTGACTTCCAAGAAAAAAGATTTTAGCTAAACATTAGGAACAATTTCCTAACAAAAACAACATCAACCACAACAAAAAAGCAGTTCAGCACCAGAGCAGATTTCCTCACAATGTGACTCTGATTTGTTAGAGCTCTGATGCAAGGGCTGGAAGGGCAGCTGTTAAGTACGCTATAGATGTGGATTTTCCATGGGACACATTGTAAATAGAGCAGTCAGGTCTCAGGGCACTGACAACATTCTCAGAGAATTACTATATTTCTTTTGGTAACCAGATGGGGAGACAAGTTAGCAGAGTGATGGCACAGGATGAAGAGAAAGACTGATTTGTGTAGGCAAGGCGACTTTAAAGCCTAGATGCTCTTCTCTGCCCATTCCCAGCTGGCATCAGAGCTCATTGGTTCAGTGCAAAGGTATTTGTATGTGTGGTGGGCTTGCTTCTTTCTTTGCCTCCTGCACATTGTGATGCCACTACTAGACCTTCTCCCCTGGTCTTGTTCCTAAAACCTCAGGGGACAGAATGCTATTGATCTAACAACCCAGATACCAGAGCACGAGCACACATCCTAAATAAACATTCCTGTATGCATTGAAAACAGCCAGGACACTTGTCTGTCTGTTTCTTAGGCTGAAAACTCTTTATAAAAAATACTGGACCTTTTTAGCAAAGCCAGAATGACAACAAGGCTGTGGCGGTTTGTTAACACACTGTTTTCTTTTATTTCTATTTGCTGCTTCAGGTTCTAGGGAAAAAAACAAACCCTGCAGCATTTATATTCCTTAAACTTGATCTCTACTGGAGCTTGACTATACAAAAAAATCTGGAGCAAAAATGATTCAAGGAAACTGATGTTAGGGACAGACCCTGCCAATGTTGTAAAGGAAGAACAATGAATTATTTAACAGCTGTGAAACCATTGTGATTTATAAGATGAACTGACATTTGGTAAGGAGTTTTCCTTGGGACCCTTGTGCTATTTGGTGCTATTCCCATGAAAATATTATGTACAGATTGAGTAAATGTATTTGGGAAAAATTTACTATTGCCCATGCTCAGAAAATTATGGTTTTGGTAGAGGAAATGGACACATCCAAATGAAGTATGGAAATACCAGATTTCACTAAGCTTCCCTAAACACACACTCACATACTGATTTTTTGGATCCGATGTGATATTAATACTATATTAATAGTTATAAGTAAGGGACATGTGGATTTAGGAAATCCCAGGTAGAGGAGATGCATGCATGTCTGTAGCCTTTGATATTAGGAGGACAACCACATTTCGGTTGGAGTTATTACAACCTCGCATGTTGTCCGGAGAAGGTGTGGCTGGGAGTGATCTTTCTGGGCTGGGATGACTATCAATCTATCCAGTACTAACAAATAATTCCTTCCTTGCCTCTCTGCTCAGTTCTTTTCCCCTCTCTTTAGTTTGTCAGTTTGCTGTTTGATCTGTTCACAACTGTAAGTAAAGAAAATGGTTTTTATTCTTTCTGCTACTAATGTCTCACAATGAGTTGTTGAGTCTGTAAATGCTAGTTAATGAGAAATGGGTGAGCTACTCTGGGGAACTTGAATCTGTTCTGCTCTGTGAATCCTTACACTTCTGTTGTACAACCAGAGGAATTTAACAAAAAATGCAAAACTCTACAACAATTTCTTGGTGGGGAATTTCTTTGGGGAGAGGCACATAGCACCAGCCAATCCACCAACCAAACCTCCCCCATCAGCCGCTGGTGCCCGACGCCAGCTCCAGCTCCGGAACCGGCACCAGCGGCTGCTTGCCGGGGCGGCTGTGTTGGTCCTCGGCGCTCCTCGCCACCCTCCACGGGCCGATGGCGGGAAATTCAAATGGCGGAGGGCAGCGAGGAGCGCCGAGGACCGATGCGGCTGCCCCGGTGAGCAGCCGCTGGTGCCGGTTCCAGAGCTGGAGCCGGCATCGGGCACCAGCGGCGGCATCAGTCCGCGGAGGGTGGCGAGGAGCGAGCAGGAGGCGAGCCGGGAGGCGAGCGGCCGAAGCACCCCGGCCAGGCTCAAGCCTCCTGACGCTGTTCCACCGCTGCCTCCACCACGGCCGGGAGGCCAACGGCCGAAGCACCCTGGCCAGGCTCAAGCCTCCCAATGCTGGGCCACCCCCGCTGCCGCCGCTGCATCCCTTTCCCGAACCGTTGGGGAGAAAGAGCTACAAAGAAGCAGCCTCTTCGCCACCAACGGTTAGTACATTTAAATTTCCTGCACTTTTCCCCTGCCTTTTTTTGTTTGTAAGTCAAAGCTCCATTCGCAAGTCAAAGCAAAATTTTGCGAACAGTGTTGTTCGTAAGTCGAAATGTTCGTAAGTCAAGGCACCATTGTAGATGTGGAAGGCTGTAAGATGAGAGGATGATCTAATACAAGATGGATTGACTCAAGGAAACAATCCATGGCCTTTAGTTTGAAGACCTGAGTAGGATTGTGAATGATAGAATATTTTGGAAGTCATTAATTCATAGTGTGCCATCAGTTGGAATTAACTCAAGGGTACATGAGAATAACAACTGTTTTGATGCTGAATATTTGCATTACTGACTTGATAATGGCTGTGCAGTCCTTTGGTCCTGTTTCTTGGGACTATGAGATTTTTATCTGCATTTAAGACTGAGATCCAACCCTTTTCATGACAGCAAGTAGAGCTTCACTTTGAGCGACATCATCAATATTTCAATTTCCAGTTTTCACCTTTGTTATAATATCAATCATATATTTGCAATAACTGTATACTATTATTGTAACTTTCAAATGCTCTGACTAAAAATGTTCTCAAAGGCAAAACAGGCTTTCACTTTCATACAAACTTAAAACGTTTCACTGTTTACGAGGATAGTACATTGACAAAAAGACGGCCTGACAAGTTTTATATCATTCATAGTTTTTACAGTAACCAGAGAGAGGAGACAGTTACTGAAATTGACATGTTAGCTCTCCTTGTTTGCTTGTTCTGGTCACTCGCTCACTGGAGTCGGTCTCAGTTTTATTCCTCTGCTGTGCTCTGTTAGGAGTCAGCAAATATGTATCTAGATACAAATTTTTATGAGAATCTATGATTTGGTTTGGCAAACAAATTTCTGCTTTTGGGGTAATAGGTAAGGGACAACCCTAAAAAAAGAGAGCCACCCCCCCCCCCTTTATTAGACTACTGGGATGCTCTGAGCAGTGCAATTTTCTCTTCTTTGATTCTTACCTTTCTGTAAAGTGAAAACACACCATCCCTGCTCCTCTGCTATTTATTTTGTGAATTTCCTAGAATTACGACTTGTCATCTTGCATCAGTGCTTGTGAGTCCCCTCCCCTCTCCACAAAAAAGTGACTGGAATATTTTGCTGCCAGTGCAGGTTGCTCAAGACCAGAGACATCTGATCTGTGTTCTTTCTTCTCTCCCTTCCTCTGTTTCTGAGTACTCTGCTATTTTCTGCACAACCAAATGGAATCTTGTTCCTGGCATTAGCCATGTTGTTAACCTAACTGATCTTTATGAGCAGATATTTTCTAACATAAAATTACTTTTTTACAAGTTTTGCTCAGAATTACTATAGGAGAAAGTCTTTGGAAAAAGAAGCATGGAAGATCACAATGTCTCTATAAGCCTTTAAAGAAATGTTGTGTTAATTTGTACCAGATACATTGCTACAACTCTGTTTAGCACCAGAAATGTTTAGCATATGCACTTGAGTTACATTTCTTGACCCTCCTCTTTTAGAGGAGCAGAAGTAATAAGTATTATTACTTTTATTACTACATACCCTGTTTCCCTGAAAATAAGACCTAACCTGAAAATGAGCCCTAGTATGATTTTTCAGGATGCTCATAATATAAGCCCTACCCCAAAAATAAGCCCCAGTTAAGTGATACCCCATCTTCCACCATTGTGCAGCAACCAGAAGAAGATGACATAACTGTATTTCAATAAATGTAATTTTTTGTAAATGAAAAAAATAAAACATCCCCTGAAAATACGCCCTAATGTGTTTTTTGGAGCAGAAATTAATATAAGACCCTGTCTTATTTTCGGGGAAACACGGTAAGTAGTAGATGACTTTTGTTTTTCAATAAAGGAACTTAAGGCATTTTACAACTATTAAAATACGTAAGCACTATAAAAATAGAAACAATATACTCATAATATGAAGGTTATGATACCGAATGTGGTGCAGTGGATAGAGCAACAGACTAGGACTCAGGAGACCAGGGTTCAAATCCCTGCTCAGCCATGGAAACTCACTGGGGGAGTGAAACTGGTAAAAAAAACACCCACTCCTTAAATACCTCACTTACCATCGAAGCCCTATTAGGATCTCTATAAGTTGGTTCTGACTTGAGGGCACATAACAGCTTAAAGGTAGACTTATCTCCGTGAATAACAATTCTGGTTGTGACACAAGAACTGTTGAGTTTCCAGAGAAATAGCCACATTAGTCTGTCTGACCAGGTTGCCAAAATTAAGGAGGGGGAAGAGAAGAAAGAAAGAAAGAAAGAAAGAAAGAAAGAAAGAAAGAAAGAAAGAAAGAAAGAAAGAAAGAAACAAACCTTATGGACAAAAACTTGTGGTTCTTTAAAGACCTGCAGATTTGTTTCAGTGTGAGCTTTTGTCAATCTAAATCTGCTTATTTGCTTCTGGCCACTGTGGGAACAGAAGGCTGAATCAGATAGGCTATTGGTCTGATCCCACAGGGCACTTTTCACGTTCTTATATACATAAGAGCAGGTCGTTTACTTTGGAAAAGCTGCTCCCCCATGAAGGATCAGGATCAGGGAGAGAGTGGTTACCTTCCTCTTCCCAGTATTAAACCGCTTATAGATTGCTACAGAGGTCTTTAAATGTGAGAAACAAAATTAATGAATATCCGGCGCGACTGAAGTCTCTGCTCCTCTTTGCCTTCACACAGCATGCCATCTGCCTTGCTCAAAATGTATCTGAAAAGAAAGGACGAAGAGCAAAGAGGGCTCCCTACAAGACAATTTTGTTATCATCACTGATTTTTTGCCTGCAATGTGGAGATGCATTTTATGTGCATTGAGCATGCTTCCTTAGTTCTTACAAAATAATAGTAATAACTCAACAAGCCTGGACATCTCCCATTACAGTGTGTGTGTGTATGTGCACTAGAACGCTTTGTGATGTTCAGAACTTTATTAACAGACGTCAATATGGAAAAGCTTCCTTTAAGATAAAAAAACAACAACGGTGGGGATGGGGACAAAAACAAAACACCACTGCCCCAGAAGATAGAAGAGGGAGGAATTCTGCTTTTGCTAAAGCTGAGTTGAAATTACCATTTCCCTCATAGCACTAGAGCTTGAGAGACATTGCCTCAAATAAGTGGTACCAAACAGCAAGAGCATTTTGTGACACATATAGATGAATCAGAGCTGACTAATGCCTCTATTGGGCTGCCACAGTAAAAGAAAAAGAAGGGGGGAAGTGAGGAAAAGCTAGCTTTTGAGTCCCTTTGACTCTTCCTCAGCTTGGACACCACAGTAGAGTGCAGCCCTTTTAGAGCAGTGGTAAAAGCTTTCTTCTCCAATGTGAGGAAGCTGTGTGAGGGGAAACTCTCCATCACCAGTGAAAAAGAAGCTTAGATGTGTGGCATAAAAGTAAAAATTTTTAAAAAGCAGAGATGATAACATCTTTATTGGGCCATAAAGGAGAGGGAAAAGCAAGATTTCGAGACCTTGAGGATTCTTCATCCAGCTGGGATTTGTTTGGAAAACAGAGAGCAGAGAAAGCAGAAAGGATCAAAATTCATTGTGGCGAGGCTTTAAAAGACATGTGAGAGTCACTGTTTTTGACTGTTTTCATCTTTCTATCCATACTCATACTACACAGACAGACTTAGTGGCACCAGAACAGTAATTGATGCTGTCACATCATTTTCAACTCTGGGGCTAAAGGTCTTCATAGCAGTGGAGCTCTCTTTAGATGGAAATGAGAATTATTCACTTACTCCATAAGGGCCCAATGCCTACTGGTGTTTATGTAACTTGTTGCCGCTAATGGCAGCTAGTTGACAAAGTACTGGAGCACATCTTGGTTGCAGAAGTGGACATATGACCAGATATGTGACTGAGATGCATCTTGTCAATTAGCCACAATTAGCCATGGCAAGTTATGCCAAACTTGCATGAACACCAGTAGGATTCTGACCAATTTGCCACACCTGCAGAGTTTTGGTTCTTCTGCATTTTCTGTGGGATAATCTCCTAGGATTCTACCCTCAAATCCTACCAAAACTGACCCAGCTGAATCCAGTGACAGCCCCAGTTCTCTCAACACTCAGAAGTGCTACCACTACCCAACCAGAACAGGGATGTGCGGGCACTTTAGAAATTCTAATCTTCTTTGAAAGTGTTGGCTTCCCACCCATTTTGCCTGAGGAAGAACCCTCAAATTTGCTCTGAATTTATCTAAAAGTAAACTTTTCTGTGGAAATTCTACTTCCATCATCTAGGAAATTCTGACTGATTGATTTTAAATTAAAAAAAAAAAATTCACAGAAGACAACTATTCCAGATTGTATTTTCCCCCCATCACTTTGTTTCCAAGAGATTTTCAGAAAAGCAGCTGCCCCCCTTTTTAAGTCCTGTTCTACAATATTTCTTCTTCCAGAACAAATCAGAATTCTGTGCATGCAAGAGCAACAGTGTTTTCATCAGTTTTACATAGATTTAAATGGCCATCAACAAAGCCGGAAAGGATATAATAAGCCCATTCTGGTGGATGAGAAATAAATCACTGGATCGTTATTGAAGTGCTGGGACTTTGTCAATATCTCTTTTTCTCAGTAGAGGGAGTTGTTTCTCAAATTAGCAAGGCAGCAACTTTGGACGGCATTTTTGTCAGAGGAGCTGTGTTTATTATCTAAGTTGTAATTTAATTTCTAGCATCTTCAACTTGCTGTTTTCTGTTTTTCCTCTTGTATTTTATAACTTTCAATAGAACTTTGTTCTCTAAAGGGAACAAGATTTTAATTCAGCCTTGAGTGATAACATACAAGTTACAAACAATGGATCTATTGACAAGGGAAAAATGAACAAATTTATTGTGGTGTGAATCATTTCTGTGAATCAAGGACTATATTTTCTCTCTGTTTATAATTCCTACCTTTCAGACTGTATAGTCAATTTCTGTATATGAATGTTTACATGGAAGTAAGCATCCCTTAATTTACTGGGCATATGAAGAATGAACATATGCAAGATGAGGGATCTAAATCCTGATTTGGTTTGTCCTTCTCAACAAACAAGGCAGTGTTGATTTTTTAATAGGTAGTTAGGTAATTTACTGAAGATGTCTTCAAACCATTTTAAATTCAATTACAATAAACATCAACTAATAACAAAAACAACAGAAAACATTCAAGTCACAAACGGTTAAAATTATAAAAAACTAAAATTATATATTTAATTTAGTTAGTCAGCTAAATTAAAATCAACTTCTATCATTCCAGTAAAAGCCCACTAGAGATAAAAACTTTACATGACTAATCTAAACAGACTTTTTCTTCTCTGTTCTTCCTGAGAGGCTGCTTCAACAGTTCAGATATTTCACATCTATATATACATTTTGTTGCTGTGGGATGGCAAGATTTATCGGAGGGGTGGTCTTGAAGAAATGATATTCATTTTGACACACGTTAAATGTACAAAATTGAAAAACGTGAAAACTGTAGCTTTGATTTGTAACTTCTTAAAGAATGGCCTAGAATGGGTTGTTTGTATCTTTGTGATCAATCAGCCTACCCAAAGGCATTTGCGAGGAGTGTGTGTCTATGTGCTTCATTATACAGAGGGGGGAAAACCCACTAGTTTTGCATGGAAACATGAGTTTTGCATGAAGTTTTTGGCATCTTTTCTGATACTGGAGGCACAATGAGATAAGCAATTCAGGCCCCTCTAATTTGGTTAAATGCAAAATGAACAAAAGGGAATGCTCCAATTCTGACCCACTCTTATCAATTCCATTACCCTACTACACATGGATGATGACAAATTTGAAGAGGGAGTACTCCACTATCTGTGGGGACTGTGTTTCTGATATGGGACCCTGGGCAATCAAATGGAAAGCTACCGTGGCTAATGGAGTTGTCACACTTCAACTCAGGGATAAAAAAGGGTGAGGCTACAGTGCTCTCCTCTATGTTTGGTAAATTTACCCCAGTGATAACACCTGAGTAGGGCTCCAGTCTCACTTAAAATCTCAGCAATTGTGAGATTTCTTCACTCCCCCTACACAGGAATAGTTTGTCAGTGCAATCTTCCCTGTGTAGCTGGAATTATGACAATTTGTGTATGTGTGAGGGGGTCACTAATGGCCCTTGCCTAGAGGGGCTGGCTAAAGCTCACAGGTAGAGAACCTATTTTCAGGTGTTGTTAGTTGGACTTAGCCATGGCTGGGCCTCAGGCAGGCACGCAACGATAGGCCCAGGGCTGCGAGAAGATGACAGATAGGGTCCAACTGGACTAGATGGAGGGGGCTGGGTCAAGTAGACAGCTGTTGAGGGTAAAGGGAGAGGAATTAGAGGTGGGCCTTGGAGGCTGAGATAGGGTCTAGAGACTGTGAGGTCAGAGGTAGAGGAGGTATGGGGTGATGCTGCAGAGGAACCAGATCACATTTTTGCACCAAGGAGGTGATAGACTATGCTTACATAGAAGACCCCTAGACTTGATCCAGATACAGTCTACCAGAGGATAGAGGCTATGGAAAGGCTGTTCTCAACTTGTGGGCCCCAGGACCACCGCCACAGCACACTGCACAATGGAGGCCTCAGCATCTTGCAGGCCACTCAGCCCCCACCTGGCCCAGAGGAATTACCAGAGGCAGAAAGAACACTGGCAGCACCTCTGGGAGGAGTCAAGGACCCTTGGGCACTGACAGGGAGTCTGCATCACAAGCCATCTTTGTGGGGTGCTGGCTAACTGGGGGCCATGCTGAATGCTTGGTGCTATCAGACTGTGGAAACTCCAGGCCCAGTGATGACAACTTGGGGACAAATAAGGACTGAGAAGCTTGGAGGCTAATGACAATAATTCAGCCCCCTGAAGGACTGGTGGGTCAGTCACCAGTAAAATTGACCCCAGTAAAATCATACTCAAGCAGTTCTGTGTGTCTCACATTTATGGAAACCATGGAAGAGGGACCCTTGCTCACCACCCCAGCACTTGGTGGAGGCAAGGGTATTCACAGTATACTACATTGTTATGTTCAGTAACACCTAAACACAGCACAGGACATTAATGGATACAACAAATTCTTATTTGGTACACATCATCAGTCTGTAATTTCATGGGATAAAGTACCACAGGGAGTATACTTCAGGGCCTCCAGTCATTGAAGAGAATAATACTTCAGCCCATGTATTTTGCATGTGCTGAAAGATTTGCTGACTTTTATGTCCTATTCAATCAGTTGTTAGCTCATAAAGCAAAGGGGCTGATTATTACTGTTTCCACAGTGAAAAAGTATGAAAGACAACAAGTGGCAGCACATAAAAGGCCAAGTGAGCTGATTATGAATGAATATTTGGCCATTACAGCAGAAGATTTAAAGTAGCAGTTTTAGATTTTTAAAAAAGCTTCTAGATATTTTAGGCCTACAAAGTCCAGAATCTTTGACTTATTGTGTTGCTGCTGTCTAGGACTAATGGGAATTGTTGGCCAAAGCTCTCTGGAAAGACAGTTTGATTTAAAGTTCTACCTTATTCTAAAGCAAAAAGCAAAGCTTGCTGTTTATATACTGCCCCATAGTGTATAAAGCAATTCCTGGGCTGTTTATAACATAATTACGCAGGCTACACATTGCTCCCCCCATGAGCTGGGAACTCAGTTTACTCACCTCAGAAGGATGAAAGGCTGAGTCAACCTTGAGCCGGCAACCTGAATCCGCTGGGATCGAAAACAGGTTGTGAGCAGAGCTTTTGATTGTGGTACTGCAGTTTAACCACTGCACCACAAAGCTCTTGTTGTATGTTGTGGGGCAGAGTGCTGTGTTGCCTCAAGTGGCAGATATTGGTAAGAGGCAACAGGCTGTTAAGAGAAGAGAAGCTGCAGGCTGTTCCTTCCCTCTTAAGACAAGCTTGTGGCCTTCAGATGTTGTGAAAGATGCAGTTCTATCATTATTACTGAAGGAAGCAGCAACTGCCAGTACATTCAGGTTTTGTACATGGAATTGGATGGGCCACCATCTTGTCCTTGACCTCAGCCAGCAAAATACTTAAATTTTGCTTATGGAGGCTGGTGTCTCCTATTGCAGCGGGGTGGTGAATCCACTCTGAGTGTTAGTCCAAAGTGTGGAACAGCTATTCAAAAGTCAGCTTTATCCCCCCCACCCCATAAACTCTGAGTTAAAACCTGGAATGGATTCATTGGTGCCCCACTGACACTGCAGTCACCACTCTCCATTGGCCCTTAATCATTCATCCACTTTGCTAAGAATGGCAAGCAGCAACTCCTCAGGGTTTCAGCCACATATGTTATTCCTTATTGCTATCCCTGTTAACCCAGATAATTTTAATTGATGCTGCTGCCAGCGTCAACCTGAAATCTTTGATCTACAATGCATGCATATCATTACTGAGTTAGAGCCTCTCCCTCAGAATAACATCAAGGTTTTGAAAGTACCGTGAGTAGAGACAGCACCAATTCTGTAGTTCCCAAATAGGAGCAGAACCATGCAGTCCAATACACGTTTACTCAAGCACAAGCAGCACTGAGTTTAATGAGATTTACTCCCAGGTTAGAGCTGAATTTTAAGACTTGAAACAGCATCGAGGAAACTTCACCCTTCTCAGCATTGCTGAACCACAACTCCCTCATTCCTAACCACTGGTCATGTTGGCTGGTTTGGTTAGAACTGGTATCCAAGATCATTGGGAAGAGAACAATTCCCTATTGTGAAGATTTGTGGAGAAGGCATTGACCGAGTTACTCTACTGAGGTAGAGTAATGCTCCCACATCAGGCTGTAATGCTCCCCACCCATTTCTCCTTCTTATTCCTCCTCCTCAAAATACTTACACACTCTGGACTTATTCCTGCTGGAAACACAAGACAGAAAATCCCCGCCCCCCAGTACTTTACAAAAGAATAATTCAGCATACATACACTTCTGGTATTCTGAAAGCAATTTTTATCTCCAAAATAAAGTACTGTCTGATTCAAAGATGGATAGATTACCTGAGGGCAAAAACATCTGAATGCTGTGCAGTGAGGTAAACGGCTGTTCTTGCAAGGCAGATATGGCCAAACGGCAGAACGCATGCTGACAGTCCCCTCAGAGCATATTAACTTCTTTCCTGATTGATCTGCCTGATCTTCCACATTAATATAAGCAAACACTTGAAACAGGTCGCCTTTAAGGTTGCCACCCATTTTTTCATGCCAAGGCTTCTGTGCCATTACTAGCCATATGCCTGGAAAGGGCATCAGTAGAAATTTGCAATTCTGTGCTATACCACTTAGCAGAGGCAACTCAGGGACCAAACAAGTCTCTCTCTTTCTCTCTGCGTGTGAGAATTAGTTTAAAATGATGGAAGATCATTTGCTCAATCTGTGAACTCCCAGTGCCTCCTGAATATTGCAGGCAGATTACGATACGATATACCTTTATTGGCATTATACAAATACACAGGGGGAAGAGACACAATCAACACAAATGAGGAAGTACAAAATCATGAAAAACAAAAATATTACCCGGAGAATGGGGCAAAGAGGAGTTCAACATTATAAGGCATCAGTTAGGTTCAAAATTTCGGTTAAGTAGTTTGCCACCGCCTCAGTGAGGGGAGCACAGCGATCACTCAAGAAGATAGGGAGAAGATCAGGAAAGTAATCTGAAAAGGGGAACAGCCAGTGGTCTAAAAAGACTTTCCGAAGGGAATAGTGTGCTGGGCATCTAAATAGAATATGGTCTAAGGTGTCGGGCAGCAAGTGGCAGAAAAGGCAGAGTCTTTTATCTTTAGGGGTTTTGGAAAAGCGGCCAAAATGCATGGCCAACGGGAATATGTTAAACCAAACTAGCATGAAAGCTCTCCGCCGTGTAGGATTAGTCAATAAATTGAAATAATTTAAAGGATATTCTAAAACGGGATAAATCGAAAAATTTTGGAGAACATGTGGGATTAAGGAGGTCACTAAGATGTTCAAACTCCCACTGATATAGCTTGGCTTTGATATGAGAATGAAAGAGAGATAATTCCAATTCGAAGAGTGATTGTATTGGGCAATCAATGGATAACAGTTTAGAGTGGGTAAGTTGAGTCCATTTGGGGGAGTAAGAATCTCTTAGCAGAGCATAAAGTAACGAATCCGGGGGACTGGTTAAAAACAAACGAAGCCAATATTTAAAAGTGAGAGACCAAGCCAGGGTTGAGGGGAGATGGGTCCCTAATTTGAGTAGGATAGAGGCACGTCGAATGGATTTTGGAAGGCCAAGGATCTTCCTAAAGAAAGAAGTCGCTAAGCGGTCAAGGTCAGAGTGGACCGATGCGATCCACACAGGAACTCCATATAATAATTGCGAGATAATTTTGGTTTGGAATATATGGAGAGTAGCTGGGACGAATTGGTTACCGGCAGAGAAGTGGAACTTGGCAATTGCCTTTAGATTCTGAGACGTGGATGAAATGGCAGCATTTTTATGAGGGGACCAATTTAGTTTGTAATGAAAGAGGATCCCTAAGTACTTAAAGGTTTGTACTTGATGGTAAGAATGGGGACATATTGACCAGAGGGAAGGAGACCAGCGTTTAGAAAAGACCATAATTTTTGTCTTATCAGAGTTGATGGTGAGGTAATTTAGCGAACAGTATTTTTGTAAATGGGTAAGAGAAGAACGTAAACCAGGTTTAGTGAGAGAAAGTAAGACCATATCGTCAGCATAAAGGAGGACAGGAAGAGGAATCCCATTAAGGGCAGGAGGTGAGTTATCAGAGTTTGAGAGAAAAGAAGGGAAGTCAGCTAGAAAAAGATTAAAAAGCAAGGGGGCAAGGATACATCCCTGGCGAACACCATTTTGAACAGGGATCCTATCAGTTAGGACCTGAGAGTTGGGGAGACGGACTTGGGTAAAGTTAAGGGTATGAAGACGGCGGATCAAAAACAAAAGGCGAGGGTCAATTCCCCACTTAGAGAGTTCTCCCCATAGTAGACTTCTGTTAATAGAATTGAAGGCACCCTTAAGATCGACAAAAGCAGCATAGAGATTAGATTGATGATAAATGGAATATTTTTCAGCTAGAAAAGATAATAGGAAAACATGATCGGTAGTGGACGCACCAGCCCGGAAGACAATTTGTTCCATTCCAGGAAGATTATGAGATTGCGCCCAAGATAGGAGTTTGGTGAGAAGAAATTTGGAACATAGTTTGCCAATATTGGCCAGAAGGCTTATTGGCCTGTAATTACTGGGTTGAGAGGCGTCACCTTTTTTTATAAATGGGAATTGTAACAGAGGATAACCAAGTTTCAGGGAATTTGCCGGTATTGTTAACTAACGTGAAAAACTTGGCAAGGAGCTTGGCCCACCAATAAGGGTTGGAAGTCAAGATGTCAGAGATAAAGTTATCTGGGCCCGGGGCCTTATCAGATTTTAAGGTGTTAATGAGATCTAAAACTCGATCAGTGGTGACAGGGGGCCAATCAGGGAGATTAGGAGAATTTGGTGGTAAAGAAGAAAGGGGGAGGGAGCTTGTGAATAGCCCTGTGAAATACTCAATCCAGGTTTCGGCTGGAATGGGGGTTAGTGAATTAGAAGGGGCCTGAGCAGTGGAGCAAGAAACTAGACCAGAAGGATTTCTGGTTATGGAAATTGATTGCCTGGTATAAGAGGTGCCATTTGCGTTGCACAAATTGATGTTTTTTTGTATCAAATAGGGCAGAACAGGCTTTGCGGAGAGAGAAGTAGTGCTGTAAGGAGGGAGGGGTTAGGTGATGGCGAATAGAGGAAAAGAAGGATCTAATTTGTTTTTTTGCCTTCCAGCAATCAGCATCGAACCAAGAGCGAGAGTGGGTAGTGGGGAGAGGCGAGTTTCGGGATCGAAGTAGAGATATTAAGGATTCAATGAGTAGATTATAATTCAGGATGGCCGTAGCTGGAGTGCTAGAGGCCATCAGTTCTGTTTTTTTATATATAATTTCGGGTAAACAGGACCAGTCATGGGCCACTTGTTCAGCAATAGGAGACCATCTGATTCGGGGAGAAGATTGGGCAGGTGGTGAAGAGATAAGAGGTAAAGATAAAGGGAAATATAAAGATAACATAATAGGAAGGTGGTCGCTATCTGTACGATTACCAATAAAAAAGACAGAGAGAAAGGAGAGAAGAGGTGGAGAAACCAGGATATAATCGATAACGCTCGAACCCCTAGTAGAAACATGGGTAAATTCTCCTGGAATGTCTTGTTCGGCAAAACCATTGAGGATGGTTAAATTATAATGTAAACATATGTCAATCAAAGGGAGAGCATGGTTATTAAAAAAGAGGTCTTTAGAAGATCTTATAGAGAGAAACCAGGGAGGACTTTGCTCATCAAAACTCCGGTTTAGATGGAGGGCTAAAGCATGATTGTTTGGCCCTATTCTAGCACTGAAGTCGCCTTGCAGGCAGATTTAATAACAAAGGAGTCCTTCCAGAGAAAACACTGGCAGCCTATGCTAAAGCCGGCTGCACTGTGACTGAGGTACGTACAAGTGCTTGTGTATTTTTTTTTAATGACTCATATCATTTGATAAAAAGGTAAAGGTTCCCCTTGACATTTAGTCCAGTTGTGTCCGACTCTAGGGCGCGGTGCTCATCCCCGTTTCCAAGCCATAGAGCCAGCGTTTGTCTGAAGACAGTTTCCATGGTCACGTGGCCAGCGCGACTAGACACGGAACGGCGTTACCTTCCCACCGAGGTGGTACCTATTTATCTACTCGCATTTTTACATGCTTTCAAACTGCTAGGTTGGCAGGAGCTGGGACAAGCGACGGGAGCTCACTCCGTTGCATGGATTTGATCTTACAACTGCTGGTCTTCTGACCTTGCAGCACAGAGGCTTCTGCGGTTTAACCCGCAGCGCCACCACGTCCCTGTATATCATTTGATAGGGAGTGATTAAAAAACAACAGCAAGGATTTCTACAGATCTGGCACTTGTCAATCTAAGGAAAGGAAGGCCAGCTTCCCCCTGTGATGGGACTGTACAATCTATGGCTTGTTTTAAGCTTTCTTCTGCTAGCCACAGCCAAGAGTTGGGGATGCCAAGAAGTGTCATCTAATAGTAATAGAACTGTAGTCTGCAGCTTACGCAGGTCCCTTTTCCAAATAAGGTGAGAGTGTGTACAAGATTGTCCTCTGTCGTCCCCTTCTCCTCTTGCCTTCACTCTTTCCCAATATCAGGGTCTTTTCCAGGGAATCTTCTCTTCTCATGAGATGGCCAAAGTATTGGAGCCTCAGCTTCAGGATCTGTCCTTCCAGTGAGCACTCAGGGCTGATTTCCTTCAGAATGGATAGGTTTGTTCTCCTTGCAGTCCAGGGGACTCTCAAGAGTCTCCTCTAGCACCACAATTCAAAAGCATCAATTCTTCGGCGGTCAGCCTTCTTTATGGTCCAGCTCTCACTTCCATACATCGCTACTGGAAAAACCATAGCTTTGACTCTGCGGACCTTTGTCGGCAAGGTGATGTCTCTGCTTTTTAAGATGCTGTCTAGGTTTGTCATCGCTTTCCTCCCAAGAAGCAGGCGTCTTTTAATTTCGTTGCTGCTGTCACCATCTGCAGTGATCATGGAGCCCAAGAAAGTAAAATCTGTCACTGCCTCCATATCTTCCCCTTCTATTTGCAAGGAGGTGATGGGACCAGTGGCCATGATCTTAGTTTTTTTGATGTTGAGCTTCAGACCATTTTTTGCACTCTCCTCTTTCACCCTCATTAAGAGGTTCTTTAATTCCTCCTCACTTTCTGCCATCAGAGTGGTATCATCTGCATATCTGAGGTTGTTGATATTTCTTCCGGCAATCTTAATTCCGGCTTGGGATTCATCCAGTCCAGCCTTTCGCATGATGTATTCTGCATATAAGTTAAATAAGCAGGGAGACAATATTGTCATACTCCTTGTCGTACTCCTTTCCCAATTTTGAACCAATCAGTTGTTCCATTTCCAGTTCTAACTGTTGCTTCCTGTCCCACATATAGATTTCTCAGGAGATAGATAAGGTGGTCAGGCACTCCCATTTCTTTAAGAACTTGCCATAGTTTGCTGTGGTCCACACAGTCAAAGGCTTCTGCGTAGTCAATGAAGCAGGAGTAGATGTTTTTCTGGAACTCTCTGGCTTTCTCCATAATCCAGCACATGTTAGCAATTTGGTCTTTAGTTCCTCTGCCCCTTTGAAATCCAGCTTGTTTTTTTAATACATAGCATTTTTTTAATACATAGCAACAAATCTGAAGAAAATCTACATATACCCTTAATGTGCTCCTCATCACCAGGACCAATGGAGATATTCTATTTTCTTCCTTTTCTGGAGCTTCATTCCTCTTCCAGAAATACATTGACTCTTGCAAAGGTACACAACCCTTCCCCTTTGTTAACGCAAAGTCAATAAATTATCCCCATATATGTCTAAAATATTATTTGTCATTCCTTTTCTTACTTTAATATTACATGCTAATTTATCATTATTAGCTTTTTCCACACTTCTTTATACCATTCGTTTAGTTGAAGAATAATTCCTGACATTTATACTTAAAGGACACAAAGAAGCCAGACTACATCTGTGGGGAGAGAGAGAGAGAGGGAGAGAGAGAGAGAGAGAGAGAATGTAACATTCAAGCTTATTAGAATGGATTTGTTTTGATATTTTGTTCTGATGTTATCTACACCCAATATAAATATAGTCAGTCATGGCCAGAGCTAAGTCATTCTCTTAGATGGCAAGACTGCAATATCAAAACTGCAAACTTGTGCATGCTTTCTATGTTCAGTGGGGCTTTCCTCTCAGCAGACATGCATAGGAATGCACTACTAATCCTTTAATTCTATTTCCTGTTCGTGGAATCTTTAGACCTGTTAGGAGAAATATGGATTTCAAAATTAACGTTGGCTTCACTTAACTCCAAAAGAAGGCTTATATTTCTCAGTCACATGGAATGTCTGAGCTTGCTCTGGGTTCCCGTTTTGCTTATGTGTAAAGGTTTGTTTGCTGGGGTGTGCATGTGTGCCCACAAAGACCAGCTTTTGCCCCTGGCTCTGCCCACCTGTATTGTGATTTTCATCCCACCAGTTGCAAAGGGCACCAGCGGCCACGGATGTAATGAACGCGTATTTGAGTGAGATGGTATGATTGTTGAGAGAACTGCCTTGAACGATGCTCAGCAGTAAGGTGGGATATAAATCCAAATAACACATAATTCTTGTTGCCCACGAATGTGGCTTTCTGCCTATATTTGTCCTCACAACACAGCTGTGTATACAAGATGCAAGTGCACCAGCAGCACACCTGCTGCCACTGCAAGTATATCCCCAAGAGGAAAGCAATCTGTTCTTTCTTTCTCCCACTGGGACATTTTTAATAACATGCCAGTGAGCTGCCATGGAGGTACACCCTTCCAATCAAACCTGGTTAAGGTGGGCCACCTGTCATGGTGTATCTTGAGCTTTTTAAAGCTGGTAGTGAGGATTAGGGCAGTTTGGCAGGCCTAGAGGAGTCAATTTTCACCCCTGACATCTTCTAGTGGCCTGCAAAGATGCTTCCAAATGTCAAAAACAAAAAGGATGGCATTGACATGATGGGAAGGAGGTAGAAGAATCTGACTGCTCCCCAAAATAATCTCAAACATTGTGTGTGGATCCAGGGCTGCACTTTGCCCACCTCTGGTGTACAATAAAGCAGGGAGGTATCCTTCCAGACACTCTTGGGCTTCCCACCAACTCCAGTCAGCAGCTTGATCACTGATCAAAGAGACTGGGTAAAACAGACCACAAACATCAGGATGACTGCCAGTTAGAGATGGCCATGAACTGAAGAACAAACCAGGAAGTTTGTAGAAAATCGCTGGTTCAGCTTGGTTCAGGTTTGTTAAAACTTTTTTGGTGATTTCATGAACTTTCTGATTTGTTCTCCCTGCCCTCACAGCCTGCCCCCCTCCTCCTTCCCACTGCCCCCCTCGCCTCCCTACCTGGTCCTGTTGCCTCCACCTCTTTGTCCTCCACCACTGCTCCCATCTTGAGAGACAGTGACCCAGCTTCCCTTCTGGGAGCCAGGCCTGCTGTCTCTGCACATGTGCCCGCCTATAATTTGATAGGCAGGTGCATGTGCAGAGACAGCCGGCCTGGCTCCTGGAAGGGAAGCCAGGCTGCTGTCTCTCAAGATGGCAGTGGCGAAAGAGAAAGAGGAGGAGGTGGCAGGACCAGGTAGGGAGGCAATGGGAACAGTGGGGAGGGGGTGGAAGACCGGGAGTTTAGTTTTTCCTTCTCCCAGGCACGAACTTCTTAAAAAGTGAACTGGTTTGTGACTGATTTTTTAAAAAAAGTTCAGATGGTTCGTGGATAGCCACGAACCACCGTTTTTGTGTTTCATGCCTATCTCTACTGCTGGTGTCTCACCACTGATTCAAAGTGATTTAAATCTGTGCAATATTCTTTATTGGGACAAACAGACATTGCAGAGATGTACTTATGGAAGACCAGAAGAAAAAAAAGAAAAGAAAATAAGAAAAGTTTCTTTTGCACAGTAATGAGCAGAGCTTTGAAAATGTTCTTTGTTGGAAACTACAACTCCCAGAATCCTCCAAGTGTACTCCCCAAAAGTAATGTTTCCAAAGCTCTAGTAAGGTGACAATGTTGTTACACTGCTGTGTAAGGACTAACCTTTTCTTCTTGCTTTTTCTTATTCCACTGGGAGAGACGTTTCAGAGGCATTTTGAAGGGACAGCCCCCTCCTCTCAGTTTAGGCTGTTTTCTTCCTTGTTAAGATGCGGTGTGTGTTTTTTTTGGTTTTTTTAAGAAAATAAAAAGTAATGAGCAATGGATAACAGGTGAAACTGAGTAAGGAAAAATGGCAATTATTCCTTTCCAGGTCCTGACTTGGAGGACATTTCAGCCACCCCCTGTGAGGTGACTTCAGCTGGCTTAAATCCCCATGCAGTGGCCATTTGCACAGTGGAATTTGCATAATACAGGCCGCTCACTTTATTTTTGGAGGCTGACTGCAAAGTGTCTAATGCTGATATACCTGCTAATATAAGCAGTCTGGCTGCTTCTCATGGGGTAGCTCTATCTGCTGCATGCAGCCCTTTCTCACATAGGGCTGTTGCAATGATTCCTTAATGGCTTTGAAGAAGAGCACGGGAATCAATAGTTTTACTTGATACAGCTCCCGGGAATTAATTGGGTCTTATCCACATGCTGAGCTTGCACTGAGGTGCCAATGCAGCCTTCTGTGGTAGAGTTCCAATCTCTCCTGTGATTTTTTTTCCCTGAAAGTTTTCAGTGTGTTAACTGGATCCAGACTTCCTCCCTCTCTCATGTGACAAACCACATTGATGCAACAAAGAAAAGACAGAAAGTCTCTTTTTGTGGTTGCTAATGAACTTCCTTAAAAGATACAGGCCTCCTTTCTAAGCACATCCAGCCAGAAAGCCCCAGACTGCGCTATGAAAACAGCAGCACACTTGGGCCAGCAAGAGAAATCAAAATGAGGACAAAGAAGAAGCTGGTTGGGGGAGGGAAACAGCTAATGAACAAGTCTTAAAAAAAATAAAAAAAGATAATGGCAGAGAATAATTTAAAATGGAATTACACGGGAGAGATTGTTCAATGTATGCGCTTTGGACTTAATACTCCCTTCCTGACATCTTATCTCCAGTTTTCCTCTGTATGTTATTTTACGCAATAGCTTTCATTTTTATGGACTTTTGTTCTCTATGACTCACATCTGCTCCCCTTCCTCATTTATTCACTAATGTTTCCTCCTGCGAGGGAAGTCTTTGATTAGAAGATAGTTGCCTGCAGTAGTTGTGAAAGGGAAGATGGGGTGGATCCTGGAACACAGGAGGTATGATTTTCTGCTCGTTGGCGGAGGACTCTATTGTATTATTTTCTGCTAGGAGAGTATGAGACACTAAATAAGATTGGTTTGGGGGTTCAGATGTGCTTCTGCTTACGTATGGTTAAGAATGGACTGGGATCAGGGTTCCGGTCTCCACTTGGCCATAAACTCCCAGTGGGGTACCTGGGAATAGTTATGCAACCTCTATGTGGCCTATTTCCCAGGGTAACTCGTGGATAAAGCAGGGCAGAAGAAAGCGATGTGTCCCACTTTGAACTCCCTGGAGGAAAAGTGGGATACAAATGTAATAAACAAGGACATACACATATAAACAAACAGACAGGTGCATACACTCGTTAAGCCATGTTATATATTTTCATGGCCTCCACAAATTCCTATTCCACAACCTAACCATGGTGTGGAATGTTGCAGAGTTTTGAATTTCTGGTAAAATTCCCTCTCTGCTACACAGTAGAAGCACAGAGATCTACAGAGCAAAATAGCTACAAGTTTCCCAGTACAAGAGTCCATCCCTTTCTCATTAACTGGCATTTAAGGTCTTAATAACTCACTCTAAGACATTTGCAGGAAAAAGAATAAAAACCCTTTCTTTGCTTGAAATTACAGACTTGTGCATGCTGCTTTCTTCACTGCACGTATATTAACAGCTAACTCAAGAGATAAACAGCAAGCAAACAACTGACGCCAACTCAGGAAAGACAGGGAAAGAGCACTCAGCAGGAGATGGGGCTCTCTTTGAATTCAAATCTGGAAGGAAGGATTGGTTAGTGCTGGATAGATAATCACCTCAGCCCAGAAAAGTTGCTCCCAGTCACACAAACCACAGACAGCATGCGAGGTTGCAAATAAAACTCCAACATGGATATGACTCTAGACTCTTGAAGGTTATGCCAAGGAGTGTAAGTGCTGAACCATTTGGCTCACCATAACCAAGTGCAGTTCAGGGTGGGGGTTTTTTTTATTCCAGCAAACTGGCACAAAGCAAATGGATATATTCTCAAACCAAAGAACTTTCTTGCAGATGGTTTTTAGTTAGAAAGAAGATACCAAAATCTCAAAGAGATGCATTTGCATTCACACATCTTCAGTGCCTTGTCTGGTTTGGCCCTAGCCATGCTTCATACTCCACACCAACCTTCCCAACCTGTTGACATAGGTTGGTGTACATCAATGCCCATCAGCCTCAGCTGGCATGACCATTTGTCAAGGTGCTGAGAGTTGTACTCCAGAACACCTGGAAGTCATCATAGGTTGACGAAGACTGCACTATGCAAATGAATGGGCTCATGCCAGTATCTGTATGCACATCCTGTTCCCCCGAACATGGGAACAACATAGCTGTCATTTTTGGCTGCACTTTCATTGTATTACAGTGCAGAGAAATCTGCATTTTCCCAGGCTGTATGGTTAATAAAGCACCTCATGCTGGGACCTAAAGATGTATTAGCACACACCTACTGTTCCTATGATGTGCGCTTTCCCATGATGAAGTGGTAAAGGTTGCAGGAATAGAAACCAGGCTTTGAGGTCACCCACCTAACTTTACTGATACCGTTTGATGACAGAACTTGGTTTGCTAGAAAGAGATCGGCTCTGTGCTGAACATTATAATTTTTATTTTTAAGTGCTCATGACAGCATCAGGAGCCTGCATCTTCTCTTCCAAATCCAGTAATTAAATTCCACCTACCTGAATTTCCCCCTGCTGCTTCAATTGGGCAAATTAATCTTCATCCTATGTCTTTAACTGCTATCTGAAATGTTAAGCAGTCTTTTACAAGGGGAATGTAAAAGTAACCCTACTGTTATGCATCAGGAGGATCTAACTGCTTCCAGCAAAGTGTTTTCGATCCTCTGCTTTGGATATTCTTTCTCTCCTTATTCCACATACAAAACAAAACAGAGAGAGCAATGTCTCATTTTTCCTTTGCCTTGGGTGGAAATTTTCATTGGGAATTTATAGTATTTGGTGGCTTTGTGTGAGCTATCAGAGCTTGAAAATGTTTCTCCTTTTGACTTCGTTTCCCAGAATCCCTGCTCCAGAACAGCTAGAGATGATGCTGGGGCTTCTGGCCATTGCAGTATAAAAGAGTAACTTTTCCAAGCTCAGGATCTGAATACTATGCTTTTTTTGGGGGGGGGGGGGGATGCTTTATTTGGTTTCTTGGACCCTTAACTTTTCTGCTGAAAATCCAAAGATATAATAATTACCCACTTTCCTCTCTAACTCAAAGAAAGATTCTGTCAAGCATCTTCAAAACACACAATATAAATGATGGTAGCTTTATGTAGAAAGATGGTACCTTGCAAAGAAGTGTTAAGCTATATTCACTCTACAAATAATAATAAATCTACTGTGTTACTCCGAACAGTTCAAACAGTGAAACTATATTTTATTCACAGATTTGGAGCACAGAGCCTTGTAAAATCTTTTTTCTTCAAATCTTGTTGAGATACGATCAAAGGGATGGATTTTAAAAAGCATTTGCTTGTTTCTGATAAGAATTTACTAAATTCTACATATATCTTTATAATTATGATGGAATGGATATGAGGTTTAAATAAATTTTTAAAAAGACTTGAATCTGGGAGGAACCAAAGTGGCCAGATAATTTCATCCACACCAAGAGGTTTGAAAGCTCAACTCTTAAAAGCTTTAGTTTGAAATCCTTGTATATTCAACCCGTGTTGAATTAGGGTTGCCATTTTCCCCCCTGAAAAGCTCATCTTTAACACTTACATGCAGGTAGGTTAAATATGGTACTTTTTGCCCTAAATTTGCAAATATTTTTATAAAAGGAATCTGAATTTTAAAAAAACATGAATGTGAGATGAAGAGAAACTGATAGATTTTCCTATCCTGTCCCTGTGATCAACAGGAAATAAGTGAAGATGGAAAATAGGCTTAATGAAATATGTAATGAAAATGAGGGCTACCTTTTTTCTGCCAACTTTTTGAACATCTTCCTTCAATCTGATATCAAAGGAATTGTTTTCACTCCCCCCCTTCAACAGATGAAAAAATGTAATTGAAATCCTTGTGGGTAGAGGGGATTTTTCTGCTTACCTTAGTTAAACATAGCTGAGCAGAGTAACCTTCCTCTCATCGTGTAATCAATCACCCTTCACAGTGAACATACTCCTTGGCTTTCTGTGCTTCCGTGGAGCCAAGTGGAAAGATTCTATATTAGACCAAACACACACCCAGACAAAACACAGAAGTGTGGGCAGCCAGGGAGGCTGCAGAGCAATGAAAAGCTATGTGGTAGAAAGGGAAACACAGTAACCCCAACCACCTTGTAGAAAGGACATACATTCAAAACTCCATGGAAAGAAATTCTAAGAATGAGTCTGGCAAATGGGAGCCTCTTCTACAGAGCAAGAAAACATTGAGGAAACAGGAGGACTGAATTCTACCCAAAACAGACCTATCTTGATGCAAGTGAAGTTATCTTACATTGCTGAAAAAGGTGAATTTTCTTCATCGCCACTTAAGCTGTTCTGGGAGAAGAATTCTCTCACAACCCATAAAATGACAAGGAGTTAGACCCCAGCTATCAATTGTCTCTGCAGAAACACTGCAATTTCAATATAATATTCTTCCATTCTGCTTGGCTTTATGGCAATGTTATTAAAAAAGAGTGGGGGTGGAGGGAGAAAGAAAAAAAAAGTTTATGGCCCTGGAAAGATATTTATGTTTAGGCTTGTAAAGTGAAAACAGCCTCCAGGCAAACAGGTAGGGAAGTGTTTGTAAATTGGAAAGAGAATGAACCCCTCCCTTTCAGCCTGTAGTAGTGCCAAATTACTTATATTGGTACGAGTAGGGAGAAAACAGCAGGAATCTGCACACTGGAAGATTTTGTAGGCATTTTTGCCACTGAGCCAGAATTTGGAAGCATTCTTTTTATATACATTATATATATTATTTATTTATTTTCCTGGCCTGGCAACTTCAAGCATGTTTTCTAGGGGACTCGGGGACCTGCAGTCTTAAAAAAATAATAATTGTACAGGGTCTGTACAAATCAGTCATGAAAATGCTACAGACAAATTATGGAGTTTTTTTTCCATAGAAGAAGATTCTAGCTTGCAGCTCCCAGGATCACTTGCCGGGTGGTGAGGCTGATGGGATCTGCCATCAAAAATATCAATCTACAGTTTCAAAGACTCCTCAGCCCTGCCTTACAGCAAAGGCATGTGGTAGGTAGACTAGGATCCATTGGGTAGACTCTGGGTGATTTACATCAGATCAAAAAGAACTAGAGACTCTAGCTGTTTTAACAGATGCAGCAAGAAAATGACTCCACCTCTCATACCAATACAATTAAGAAAGTTTGAAATAACCAGGAGAGGATTTTTGTGGAGAATGCTGTGACTGAAATCCAGCAGAAAGCCACAACTAGAGTAGGCCCATTGAATCAATGGAACTTATGGAGGAGATGACTCACCAAATTTCCACTGATTCAGTGGGCTGACTCTAGTTACAGCTTGCTACTGAATTTCAGCCTGTGAGTTCTAAAATTCTTGGTCTCTGAATTCTTTCGTTCTAAGAAGGCACAAGCTGGCTGGATATCTCAGTGGTTTAGATGTCTTCCTGCAGAGCCAGGGATTTCAATTGCCTCGTGTGAGTAGAGCCAGCCTGTGTGGTCTTGGGCAAGCTGCACAGTCCCCGGGTGCCCCCCAGAAGAAGGGAATGGTAAACCACTTCTGGATATTCTTCACCTAGAAAATCCTGAGATCACCATAAGTCAGAAACAACTTGATGACGCACAGTAATTATAAAAGAAACACAAGAGTTTTGCGGCAACTTAATGACTGCCAAGTTTTATTTGACACACATTTTCATGAACTGCAAACCGCTTCATCAGTTACCTAAGACAGACAGCTATACCTCATCTGCCTGTACTTAATGTAAATACTTTATACATGAAGGAATGGAACAGGACAAAGGGGAATAGATATGCTAACCTCCAGACTTTCTGCTCTGCCATATCATCTGCACAGAAGGGGGCGGGTTACAGTCCACAAAAGCTGATGCCAGCTAAAACTCATGGCTCTTAAAGCTAGATTCTTTGTTGTTTTTGTTTCAACAGACTAACTCACTCGCCTTCTTTCCACCTGTCCCTGAAATTAGTTTTCCGTGTCTTTTGCATCAGCAGTGGATCTCAAGTGCACTAGCAAAAAAATAAAGCCAATCACACAAGCCCAAAATCAAAATCAGCACACTGCAGATCTAAAAATAGAAAAGGCGCCTCAGACATAAGAATGAAACCGTAGGTGAAGCACCGGCCTGCTCATTATCCCCAGGAGTGCGGAAACTTTGGCCTTTGCGATGTTTAGACCTCAACTGTCAGAGACCCCAGCTAGCAAGGTTAATGGTATGGAATAATGATAATTATAGTCTATAATAGCTGCAAAGACAGTCCTCCCCTAGCTGTGCATTATCTTTTCCCAGTCTCTGAATGGTGCTAGAGTGCAATAGGGAAGCCATTTGCAAACCAGGCTGTTTGTGCACGTACCTTTTAATATTATTAACTCAGCCTGAGTAATGGGGGGGAGAAGTTATGTTTTTACAAAGGAATGTATCACTTAGTTACACACAAACACACACACACAGAGAATTTACAATATAAACACTGTTTTATTCACCCACATACAACATATGTGGAAAATGAAGAGGTGGGAGAGGCGTACTCCCAGCCCCCCCACCGCGCATTCCTCAGCATGCTGACTTGGAAGTAAATTTCATTCCAGAAGGGTTGTTCCAGAGGAATGAAAAGTTCCTTTTGGGATCTACAACTCCTGCAACCCTACAATCATGCTTGCCTTTGGGAGATGAAGTCCCAGAAAGCCCACATTTCTCATCGATCTCCAACACAGGGTGCACAAAATTTCAACTGGGATCTCATGCTCCTTGTCCTTCGCTCGGAATCAAGTCGCAATGAATTCCCCAGGGAAACTCGGAAAGCGTCAGGCTGCAAGTGTCCGGTGTGAAAATGCTAATCCTAATATTTTTTTCTATTTACTCCCTTCTCGACTCCGCTTCCCAGGGTCAGTTGGCAGCCTTGCTGGAAGCGAACGACATCCCCGCCCAGCCAGAGGAGGCCGGGCAAGCCTCTCCCGCTGAAACTCTGAAACGCTCCGAAGTTGCCGGCCTGCGCCCGCCCGCCCGCCCGCGATAATCAACCAAGTCCTCCTCCTTCCCCGGGGCCGGCGCCGGCTCACCGTCCGAAACTCGCCGCAAAAGCGCCCGCCTCCAATCCCCGCCGGAGCCTCGCCACCCCCACCCCCCACCCCCAGCTCGCGCGCTCGCGGCCTCGCGGGGAGCCACCGAGCAGAGCGCCGGGGCTGCTGGCGGGCTGAGGCGACCCGAGCGGCGGGCGGCGAGAGCTCGTGGCAGCCACGAGCGAGCTTGACCCGGGCAGGCGTGAGCTTCGGCGCGCCGCTGCCCGCTTGGTTGCCCGGCGCGGGCGGGCGGGCGGGCGGGCGGCCGGCAGGGGAAGGCTCATCTTCCCCGGAACGGCTGCTTGCAGATCGCGAGCCGCCGCCGCCGCCGCCGCCGCCGCCGCCTGGGGGAGAGGAGAGCGGGCGGGGCGGGGGGCGGAGGAGGAGCGACGGCGGGATCTGCCGGCGGGATCTCCTCAGGAGCCGGTGTGTCAAGCGGGCGAACGGCGCTCCTCCGCTCAACTCCTCGCCCTCTTTACCTCGCTTTCTCTCTCCTGGGTCCGAAGCTCGGAGGGACGGAGCCTGCCTCGGCCACCGGGGGTCCGGCAAGAAGGCGCGATCCCCCGCTCCTCCGGTGCTCTCTCTGAGCCAGTGGCACGAAGATCCTCCCCCATCCCTGGTCCCTCCTCCTCCTCCTCCTCCTCTCCCTCCCTCCTGCCCACAAAGGAGGACGACCCGGGACCGCTCGGCCTTTTCCTCCTCCTCCTCCTCCTCCTTTTAGGAGGCTGGCCCCTTAGCCATGCCCCTCTCCCGGGCTCGCGGGGACTCCGCCGGCCGGCAGCGCTCCTCCCGGCGGTAGCGTGAGAGGCAAAAGGAGGGTGCCAGCCCCGGCCCGGCCCGCCCCCTTCCCGGCTCTCGTCGCTTTTGGGAAGGCGGAGAGGACTTTCCCGCTTCTCCCCCTGCTTCCCAGCTCGCCTCCCCGCGGCACGATGAGGCGCCTGAACCGCCGCCTGGTCCTGTCCGTCTTGGGCGTCCTGTGGATCGCGGCTCTCCTCCTCTACCTCGGGACCAGGAAGCGGCTGGAAGGGGTGGGACCCGAAGGGCAGCTCCAGACCCCCAAGGTAAGTCCCGAGGGCCTTCCTCCGGGGGCTTTTGGGAACGCGGTGCCTTCGTGCGGGAAGCGACCCTCGTTTCGCGGTAGGAAGGAGAGCGAGCCAGCCAGGGAGCGAGCGAGGGGCAAACAAGGCACGTGTATGGGGGGGGGGGGAGAGAAGTGGTGGGGCGCGTCCGCGTGTCAGGGAAGCTTAGGGAACTCCTAAGTTGGCCGGTGGAGAGACGTGGGTGTGGGTGAAAGAGAGAAAAAGTGTGTGTGTGTGTGCGCGCGAGAGTGTGTGTGTGTGTGTTTAAAACCAGGCAGCCTAGAGGGTCAGGAGTTGCCAAGCCCCTGTGGTGCCAAGCACCTGCTGGACTGCCCGCCCGGCCGCCTTTCTACTGATTACCCGCTTACTTCTTGCTCCAGGCCGGCCTGGGTCCCAAGTTCTTCGCAACAGTTTTGGCGGCGAAGCTCGCCTCCAGGCTCGGCTTCGCGTTCGAAAGAGAAAGAGCAAAAGCACCGGCGAGAGGGAAGGAGCCGGAGCGCTTCCTTCACTTCGCGCGCTCGCTCGCTCGCTCGCTGGCAAAAGCGTCTGCTGTCGGTGACTTCTCGCCCCAGTCGCCTAGCGCTGCCTCCTTCACATCCCGAAAGGATGGCGGTGTTTGTGCCGTTTTAAATATCGAAGTTGCAAGACGTGAACAGAGGGACATAAAAATGGTTTGGGGTTATTGTTTTTTTTTGGGGGGGGGGCCGCATAGGGCAATCCCTCAAATCAAAATGCAGCTTTATGTACAAGTCTAGCCTGGTAAATTTTTTTTTTTGCACGCTTCCTCGGAGTTTGGGACTGAAGGGAACTTGAAGCAGGCACACAAAAAGTGCAGGCACCTCCTATAAACAGTAGACCCTAAGTTATGCTTTTGGCAGCGTGAAAGATAAGATAAGAAAAGTTTGAAGATGGGCGAGAGCCAAGGATCTCATCCAAGAATTACACACTCTGTCGCTTGAAGTATGGCACTTCTTTGAAGTGCATATGGATGAAGACTGTATTTTTCCTTCCGCTCAACTTCAGGATGTTTCTCTCCCCTCTTACAAGTGAAGCTAAAATCATTTAAAATCCCAGATGGAATCGCTTGCAAACTCTGTTACCACGGCACAAAAATATGTCAGACAGCTGATCTTTTAGATCAAATGCAGATTTTTAGATCAAATGCACACTTAACCAGTATGGAAGTTACACTCAAATTACAAACCTAAGGACTGGAAAAATAGTGGAAAAAACCACAGATTTAAGTGCCATTTGTGAAAACAGCCCTAGTGCCTTTAAAAATGTTTAATGGGCATTGCTGCCTTCTTGAATGGTTAAATGAGTAAGAGGGTTGGGTGTGTGCATATGAGTGTGTGTGTTTTGGTATCTCAGGTGTGTACATTGATTGTGAAACCCAGACTGACAAGAATGTGTTTGATTTTAAAATTGTCACCTTTCCATTCCCCTTCCCTTGCTAAAAATATTCAGAGTTTATGCATTCATACTGTAAGTTCAATATGAAAATGGCTTACTTCTGGTTTTCTGGTACACTATTAAGAGCATTTACATGGGTGCACAAATTTCACAAAGGTCGAAGGCTGTTTTGGTTTTCTGTGTGAAAAACATCTGGGTAGTGCAGTTAAACACATGTTGATTCAGAAATAAGCCCTGTTGACTTAAATGGGTTTCAGGTAGGTATGTAGAAGATTGTGGGTATAAAACATTATGTAGTGTCATCCCATGTGTGTTTACTTGGAAGAAAGCTTCACTGTGTTCAGATTCCATACATATTTTCATTGCAGTAAATCCCGTACTGGTCTGAGTAAAGAAATGCAGAATTACACTGCATGTTTAATCTTTATTATTTTGAATGGTTAAAGATATGGTTGTATTTTACTGTCTCTCTTCCAAAACCTTAAGTCGCTAGTGTAAACCCACTAAGTGAAATTACTTGGATTAATGCTAGTCAAGACACTATTGTTTTCTATCGCTATATTGGCCATAATTTGATGTGCTTCTTGGGTGTGAAATGTATGTCTTGGCAAGTACAACTTCAGAATATGGTTGTGTATTTCTGTGATTGGTAGCACTCTGAACACTTTTTTGGCTGGCTGGTACTTTTATATATATATAAAAGTACCAGCCAGCCAAAAAAGTGTTCAGAGTGCTACCAGTCACAGAAATACACAACCATATTTATATATAACATGCATGCCTATATATGTGTATTGCCTATATATATATATACAACATGCATTGCCTACATATAGGCAATGTATGTTTTAAAAGAAAGCATGTTTTCAAAGAAAGCAGATAGATGTGTTCAGGACATAGAAACCCAGGAAGCCAGATGCATGGCTTGACCATGCATCTGTGTGCCACCCATGGGTTTGGGCAGGTCACAGATGGGATGGTTTAGGTTTTCCCTTGTCTTTCCTTAAACATATATTTGCAGATTCCTTAGTGCTTGCTTGCAATAATGTAGATAGAAGTGAATAGAATGTATAGCAGCCACATCAGAAACAGAATAGGGCTCCGGTGCCCTTTCGTAATAATATGGAAGAGAGGATTTCAGCAGATATAGGTTGCATGATAAGCTACGCTTGTTGACATTCCAAGGACTATAAAAGATGCAAGAGTTCCGCCCTCATTTTTATGGGGTCATCCTGACATAATGTGTGAACAGATTTTATTAAATAGCATTGTGGCTGGGGTAGCACTGGGAAAAGATTAAAGTTTTATGTGCACAGTTACGTCTATGATGGCACATTCATACATGCAAGCCATCCGTGCATGTTGCAGCTATCAAATGAAAAAGTGTGTCTGAACTGCCTGAGGATTAAGATAACTTTCCACAGACATCTTCCATTGATTTTGTATTATCTTTGGCATCATCCTCTTAAAAAACAAATAAGCCAAAATATGTGTTATTCAGGATGTTCTAACAACTTTGATGATCTCTGTACAAAACAACAAATTTGTGTTTTTCTTCCCTTTGGGTTTGTCTCATTTTAAAAGATTGCAACATTTGTGTCTGTCACTTCAATGTCAAGTTTAATGATTGCCCAGGTTTAATGATTTTTGTGAGTCTCTCAATCCTACACTAACAAGTGGACTGATTTTTTAAAAAATGTTGTTACAGTATTGGATTTAAACTCTGAATTTCCATGTACGTATTTGGCATAAGTCTGAGTAACAGAACTGACAGGCAATGTCTTAATCAAGTGTTCCACTAATGTCAATGGCTGGGAATGTTCTGGGCAGGGAGCTGGGACAGTGTTGACTAGATCTTTCCTGTGCCTCCCCTGTAGGAGGCATTACAGGCCTTTTGGCTAGTTTCCTCCCTTCCTGCTCCATGGCCAGCTGTTCCGATGCTATTGATGTTTGTGAAACATGAGAGTATTTAAATCTCCAGATGCCCTTCAAACCACAGCTTCTTTCAGATCACAAATCCTGAGGCTCCCTCAAATCACAGATGTCTCCGTTTGTGATCCAGAGTTTGGAAAAGTTACTTTTTTTGGATGACAGCTTCCTAGCCACCATGGCCAGCTCCTTGAATCCCCCAGCAATTGTGGTTATTGTGCGGTTTTCTGGAAGTTAATCATGTAGGCTGGGTGATTTAGGATGTTATAGTTTTTTTTTAAAAAACTTGTCCAAGATCTAGATTTACACTTTAAAAAATCATTTATAATGAATCAACTGAAGTCACTAGTAACTTCTGATGTGACATTTCCTTCACATAGAGGAATGTTTGTCCCTCAGGGGAATCCCCCGGAATCCACAGGAACTGAATCAGCATTTCAGTCTAGAGAAGAGCACTAAGCAACCTGGAGGGGACAGCTTGGCCAGTTCTGCCAGCAGCCAACTGATCATCATATTTGCTGTGGTCAAGGAAAGCCAGAGCATATTAAGAGAAAGGAGCTGCTGACAGGACTTCAGAGTGTTTTCAGTACTGAAGCTTTAAGTTTGTATGTCATTTTGTCAATCGTGAATGAACATGTTTTAATGTTATGCATTTTTTAAAAAGTGCTTTTGGGAATACGTTTGGGCTTCTAGGTTGGAATCTGTGAGATGAGTGCACTCATCTCAGTGTTATGTTAATGTCACAAGCTCACCTGTGCCTCTGCTCCATATTCCTTCCTGTCAATGAAAGCATAATACGTACATTAAAACTTTCTTTACATGTTACTGTGTAAAGGCAAGAGATTCCTCTCAGGACAGCGTCCTTTTTCTGGGAAGCAGAAATCAAAGTCTGGAATAAAAGCTACTGCCAGCATTCTTGAGTGTCGTGATAAATTGGAAAGTTTAGGAACTCATTGTGAAAGTCCCCCATAGCATGCCCTCATGAACAGTGAATACAATCAAGGTAGTTCCATTTATTTGAATTGATAGATCTGTTCTGTTAGTTTGTACATCTTCCAGGAGCAGGTCTTTTGTAAATCTGTTGGCCCTTAATTCCTCATTCAAGACAAAGTGACCCCAAAATAATTGGCATAGAAAACAGTGCATAACAGTTCGTTGTTGCTGTGAACAGGCAGCAGTAGGCAGAGCAAGGCAGCTGTTGAAGGCAGCAGATGCTGAGATGTTCTAGATCTCAAAATGTTGGAGATGAACTTGCTATCTTGAATTTGCAAACCACTTCATGGAGAGGATCACTCGTATCTATTGTGGATTAGGCTCCACATGGAGGGTGGATTCTGAGGTGGTGATTGAAGCAAACATTTGTTCAGTTTTGATGGACCAGGTTCTCTTTTTTTGACTGTATTATATGGACAAGTTGCCTGAAGAAGCAAGACTGACCACATGTTTGCTAGACCTATGTCTGTTCTTCCTGATAAGAGCTGCCAGAGGAGCATAGGCCACTTGGGTAGTGGAGATTACCAAAGTTTCTTTGAAAGTGGGTTGTGTTGCAATCCCTCTAAAATGGCTGGGTGACCTTCGAGAGTCTTAGGGCCTATTTTCTACCCCTGCGACTCTCCTAAATCCACATAGACCTGGATCCAATCTGTTTGCAAGCTAGTTTAAGCTTCTAGTTCTGCCCTAAAAATCAACAGATGGCTTATCTGAAAGACTGCTATTGGCTTTATTTTTTATTTATTTATTTTTATTTATATACCATCCCATAGTGCTAAAACACTCACTGGGTGGTTTACAACATAATTATGCAAGAACACTTGGCCCCCCCGCAAGCTGGGTTTTTTACTGACCTCAGAAGGATGGAAGGCTGAGTCAGCCTTGAGCGGGCTACTTGAACCCTTTGGGATCGAACTCAGATTGTGAGCAGAGGCTTGACTGCAGTACTGCAGTTTAACCAGTGTGCCATGGGATTGTATGTTTGTGCTCAGTATTTGAGATCTGGCAAAAGATGCTACCATGCTGCTGGTGTTAAAGTGAGATTCAGCTGTTACTCTGGTCAGTTTTTATACATGGAATGGGAGAAGGGCATCATCTTCAAGAGGCAAAACATCTTGGCTTGTTTTCTGGGCATGTGCTGTCAAAGGCTTTGTTGAGATATAGAGTCCTAGCAGCTGCCCAAGCATATCAGTTGCTGCTGTTGGTTCTGATAGAGATTCATAATTGGTGATGGAGATCTTGACAGATGTACCCAATTTATACAGAGAGATGTATGGTAACTTGCAAGTGGTAGCTGGAGGATTCTGGGTGTGTTTGTCCCAAAAAATACATTTCCTCAGCTCTTGTTTTGATGAACCACTAACATGGAGTTAGTTGTGCTGCTGAGCTCCTTTGAGCCTTGTCACTTTTGCATGGTTCTTTGAGCGTGACGCTTGTATTAATCACTCCCATATAGTCGTTTCAAGCTTGTGCCTTGTGCAAATGCTCCCGTAGCTCAGAGAGTGAGCAGAGAGGCAAAAGTAGGGAGAAGTTTGGAGAAAGAGGAAGAAAATACTAGAAGTCTAGTGCTTAGGATAGCTATCACAGAGGGGAGTCAAACCTGTGTTTAGATAAGGACACCTGGGCTGTTATTTGATGTAATATTAAATGTCTTTTTTAATCCTTGTTGTAATTTTCTGCCAGCAAATATACTTATGAATTTGAATTATTTAATGTGGTCATCTTTAAGATGCTAAGTTCAGCATCAGACCTCTGGGCTGAGTAGCCATGACTCTTGACTTTGTTGGATCACTAAGAACCTACAGAAAAGTTACAAAAAAGTTGTTTGTAACTTTTTAGTGGTTCATTGCTGGCTTTGAAGTATACAGACAACTGTATGGGTGGGGGTGTCCTTATTGCTTTATTGTTAAATCAGCAGCTGGTGGCTAACAGGTGGTTGGGGGGGCTACTGAGGTGGTCTGAACACAGTGAACAAGCTAAGGAACTTACGCATGACCGGTGCTATAGGAGAGTAGAGGACATTGCACAGCTACTCCTCTTTAAAGGTTCATGAATGCAGCATCTCTTACTGGTTCATGCTATAGGGAGACCCTTTTTTTATCCAAGGGGAACAGAACACAAACCTCTGTGTAAAAGATACTGTGCATAGATTATAACACATGACAGTTGATTCACTGGGCAAGTGATTTTATGAATGCTTCCTGGAATTTTTCATGTGGTACAGGACACTATTCTCCTGTTAGGAAATCCAAATGTAGGATTAAAAAATTTTTTTGGAAGAATTACAGTTTTCTAGGTAAGCGTGTGACATTTCAGATCACCTATATTTTAGAGAAGATGCTGGAAGCAGAATTTTAGAATGAAAGTGCCTTTGCCACCATAACAATACTTCTTTGTGTAAATAGGTGAGCACTAGAAATGCACTCTTTGATATTACAAAATAAAAATTATTTTAGAGGGAGGTATGATATACTGTATTCTCCTTTGGATGAATCTTTTGGCTTTAAAACTACCTGTAGAATTGATTCTTCATTTTGCAGCCCAGATTATCCAGTGAACAGTTAAGAGATTTAGTTTTCCTTGATTTCTTTCTTCCTTTAGAATTACAGGCCTGGTTCAGCACTCAGTCAAATCAGCAAGCTCTTCCTCCAGGAGCCAGGAGATCAAGCCCTCCATGTCTAAGATACATAGGGTGTGTTGCTGTCAACTCTATCAATCTGCCTGCTTAAAATAGCTTCTCTTTCATTTACCTTGAATTTTCCATCAAAACAGTTTCTTCCCTCTGAGAATCACAGAATCTTGACTTCTCTTTTGGCCCCACCCCCACACTTGATTCTTGGTTTTTGAAACTTCTGAAAATTAATTTTAATTATGTGTTCATGTCAATAACGGAGACTATTGACTTTGTTCAGATGTCATACTAATCCGTGATTTAATATTGTGTATATAGGACTCGTACTTTTGCACATGTCATTCCTCTTTTCTCCTTTGGCACGACTATAAAGATCAGAACATTTTGCTTCTGTTTTCCAATTAAGTACAGTTTAGTGTTCTGTTCAAATACTTCTACATAACCTTGACCGCAGTTTATTGTGAGTTGTAAATTACAGTGTACTGTGAGTTGGCTTGGTTTAGTAAATCATAGTTAAGAATAACCAGGGTTAGAGGTTGGACATAATGCTAAAGGATATTGTTGTTATGTGCCGTCAAGTCACCTCCGATTTGTAAACTCAAAACTGTGGCTTTCCTTATGGAGTCAATCCATATGGAGTCAGTCCAAAATAAAAACTGTATCATACTAAACTGTGGTTAATTGAAAACCGAGAAGAATATGCTGTGGTTCATTTATGGAATTCAAACCATAGTTTAGTGTTATGACTGAAGATCAAACAATATGTTAAGCACACTTTAGGAAGAAAATTTTCTTCAACTATGTATCTACTGTTTGCCATGCTTTGTTTTGTGATTGGTCATTGAAAGGTAAACCTGATCTTAATTTGAAAATCTGATCCATAAGGCACTGGCCTCTGAGGGAATATTGTCTGTTATGGGAGGGGGAATGGGTTAAACATAGAGAATACCCAATTCTCTTAAGTTGTGGTTTGACTCTGACTGTGGCTGTTACGCTATTGTAGTCACAGGATCCCAATCTGATCTTTATAGTGGTATCAAGAATAGTAGACTTGCAAGAAATGAGGGGAGAAAATTAGACTTCAGATACTGTGGCCAAGGGAACAAGTACTTGAAATTATTGGGAGTCTCATTTATATTTTTTCTGTACTACCCACAAAACATTGGAGCATGGCCTGAAGAAGCGGACTGTTTGAAAGCTCACTGTTTGTTGATTTTAATGGTCTAATAAAGGTATCAGCTGCTATTGCATTTGTGTCATTTAAGGGCTACATACCCTTTTCCTAATTTTTAAGGAAAAATTAGGAAAAGGTTTTCATTCTGGACTGCCTTCATGTGGATTGACTCCTATGAAAGGTACCATCAATGGCCACCCATGGCACCATCTGTAGGACAATGTGGATTCCAAGCTGGAATCTAAACTGAAGAAAACATCTGCTTATGCTTACTTGGTAACACTATTAATTTGGCTTTAATTGGCTTCTGCCTGGTAGACTAAATTTTAACCCCAGCTCTCTGATGGAGGCTGCTATGTTTTTGTGCTGCCTTTTCTCCAGCTAAACAGGAACCTTGCATTTCAAAAGCAGACTCTCTCTCTCTCTCTCTCTCTCTCTCTCTCTCTCTCTGTGTGTGTGTGTGTGTGTGTGTGTGTGTGTGTGAAGGACATGCAGGCTATTTGGCAGTCCTTTGTTTGAAGAGCTGGGTGGAAATTTTAGCCAAATGCAACTAGGGGTGAAGCTTGAAACCACACCTGCCAAATGACATTTGCAGCTAGCATTTGGATTCACCTCTAAGAAGCAGACCTGGCACAGTCACCTGCCATGGATTTTTGTGACTCTCTTTCATAATTTTTGTGCACTATCTGCAAAATATCATTGCATAGCCTGAGGAAGTGGATGACCCTTGACAGCTTGCTTTTGTTTAATTTTTTTAGTGGTCTAATAAAGGTCTCACCTGCTCTTGCATTTGTATAATTTTAAGGACCACACAGACTTTTCCTCATTTTTTTTTTTAAATCCACACCACAGGTCTGCTGGCCAGAAACTTTGAAAATTAAGGGTTTTTTAAAAATAAAATTAAAACTTGTATACAGTGAATACAGAAAATCAGTCAGTAACATTAAAACACATTGGGACGCTCATCCAGGTATATATACCACGTGATTGTGATGCATTACAAGAGGGGTATGGAAAGTATTGTTAGAAGTGGGGAACATTTCCTTGGTGTGACTGTGGCCTGAGAAACATGAAAAGTTTCTTTAAGAGAAAAAGTGAACTAGGAAAAAGTTACTTTTGAAGACTTCACCTCCCATACACCCTGCCCCAGCTGGCATACCTAATGGCTGCTGTAGTTGGGGATGATGTGTCTGAACACTAATTTCTCCAAATTCTGACTTTGGGTATTATGCCACATACCATTGACTGGCATATCATGGGATTATGGGATTTGTAGTCCAAAAGCTCTGGTCAAGTGATTGGCATCATGTGAACTTGCCAGGTTGTTAAATTCTGTGGGGAGCTCACATACGGAGAGCAAGCTGCCTGGTACAGACAGTTGCGCTCCAACTCAAGGGTGTGGGAATTATAAAGATAATGGGTAATGGTAAGGGTAAGGGAGGAGCTAGTAGACTTGTCTCCACTTTCTATTGTCTCATGAGAGTATTAGAATATCTGAATGGGACTGAGGTCAATTATGAATCCTATTTTGAGTTGCTTAGTAGCAAGGTTAGGAATGGTTGCTCGTTTGCTTTCTCACCTGGATTCACCCGTTCTCTTAATCTAATCTTCTTGCCAACGGGTCTTCCTTTAAGCTCTGCTTCTGTCTCTGTTCCAATTGCCTAATCCGTCATCTTTGCTACTTTCCTAGCTTTGCTCTCTTCAATTTCACTTCCCTGTTGTTACCCTTCCTGCCAGACTCCACCCTTCCAAATGCTTGTTTAGAACTGAATGCCTGTTCTGGTGCTACTATGTGACATTTCTGCCAAGAGTTGCCTCTGAGGAGTGGGTGATACTAGACCTTTTTCGCCAATTTGTTATTTTAAGCAATAATTTCCTCATTGACCTTGGGTCTTTATGTAGCATAGGGATCGTGATCAGTTACATCTGTCAAGGATTGCAAGCAGAGATTCAGGTATTTTTGGAGAGCCACTATGGTTGTTTAGTAGTTGAAGAGTTGCACTGGAATGTCAGATATCCAGGATCAAGTCCCGCTAGGATCAAGAAGCTCACTGGGTCACGGTGGGCCAATCACACTCTCTTAAGGTTGACTTATCTCATGGAGGTGTTGGAGGATAAAGTCAGGAGCAGACAAGCCATGTCTACTTTGAAGGAGAGATATACATGTAACAAATAAATTGGGCCCAGAGTCCACAGTACTGTCTAAGTGAAGGAAAAAAAAAGCAAAGCGTGCTGCTTATATATCGCCCTAGCGCTTAAAGCACTCGGGTGGTTTACAAGTTAATTTTGCAGGCTACACATTCTCCCCCCCCCCCCCCCGCGAGCTGGGTACTCATTTTACCAACCTTCATAGGTGGTAATGCTTCCGTCTGTCTCGAACATATGTTGCTTTCCATCTTCTGTTGGTAAATTAGATGCAGGGGCTCGTCATGGCAGTGAACTCCCTTACCAGAACTTTGAAAAACTAGTCTGGGAGTTGTAATTCAAAAAGTATTTTTTTCCAGGCTCTTCAACACGTGCACACACATGCACAAACATAGACAAGCATACCACATAGCAGGGATATCTTATCTTATCTTATCTTATCTTATTGTTATGTTTCCTTCTCCATAGGAGACTCAAGGCAGCTCAATCAGTCAGAACAGCACAGGAATGACAATTAAATACACCAGTAAGATACAGCATTAAAAAACAATTACAGCAAATCAACACAATGCTCCATTAAAAACCACAATTAAAAACACTTTAAGAAGCATTTTAAAGTCTCCAGATTCAATAAATGCAGCATTCTTAAAACACCACTTATCACTCAAAGGCCTGCCTAAAAAGGAAGGTCTTTGCCTGACAATGGAAGGGCAGAAGAGAAGGGGCCAACCTGGTTTTCCAAGGGAGTGCATTCCACAGCCTGGGACCAGCTGCTGAAAAGGCTGGTAAACTGAGAGAATAGTGGGATTGAGAGAATGGCTTCTCCAAAAGATCTTAAAAGATGAGGATGATAGGTCCTGCAGATACCTTGGACCCAAGCCATATAAAGACTTATAGGATGCCTAGAAATGGACTGACAGCCAGTGAAGGTGTTGTAATAGGAGAGTTATATGCTCCCTATAACCGGCATCAGTCAGCAGTCTGGCTACAGCATTTTGAACCAGTTGAAGTTTCCAGACACTCTCCAAAGGCACATACATAGAGCACATTGCAGTAATCCAGATGAGAAGTAACTAAGGTGTGTGTCACCATAGCTAGATCACAGACCTCAAGGGACAGGTGCAGCTTTACACTAGCTGTGTAAATGTTCTTCTGGCCACTATTGAAACCTGTGCAGTGAGGCTCAGGGTTGAATCCAGGAACCCACCCAAGCTGTAGACCTGGCTTTTCAGGGAGAGTGTAACCCCATCCAATACAGCAGTGGTCCCCAACCTTGGGCCTACAGATGTTCTTGGACTACAAGTCCCAGAAGCCTTCACCACCACCTCTGCTGGCCAGGATTTCTGGGAGTTGAAGTCCAAGAACATCTGGAGGCCCAAGGATGGGGACCACTGCAATACAGGATGAATCCCTGTTCTCTGATCTACCTTTTGGATTACCAAAACCGCCATTGGCTTGTCTGTTTTAGTTTGTTTGCCCTGATCAGATTCTTTACTGACATTGAGCCAATGCTTAGAATCAAAGCAGCTTTCTTGGAATCAGATGGCAAGGAGAAAAGGAATTGGGTGTTATCAGCATGCTGATGGCACTGAACTCCAAAACTCCAGACAACCTCGCCCAGCGGTTTCATGTAGACATTTAATAGTGTGGAGGACAGAATTGAACCCTGGGGGACCCACAGGCCAGTAGTCAGTGTCTTGAACAGGATTCCACCAGCACCACTTTCTGTGTTTTGCAATCTAGAGAAGATTGGGATCACTGCAAAACAGTACCATTTATTTATTTATTTATTTATTTATTTATTTATTTATTTATTTATTTATTTATTTATTTATTTATTTATTTATTTATTTATTTATACCCCGCCCATCTAGACCGAAGTCTACTCTGGGCGGCTACCATTGTCAATAGTATTGGAAGCTGCTGAGAGGTCCAGCAGAGCCAACAGGAATACACTCCCCCATCCAGTGCCTGGTATAGGTCATCCAACAAGGGGATGAAAGCCATCTCTCTTCTGTAACCAGGCCTGAAGCCAGACTGAAATGGATCTAGATAATCCACTTCACTCAGGAATCCCTAGAGCTGAGAAGTCATGCCATGCTTCAATACCTTGCTGAGAAATGAACTGTTGGAGACTGGCCAATAATTATCCAGTGCAGTGAGATCCAAGGAGGGCTTTTGGTCTTGCTACTGCCTACTTTAGGCATGCTGGTATCCTGCATTGATGCAAGGAGGCATTCATTGTGCCCTTTATCCACTCAGCCAGTTCCCCCTCAGCTGCTTTTATAAGCCAGGAATGGCAAGTGTTCAGCACACTTGTGGTGACTTTCACTTCTAAGGATCCCGGCAACATCCTCAGACAGCACAAACTGAAAGATCCTTCTCAAAAGATGAACAGGGGTATAGTTACATCTACAGGACTGCATGGACAACTTCAGCAAGTAGTCAAAAATATGCACGCTGAAGCAGGCAGTGGCATACCTGGAAGTGAATGCAGCACCAGCACCAACTACAGCATCTAAGTCAGAATGGATCTAAGCAACTTTGTCTACAAAATACCATCCAAAATTTTTACACCATAGCAAAATAACCAGTTTATGAAAGATCAGCATGACTTCAATTCTTCATGTGTTTACTAGAGGTAATCTCCTTTGAATTTATTTGTGCTCATTCCTGACTGTGCAGGGTCAAGACAACACACACTGAGTTTTAACCAAAGATCTTTACTCAACTGAAATGGAACATTTAGCTTTTAAATCTTGAAGTGTTACTGTTGACACTGTTAGTACTTATTTTATTTTATTTGTATGCCATCCATCTAGTCTAAGGCCACCCTGGGCGGTTCACAACATAGTCAAACAATAAAACATCACTGCAATATAAAATATAATCAACATATAAACATCATAAAATATAGCAGCAATTAAACAATTACACATTGACACATTAAATATTTAAAATGATGTGGGCGGTGGATGGGGTGGAATGAAAGAAATATCTACCTTTTGCTTATTTTCGTTCTTTGTTAATCTCTTCTGTACAATGGTAATACTTGAAGCCTTGTATCACCTCATGCAACTGCAAGAGCAAGGAGAGCTTCTTAGTCATTTTGGTCTAGGAGATAATGGCGTCACAATTTGCTACTCTGAAAAAAGGCCCAGAGTGCATTCATGTCTGCTTTGGTGTGTGTATTTTTGGCTACTTGCTGATGTTGCCCATGCAGTTACCCATCTCAGAACACAGGAAACTGTCCTATACCAAGTCAGACCTTTGGTCCATCTAGTAATAATAATTTCAGGCTATTTAGTCAATTTAGATTTATGGTGACTCTTTCAAGTGTTTCCTAGGCATGGAGTAGTCAGAAATGGTTCACTAGTGCCTTTTTCTGGGGGCTCTGTGGAACCATGTAGTTTGCTCAAGGTTACACAGGCTGTTTCTTCTCCTGGGAGGCTCAATGGGGAATTGAACTCCTGACTTCTGGCTCTGCAGCCACGTACCTAACTCAAATGAACTATCCAGCCAGTCTTGGTTCATTTTGCCAATAGTAACCTTTGAACTGCAGAGCTGGAAGGGACCCTATGGATCATCGAGTCCAGACCCTCTCAAGGAGGCACAGTGGGGAACTGAACTACCAACCTCTGGCTCCGCAGCCAGAGACCTAATCCACTGAGCTATCCAGCAATTCTTTTTTCCAGATATGGACTGACGACATCTGTCCAGTTTTCAGACAAGAGTTGTTTTACCCATACATGGAAGATGCCAGAGGTTGATGTGGCAAAACATGAGTTCTGCTACTTAGCTGTAGTTCCTTCCCACTGATTTGTGCCATGTGGACCTAGCTTCATTTCTGAATAAAGATGTGGACCAGCATACACTATCTTTAAGAAGTGATTTAACTGGTGTCCTTTTCATCTTTCTGTCTTTCCTTTTCGAAACCACAGACACTGAAGGGACCAGGTTACTGGCAGAATAATGTATTATGTATGAACAGAAGGGAAAGGCAACTTAGAGACAGCAACAGGGGGCAGCTTAATATGGCCTAGATGCGCTGTCTATCTTTCCACTCAGCGTTCTCAGATTTGCTTAGGCTAGAAGTTTCTAGAGAGTGAATTTCCTGCTGCTGTTGTCCAGACAGTTTTTTCTGCTGTAGCTACTTACATTTTCAAAGGATGAGTTGAATCCTAATTGTACAACTGGGAAAACTTTCCTATCTATAGCCCTTTCTGTCTGTCTTTTGTGCATGTGTAGAAATGGAGGGGAGAGCAGTTCTTGAGACTCGTCAGAAAGCATATTTACTGTAATGGTGTGACTGGCTGCTGGTGTCAACTGTGCACCTAATAGCCAGCAAGGGATTAGCATGAAGTCAAATTAATCCTGTCTGCTGGATAGCTTATGGACAATAGCTGTGTACTGGTTTTGTGAGCCTGATCAACCTGGTTTCTGGTAATATTTCTGCAGGAGCTTTCATCTGCTGATTTCAAAGCAAGCTGTAAGTGTTATGGGCTTTCAAAAACTCCATTTCCTCTCCCAGTGCCCACTGTTTTAGAAGCATTGAGGGAGCTGGAAGAACCCGGGGACCAAGGAAGATTAGCCCTTCTCTGTCTCTCATTCTCTCTCCAAAGTATCTGCTCCTTTCATATACACGGAGGGGGGGGGCTAACATTTCTCTGCACCTCTGAAAAGCAATCAGTGGCTTGGCTGCCTGAGGGTATGTTCCCACATTGCAAGGGTAAATGCTGGGCATGAGGGTGGGGGAGAAATCCCTTCTCCCCTCCCCCACTCATATTTAGGTCATTTGTGTCAACATTTTCTTTGCTAGATTCTTGGCATTTGTGCTCAGAGAGCGAGAGAGAGCTGGAGATAGGAATTATGAAAACAAGCATGCATAGGATGTTACAGCATCATGGTTCACATATTATGAGGTGTCACCCTGTTGTATGATGTTGGGGCTTGTCTGCAAATCCTATTAAGAAGATCAAATCCTGCAACACGATCCAAGCATCCTGACATAATGTAATCTGTTCTGTTTGCTTGGGGGTGGGGGTTAAACCACATTATATTCCATATATTCAAGGGGAGTTTGACGTCCTTCCTTAATGTAGAAATAAAACAAAAAAAGGCCATACATAATGCGGCAAAACTAGTAACTTAATTACAGCCAGAAAATAATGATATGTCAGATTAATTACAAGTAAATACCCAGATTAATTTGTTAGGAATACATGCATTGGCTCTGGAGGCAGTATTTAGCTAACAAATCCAATTCCCCAAACCTAGCCTGAGACTCTCACAAGTGGGTGTTCATGTACTGAAAGGAGAAAATAAACAGGAAGCCAAAGTCACAAACTGGGCAACTCTTAATTGCAGCTGGCCAGTGGCCTCAAGGTTTACTGGCAACCATTTCATATTTATAGCCATCGGTTTACCTACTTGCCACATTGGTTTCATACTTCCTTGTTGTTGGTGGATTTTTCTAAGATTAGTGGTCAAAATGTTTCCCGAAAGAGTGTGCTGAAGGAACTATAACCAGTTGATGGATATATCAGTCAACTGATTTGTCTCAATCCATTTATTTTGAACATGTTTATTTGCATCTTCTATTATGAAACGTCTTCAGAAGTTATTTCTGTTTGAGCTAAAAAAAAACAAAGAGAGGCATGGCCTGTATTATTACACTTTGGAAGCCAAAGGGGCTGAGGAGGGAAGAGGAAAAGAAGCAAACTCTGGCATCATTTCTCAAGTTTAAATGGTTGGTCTTATAACTGTAATGGCAAAAGTGGAAACAGTTCAAAAAGCAAAGCACTCAAGTGGAGCTGGTCTCATCATCTAAACTGACGGAGCAGCCTATATCTTCTTTACTTCTCATCTGATGGACTGGTCGGACAAAGAATATGGAGAAAGTTAGAAAATATTCTTTATAGAGTTTGAAAATATTACTCTTGGATTTTAACTCCCATGATTTACCAGCCCACATGACACAGTCTTGATTCTTTATTATAATAATAACTTGCTGTAAAGGCTTTCTGCGGTAGGGATATAAATGAGGCAGACTCTTGCTCTCAAAGAGAAACTGAGGAGGGAAATCCCACACTTTTCAGAGTGGAATTTCACAGTGCAAGATGTTTTATTCCCTGAGAAATCTTGTGGGAATTCTTGGTATTTCTTGGATGTGTTATGGTCATTTTATTTCTGGAAGAAATGCCATACTGCTCAGGACTATTGCAATTCATGTGCAAAGTAGCATCTTTCCGGCACAGGGAAAGGGCACAAGAAGTGTGAAGCTGTACAGGATTATTACAATTCCTATGCAGCATGGCGACTTTCCTGTGCAGGATTCACTGGAAAGGACATTAACTGGAAGTTTGGAAGTTTCCTGCACAGAAGAGTGGGTGAAAAACAAGTACAGTCAACCCTCGACTTACGAACGGCCCTAGTTACGAACATTTCGACTTACGAACTGCTCTGATAGAAAAATATTGACTCGACTTGCGAACTTAGATTCGAGTTACGAACCGAAAAAAACACCTTTTTTTTTAACCTAAGTCATCTTAGGTTAAAAGGAAAAAAAAAGAAAAAAATTCTGCCCCTAGTGGTAGGAACGGATTAACCGGCTTTGCATTAGTTCCTATGGAAACTAATGATTCGAGTTACAAACCGCCCCTCGACCTAAGAACCAAAAACAGCCGGAACGGATTAATTGGTTTTCAGTGCATTCCTATGGGAAATGCTGATTCGACTTACCAACTTTTCGACTTACAAACTTCCTTCCGGAACGGATTAAGTTTGTAAGTCGAGGGTTGACTGTAGACAGAAAAATAAAAGGAAAGGGAAATAAGACAGGGCTCTCATTTTCATGGGAAACTGGGAAATCTTGGTGATACAGGAAGAGATCTTGGTGGGGGATTCTTGGAATGTTGAGACTTGGAAAATCATTGAGAATGAGAAATTACCTATTACATCACATCTTTATGCAGAGCTGCTTTTTTATGCATGAATGTGCAAAGCACATGAATGACCTCTAGACAAATCTATTAAAGAGCTTGTTGGATTTAGAGTTCTGTAGCTTATGGCCCATTGGCAAGTCAAGCCATATACACTTCTCTCTTCAACAACGCTGGGGTTAGGGGTGGTGGACCCCTGTGTAGCTCAAAATCCATGCGTAACTCTTATCCCCCCCCCCCATGTTACTACAAAAATTAACCAATTGATAAACACATACACCAGTTTTCTCTGCCGGGATTCTCTTCCATAGCATTGGCAATCCTTTCCGTATGTAATGAGCCTTAAAGGTCCTTATGACCCTCTGATCTAGAGGGTGAATTAGAGGTTTTGTGTTCAGGAGCAAAGAGACCACTTTGACACCTTCAGTGTTGAACTTATGGGGTTTTGGGTGGCCAGGGGCACAGTATTTATTGAATATTTATTTATTGAATATTTACATATTTATTTATTGGAGAAAAATAATAGATGCATAATTAAAACCGTGCTGTCCAGATCCATGCCATTCAAGGGAGAAGAGATATATCTGGAGTATATATCCTCATATGTCCATAGCCAGGAGGGGAGGGCAAAATTGCCAAAAGTGTTGTGAGCTGCTGCTAACAATTTGTTAGAAACTAGCAGCATGGTTCTTCATTGTTCTGTACAAATGTTTCCATCCCTCGGCATGCACATGACATTTTAAAGGTACTGTGGTGCCCAGTTTCTGGCATTTTTTGACTTCTGGTCCCGAAATATATTATAGTTTTTAAAAAAGCAACACATGCAGTTGAGGGTAGGGTGCAGTGGCTACTCTATCATCACCATCAGCATGGTTGGTTGGTTGATTATGTATTTATTTATTTGTCAACTGTTTTTTGGCCTGCAGTGTCCCAAAGTTGATAGCCAACTCAGGGAGATTTGGTGTAGGTGAGAAAGATAAGAAAGGGCCTTGGGCCAGTCTTCCCTTCTTCACTTTTTGTCATATCACCGTTTGACTCGGTGATTACAGCCTGAGTTATTGAGGAACAAGTGAAAGAAAGTAATGGCAACAGAGAGGAGAAAGGTCAGTTGCCTACATTTCATTCTCGCTTCCCTCCCTGAGCCTTGCTTTGTGGCTGCTGTTCCTCCTCTTGAAACGTTGAATAGCACATACCCCACTGTGTGTGACACTTTCATTTCCTCCTAGCAGAAGAAGAAAACCCAAATCTCTCTTTCTTGAATATTGTTTACTGTTTGCTGAGGGACAGGAATGCCTCTCTATAGAGGTTATCTTTTTTTTGTTTTTTTAAAGAGTAAATTTAAAGGAAGAAATGTACTTGCCATTGCCTGTGGATATTGTGTCAGCTGTAGTTAAGTTAAAAGAAGAGCTGTTGATGTTAAAAGGCAGTGGCAGGTCAGCTTACATGGAGTGCCTTGAAAGCTGCAAAAGGCCTTTTTTTGCTCACTGTAAGAAATGGAGAGCAATCAGTTCCCCAAGCAAGATGTAACCGTGAGGATGTCTGCTGAGCTTCCAGCCTCTGGGATGCTGGGACTCACATTTCTTGAAATGCGAAGGATGTTTGAATCCTACCACTGTGCCTTTGGGGTGATTTCTTTACCCTCTGACTTCCACAGTTTCTGCAAATCAGATTTCCCAACTGAGTTTCCTCAAGGATGCCTGCCTCAGCAGTCAGATTTGCCAAGTAAGCTCCTGTTTATATTCCAATAAACAGTCATAAAACAAAACAAGACATAAAAGGGCAAACAAATGTTTTTCACCACTTAAGGCAACATCTCCTTTAGATATGTGCTAAATGATCATATTCATTATAATGTGTCTAGAACAGTGGTTCCCAACCTTGGGTCCCCAAGATGTTCTTGGACTAAAACTCCCAGAAGCCTTAATTACCAGCTGTGCTGGCCAGGATTTCTGGGAGTTGTAGTCCAAGAATATCTGGGGAACCGAGGTTGGGAACCACTGGTCTAAAAGTCGGATCCTGAGGAGCAATTCCTTAAAAGTGAAGTGAAGTGAGGTATGCCAGGAGGCAGCATTTTTTTGCTCCCATTTTCTGTGCTCTTTTTAAGAGCAAACCTCTTGCATCCATTATAGGATAAAATCAATTGTCCTCCTTCCATCTGTTCTGACCCCTTAGTGCATGCGTGCTGCTTATATACCGCCCCATAGTGCTTCAAGCACTTTCTGGGCGGTTTACAAGTTAATTATGCAGGCTACACATTGCCCCCCCCCCCCCCCCCGCAGCAACGTGGATACTCATTTTATCGACCTCAGAAGGATAGAAGGCTGAGTCAACCTTGAGCTGGCTACCTGGGATTGAACCCCGGGTCGTGAGCAGTTTTGGCTGCAGTATAGCAATTTAACCACTACACCACGAGGCTCTTACTTAGTCCTGCTATACTAGATACATCCCATTCATTTCACTGAATAAATTTAGGAGGCAATGTTAGATCATGATGGAAAAGTTCAATATGTGAACACAACTTTTCTTTGGGATCAGCACAGGGCGACTTCAATTCTCCACAGTCCACACACTTGATCTGTCCCATTTTATAACAAGCTTCCATTGGGCTCCTAGCCAATGCTGGTTGCTCCCAACCTGGTGCCAAGTCATCCTATGCTAACTTGGGCAGGGCTTTCATTTGGCATTCCCAGCTTTCCAGTCGGCCAAAGCACTGGCTTAGAGCAGCTGTCTTTTCATAGCTGTGGGCAAAAACTTCTCTGCTGAAATCCCGGCCTTATTCTTTTTTATGATCTATCCACACAGTCGGTGTTTTTCTGAGCTGCTACAGTAGATGTCCAATGTAACCAGAGTGCTACAAAGGTCTCTTATTACAGAGGGTTTTGAAGGGGGAAGGGAATTATACCTGAACTATGTGATGCTATGTCTGGTGCTTGAGAAAATTACTTTATTGGACTATGGCTCCCAGAATTCCCCAGCCATTATGGCAGCGAATATGGTGGATGGCAGATTCTGGGAGATGTAGTTGAAAAAAATAATCTTTCCAGGTTCTGTAATTGCTCTTTTCTTCCCTTAGCCCTTCCTCCTTTCCTGGGCCATGCCCCAGGCCTACCCGAAACTCTTATTTGGGCTGTTCTTCTGACTTGGCTTGGATTTATGTGCCCAGAAGCTGAGGGTTCTCTACTCCAGCCAACCAGAGTTTTGACACCAAACATACTGGCTTTTTAAAAAAAGTTACAAGCATGCAGTTTTGAATGAATAGTTTTCACTTCTTTCATGCATTTTGCATATTTTTTAAATCTCTGTTTTTGCTTGTGAGAAAGAGTGGGTGATGATCTGAGGCAGATCTTCTCTTGACTTTTGTAAACTCTTGTATCCAGAGATTATGCAGGCCCCTTTCTTTTTACTGTTGCACATTTAAATTCTACAAAAATTATTTTAAATTTGAATGAAAGTTTCTCAGGATGCTGAATGCTGGGGCTGCTGCTGAATTCAGTGGGGTTTTCTGCTTTTGCACAGAAATGTGGAATTGATACACTCTAACTCTGCTTTGATTTGAGACAGGTTATCCCCCCCCCCCCCCCATTTTTGACCTTTGCAAGCCTTTACATCTAAGCCGGAAGATCAGTTGTGAGTGTCTTCTGACAAATCTCAAAACATTCTTCTTGCTTCTGATGCTATTGCTAGTACTAACATTTCTGTACTACCATCAGGACTTGGCTGATGATCTTCCCCTTGTTTCCATGCCTGTAGTTTTCATAGCAACCAGTCTCGCCTAGGCGTTTAACACAGATTAAGCCAACAGTGCGGGCTCTGAAAATTAATTCCTCAGCACATTAATTAATTAAACTGCCTATTCCAATATCAACACTACTTTGAGGCCTGATCCTGGGTTCATTAGAGTATGCTGAGCAGGTTTTTGCTAGTTCTGAAATTCAAGGCATGAAAGTAACTTTCCCCACCCTGTAACATTTTCTTTTTCTTAATGCCGAGGGTGGGGGTTGATACTGGATTTGCAATGCACTTAGAACTTTAACAATGCCCAGTATCTGATCCAGTTATTTGAGCTGTTCTTTGTAACATTCGCTGTCTTGGCACATAGTCTTCAGGCTCTCTGACTAAACTCTCTACCCTCTTAAGCCAACCCTTGTCGTTTTATTTTTTGACCAAACCCAGAAAGTCATGCCTCTAAGAGGGTGCAGTTCTTCATTTAATTGCTCTCTTGTTCCCCCTCCCCATCATGAACAAAAAGTGCAAAGCAGCACTTCATATAAAATTGGAAGTGACCTTTCAGTCATTTCTGGTTTCTGGAAGATAAAAAAATGTGGCCCATATGGATCCAGGGGTCTCAAAAATTGGGTGGATATGCCCTTCTCCTTGTCCCACTGTGGCTACCCACTCAAGTTTATTTTAGCTGTGGATTGTTGGACAAAAAATAGATTTACTTTTAAGTGTGGTTAGAGGATAGGAGCCAACTTCAAACCACAGTTTACAATACTAGTTTCTTTTTCTTAATCATATTTATTCAATGTACTGTTTATTTATTAAGTTCATTTATATACCCTGTCCTTCTCCTTTGCAGTACTAAGGGTGGCTTACGACATAAGTTTACAAAATAGATGCAGCTAAACCCCCCCACACACATAATAAATTACAGTGGTAAAACAGTATTTAAATAGGTTTTCAAACTAAAACAAACACTGAATTAACATGATTTAAGAACTATTTTAAACCACCACCACCGCTATTAAAAAACTCTTCCTTTTCAGACAATAAGTGGCCAAAGATCTGTCTAAACAAAAATGGATCCAGGAATACACCCAGGTTGATGAACCTGTGTTTTCAGTGGCAGTGTAATGCCATTCAGCACAGGATAAATCCCTAGACTCTGGTCTGCCTTTTAGCAGACCAGGAATACCTCTGTCTTATCTGGATGAAGTCTCAGTGTGTTGACTCTTATTCACTCCATTACTGAGTTGTGTATCACCACATCCTGGTGGCACTTAGGTTTACTTCTCCAGACAACCTTTCTAAGTGGTTTCATATAAATTTCAAATAGTATTGGGACAAACAGGACTCTGAGGACCCCACAGGTCGACAGCTAAGGTATTGAACAGGGGTTTTCTAGCATCACCATCTTTTGAGATCACACTTCCAAGGAGGACTATAGTCCAGAAAGACTACCCAGAATGTTGCCATGATTGATGGTATAATAATTCTCTGAGAGGTCCTGCAGTACTAATAGGGATACCCTACCCTTGTCCAGTTCCTGGTGTAGGTCATCCATCAAGTGTGACCAAAGTGATCTCTATCCTACATTGAGGCATGAAGCCAGATTGAAATGGGTCTAGAACAGTGGTTCCCAATCATGCATCCCCAGATGTTCTTGGAATAAAACTGCCAGAAGCTTTCACCACTAACCGTGCTGGCCAGGATTTCTGGGAGTTGTAGTCCAAGAACATCTGGGGACCCAAGGTTGTCTAGAGAAACCGTGTCATCCAAGGACACTGGAGCTCAGAGGTCACCATATACTCTGATGCCTTGCCCAGGAATGGGATACTTGAGATTAGTGATAACAGATGCTTTTCAGTTTTAGAGACTTGTGATGCAGTGGTTAAACTGCATTACTGCAGCCAAAACTCTGCTCATGACCTGGGTCCAATCCCTGGTAGCCAGCTCGAGGTTGACTCAGCCTTCCATCCTTCCAAGAACAGTAAATTTAGTACCCAGCTTGCTGGGACGGGGGAGCAGTGTGTAGCCTGCATAATTAAATTGCAAATGCTGCTTACCCAGTGGGTCACATTCTTCCATTTTAACACTTTTGAAAACTGAGAAAAGCAGTGTTTTACCATACATATGATGGCTGTCCCCTCACCCAAGGTCCTGTCCACATCCTAGGGTTATACAAATTGAAAAGCATCTATTATCATTGAACAAGCAGGGGTCAAAGTTACATTTATAGTTAAGATTAAACACTGTTAAATGTTTATATGTAGTGTTAAATTGAGGTAATCAAGAACAAAATGTGAAGCCTCTAAACTCTTTCTTGTGGCTGCTTTGGTAAGAAGGAAAGGAGAAGGTGGTGTGTGGACCTGAGGGTTGCTATGGCTGTCTTTTGTCCCACAAACCTATGGTAGTATTAGGTGCAATGAGTCCAACTTTCAAAAGTTTTTTTTTGTACACTGTGGAAGTCCTCATTATACACATCCAGCGTTGAATAAAAGAGTATGGGTGTATCTCTACTATACAGTTAAAATGGTTTGACTTCACTTTCTCTGTCGTGGCTCCATCCTGTGCAATTCTGAGATCTGTGGCTTGATGAAATTCTCTGCAAGGGACCTCTAGTTGCATTCCTCTTAGACCAGAGCCATAACTAGCAGTTTTGTCACCTAGGGGAAGTGGTACCAACTTCAATCCACTCCACACTAAATCAGAGAAACAATTCACCTCCAAGAAAGTGGTCAAGATAGTTGTGCCACCCAAAAGAAACAAACAATTGTGCTTTCAAAAAAAGGGAAGCTGAATAGGCTGGTTTTTTTATGTTTCTAACACCACTAAATTTTGCTGCCCACTACTTTTTTGTGTCCTGGGGCAAAGCCACAATTGCCCTGCCCTTGACTACAACAGAGAGTTCTGATTACCAGACCAAACTACAAATTCCAGGAGTCCATAAAATGAAGCAGCCATGACAGTTAAACATGGAATCAAACCAGAATAACTTTGTGGTGTAGATACACTCTGGCGAAAATCCTATTGGTGTGTGCATAAAGTTTGCATAACCTGCTGTGACTAATTGTGGCTAACTGATGAAGTGCTGAGGGTGCATCTCAGTTGTTCAGTTGGGTGCTTAACCAGGCACTCCACAGAGACAGATTCCAGCACCTTGTCAATTTGTCACAATTAGCCATGGCAGGTTACGCAAACCTTGTGTAAAAAATATTAGGATTCTGACTTGGAAATATTACTCTGTTGACAACAGACACCATGCTGGATGGTGGCTTTTTTAAGTTATAGTTCAAAAAAGTAATGTTTCTTACCTGTGCTGGATCTTCAAGGCATAACTTCAGCGTAACTGAACTTTCTTTAGCTGAAGTCCACTCCTCTATTGATAAACAACTTTTCCTTTTAGAATACAAATGTGGCTCCCCAAATTTTACCTAAAAATCCAATTTGGTCCTGCAGTTTTTGTCTGGGATAATAAAACACTCCAGACAAATTACGTACAGCCTGTATTACTTGGATGGTTTAATTAATCTATTGACCGTGTACCCGCTATCTCTTCATGATATCTGAAAAACAATAGGCTATAAATGAAAACTCAGTTAATTTTTCATTGGTAATTACAAGGAATGAATTTTACCCCATTATGCTTCATTATGGCTCCATGCTGCAGCCATGAGTGATAGGGGCATAAATATTGATTGAACAAGGTACATTTGCGTTGGGGAATGATAAGCATGGGGCGTTCAGGGAGCGAGGCATGGTTTTGTACACATTTTGTTTTTGAAAAAGGAGAGAGAAATAAAGTGAAGGGCAGAAAACAGCAGGTTGATCAGAGGAAATCCTATCAATCTAAGAAGCACTGGGAACTTCCTGTCATTTGGCACCTCCAGGAGAAGACAAGGAGGGATAAATTTTTTGTTTGTTTATTTATCTGTTCTTGTTTGCTACATAAGAAATAAAAAGCCTGTAAAGCTCTTGGCTTGGTTTAGCGGCTGTGGCTGGATTAAAATTGTATACATCGAAAATTACGATCAGAGGAAAGAAGGCAGTAGCAAAGCTGTTTAAAAATTGTGATTTGCAGTGGCGTGAACTGTGTAGCTTTTTGTGTGTTTCCTTTTAATCTTTATCTGTACCGTGGGAGTCAGGGGAAAGCTTAATAAGATGTGCACGTCGTGTGCTGTGGTCTTAATCCTGTTGGGACTCCGAGGCTTTAAAAATGCTTGACCTACTACTGTGCTTCCATGCAGACTTTTTTGGATGGCAGCAGCTCCCAGGATCTCCCAGGTGGATTGCAACTCCCAGGATCTCTCAAGCCACTGGCCAAGCCAGCTGAGGGATTCTGGGATTTGCAGTCCAGAAAGTGACTTTTCTAACTTCACTTTCAACAGATGCTTAAATGGTGTTTAGGTGAAAAAGCAACTCAAATCACAAGAAGGTTTGTTGTGAGATGGGGTGCCTCTACTGTAGTCTTCTGCAGGGAAGAATCTTTTCCTTTAAAAAAAATATGCAGAGCTGAGCAGTGACGTGTAGTGGAACCAGACTCTCAGAGGCACAGCCTGAAGATATTCTGAGCAGGATGGACTATGATATCACAGCTGAAAACAAAAGCATAAATAAGAACAAACTCCAAATTGACTTGGTGTGTATCTAGGAATTTTGACTTCCCGTGTAACCTGTTGCTCTAGAACATATGACACTGGGCTTCGACTCACATAATCCCACACCACTGGCTGAGCTTCCTAGTCTAGGAAGTTCACCGTTGCTCACCCCTAGTTGAAGAACAGGATGCTTGTTTAGAGTGTAACAGTTCCAGGGTTAATGTGCCAGACAAAACCCTGCTGGAAGGTAGAGTGAGGCTGAACCTAGGAGACAGAACAGATGCTTTGCAGATGGGGAGTCCCAGGTCCGATTCTTGGAACAAAAGGGTTAAATCAGACAAAGGAGTATCATGGCTGGGATCTAATGACTGCTTCTAAAACAGATCTAAATTCAGTTCTCTTTGAGTCTGCATTTGTGGCAATTATCTTTATTTTCTGCCAAATGTAATAACATTTCACTGTTTCTTCAGCAATTTCAAGATGGCTCATCTTCCTAATTCATCTTCATGATAACCCTGTGAGGTAGGTCAGGCTGAGGGAAAACAGGACCCTCCAAGGTCCCTTGGGGAGTTTCACAGTTCAGTAGGGACTAGAACCTGGATCTTGCAGTTCCAGTCTGACACTCCAGCCGCTGTAGCACCCTGGCATCTCTCATATGTGGACCGCTCTCGATCTGGTATGTTGGGGGTAATCACTAGTAAAAACAACGTGGTAGCCATAGTGGAAATATGCCAGTTCTAGTTTTTCAAGTGCATTGCATTCCTAAAATTTTTGCTGAAGGAATCCAGATGCCTAGATAAGAGGTGGCTCTGGATGTCAGCCTGCTTAAGAATCCTGAAAACTGTAGAGGAGGGTCCAATAAAAAAGATTCCTCTCTTGCAGAGAGCCTCTGCTGGTCAGTGTTGCTGCTGATTCTGAGCCAGGGGGACTGTTCATCTGGTTTTGTACAAGGTGGGTTCATCAGTTGATATGGCCTTGCCTCTTGTGATCGTGATCTATCTTACTGTGCAGTTTTATGGGCACACAGTATAAAAATGTTGGCTAGGCTTCTATTAGTTATGCTGGCTTCGAAGGAGTGGCATAAATTGCAGTGGCAGATTGGCACAATTTCAGGAATTGTTGCTTGTATCCCTTATCGCCTACTCATGCTGTTGGCACATGATGAGGGATACCGACAGTGACTTGTTAACTATCAGTAATTTGCCACTGTAGTTTACACCATTGCACTTAGACTTAACCAGTAGGATTCAGGTCCTTATCTGGATAATTGCATGGAGGATAAGGCCACTGATGGCTACCAGTCAGAATGCTTGTATTTCTCCTCCCATTTGATAGGCAGCATGTCTCTTTATACCAGTGGTTGTGGAAAGCGATACAGAGGGTGCAGTTGTGTTCACATTCTGTCTCCTGGGCTCCTCACAGGTACCAGACTGGCACTGTGTGAAATGAATGGTGGGCTGTATTGGCCTTGGTTGAGTTTGTATCCTGCATGGTCCCTTGTGTGTTCTAAAGGTAGCAGAACAGTTGCACAGTAAAAAATGCTTCTGAAGAAACAAAGAAAATATTGACACAGGGATTAATATAGCAAATATCAGAGTCAAATTCTAATACCAAAGAATCACCATCCCTCCCACACCAAATAAGCCAAGAAGCCCAGCTTTAAAGTATTCAGGTGACAACCTTGGCTCTAAGAGGAGGAATTGAACAAAATCCATTGATTCTGGAAAATGCTAGCCTTCATCCAAGTACCTAAAGGCCTCAATAATAGGTGTTATGACTGTTCATAGTCCATTCCATAAGCAATTAGATGTTATAATGCTGTTCAACATCTGAAAAATCCATAAATCTGACATAGTTCAAAACAGAGTGCCTGCAGCCTGATCTTCAAAAGGCTTTTTCAGATGAGCAGAATAGTTACTTAAATTGGAGACCTGTGTTTGACTTGGCATGGTGTGCATGACTCTCTAGAAGACCCCCCCCCCCCAATTGGCTTTTTCTTTGTTGGTCTTGCCTTCCTTGCTGCTAGATGAGGAAAATAAATCTGAAAGAAGTGGTTAAAAAAAGTGCTGGAGCAAAGGACCATAGCTGTGAAAGTGTTTTTCCCCCCAGAAAACACCCTCCCCTCGCAATGTGGCGTTTGGTGCAATAAAGACAATTATAGGGTTATAGCTGTATGAAAGGAGGTGAAAGAAAGGAGATACTGTGGATAAACGATAATTTATAGTGCAAATAGAGCCCCAGATTGTGCAGCACAATAGAAACAGGTTCTATATAGTCTCCTCAGATCATTGTGTGTTTCTTGCAGGCATCTTCCTACCTCAGAAGGGTGGTGGTGGGTGGGGCTGATGGTGACAGCCAGCTGCTGCTTTGGAGAGTTTGCTCACAGTCCGTTCCGCCATGCAGTGGAAAGATCTGTTTCTCCCACTTCTGTTCCCTTCTAGTGAAGTGCTTGCAGTTTTCCAGAAGTGCTTAGTGTGCTTGCTTACTAAGCTACAATTCGATTGATTCCCCCCCCAACCCCGCCCTTTCTTACTTTGTCAACCACCGCAGTGTTGGTTCCCAAGCTCCTGTGGGACTCAGGCTGCTCCAGAGGATTGCTGAAATAACAGCAGTGCCGAGCTGGTTGGAACTGAAATAGCAGTTCTAGTTTAAAAGCACTGAGGAGAAACAGTTGGCCCTATCCATTCCTTGTTTGGGCTATAACATGCCGCGTCCCCCTCTCCCAGCATGGCTACTGCATGTCTGGGTTGTTTTATATGAGGTATGCACTTGCACACTCAGCTAGGAGTTTTCTTGTTCTCCCTTGTGACAATGAGAGACTGCAAAATGGCCCCTCTCCTCCTGCTATGAGTGAGGTGTTTTGTGGTGCTCCCAACAAGGGAAGAGAATGAAAGTGGAAACATTTTTGTGGAAATTATGGACAATTTGCAAATAGTTCTTTAATACAAACTATGCAAATCACACAAAATGACAACCACTGTTGCTTTACTGAATGAACTTTTAAGGCTTAGAAGCATCAGAGGGGTTATTCATTTCTTTAAAAAGCAATTGGCTGGTGGTTCTGTGTTTGTTATCTGGCTAAGCATTGCTTCTTGACAGGAAAGGGTGCAAGTTTTACAGGGATTCTAGAGAGGCAGCTGTTACAGCATTTTAATATGTTGTAAAAAAGGGGGGGAAGAATAGAGGGCAAAATTTTGTGGCATCTCAAAGACAGATTTGTTTCTATGTGAGCTTTTATGGATCAACATCCATTTCCTTAGACAGGTGGAGTGCTCTTACTATGCCATCTGTGTTTATCCATACCTGCAAGGTGGCGAGGGTCATGACCAGGTGAGGATACAGACAAGAGACAATGCATCATTAACATAGGAAATGGGATTATCAAGATGTTCATTACTGAAAATAGAAGGTCACAGCTGGGGGGATTTGCTGTTGTTGAAGACAGTGCTCTTCAAAGAGGCTTTTGATTGCAACCTCACATGAAGTTTGCCCTCTGCCCACCATTTTACGATGAAATGTTGTGCCATCTAGCTTTTGAATTCTTTATGATTTGACTCTATCTGGATGATTTTTACCATTCTATTTTTGTTTGTTTGTTTCATTTTATCTACTGTAAACCTTGCACTAATGAGGCGGTAAATAAATAAATAAATAAATAAATAAATAAATAAATGCTGTCTGCTATGTAGGTTTGGTTTACTAAAACTAACTTCTGAGGCAGAATATGTCAAGGAAGACAACTACTTTATCCATATAAGGTGTTGCAGAAAGGTGGGTTATTCGTTTATTTTGTGTGCTAAGAAGACATGGATCTTTATTTAAGTCCTTAGAGATAAACTGAAATTTATTTATTTATTTATTTAAAATATTTTTACCTCACCTTTCTCCTTAAAATCCAAGGCAGCTTACATAATTAAAAATACATTATTTAAAAGCTAAAAACAGTATTAAATATTAAAAATATTAAAAAGAATTGAACAAATATTATATTAAAAATTGTAAATAAAATCAACCTTAAAAACACATTTAAAGCAACAAGGCACAATGATCCATATAAAAAACCTCTCTTGGATAGCCAGTCACTAAGGGAAAGCCTGCCTGAAGAGAAAGGTCTTTGTTTGCAGAGGGACAGCAAAGATGGGGCCAGCCTGGCATCCTGTGGGAGGGAGTTCTAGAGTCTGCGAGCAGCAACAGAGAAGGCTCTCTCCTGTTTCTCCAAAAAATGCACTTGTAAGGGTGGTGGGACCGAGAGAAAGCCCCCCCCCCCCATGATCTGAACACCCAAGCAGGCTCATAAAGGAAGGTGTGGTCCTTGAGATAGGTTGGGCCCGAGCTGTTTAGGGCTTTATAGGTTAGAACCAGCACTTTGAATTGGGGTTGGAACTGGAACAGCAGCCAGCGGAGCTGCTGTAACAGGGGGTCTTATGTGAACCCAGCCTCAGTTAATATTCTGGCTGCTGTGTTTTGGACCTGCTGAAGTTTCTGAGTACTTTAAGGTATCTGTTAATGTAGCCTACTTCTGCTGTCAGCCTCTCTAATTTCCTTTTAAAATTCCTTTTTTTAAAAACACAATAGCTGCTTTGAGATCCATATCAGACTCTCCTGGGAGGTTGAAGTGTTGTGAAACTGGTTTCTCTGTATTGCCATTCCTGCTGTCAAATTTGTTCCCACTCATTCTTTTGCACAGAGATTGTCCCATTTGTCCTATGTGGGATACAGAGGTAAACTGTTAGCAGAAGATGGCATAAATCCCATGAAATTTGCACCGAGACATTTTGCACTAATTATACAGACTTTGAAATAGTATTCCTTTCTGAGGCTGGAGTGTTCCTCATTGAGGAGTCTTGATGAGACACCCTAAATGAGAATGAAGAATTTTTGTTGTTGTTATTTCGACTTACTGTATATACTGCCCCATAGTGCTTGGAGCGCTCTCTGGGTGGTTTACAACATAATTATACAAACAACAACTTGCTCCCCAGTGAGCTGGGTACTCATTTTTCCGACCTTGACAGGATGGAAGGTGGAGTCAATCTTGATCCAGCTACCTGAACCCATCAGGTGAGCAAAGGCTTGACTGCAATACTGCAGTTTAATCACTGTGCCATGAGTAAGTGTTCTTTACAGCTCTACACTCAAGACCTTAAGTAAAAGTAACCAGTGCCCATTCTGGCCCATGAGTCGTGACCATACTGGCTGGTGGATTCTGAGAGTTGTAATCCAGAAGGTAATTTTTCCAAACTCTGCAATATAGTTATAGTCCTGGGAAATAAATATTGTTCAGATCCTTTTGCCATGTGCTGGGAAGTTTCTAATGTGGACACACTGAAAAGCCATGACCTACTCCTAGTTTTCTGGGGCCCTGTTCTGTCCTATAGTGTATACACCATAGTAATTACTTCTGTCGTGATATAAGAATCAGGCTTATATCCTTGGCTCCAGTAGCCTTATGTAGATGATCCCAGTGTCTACCTAAAAATCTGTGAATATGTTAGAAATCGTTTATATGTGAATCATTTGTATCAGTGCCCGTCTAAGCTGCAAATTCTGCCACCATCCTCCCAAAAGATTGTGCTTACTGCTTGTCTAATTAGGTGCATTTGCATTTGTTCTTTGTGTTTGTCTTGAAGCTCTTGATGAAGAAAATATAATGTCATCTCTTTAAACCTCCATAAATCTTGCTGGATCAGCGCAAAGCACTACACCAGCGGTGCTTATGATCCTGGAAGCGTGCAGCCCAAGTACTAGCTGAGTTGTTCAATAAGTGAAGTTCAGAAACACTTCCCCTCCACTCTGGCCCCTAGATTCCTGCCTATTGGACCTTGTTTGGTTCATATCACCATGTTATGGTAACAGCACAAGTCCTAAGCAGCAGACATCCCTGCTGGGGTGTATATTCAAGAATCTTCCCCTGCCACACACAACTTGTCTGTTCTACTCCTTTCTGATAATAGTGCATAGGCAATCCTGCAGGCTATGTTAAGGTTATTTTTAGCAAAGCAAAGTGGATGACAGCGTGCACCTGTACATTCAGGTAACCCTTTCAGTCCTTGTGAATGGAGAATATGGTGATGTATTGATCAGGACAGAGTGAGGTAAGATTGCAGAATTTGGGAAGGGTACTTTTTCAGACTACAAATGGCAGACGATCTTAGCCAGCGTACCCACTGGGAGTTGTAGACCAAAAAAAGCAAGTTTTCTAAGCTCTGCAGTGCAGAGGCTTATCAGTGAATGGATATGACTGAAATGCTACTGGTTCTTGAGGTCACATGCTTACAAAGGTGTCGTGCCACCTGTAGTCATTACAAGGGTGATGTTGCAACACAGTAAGGACCAAGCTGGAAGCAACCGCTACCTTAGATTCTGCTTTCCAGATGTTTTTGATTTCTCTGATCCTGGACCATATGCCATGCTGACTGGGGTTAAAAATTGTAACACCCAAGGAGGCAAACAACAACAACAAAACCCCCAAGCTTTCTCAGTTATGACCCCTCTCCTCTAGAACAAGCTTCCTACAGAGGTTCGCCAGGCACCATCCCATGGCAGGGCTCCTTGGAGGCCTGAAGAATGGCCTGGAGGGATGCAGTTTGCCCAGCTCTGCTGTAGATCTAGTGTAACCAGGCTCTGTAAGAAAGCAGCTATCTTCTAGTAAGAATGACTTCACATATACACAGCCTAAGTGCTGAGGTCCTAGTCTGTGGTGTATGTAGGGAGAAGCTTTCCCAAACCTGGTGCCCTCTGCAAGTCTCATAGCCCCTCACCCGCCTACTAGCTTTAAGGGCTATTATTACTTCTATATTAGTTATGTTTCTATCCTACTCCCCCCCCCCGTGAACTCACACTGCTCCAACATACCTCTCCTGCTCCCCACTTTTTCTGCTCAACCACTCTGTGAGGGGGTCAGGCGGAGAGTGTGTGACTGACCCAAGGTCCCCTGTGAGTTTCCATCGTTCAGTGGGGACTAGAACCTGGATCACCTGTGTTCCACTTAAACCCTCTAACCGCTATACCACACTGACTCTTATGTTCAGTACAGGACGTCCAGAAGACCTCAGGTTGTGGAAGTGTGTGCGGAATGCACATGGAACCTGGAAGAAACCCTCAAGAAGCAGACCAGCAAAATGCATGTTAAGTAACAGTGTTCTAAAATATATGCAAAATGCACAGGAAGTCATATGACTGTGCAAGGGAATCTAAATGATGTCCTTGATTGAAATTAGGTAGAGTTATTAGAGGCCAGATCAAATTATGCTGAGGGCCAGCCCTCAGAGCTGCCTGTTATTATCTGTCTGCTGAACAAGTCCTCCGTGGCCTAAAATAAAAAAATAAAAACCTGCCGCAGCAGGAAGGCATAAAGTGCTGGGGGAAAAACAGATTTGGAAATCAAAGACTTTTATTTTATGTTTGCACCAAATCCCAAGAAAGGCAGAATGAGGGCTGTTATTATTTTTGCTGCTGCGAATAGAAGTGAAGTTTTTCTCTTTCATACTTTCTCTTCTCTTCTCTTATCTAAGATGTCAACAATAAAGCTGATTGAAAACTGATTTGAAGAGAAGGCGATGTGGTGGGGAACGTCTTGTGGTTACAAAAATAAACAGACTTTGAAACCACCATCTATTCTCTAAATACTGTTTCAGGCCCCAGGAAACTGAGATAGATCGTTCTTAATCTTCCCTGCTTAAATCTCAGAAGTCCAGGAGATCTAATTCGATCCTAGCACGAGCCGTGTTGTTGTCCTGACTCTAAATAGCTTTGCTGGCACTTAGACACACACCATTTCCTTTTCAAGGACCAGTGTTCACATCAGGCAATTACAAACATACTTCATAACACGTTATTGAGACACATAGCCTGCAAATACAGCTCCCCTCCCAAATTACAGTGCCTAGTGCTCTTAATAGCCTGCTTCTGATGACTTCAGGCTAACTGCTACTTTCTGACCTTCCTCTCACCATACACTCCCCATGGGCAATATGGGAAGGATGATGCTGGTTTATTGTGTAGGGTTGTTGCCAGGATTATTATAATTATATTGGTGAATTATTTTACAAACAATCATATAGTGTAGTATAAACCCAAAAGACTGGATTCAGTAATTCTTTGAGCAGACCCATGGAAATCAGTGGGACTTGTTAGTCTAGTTTATATCACACTGATTTCTGTTGATCTGCTACTTTATAAGTACTTGTGAGTTTTGCTTTCTCCCACTTTGAAATACTGTATTGTGAATTGTAGTAAACTGATGAAAACTGAAGTGAAATTCAGTTTCCTTGTTTGAAATACAATGCAGTTTTCTGTAGGTGTGAGGAAATCTGTCGGTTACTCCTACATTCTGATTATAGTAAATTCTAATTTTTTTAAAAAAACAACCCTCAGATTGAATTTTCACCCACCTTTGGGAAATTTGTTTTGTTCCCACTTTCTCTTGTATTTGAATTTGGTAAATTCTGATGAAAATGAACTGAATTGAAATCCTTACCCATTGCTGTCTCTAAGAATGACTAAATCTGGACCTAATCCTAATTTTTTTAAATCCAGTTTTGGAAACACTGTGATGTTTCATCTGTTGGGGGTAGAAAACTCTCAGGCCAGAATCATGTTACAGAAATAAAACCACACAACACGGCTATTGTGCAGGTTGTCCGCTTCTTGGCAGGCTATCTGCCATGTGAACCAATCTTGCAATGTGTGTGGCTGGTCACATGTTCCTGCCAAAGAGGAGAACCACTCATGGAGTTACTATTCCACATGCAATTTTTGTGTGACAATATTCTGGCCTCAGTCTCAATTTTGTTGCATTTCTTCAAATCCTATGAGCATTACTATCCCATCATTTGTTTTATCAGATTGGGAAATTTAGGGTTTTTTTCCCCCTGTATGGAAATCAGTGCACATTTTCTTTACTTGCTTTCTGTAATGTTCAGATTTCATTATGTGACAGCTAGAAAGGCATTTATGCACTAAAAAACCCCCTCAAAAACCACATAAGCCATGTGTAAGAAAAAAAAGACTAATTTTGTTATTCCCTCCTCTGCTGAATATAATCTTTTAAGGCTTGTCTTTAGATTTCTCCCTTTAAAACATGACTTTACCAGAGTAATATTTTTGCAGAATAAATGCAAAAATGATGTCAGATTTGTGCATCAACATCATATAAACAAGTTGTTTCTTTCTAGCATTTAAGACATATCACAGATAGGGACATATTGAAAGTAGGTTTTTTTAAAAGGTTAGAATGGACGGAAGGCTAGCAGAAAAAAATTGCAAGAATAGTTTTTTATATATATGTGTGTACAACGACCACTCGGCTTTTTTTATTTTTTATTTTATATATATAAAAAATAAAAAAATAAAAAAAATAAAAAAAATAAAAAAAGTGAAAGCCGAGTGGTCGTTGTACACAACTTGAAGGCAAAGGGTGGATGATACCACTAAAAATCACAAGCATACTGTACTCTAGATTTTGACTCTGCATGGGTCTTCATCAGGTAGGACACCACAGATATAGGGGTGGTAGAGATGAAAAGTAAAAGTTCCAAAAATCATATAAAAGCCAAGCAGGGCTGTTGAGAATGGGACATTTTGGAGATCACTCATTCATAGGATTACCATAAGTCAGGGATGACATGAGAGCATTTAACAGCAACTACAGATAGACATTATAGAGCATAGTAATTTGACAGAGGAAAGGCTTGAAGCCTCACACATTCCTATTTTTAATTATTCTTTATTGTGCTGTTGTAGTACTAAAAGCTATCACCTAGATAATGCTCTTAGGGCTGCCAGGCCTTTTTTGTTTTTGTTTTGGCTGTCAAATTAATTAAACCTCTTTGTCAGCATGGCTGTGTGAGCGTCAGAAATTGCGGTTGTGAATGTTACAGGGGAAATATTCTGTTATGAACACATACAAAGTTCATAGGCTGTCCCCATCTTTGCTTTTACAAGCAAGCAAACACTTTTCTGTTCAGGAAGGCTTTTCCTTAGTGACTGACTGCCTAGGCGTCATTAAAAGGGATGGTTTATATTTTGTTACTTCTAAATCTGTTTCTTAATGCTTTTACCTAACATTTTAGTATGATGTTATTAATTCTTTTTAAATATTTGAATGATTTACTGTTTTTAGCTTTTAATATTGTGTTTTTCATGATGTAAGCCACATTGGTTCCTTTTTTAGGAGAAAGGCAGAGTAAAAAAAGTAAAAAAGTAAAAGTTATATATTGTTATTGCATGAAAAGAGGTCTCTTTTCTTGTGTTTGTGTTTTCATGAAGAAGATACAGAAAGACGGTTTTAAAAAATCTCAGAAGAGCTAACTTCCTGAAGGAACCATTTGAACTGTTTTCTTTTTAAAAAAAAGACTATGTTTAAACAGTGCAATTTCAGATTTTCAGCATGCTTTCAGATGAGGCTTTTAGTGTGTAATTACCCTGCCTTTTTCAGAGAATTTTGGGGAACATCCAGACTGTGGCCAAAATCCTTAATGTGCTCCACTTTACTTAGTGTAGTAAACTGCACTAGAGTAGACCCACTGGATCAGTGGAGATTTAGTGAGTCAGCTTCTCTGTAAGTTCTATTAATTCAGTGGACCTACTCTAGTGTGATTTGCTATGCTAAGGAACAGGATTTTGGCCATTGTTATTTTCTATTGATAGCTTGCCTGTGTTTTCCCACCGTTCTGCATTTTTCCCCACCATCACCTAAAAACAAACAAACAAACAAAAAAAGTGAAGGAGGGGAAAGAAGAACCACTGCATGGTGCTTTTTGATTACGCATACTAGGGAGAGCCAGTGTGGTGTAGTAGTTAGAGAGTTGAACTAAGACTTGGCAACCTTTCAGTTCAGACCTGATCATGAATTCACTGGCTAACTTTCGGCCACCCACATTCTGACCTATCTCCCAGGGTTGTGATGGTAAGGTGGAGAAGAAGAAAGCCATATATGCTTTCTTGAGCTTGTCAGAGAAAATGGAGGATATACATCTAAATCAGGGGTTTCCAAACTTTTCACACGGAAGGCGACATAATATATTTTTGATATTTTCAAGGGCCAATGGAACATGCACGCATGACCATACATGCGTACGTGGGAGGACTCGTGGCCGCCCACACACACTCCCACCCACCTGCACTCCCGCCCACCTGCACACACTTCTGCCTGCCCGCCCGCACACCCACACGCACACCCGCCCGCCTTCACACACACACTCCTGTCAACCCGTACGCACGCATGCACTCACGCACGGGCCGTATAAAAAGGCCAGGCAGACCAGATGTGGCCCGCTGGCTGTACTTTGGAGACCCCTGATCTAAATAAATAGACAAATTACACAAGCCTTCCAGCTGGCTCCAACAGATGAAAGGCATCATGCCCCCTTTAATCCTGTCTTTTGAGAAAATGGGAGAAGGATTTTAGGTAGGCAATTAGGCAGTTGGTTGTTGTGGGTTTTTCGGGCTCTTTGGCCGTGTTCTGAAGGTTGTTCTTCCTAACGTTTCGCAAGTCTCTGTGGCCGGCATCTTCAGAGGACAGGAGTCAGAACTCTGTCTGTGCTCTGGTGCAGTTTGTTTGGACAGTTGAGTATTTATAGCTGTGGGATCAGCTTTTGTCCTTTTCAGGAGATGGGTGATTGTGGTGATCAGCGTGTTTTTTGTTGTGGGTGTATTGTTGTGATAAGAGGGAGAGATTATCAGTTGTGTTTTTTCAAAAGTTTCCCCATGCGGTCCGTGACCCCTTTGATGTATGGCAGAAATACTTCATTTGTGGGTGGCTGTTTTTTCTCTTCAGTTTGGTGTTGTTTTCTTGGTTTGATGGCTCTTGTGATTTCATTTTTGGAGTAGCCATTTGCCTGTAGGCCCCAATTCAGATGGTTGAGTTCGGTGCTGAGAAATTGAGCTTCACAGTTCCGATTTGCACGGTATACCAGTGTTTTGATTATGCCTCTTTTTTCCAAACCATTGGAAACCTACAAACAGTATTCAAGCCCACCACAAAAATACAACAAATGTTACGGTCAGCAAAAGACAAAAGGGACCCCCTCACCACTGCAGGAGAATACCAGATACCTTGCAGTTGTGGCCAGGTATATTTTGGAACCACAAAACACAGCATCCACACTAGAATCAAAGAACATGAAAGACACTGCAGACTAAAACAACCGGAAAAATCGGCAGTAGCTGAACATGCATTAAAACAAGCTGGACATGAAATTCTATTTCAAAATACTGAAGTACTGGACAACACCAGCAGTCATTATGTTAGACTGAACAGGGAAGCCATTGAAATCCACAAACACCAGCAGAGCTTCAACAAAAAAGAAGAAAGTTTAAAACTCAACAAAGCCTGGCTCCCAGCACTGAAAAATACAGCCTGCAAAAGGTCAACAAACTCTAGCCAGCCAGAAGGAGCGGTGATCACTGCACACAAAAGACCAGCTAACGACACCCATCAATCACAGTGACAGATAATCTCTCCCTCTTATCACAACAATACACCCACAACAAAAAACACACTGATCACCACAATCACCCATCTCCTGAAAAGGACAAAAGCTGATCCCACAGCTGTAAATACTCAACTATCCAAACAAACTGCACCAGAGCACAGACAGAGTTCTGACTCCTGTCCTCTGAAGATGCCGGCCACAGAGACTGGTGAAACGTTAGGAAGAACAACCTTCAGAACACGGCCAAAGAGCCCGAAAAACCCACAACAACCATCAGATCCTGGCCGTGAAAGCCTTCGAGAATACAGTCAGGCAGTATTTGAAGGATTGCTCTCCCTGCTGGTGCTCAACTTGCAGCATATCTTTTTTAAAAGTTCATTTTGAAATCTTCCTTTGTACTACTGTTCATGTTAGTGTTTGTTCAGTAACTTCCACATTGAGTCCGAACAGTCTAAAGTTGAATCCACTCCTCATGGATGGGGCAGGAGAAAAGATGAGGCAGCACAGCTGTTGTGGAGGACCACCTTATTATCATTGTGCTGCCTCATAGTGGCCTTTCAGACTGCAGCTACCCTTGGTGGATTTTGCCTGGGATCTAGGCTTTGAAGCCATTTTCCAGAGACTTTGTATTCTGCTTTGTCAGTTAAATTAGGCAATGTGTGTGATGGTTTATAGGCTCTGCGTCATGACACTTTTTTTTTTTTCTAAATGAGAGATTAGAAAAGTAAATTGTTTGGACTTGGAAGCCACAGAATCACCCAGTTAGCTAGCTGGGGAATTTTGGGAGTTCTAATTCAAAAAAGTCACTTTTTCAATCTAAACGAATTTGAGAGTTTAGACTTATTCCCATGGGTTAGGAAAAAGCCATTAAAAAAACCTTGACAGCTCTGTAGATAGCACCACTTGACTGTGGTGTGATCAGAGCTTAGACGAGTTGCAAATTCAAAATAAGCAAGAGCACAAATTGAAGTACGGCAGGCTCATATTTTTTATGGGATGAGGGACCCCGTTGGTGCTTTTATGTCATTACCTTGACATTCTTTTTAGCGGCTCATGGGAGTTGGGTTTGCAAGAACTGCAAGGATAGCTGTTCTGTTAAGACAAGAAATTACTTCCATTCAGCCTTGTGCTACTGGATGGTGGTTAGCAGAACAGGACATTGTTCCCTTTCCCATGCAGCCCTCTCCACTACCTGACTATCCACAGTGGAGGCAGGAGAGAAAGAATTGCCCCCTTCCTGGTCTGCAGATCCTGCGGAGTGAGTGTAGCATGTGGGGCAAGGCTGAGCAAGGTTGGGAGGTTCAGAGCCTGCAAACCTCTTATTCTGCTGCTGAGAGGGCTGCATCCATGTTCCCGGATCCTGTCCCCCGCCCCCAGTTTTGTAAAGCAAGCAACCAGCCAAACAAGTTGTTTGGTTATATGGACTGTGGGCTCAATTTGAAGGGCATTGAGGATGCTGGAGAGAGACACTTTGGGACCGCCGATGGCTTGCATTTTGCCTGCCTCTAATACAGGACATCGGTAGCATCTTTCAGATACTGTGTTGCCATGACATGCTTTCTTATATGGTGAAGGGCTTCCTGGTTTTTCAGTGGTCCCTTGGTCCGTTATTCACATGTATTTTGGAAATGTGTTGCAGGGAGTTAAAAGGATAATAGTACATGGAAAACACCTTTAAGGAAAAAGAGGTTACGTAGGAAAATGTTCTTTTCTTCAGAGTAGTTATTCTACAGGGGCTGTGTATGATAAGGTGAAATTCAGAATTAAAGAAAAGAAAATGAAAGAGCGTATGAGTTGGATTTGAACCCAGATTTCTGAGGGTCTTATAGATCTACATGGTTCCTTTTGAAACCATTTCAAGAAATAGTAATCTCTTTCTATGGATCATGTGTGGTTCCACACAAGTGTGAGATAAGTAAAAAAATAAAATAAAATATTTTTACCGAATCAAAATTGCCACCTTGCAAGGACATGAAGAACTCAGTTGTTCAGATGCCAAAGAAGGTTAATCAGGGACCTAATTGGCACTAATTAACACTTTCACAAGCTGTGAGTTTCTTCACCTGAAGCAGAATGAGCCTTGCTTCATAGGATTCTTGCTGCCTCCTGCCCTCCCCACTTCTTGTACTAGTTTGCTTATGATGAGGGAAAGAAAATGGAGATGCGGGGTGGAGGGGAGGGGTTTGCTTGCCAGAACACCTGCAGCTCTGCATCAGCGAAAGTGAAGGGAGGAGGAGGAAGGCACCCCGTTGGCTTGGGGGCACAAAGTAATGTGTTTGTTTCTTCCCTTGGGAAGTAATGTGTGATAATATCCTACTTCTGTCTGTCATCATGTACGGAGGTGGCAGGGAGTCACTCAAAGTTCACCATACGCTTGAAGTGTTTTGTTGAATCGGAGCTCCGAAAGCTTCCTGTGCTATGATGAGATGCACATTGCTTTCAGTCCATTTATTTTTCTGCAAATGGGCTGTTTGATGAGTCTGTATTAGCAGCCAGCACTCGGCTCTGTAAGCTGGCATCTCAGTTCAGTGCCAGACAGAGCTATGCCTGGCTGTGCTCAGGAGCTACAGTGTGATTACAAGGGCTATTAAGAGCTTCTAATATTCATGCTGATCGTGAGCCTATTTACTCCTCCAAGCTCAGCTGCTACCTGACATATAGTTAAATTGATTATTAAATGGCAAGCAATGCACTGAAATGTTTGCATGGAGTCTGTTCCCACCCTTGCCCAGCCCTCTGTTAAATCTGGCAAATTCAGAAATAAACTGAATCCCCTAGAACCAAGAATTCAGGCCAGCCTGAGGGGGCAGTTGTGTCTGTGCATTTCAATCAAGGTGTGATGTTTAAGGAAACAGGCAAATAGTTAGTGGTTACCAAAAAGGCTATAGAGTGCAAGTGGAGGGAACCAGGGCATGATGATTGCAAGGGGAGACACCAGAGGCTGCTGCACATCTTTAATTATCTCAGTCGGATCAGGTGGTGCCCCAATCCTCTTAATGTTCCTGCACATCTAGCTCTTAGTGTTGGCTAACCATACATTTGTGGTCAAGAAAGCCGGAGAGGAGAGAGGAAACTAATGCTTCAAGAAATATAACAGCAGTGATTTAGCGTAGGGATCAAACTGCATCCAGGGAAGTGTAGCTTTTAAGAATAAAATAAGTTATTAGTGGCGGTACTGTACATTGAAGGGGGAGGGAAAAGAATGAATATTTTTGCATAGTTTTTACTTCTGTTTTAACAAAAGAACCACAGACTCCTTTATCTGGACACATACATACACCAATCATTGTTGTTAACATTTTGCTGAACTTTTTCCATTTAGTGATCCAAGAAAATACTTAGTGGGCATGGGGATTAAGGCAGAGAGCAAGGGAAACCAAGAGAAAATGAGCCAAACTTAAAACAAAATGGCTAAAATCCTGTTAGTGATTTATTTGTGTGCAAGTTAAAGTGCATAACTCACTGTGGCAAATGACAGCTGATTAATGAGGTGCCAGTCACACTACTAGGCACATGCCTATTGTACAATCAAGCATACACCTCATAACATTATCAGTACTTTTTTAGCTAGTAGCTATTTGTCATAGTGAGTTACATAATTTAACTTATGCAGGCACAAATCACCAGTAGGATTCTGGGCACTGTAAACAAACAATTGTTGTAAGGAAGCATGTGTGGTAACTGAATCCTAGTGACACTACATGAACTAGCTGCATACACGAGTACCTGCAAATACTTCTGTGAACACTTCATTGCCTTTCTAGGACAAATGAAATGAGATCTTCTCTCTACAGCTAACATCTACAGAAGTTGCAGTTCTCAAGTTACAAACTGATTTGGCTGAAGACTTCAGCCGATCTAGGAGAATGAATGCATGGGCATTGGCCATTCAAGGCTTTCCAGTCCTTGTTAGTAGGAGGAGAAAGCTTGAACGCTGGCAGGATCAAATGAAGAGGGCTATGCCAAGGCTTAGGAGAGCCAGGGACAGTCTTTGTCATTGATCCTAGGCTGAGCTAGTTGCCAACAGCAGCAGCACCATCAGTCTTCTCCATATGTCTAAAAATGTGTGGGGTTTTTTTTTTGGGAGCATACTGAATTTCAGGACAAATACTCCACATGGTGGCTGTACAGTTCTTAAATACTCTGCTTTAATGGATTGTAGAGTTTCCCTGAGGTAATATTGTTGGGCAAGCGCAGAGTAGATGTGAGTGGGAAGCTACTTTCTCTTCTGAAAGTACTTATGTAAGTGAGGATAGATTTGAGGCAGTGGTAAAAATCCTATTGGGGCAGATTGTATGTACAAGGCATTTCTCTCACTATTTGTTGCACGGCCTGGCATGTGACTGAGTGCTCCTTCATTTGTTCTACTACTAATGGACGAGGAGTAATCATGGTACAGTTGCAATCAAAATTATTCAACCCCTATTGCAAATCAGGTTTATTGTCAAAATTTAGACTTTCAGCTGTTTGCAATGAACAAATGAAACAAGAGTAATTGAAATAGCTTAACACAACAAATACTTCAAGTGGTTTTCCCCAATTCAACTGAAAATGCAGTTGGTCTGCAAATAAGTAGATTTGCTTGCAGCCCTTATGTGACTGAGTAGGGCAATAGGGTTTTGGATGGTGTGGGTTAGATCCAACCTGTGGGCCCTCCAAGCTCCATTACCACAGTGTGACTAGCAACTCAGAATACTTTCAGACAATTTGACCTCAAGTAGTTTGCAGCCTAAAGAAGAGGAGCAAGAAGCACCATTGCCTCAAATGAGTGACAGTATGTAGTACAGCCAAGTTATTTTGGTACATGGGGCACAATATCTTCCACCTTTTTTTCTTGTGGAATTGTTGTAGTTGTACTTTAGAATTTTCTGTTTTAAGAAACTCCCACCCATCTTGGATTCCTTTTCCTCGGAGGATCTTCTGCCATAGGACCTTATATATCATTGTTCTAGTTTATTAAAATCCAGCATACTCATGCGGCTACACTTTGGTTTTCTTTCCTTTGAAATCAAGAACTCAAGGTCACTTTTCCCCAGTTCCCCTTATTGCCTTTTCTTCCACTACGTCATCTCTATTGATTAGAATCAAGTCAAGTATAGCTACTCCTCTAGTTTCTTCCTTCACTTTTTTGTAGGAAAAATTATCAGTCACACAAGCCAGACATTTCTTGGAAGGCAGAATTTGGCAGAATTTGTCTCCCAATAGATGATCAGGATAATTGATATCAGAATAACTGAAATTCGCACACACAGAAAGAGTTAAATGCATATGGTTAAATTAGAACCCTAGAACATTTCCCTTTACATGTGAAGTGTTCTGCTTATTTTCTGAATAAGGTTTATTGACAGACATATAGTTTAATGCATATGGTTAAAGTGCTATCCAGGTGGAAGATATGGCACATTACATAGCCCATACCTTGTTTGCTAGGTACAGCAGATACTGTGTATGAGCGAGTGTTTTCATTTTCAGAGCCCTTTTAAAGACAGACCAACTGTGAGATCTCAATCTATTTCCATTGGTCTGTGACACTGTCTGAAATTGCCCTGGGAATGGTGCAAATAACCTCAGATCAGGTTGGCATTTGCCAGCTGCGCTCCTCATCCCCCTTGGCTGATAATGTTTTATGCAAACCAAATTAATTATATATACATGGAAAATGTAAATTGGCCACAGTTCTTGATGGTAAATCCTTGGTGGCTGTTTGATGGTCCATTTGTGATGAAGATTCTTCTGTTTTGGTGCCAGAGATATCGAAGGGAAACAAAGGCATGCCCAAGAATGGTTCACCTGATAACACCTGGAGAAAGGAATGACATCTGTGAACAAGTGTAAAGTTTGCAACCTACTACTTTCCCCAAAGCAGCCCATGTGCAACATGTAGCTATATTGTGTTTGGAACCTATCTATTTCATTGTTTGAGCCTGTGGTTCTTCATTTAGTCTTTTAAATTACATTACTTACAAGTCATATAATTGTGACTTGCCGCATTATAATAATAATCTTAGAACTGCAGAGCTGGAAGGGACCCTATGGATCATTGAGTTCAGCCCCTGTTAAAGAGGCACAGTGGGGAATTGAACTCCCAACCTCTGGCTCCGCTGCCAGATACCCAGACCACTGAGCTATCCAGCTGTTCTTGACAGAGATAGAATTTAATGGATTAGAGAGATTGATGGTTTCTGTTGATTGTGAATATCTCAGATCAGATGAGCAGAGGGCAGCCGTTATACCTGTGGTGATAATAGCCCCATGTTTCTGTTTCTGTCAAATTTGCTTTCAGAGGACAATGTTTATGTCTTTCTGTCCATCAATCTCACCTCTTCTCACCTTTTAGCTGCCTGCTGAAAACACAGTATTTCCACAAACTGTTTCCACCTCCCCATCCTCTACTTTAAGACAGGAAGCTGTCTTATTTAGGTTCCCAGGTCAGGGTCATGAATCTGGAACCATCCTGGACCTTTTTTGGTTACTGGATTCTCAGATGCATTTTGTGTGATTATGTTTTTTGCTCCAGCTACAAAGTTTCCGGTGTCAGTCTGACTTGGGGCAGTGATTCGTTGAATTTGTACTAGTGCAATACAGTCTATGTGGAATTGCCCTTGAAGACTATCTGCGAGCTTCAGCTCATGAGGCAGCTAAACGTTTGACTGGAGAAATTAGTAAACTCTTATAACTCTGTTTCTGAAAGACCTGCTCTGGTTGCTAGTTGCACTCAGTTCAGCTGTTCTGGAGGAGAAACTCCCCCCCCCCTTGAACACCCTCAATCATGGATGGGCACACATCAGAGGACTTTCTTCTCTGTGGCCTCCAAACTGTATAATAATGCCTTCCTGCCTGAATTTCAATTAGTCTGCAGGCCCTCTGCTTTTAGGAGCAGATGTCAAGGCACACTATTGGCTTTTAAATTGTTTTTGTTTTGTTTTTACTAGCATTTATGTTTAATTTTTTTAAATTGAAAGTTTTTTGTTGGGATTTGTTTTTATTACATCGTATTAATGTTTCTTTTCTGTTGTACATTAGTTTTTGGACATGCTTTTTGGAGGTTGCTAATTCATAGGAATTGTTCAAAGTTTGGAGTGCATTTGTGGTACATAAGAACAACCCCACTCTGCCTTGGAGGTTTTGCAGGAAGGCAGCACAAAGCAAAGTTTGGATGAGTTACTGTTTTGGATGATAGGTCTCAGAATCCCCCCAGTCAGTATGGCTGTGCTGATTGAAGAATTCTGCAAGTTGTAATCTTAAAAAGGTGATCCCTCCCACCCCCACCCCCCCCCCCCAATATCAGAAAGACTAGGAATGTTTACATATGGACAAACCAGCTCAGACTGTTTCTCTGCCTGGCCCACTTTTGGCTATGGTTACTGACAGCTGCTTTCCAGGGTCTCTGGCACAGTTCTTTCATGTCCCCATCCAGCTGTTTCTTCTAATTGGTAATGGCCAGCTCAGGTCTATCTATGTATAGAAAATGGGCTCTGCCATGAAGTGATGGTACTTCACTGTGTCTTTGTTAATCCTCTCCTCTTTTACTACTTCATCAGATCATTCCTCTTTTCTTTGGTCTTTTCATGTTAGAGCTAAAGTGCACATTAACAGATGGTGCTGGGAACAGTCCTACAGTAGATCATGTAATGAGTGTTGCCACCAGTTGTAGCTATGGAGAGCGTATAGCAGTATGACCGATTATAGGATGGGGGAAGTTCTGAGATGGCGGTCACTCCAAGCTAGGCAGCACCATCTTGCTCAGATTGTATGCAGTGCTATGAGGGTGGTCATGTGACCTGTTTTACAGAGCAGTGTCATAGAATCATAGAATCGTCGTAGGGTTGGAAGGGACCTTGGAGGTCTTCTAGTCCAACCCCCTGCCCAAGGCAGGAGGCCTCATACCATCCTGGACCTCATACCATGCTGGACAGATGGCTGTCCAATCTTTTCGTGTCCTCTGAAGGATTGACAAAGGGCAGCCCTCTTTTTAAAGAGGCTATCAGTCCAATTCTAATTTAAAGGTAAAGAACTGTAAGGAGTGAGATCAGGTGACCTTGACATTGCCTGTTCATAGTTATTGCCTGGATAACAGACCCAGCAGCCACATAAGTAACTAGGTCACAGCCTTCATACACTTAGTGCAACTCTACATCAATTTTCTAATTTTGTATAAAAATTTTCTTGATTTTGCATCTATACAAATCAGCTAGCATACACAATTTGGAGTCCTCTTTTGTTATTTTTTGGGGGGGGCGAATATGCTTGTCCTCATTTTTTGGTGCGGTATAAGCAGCTAATGTAAATACTGTTGACATCTGTTCCAAGTTGTCATTCAGTTGACTATGTGTTAAAGTTGCAGCACAGTGTGGAGGTGGCTGGATAAGGATTATGTAATCCAAAGAACTACCAGCACATTCTGCCTGCCTTGCTGCAGAGCATTTATATAGCTGTTGGGTGGTGTTCAATAAATGCTAAATGGATCTCCTTGTTCAGCCCTCCTTGACATTGTTGATTGCACCTACTTTGTTTTTCTCTCTCCCACTGGAGAATCTCAGGGAGGGAATCCAAAACAGGTGAACATTAATGAACTTGTCAGTTAATCATTCCCCCGTCAGTTCCTGTTAGTAACAATGCTGTGGTGGGAGTTGTGGAGGAGTCACACTTCTAGACTCCACCAGAAGGCTCTTCTCAAGGTTCAGTGAGTTTCAATTGATCTTGAGCTTGTCCTCCTGTCATGGTATTCATTAGGCTATGGAGGCTAGATTAGGTTGGTAGCGAAAGGCCTCCAAGTAGATGGGAAGAGCAGCAGGGATTTCTCTTGTGATAACAGTAAATTGCCACCCATTTCTGGAAGAAGCTGAAAGCTTCTTCAGTTTGTGCTTCGGTGAAAGAGCACATGCTTTGCTTGTAAAAGGAGCCGAGCTGAGAGAGGGAGAGAGAGAGAGAGATTTGTCTGAGCCTCAGTAGCACCTGCCAAGGTGAAGGTGTGAAGCACTTGCATGCCACATATGTAACTTTTTAGTGCTCCTAATAAAAGGTATTGCCCAATTCTGATTTTGTTTTTCATTATAGATTAGATGGGGTGCTTTGTTTATTTTATGAGATAAACAGGTGAGTACATAAGGAAGAAAAGCTCACAAGCATCTGCCTCCTTTTCTGATGCAAAAACAGTAACAACAGGTACCCCACATTTTGTTACCTTTTTCTTACACACCAAGTAAGACAGTGCTCTCATTCTGCTAATGGTAGGGCTGGCTCACAGAAGAAGACTGAGGTCAGTCCCTGGTAGGCACATGTGAGAAGTTTTGTTTAATTCACTTAATTCACCTTTTAATAGTAACTTATAGGTAAAGGTAAAGGTTCCCCTTGACAATTTGTCCAGTCGTGTCCGACTCTAGGCGGCGGTGTTCATCTCCGTTTCCAACCCATAGAGCTAACGTTTGTCCGCAGACAATCCTCCGTGGTCACGTGGCCAGCGTGACTAGACACGGAACGCCGTTTACCTTCCCACCGAGGTGGGTACCTATTTATCTACTCGCATTTTTGCATTTTGCATGCTTTCGAACCGCTAGGTTGGCGGGAGCTGGGACAAGCGACGGGGGCTCACTCCGTCGCGTGGATTCGATCTTACGACTGCAGGTCTTCTGACCTTGCAGCACAGAGGCTTCAGCGGTTTAACCCGCAGCGTCACCACGTAACTTATAACAATTGGCAAATTCCTGCATAAAGAAAACAGAATAAATTTGAGATGGGAAATAAAAAAGAAATGCAGATGAAAGTTAAACTAACAGTTTTCATTTACTGAGGCAATGAGTGCCTAACTGTTACAAGTCTAGGTTTGAATCCTTATGATGTGAGTTGTCCTGGGGATGCTGAATTAGAATTTCCACATATTTTGTTTTCCAGTCAGACTTCTCTTCCCTAACAGCTGTATGTCATAGAGGTACAGCAGGGTCTTCTCCACTTGTCAACAATAACTTCCAATGGTTCAACAGTCTCAAAACCTTTAGGGTGTATCATAACATCTTCACAAACTGTCTATAACTTAGTCTCTATTGCAGTGTTGTCGCCCCCCAGCATTATTGTCCTCGGGTGTTTGGTGATGGGTTGGTCGAGGAATCAAACACAGGCTGCCACAGCAGATATGTCTTGCCCAACCCCCTCCAGGCTCTCCCCCCCTTTCTCCCCCTTTCCCCCTTTCCCCCCAAGACATCTATTCTTCTTTCCTATTCCTCGTACTCATGGCCATTTCCTTTCCTCTGGTTTCTGGGGAGCCAAACCTCCTCTCTCTCTTTCTCGAATCTCTTATTCTCTGTCTTTTCTCCTTCTCCCAGTGGGAAGAGTTATGGAGGAATGAGGTCACTGCTGTCTCTCAGTCTCTCCTCTCTAGGTACTTTCAGCATATCATCTCTCCTGTCCATGGGTCTTCTTTCATGATCCATTCCCACCATCTGATAACTCTTATTATGGGGACTCTTCTCCTCTTTTTAGTATTCCCTCACCCTTTGATGATAATTCAAACCTTTTTTCTCCTGGGGATGTGCCTATATTCTCTTTACCCACCTTTTCTTCTTCTTTTCTTTCCTTGTTTCTTCTCTCTTCTCTTCTCTGCTTCTATCTCTCTTTTCTGCCTTTTCCTCTTCCTCTTTTATTTCTAACTCTGCCTCAAGCTCCCCCTCTTGCTCTTTTCTGGACTTTCTACCGATCCAGGCTGTCAGGTCTAGAGGGTAGCTCATTCTCTGGTATTCCTGTATCTATCTCTCATCCTGAAGCTGTTATACCACCACATGCTTAGACAGCTTGCCCAATAATAGGATATTGAAGAATGACTGGAAATTATCCAATATGATGGGGTTCAGGGACGATTTCTTTAAATAAAGTTCTCAACCCTGCTGCTATTAGGCACTAGTCTTGCTGTACAGAGGCATTCATCATTCCCCTTACCGAGTTGGCTAGTCCCTTCCAACCTGCTTTAATAAGCCAGAATGGTTAAGATTCAGCCCAGATGTGTTGACTTTCAATGACACTTACAACCTGAGTTGACAATGATGAACTTAATGCTTCCATACTTGCCGTCATGACTATTCTGGTGTCTCACTCATTCAACAAGTAAGCAACTAAAAAAAGTGCTCAAACTATGTCTGGACTGTACAAATTAATTCTTTAGATAGAGGATCACAGTATTAAATGCCCTTTCATGCTGAAATCTAATGCACACAGAAACAAGACATCAGTAGAAAGGGTCAATGCAAGTCTGCCCTTCACCCCAGATATGCTTGCTTTCTATATACAATCATTTTCTTTTGCATGGAGGGGCATTCAACTATATGAGCCTCTTCCAACGTTACAGAGTGGTGCTGTTCAGACATGGACTCAGCACTTAATAGGGGTTGATGATTTATCCCTGACAACTGATTCTTTGTGATCTAACCTTAACTTTTTTTCTTGAAAGTTGATACAGATGCCCTAGCAGAAAAACCTATTTATTTATTTGTAAAATTTATATAAAACCCAGTAATAATACTTTGAAAGCAGCTCGCAGTTTTCAATAAAATATTCAAGATACATCAACAAATGGTAAGTCAGTGAGTGCAAGCAGAATTTAGAAGCCCCTGGTTTAAGAGATTCAGACTGAAAAAACTGAGAAAATAATTTTTGCCTGGCACTGCAGTGCCCCCAAGACAGCCACAGACAAGCTCCTCTGGGGAGAGAGGACAGGGCCAGCTGTCCTCATTGAAAACATCTTCATAGCTGCTAGCTGCTGTAACTCATTTGACGGAGATGCTTGGCAAAGGCTCTATCAAAATTTCAGAGAGTGTATGTGGGAAGAATTGATCTTTCCTAAATCCCATTACTTAGCTGAGTAAATGGCACCAAAGTAGGCCATTTGCAAGTCAGCTCCTTTGTTCCATTGATTCAAATGGGCTTGTTCTAACTACAATTTACCATGTTATACAGTAACTTAAACTGTAAGTCACAGTTAGAGTAGACTGGTTAAAATCAATGGAACTTACAGAGGACTTGACTGGGCAAATCCCTGTTGATTCAGTTACCTACTCTGGTGCAATTTACTAAGCTAAACAACAGGATTTTGGCCATTAACTAGGAACTCTGAAAAGGAATCATATGATTGTCATAATTACAAATTGATCATTGTGCAGGCGGAAGACATATAAAGAAGGGGAAATAAAGGAGAAGCCATTAAATTTAAGAATGAATGGAAGAACACCATAATTTTACAGGCTTGAATAGAGTGGGGCAGGAGAACATCTGGGCCTCCAGATGTTAATTACTGCTTTCATTGCCCCCACCATTAGCCACAATGGCAAGGGCTGATGGAGTTGTTCAACAACTACTGGAGGGCCACAAGCTTCCCAGTCCTTGAACAGCACATAGTCCGATGACAAAGTTCCTCCTTCTATAGTGTTTCCCTGAGACTTGTTCAAGATGGAAGTAGCCTGACTGTGTGAGGAAGGACAGCAAGATAGCTCCACCTTCCCTTGTCATTCTCTTCAGCAATTGCCTGAAAAGGATAGGCTCTTATATGTGGCAGTTGCTGCACGTGACTGAAAAACCTGATTTTTACATGTTCTGGATCATGTGGAGAGCTTCTACAAAATCTTGAAAAGCTGACTTTTTGGATTACACCTCCCAGAACCCCAGACAGCATGGATTGTGGGAACTGCAGTTCAAAAGAGTCACATTTCCAAGTTCTTCCACGTACAGCGGAGGCTATCCTTTTCAGACTATCACTCTGTGTGAACAAAATTGCAACAGAGCAGACCCGGGCTTTCATTTCCTCATGCAGTCAGGTTAACCCTAGCCTGAAGAGAGTTCTGCTTGGCATAAAGTTCGTCCTGTCCCCTGGTAGAAAGCTGTCCAGGCTGTTATCTCTGAAGACAGGCATGTTTTATTTCCCAGATGCATGGATTACAAAAAGCTAAAGGTGCTTTTACTCTCCCCATCCATTTACTAATATCCTTTTATTTTGTGCCTTTTAAAGAAACCGGGGGCACAGTTGATGTTGTCTCATGACAGGATGTCTCTGCAAATAAGATGCCACTCATGAATGGAGCTTTAATCTACTGGGTAAAAAGTCACTGAAAGCAAGGAAGAAGAAAGAATGACTTGAAATGAAATAATCCTCTTAGAAGAACTCTTGCTGAGCTGTTGTGTATATATACGTGAATTGCATCTCTCTCTCTCTCTCTTTCTCTCTCTCTCTCTCTCTCTGTCATTTGTGGTGGCTTTGCCTCAGAATAATAAAATAATGGAGTTGGAAGGGGCCTATAAGGCCATCAAGGCCAGCCCCCTGCTCAATGCAGAAATCCAAATCCAAGTATATTTGAGAGATGGTTGTCTAATTTTCCCTTGGATGCCTCCAGTGTTGGAGAGCTCACCAGCTCCTGAAGTAATTGTTTTCATTCTCGTACTGCTCTAACATTTAGGAAGTTTTTCCTGATGTTCAACCAAAATCTGGCTTCCTGTAACTTGAGCCCATTATTATATGTCCTTCACTCTGAGATGATCAAGAAACAGATCTTGCCTCTCCTATATATGACAATCTTTCAAGTATTTGAAGAATGTGATCATATCTCTCCTCTCTCTCTTTTTCTCAAGTAAACAAGCCCAGTTCTTTCAGTCTTTCCTCATAGGGCTGGGGTTGCCAGACGTCAGGCAAAAGGAGGACATGTCGTCCTTTTTAGCCTAATGTCCTCCGTCCGGCAGGCAAAGATAAAAACCTTTACAATGTCAGGCTTTTGTATATTTTATGTTATAATTTTGGATGGGAGGGAGAGAGGTGGAAGGACCGCCCCTCCCCCTGTCTTTCCCCACCCGCCCCCCGTTACCTGCCACCGGTGCTGGAGCGCAGCCCTCGCCCCCTCCCACCACGGCGGCGGCTGCTCGGTGATCCGCCATGCCCGCCCAGCCCACGTAGAGCCCAGAAAGGCAGCGTGAGCAGAGCGCCGCCCGTCAAGCCAGGCAGGAGCAAGCAGCGCCCAAGTGCATCAATGGGAAGGCGAGTGCCCGGACTGTGTGTGTTCAAAGTCCCTTTTGGGGACTCCAACTGCCACACTCCCAGCCTCAAACCTATGACCCTCGGGGGAGGGGAGGCTGCCTCATTTGGTTTTGCCCGGTGCCGCTTTCCCCCTGCCTGCGCCGGAGCCTTGTTTGGGTGTCCAGATTAGCAAGGTTGCCTCTGAGCCTGTGCAGAGTGCGAGCAGCCGGGGGATCCCGCAGCCGGGCCAGGGTGGGTTCGGGTACAATTGGCTGTTTAAATAATGTTTTTTGGTATTTTGAAAAAAAGCCTTCATTGAAATTATTTTTATTTTTTAACATGACTTTTTCTTGGTCGGTTCAGTAAGAGACATTTATTGGCAGCTATTGTAATAAAATTGTATTGATTGCGGGTTTAATCCGGAACGATTTAAATAAAACATTGAATACGTCCTCCTCTGTCCTCTTTTTTGTCTTTCTATGTCCTCCTTTTGGTACCCATGTATCAGGCAACCCTACATAGGGCTTGCTTTCCAGTCCCCTGATCATCTTTGTTGCCCTCCTCTGAACCTGTTCAAGTTTGTCTGGATCTTTCTTAAAGTGCACTGGCCTTCTTTACCTAACTCTATGTGCTTCTGACTTTGGCTTAGGGCTTTTACATACTGTTTCTCAGCTTGTTTAACTCTGTGTGCAGCTCCAGTAGCCTTGTTTGGGACTAATGATACTGCAGCATGCACTGGCTCTCCACAAACAGGAAACAGACCAAAAATGGCAAACATGGCTACTTCCATACTCAGCTCATTTGGGGTCATGGGCAAGGCTTGGATTCGTTGGTCTTATAGGCCCCTTTCCAAGTCCATTATTCTACAAGGTCCAAAAGGATTGTTCAGAATCAGGATTCAGGAATAAAACTAAGATCATAATGAGAGAAGTTCTACCAATACAATTGGCAGCTCAAGTTAAGGGGAAGCCAGAGAAGACTGTTAGGTAGCCACAAGTGCCAACAGAGTCAAGGAATATCTGGAATGTGCAGACTCATGATACAATATAAGAACTAGTTCTTCACAGCAGTTCAACTCTTGTATGCAGATACGTCCAGCCCCATAGTTGAATCATATCAGAGCCAATCATATCCTTTACTGTCAAGATACCTTCTGCAGAATCTTTGAACACCTCCTAGGCAGGGCCATTTTCTTCTGCCTCTTTAAGAGCTCGTGGGCAGCTTTTATTCAAAATCTGCAACTGATTCTGGAGATTGTGACTTCCACTATCCCCTGGCTTCTTCTTGACCTTAGTCTACGGTGGATCTTGTAGCATTCTGCTTTCTTGGGGAACTGGGTCCTTGTTTGAATAGGACTCCTCCGATGTGACCATGACAGTTAGATAATACTCCCAAGAGCAGTAACAATTACTTGAAATTATATATTCCAACTTTTCTTCTAAAGATAAGGAATGAATATATTGCATACAAACTTTAATAGTCTTTTTTATAAAACAAACAAAGCCAAACTCAATGACAGGAGTTCCCAACCTTGGGCCTCCAGATGTTCTTGGACTACAAGAGTGAGAATTGTCTTATAATTGAGCATGCTAACTATATTGGAAATCTCAAGCTTTGGCTAAAAGCTCTTTTGATAGAGCACGTCAATCTTTTTCTGAAGACTGATGATTTGTTACCACCAAACACCCCCCCCCCAAAAAAAAACCCCGATTGGCTGAAATCCTATTCATCTTCATGTAAACCTGTCAGGAGTTATGCCCAAGCAGTCCGGCTTGTGCAGTTAGATTTTTTTTTAAAAGAGAAAGGCAGGCAACCAAAGCAAGAGTAGCAGCTGGCTCCTGCAGAACTGATTCTTGGGAGATTTGGCAGCTGAGCCGAGGAGGAAGAAGCATGTTGTCAGGCGTGGGTGTTTAGGTGTGTTCCGATGCATTGTATATGCCTCTAGCAGGAGACCCATCCCGTAGCAGCAGGAGCAGCTGTTGTCCTTGCATTGCCAGTGGATAACTGAGTTTGTGGGCTTTGGATGGCTGCCTAAACGGCTGTGGTGACACCCAAAAACATTGCAATCCCTTCTTCTCGAAAAGCCAACTGAAGACCTGGCTATTCAGACAGGCCTTCCCTCCGGGCATCACATAATATCTTTGATTTCCATCTTGAATAATTGTTAATTCTCTGTAAATGGTGGTATAACTGTTAATTGTTTTATATTTTCTGTTGTGAGCCACCCAGAGTAGACTGTGTCTAGATGGGCGGCATACAAGTCCAATAAATAAATAAATAAATAAATAAATACAACTCCCAGAAATCCTGGCCAGCACAGCTAGTAGTGAAGGCTTCTGGGAGTTTTATCCGAGAACATCTGGGGGCCCAAGGTTGGGAAGCATTGCTCTATGAGGAAAGACTGAGGGAACTTGGCATATTTAGCCAAGGAGAAGATGCGACAGAAAGGTGATATGGAAGCCATCAAATATCTGAAGGGCTGTCACATGGAAGTTGGAGCAGGGATGTTTTTTGCCGCTCAAGAGGATAGGACCAGAAGTAATGGACTTAAGTTACAAGAAAACTAAACATTAGAAGAAACATCCTAACAGTGAGAGCCATTTAACAGTAGGATCAACTGCCTTGGAGGGCAGTGGACTCTCCTTCACTGGAGATTTCTAAGCAGAGAAGTTGGATGGCCAAGTACCTACTAGGGATGTTTCACCTGTGGATTCTTGCACTGGCAGGGGCCTGGAGATGATTACTCTTGGGGACCCTTCCAGCTCTACATTTCTTTGATTCTATAGTAAATACTGAGCCCAATGACTTCCAATTCTTGTCTTCACATTTCCTCTCATTTCCCCTTTCTTGTTTTCTCTCACACACGTATACTTGATTTACATGAAACTTGCATGATAGATAATGATAGATAATGTATTCTCTCTTACGTTTCACGTGTTTGCGCTCACCCACCCAACACTTCTTTCTATTTCACAGCAACAAATGCAGGAGTTTAGCCTTTTCCTGTAGTACCTGACAAAAAGAGAGCCTGAAAAAGGAGCGTGCTAAATAGAGCTCAATCACTGCCCAATTCACAATGACTGCTGGGAAAGTTTGATGTGCGATATCATTGTTCGGCTGCTTCTGCAGCTCCAAGGGTTACCACCTCTCCATTTGCCGGCTGGCTTAGCTGGGGTATGCAGTGATTTTGTAAGTGCTTTCAATGCTGGGGAAGGTCTGAGAACTAGAGAGACTCAAACATTCAATTAAGTTAGAGAAAAGATGACGGCTGACAGGGTCAGCTTCCACAGGCTGCTATGCCAGTGGACTTCATACCTGATTTGGGAGGAAGTCTGTTTCACACACAGAAAGTGCAGGGCAGAATTGATTCTATTGTGAGCTCCAGCAGATCCTGACTAGAAAGGTCACCACAGGTTAGACACCAGGAGTAGGAGGCTCCGGGGCCTTTTGCAAGCTCCCAAATAGTAGATCCACAGCTTGAAAAACTGTTTGGAACAATAACTGGTGTAGACAGTTTTTCCTCTGTAGTCTAAAAAAGAAACTTTTCCAAGCTCTCGGTAGATACCATGGGGTTTTACCAATAGGGTGAACAAAGTGACTTCTTCTTAGAGATGGGTCAGAATTGCTTCATATTTGGAAGAGTAAAAACATGAAACTACGAAAAAAGAAGAATGTAAACATGAAGAGAAATTTAATGGATAGACTTGTCCTAGGGCTTTGCATGCCTTTGTATTCATGATAGTGTTGAATTAAGGTTACCACTTCTTCTTTTTTCTGAGATTCTTTCCCCCTTTAATGACAATCAGGTACATCTTCATGTTGGGAATAGCTGGCAATGGCTCTACCAAAATGTCATGCAAAGGGATTTCCCTTTGTACTTGTGAGAGCCTTACAAGCTGTCAGAAGCTTACAAATGGGGATGACAGGGATTGAATGTAAGACCATCTGCATACAAGGCCTCATCACTGAGCTGTGTCAGCATTCCCAGATCTTGGGTTCATCTCATTTCTGAGAAGATCACAGTCCACCCATTCTAGGGTGAGGTGATGGATAGCTTCAACCAACCTGTTTCTGTAATCTTGGATAGAACACATTTGAATAAGACAGTCTCCATTTGTCACTTAAAGTTAGTGGTTTGAAGAAGTAACTGCAATGCATAGCCAGTAAAAGAGCTTCAAAAGAATTAATAATTTTACATTGGGAGTGTTTGGTGTACATTATAAACTTGAACTCTGCGTGGCTGGAAAGTTCACACATGTGTTAATTGCTGATAACACATACAGGATATGGGGTGGCATCCAGTGGTGTCATTTTCCAAGTAGAATGGGTACATTAGTATCTCTCTCCCTGCTATACCCTTTGCCCCCTCCAATCTATTCAGGAGGGTTCAGAGATTCTTGGGGAATCTCAAATTTGGGCTGTATGCAAAGGAATTCAGAGAAGAGAAACTCTACTTGCTTGAGTGGAAGTCCGTTTCTATAACATTAGCTTTAGACCACAATAATGTAACAGTTATTATGGAAACTAAGATATGATAAGATTACTATTATTATTAATAATAAAAACTTAGTGGAGATTGCAGGTGAATCAAATGTAATAGCAAGCTTACTAGGTCAGCTACACAGTAATAAGGGAAACAGAACAGTTGAAATAAGGGTTTGTGAAGCCATTCTGCATTTGAAGTTCACAGAATATGTTATTGTCCTACCCATACTACTCTCCTGCTTAACTCTGCTGGTATGTTTTTTTGGGATAGGAAGGCAAAAATAACACTATCCATGCTATGGAGTTTTGCAGAGATCACGGTCAAGCTCAGTTCTAGGCTTTGTGAGGACATGGGGAAAAGGAGAGTGCAAGGTTTGGTGCAGATCCCCTTTGTCATTGCAGATGCATCTGTCCTGTATCAGTTGGAGAACTACTTTAATGTAGTAGTTATATGACTGAGATCCAGTGAACTGCAAAACCCATTGGGTGACCTTGTGGTAGTCATTTTCTGATTGATCTGATTGATCTCACAGACCCGCCCTTGGAATAAAGGAGAGGAGACAAGAGCTGTGCATGCTGCATAGATCTCCATGGAGCACAGGCAAGATAAAAATGTGGCTAATAATAACAAATAAGTCATTGTTGTTGCAACAGATTTCTTGTGCCTGTTGCTGTAGAGCAGTGATTCCCAACCTAGGGTGACCCAGGCATTCTTGGACTGCAACTCCCAGAAACCCCGGCAAGCAGAGCTGGTGGTGAAGTTTGCCCTTTCCTGGACACATGGATCTTAGGTTAGAATAGGTAACCTTTTGGCCTTCATATGTTTTAAAATGTCACTCTTACAGTCTCTTGGCTTTGTCTGTGCTGTCTAGACATTCTGGGAGTTTCAGTCTGACACATCTGGAGGGCAAAGACTACCCCTCATGCTCTAGTTGGTACCGTTCTCAAGGAACGAATGTCCATGCATAGCTGTTTGGTTGCCTTTAGGATTTAAAAGTGTAAACTGACTGTATCGTTCATCTGAGGGGAACCTGTTGTCTTCAGAGCGGGCTACAGGTGATAAGGAAGGGAAGTGAACAACTCTCAACACTGACAACCGAATCAGTGGTCGAATCCAGAGACCCATCCTTGAGATTGCCTGACACCTTTAATCTAGTGCTTTGGGATCTCTAATACCCAGGAGTGGACAAGGCTCTTCTAACTGCAGCTGAAGCTGCATCTGTCTGAAGCCTTGACATATTTAATTTTCCACAAAGGAGATAAATCACAACAAGATGTCTCAAAGGCAGCCTGGGATTTCTCTCTTCCTCCTCTACCGCTGCTCTCCCAGTGATTACTTCTTTCTTCAATTACCTTTTCATTTCAAGACAGATACAGGCAAACTACTTGAGTTACTCTGATGGCAAAGCAGAGCTGAGTATCTTGTCTGGAATGGCTGCATTCATGTACTGAGACTTTGGGAGTATGGGGAGATGACATGTCTTTTTATTTTTTACAATGTTCATTGTTTTTTGGAAACACAAACCTGTTCCATCCCAATTCTGTATCAGATTACAGGTTTCTTTTCCTTCCCTTCCCTTTTTTCTTTTCTTTTCTTTTCCTGTGCACCATCTATGTACATTTCTTCTAATATGCTGCATGCTCTTTTAGCATCACATCTGGTATGTATTTTGTTTTTGTTGTTGGAAGAACTGAATTGCAAAATTCGGAGAAGTGCAGGACATGAAGAATTTTGTTCTGATTCTTATACTATTTTGGGAATTTTGTTCTGATTCGTATAATATTTTGGGAATTTTGTTCTGATTTTTGTGTACTATTTTGAATTAAGTCAGGTTGTGGGACAATGTGAACCAAGTAACTGTCTACTCTATTCCTATGTGGAGGGGAGAGTCTCTCAGCAAGTGCCTTCTGTCCACCAAACATCACCTCAATTAGTTCCATTGGAAATGAAGATGAGGTAGAGGATTTAGGTTTTTCACCAAGCATGTTTTTTCTCAGTGATGGGATGAACCTTGTTGTCTGTCTCCATTGCAGGTCCTGTGCAGAGAAGAGAAATACTGAGTGAACCATTTGCAGCAGCTGCCACTGTATTCATTACTCTAGCCTCTTGAATTCAGTCAGCATCATTTTGGCCTTGAAATTTAGTGCTATTCTCTGGAGATAACTGAGACAGGTGCCACAGCCTGTATACCCAATGTTTATCTACTAAGCATGGGCTAAAAAAATGGAAGTGAAAAATGAACTAGCCAGCCCCTCACCCCTCAACAGGAGTACTGTAGTGGGTCCTCTAGGACCCATGTGCTCCAGTGTTTCCAGTAAATCTCCAAATCCTTCAGCTATTGTCTGCTAGCCTTCACAACTTCTTGTGTCTATAAGGAACATAGAGACCTGTCTTACAGTAGGTCACACTCTCTGTTTGTCTACCTCTGTTCTGTCTACTCTGCCTGGCAAAGGATCTCCATGATTCCAACAGGCATCCCTGATAAGTATATCCCTAGGAAGAATTAAAGTTGCCTCATGCAACAAGTTCTGGGAGCCAAGAGCAAGGTATCAGAAGACATTCCTGAGCTTCCCTATACTCCTTGAGTTAGCCTGCTATCTTCAGGAGCAGTAGAGGATGCTCTTCCTTTGCCAGTGTTGAAGACTGATTGGAACAACAGTAGCTTTTGGACATAGAATGTGAGAGATTTTATATTGTTCAGTGCCGTACCCAGTAAGATGTCTTGGGCTGGCCCTGGTCACTTTATTATTTCTTTATTCAAAATATTTTTACCCAGCCTTTCTACTTAAAAGGACCCAAGGCAGTTTACATCATGAAAAAGACAATATTTAAAAGCTAAAAACAGTAAGTATACAAATATTTAAAAAGAATTAAACAAGTATTGACACTTTATCCTCTTAATGGGAAAAACCAAGGACTGAAAGTGAGACCTCCCTGAATGTGGGCAAATGTGTGCTCTGTCTCTGGGTTAACCAGCCTCTCTTGCTGTCCTGTTACTAGTTAGGGGGACCCAGGGCTCAGAAAACCAGCTGCCTAACATCATCTTCATCTTCTTCCCAGAGCTTAGAAAAGTTACCTTTTTGATGAGAATTCTCAGAATTCTCCAGCCGGTATAGTCAAGTAGTCCCACCGAAACCAAAACAAAAACAAACAAACAAATGAAAACAAAAAACAAAAACAAAAACAAAACCGAGGCAAAAGAAAAAGCTTCCAGGTTTTTGCTTCTTCTCTTCCCAGGCTAAAATGATTGTCTTGGAAAAACCACCAATAAAATGTCAGGCTAGCCTGCTTCAAGCCTATCTGTAGTCAAGCAACAAGCTGCACAGGTATTGACATTTTTCTGCATTCACAGTCTGGTGGAGAACACTCCCTTATAAATGATTTGAGTAAGACCTTGATGTGGTCTAATCAATCACGCTAATGTGTGTGACACTGAATATATCCCCGTTTTTTATTTGCCAGGCCGTATTTCAAGATGGTTTGCCTCCTGCCATTGCTCTGTGCTCTCTTTTTCACCTGAATCTCTTTCCTTCTGGTTCTTCTCTTTGCTGCTTCTGGAGAGTTTATTGATGCAACAGTGGCATGTACCTATTTTGACTGCCTATTGAGAGGAGAATTGCCCAAGTAAGAAGCTGATAGTTTTGAGGGAGAAAAGAGAAAGAGCCCCACTCATCATTTGCTTAGAGAAAAAAGGAATGCAAGAAAATTATTCAGGTTTGCATATTTAATTCTTTTCTTAAAACTTTTTACGGATCATTTTTCTTCCCTTGAGAGCCCTGAAAGTAATGTACTATTTAAAAGAGCAATATACTAATACAACAGAGGACAGCAAAATAAGTATGGGATTGATGCCTTCTTTAAAATAAATCAGTCATGTTAAAATCCATGCATAGCCTTAGGAAACCATTTTCACTGCCCATCTAAAACCAAAGAGTCTTAACTCATTATCATGTTGTTCTTATTGTCATCTGTTGCCTGGGATAATTCACCCACCATTGTTGTTGTTTAGAAAACTTCCTAGAAAGGAACTGAATGTCAAACAGGGGTCTTAAAGGTCATTACCAGCTGTAAAAATGCCAGCCTCCTTAGTATAGTTAACAATCATGTTGTTTTTGCCATTGTTATTCTACGCCAGGGGTTCCTACACCCCTTTACAGTGAAAATATCTGAATATCGAACAGAAGACATCACCTGGTTGTGAAATACCTCATTGACTCTCACAATTTGCAACTTCCTAATCAACCCACCACTGTCTCTATATTTTGATGCCATGTATAAATGTATAAAAAGTGGGATGTCTCACTCTTATGTCTGAGGAAGTGGTTTTATCCAGAAAACCTCACATTAAAATATAACAGTCCTTAAGGTGCCACAACATTTTTGTCCTTTTTACTTTATTTTATTTTTATTTTGTTTTTGCCTGATATGCACAGAATAACACGGCTACCTCTTCTAAAATGACATCTGTAATGTGTTAAAGATGGACCCTGGCAGATGTAACTGGAGTGCTCCTGCAGAAAAGGTCCTGTGCTATAGATCCATCACCATTCTGGCCTGTTCTTGGTGTCAGGACATAAAATAAGATTTCTTGTCAACATCACAAATTTTGGGCAGGCTTATGCAGATGCAGGTGGTTGTCCAGATTTCCTGTCCTCAAGACTTTATGGATCAAACCCAACACATTGATACCTGGTGTAAGGTTGTTGTCGTCTATCAGATCCACTCAGATAGCTATCTGGTTCCTGCATTTTGCTCTGGCTGTACAACCGGAACACTTTTCGAGGACAACTCTATATGAAGTATGCTTGGTTATAGGCAATTAAGACACAAATTGCTTGTACCAGACCTGTCTTCCTAGCTTTGCTCTCCGGAAGCAATAGGAAATGAAAAATCATCCCCAGGCAAAGAATCTGATCCTTCAGAAGGAATGCAAGGATGTAGGTGTTAACCATTTTGGGGTAATAAATAGAGCCTCGAGAAACACCATAAGCTAATAACCATGAGTAGTGGTGGTTTTTCTACCACTATTATTTAAAACATTTTAAAACTGCTCTTCGTTTGAGAGAACAGTGCACAAAGATCGTGTCTTAGCCAACCAAACGTGTTTGAGGTTGTGCTGGAACAGTTTCGGTGTTGACACCAATTATTACTCAATGTGATGGATATAGAAATGTGAATCTTGCAGTCTCTTCTTCTGGAAGAGTTAACAAACAAACAAACAAAATTAATAAAAAACCAACAGACTGTTTCCTTGTAGCTGCAGGATTTCTCTGTGTGTGATGTCTCTTCTGTGCCCTCCTTCCTCCACTTGGAAATCTTGTGGGATTTCTTGGAAGTTTCATGGTAATGTTTTCCTGGAAGAAATACCAAGCTGCACACCGGATTATTTCAATTACTGTAAAGAATGACATCTTTTTCTGTGTATTGTTGACAGGGAAGGGCATTAAGTTGTGCAGGGTGTACAAAATAAGCTGCACAGTTTTCTGTATAAAACAAGGGGTAAAAAATTAAAAGAAAAAAGAAAAAGGAAAATGAAATGAGGGGAAGTTAGAAAATCTTGCTAATGGAGTCTCAGTGGAGTGTCTTGAATGACAGGTCTTGGAAGGTCACAGAGAATGATAAATTTCGTGAGGAGTCATTGCATCTCTAGTCATTGGCTGGTGGACTAGACTAGGGAGAGATTCCTCTAGATATATAGGTCCCAGGTCATTTAAGGCTTTAAAAGTAAGTACCAGAACCTTGAATAAGGCTTGGAAGCAAATAAGCAGCCGGTCCTGCTCCTTCAGAATCAATTCCCTCTACAGGGAGAAAGGCAGGGTAGAAATAAAGCAGAGAAATCAATAAAATAAATGATTCTGCTTGGCTTTGACAGAAACACCAGCCATGTTTAAGTCTTATGGGGTGATTCTTAACAGATTCAAACCTCTTGTAGATGGGAAGGGTCTAAGATTTTGGATGATTCAAGTTTGCATAATTTTGCTCAAAAATTGATACACAGCATCATTTTCACCAATGCAAGAACTCTCCTGAGAGGGCCGGGAAATTCTTTGCCGTTCTCAACACTGAGAAAAATGTCATCGCTTCTTGTCCTTGCATGTGAGCATAAGACAAGCGACGATTTACATCCCTAGTGTACATAAAAGTGAATGTTATGCAAAAGAACACCACAAGCTGTGGTTTGTCAGCCCCACATACCTTCCAAAGATAGAGAACATTAATATTTCACTCTTCACTTCATGCAGAGTCCTATATTAAGCAAGCTTTAAAATGTTTGAACTTTGAATAAAATACTTATTTTTCTAAACAAAATTGCTCTGATCAAGGGGTGTCCATGAAAATAGCTCTTCTGTGCCCTTCTCCATCTGCAGCTATGGGAAGAATTTGATTGTTTTCTCACCAACTTTTAAATCAGCTGGATATCTTTGTTACATTTCAACTCTTGTGAATTCTGGTTAGTTTGAACTCCGTTTAGTCTAATTAAACCAGAGTCAAATTGTGGCTTATGAGTCTAGCCTGCTGACATTAAAACAATTCTTAGTCTAGATCAGTGTTTCCCAGACTGGGGATCATTACCCCCAAGGGAGTCACAAAGTGTGTTCTGGGAGGTCATGGGTCGCCTTATATATGTTGTAAATCTTGTCAAATAAATTTCTTCTTTGACCTTGTGGAGTGGGATATTAAAGTTAGTGTGTATGTGTATGTATGAGAAACAGGACATTTGGAGGATAAAGAAACCTCTACTTTCTAAGAAAGGATGATTGGGACTAGTCCCTCCCTCCTCAGAAAAGCACCAGTGGATAGATATAATTGCTGCTGCTTCCACAAGAAAGGGATTTTAACTGTGATAGGTTCATTTCCAGAGAGCCTAAAGATAGGGAAGAAAAGAAAAAACAAAATAAACAAAACAAGCAGCCTGTCTCTTCTGCACTGGGTGCAAGGAAAGCTTTGTGCTGGTTTCTGAGGGGGATCCCTTCTAGGGGAAGGTTTTGCCCCCTCCCTGGGTACCGTGATGTCCTCCTGTCCTATCTTTGAAGTCCTTTGCCTTCTCTCCTTCCTACCTTTAACCTCCCCCAGCCAATTCTCTCCCCAGTTTTGAAGTGGTGGCGGCAGAGTTGGTGGCAGGAGCAGTAGGAGGGTGAGCATCATCATCATCAAAGGTATCGTCATGTTGGGAATAACGACAACCTATTTATGAAAATGTGGTGGTACGGTTGCAGGTTACCTGGCTAATATAAAAGGGGATTGTGACTGAAAAAAGGTTGGGGACCACTTGTCTAAATGCTGGCAAAATTTAAAGGGTAGGGGAAAGAAAGAGAAAGACAAAATATTGTGGTATTTAAAAAATTAACAGGTGTTATCTTAGACCTGCAAGACTGGAAGGGACCTATGGATCATCGAGTCCAGCTCTTCTCAAGGACACACGGTGGAGAATCAGACTCTTAGCCTCTGGCTCCACAACCAGATACCTTAACCACTGAGCTATGATATACCTGCAGTGTGAGCTTTCATAGATCAAAATCTACTTCTTTAGACATAGGGAGTGCAAATATGGCCCCATGACCAAATGAAGATATAGGTAATAGATGATGTGACAGTAGTTTATTAATACATGAACGGTACTATCAAGCTGTTTATTGCTCAAAACTAGGGTGGTAAGCTGTATGCCAGCTAGACTTGGTTGTTACAGAAATATTAAGAATTGTTTCTTTGACAGAGGTCAGAGTCTGTTAAAGGAGGCAACTATTTTATAGACATAAGATATTACAAAAAGCTGTGCTATTATGTGCAAGTACATCCCTTAGAGATGTAGTAGAACTTGAGTAAAATCTCCATTAAGAAGCCATAACAAAACTCCCCAGTTAGATTCAAATGGCAAGTAAACACTTCCAATTTTAAGCAGCCATATGACAGGAAAAGATGGGAAATGGGTGCGGGGGGAGTGTGTAAGACTGAGGTTTGCTACAGCTTTCCATGTAGTCCTAATTTGTGGTTTAGAATCGAATCTGAACAAAGCCATTAACAAGGAATAGTAGTCAGCAAAGTCAGAGTGTAATGTTCTGTATGGGAAGGACTCAGGGCATTTTCAGAGGGAGCCAGTGTCATTGAAATGTAAATTCATTTCTAGTTGTGTTATATCGAAACCCTCATGAATATTGGCCAAGTACAATTCAGGCTGTGAGAGCAGAGGAAATGCTGGATGACGTGACACATTGAATAACATGAGATACTGAGATTTCCCATTCAGTATTTTAGGATTGCAGGAAAAACTCTGCTTGATGCACTAGAAATGATTCAGAAGAAAGCAATGGCAAAAGCGTCATAACATTTTGCTGTAAGTAAATAAATAGACAGCTTTCCCGATCTGGTATTTATTAGCTGTTTGAACTCATTTTCTTTAGTTCTGGTCAAATGAAGCAAATGGTCAAGTATGATGGGAAATCTAGCCCAAAGCATCGAAGAGAGGGGAGGACATCAGGCTCTTGAAGGCTTTTATAAACATGTTGTTTACATTCATAATTGTCCATGTACCAACTCTGTCTCATATGCCATCTCTCTCTCTCTCTCAAATTTTTTATCCCACCTTTCTCCATAAGAAAGATGGAGACAATATTTAAAGCTAAAAACAGTAAGTATAAAGATACTAAAAAAATATCAAATAAACAAAAGACAGTAAACAGAAGCAACACCAAAAACACATTGTATTGAGAAATCAAACCTTTGCAGATTTTAACTAATATATACACATGCAAGTTAGAATTTCCTTATGCTGTGGCTTCTAGTTTCAGAATGTCCCTTTGTATTTCTAGATTAATCTTTTTTAAAATAAAAAAAATGTGCTTTAGAAATACATATTTAAAACATACTTAAATGTTGATTTTCTCTTGCCTACTTTAGATATGACCAGTTATTGTGGAAACAAGGCACAAGTCACATAAATATGATACAGACCAGGAATAGACCGGTTCACTCCTCCTTAGTTCCAGCCTCTAAAAGCAAAAGCAAATAGCTCAGCCCATAATATTGTGTGTAAGATGAACAATTGCATCTCATGTCATGACCTGGATGTCTCTGAAGTGGGATACAGTCTCAGTTAAAAATATTCAAAGTGCATTATTACAAGCACATTATATTTTGAATTCCTAATCAGTGTGTGTATATGGAAAAATATGTACATTCAAATATGAACTGTTGAGTAGAGATGGACACTTACCATGGTTCAGTGGGGGTCACTGGATCAGGCCCACATCCTGGGGCACCCTGGATTCCACACCCTGCCTCCTCCTGCGTGCACCCCGTCAGAAGCAGTGCTGCGAGCCTCCCTGACCTTTCACCTCTGAGTGGGCACCCATGGGAGAAGGCAGGGTGCAGAATCCGGGGTGCCCGCACAACACCTGTGGGCCTGATCTGTCGAACTGCCAAACCACGGTAAGTGCCCATCTTTACTGGTGAGGTTTGTTGCTTTTATTTGGGTATTTCCCTTTTAAATTTGATGCTTTATATTTCTTTCCTTGTTATTTTCCTTGTTTCAAAAGAAAGATTGTCCATGTACTTATTCATTTCTGCATATATATAAAAAGTGACATCAGGAAAAGCAGGGGATAGATTACACACCTTTGACTTTAACAGGGGCTGGCAAACCCATTTGGAGCAAATTGAATCAGCTTTCACTGAGAGGAATTTTAACCGTGCATAAAACATTTGCCAGTCATTAACTGTACCACTGTTATTAAAGATTACTAATGGCAGCTACCTGGCTTGGTACCTGTCACTTCTTTGTGGCACTTTTTATGGACCATCAAACTTAAACATGTAATTCTACATTCCAGCCATTTAAAAATGATATTGGGGGAAATATGATTTGGGCAATAAGTGCAAGAGGAATAAAATTCTAGATTTGTTTCAATTAATTTTATGTGGTCATGTAATCTTTTCTTATTAATGTTTTGGAGTCTGTGTAGATCCGGGAAGGAATGATGGCAAATTTTATCCTTTTCCCTGTGCATAAAAGGATATTTTTTGATGTTCTGGAAACCAGTTCTTGTTCTTCAGGTGGCCTACTGGAGAACAGGAATAATTTTCTCCCGTGGGTACATGCTTCTGTTCCTACTTCTTCTGCGTCTATTCTGGCAGTCCTTTCAGGGCCAGTGACAAGATTTTAATAGAATGGAGCTTTCCTTTCGGTGCTTGTGGGTGAACACTGCTCGTGCTGATCCAGGTTGGATAGACTGCCATATATGGAGTGTGGAGAACTTGATATGTCAGTGATCACCAGGCATGTCAATGTTGGACAGTTATTTGTTTTGTTTTGTTTTGTTGCATTTCCTCAAGATCCCACCAGCATTATTCTCTGCATTTAGTTTCATATCAGGTTCAAGATTTCCCCCCCTTTGTATATGGAAATGTATGCTTATTTCTATATGCTTTTCCTCTAATACATTAATGAATTCAAATATGTGGTTTTTTAGCTGGGCACATTAACTTGCATATAATTCGTTGAAGAAGGAGGAAGAAGAGGAGAGGTTGGACACTTGCAGTTTTCCCCTAAAACACACACACACTTTGATTAGTAGTTTCACAAACATGAACTGGATTAATGCTTAGACAGTCTTGGTTAATAGTCATTTTCTTTCCACTCATAGTGATCATGGACTGTTATTTTCCTTGTGGGGAGGAATGCCATCCTCTGCATTCGTGTTGGGGTGGGAAATTCATGGTCTTCTGGATGTTGCTGTACTGAAAGACATGCCGTCTGTTACAGTGGCTGTGCTGGGTAGGGTTTATGGAGTGTACAACATTTGGAGGCCCACACTTTCCCACCCCAGGATAGAGAGACAGTGCCCTCCATCAAATTTGTCTGCGAGCATAATTATAATCGAATAACTGGTGTCCTGTCGCATAGAGAAAAATGCTGTTAGGCAAGGATGTGAACTGGCTCTATCCTTATCATGTATTCCTCTGCAGTGTGTGACTTGGTCCAAGCTGTTTGCTTTGAGGGTTTCTGCAGTGTTCACACAGGTTCATTGCTGGGATAGCATTTTAATCAGCATAGGGAAGACTAGCCAGTCATTGGCTGGGCTGTCTGGAGCTGGCAGGGGTTGAAGTCCAAAGCAACTGAAGGTCCCCAGTTTGGAGAAGGCTGGGTTAGATAAAAGTTCAGGAACATTTTGACCCTCTAATGTTTTTGGAGTTCAATTTCCAGAAGCTTCATCACCACAACCAATAATTCAGGACTGTTGGATTTGGTAGTCTAAAACATCTGGATGGCCCAAAGGTTCATGAGTCTTACTTTAGATGTTTACATGGCCTAAGCTGCTCATGCTTGGAGTGAGTTCTTCACTTGTACCATGATGTAACAATTCCAAGCTATTACCAGTTTTTGTGCATAATTAGCTTATGGATATATCGCCATCTCTCCTGATGAATAACAGGTAGGAATCCCCCATCTCACACCTGCCAGTTCATTGCATGCAGTGCACTGTGGAGACTGGAGTTCTTGAATTAAAACTGGACGAAGGATTTATTTATATATATATATTTATTTTATTTATTTGATTTTTATACTACCTATCTGGCTGCCAGGGCCACTCTGGGCAGTTTACAACTAAAAAACAGATAAACGATAATAGAAAACCATAACAATTAAAATTAAACATCAATTAAACTAGCAAAAAAGTAAAAACTAAAAATAATAAATGCTTTGGGAAAGCCTGCCTGAAAAGCCATGTTTTCATGGAATGATCTGTCATCCAGGGTTGATCTTGATGGCCTGATTTTGTTTTTTCTACTGTGTAGTTCTATGTCTTTATATAGTTTATAATTCAGTTAAGTGGCATGGATATCAGCACAGTTGATAGGTATCCGTGTTTGGAAACAAAGGGAACACCATGATGATCCAGTGAAATCTAAATATGAAACTTTCAAGAAGCTTTCTTTAAGATTTAAAGTGCCCTTAAAAAAACCTTAAACATTTTTCCATTTGAATAGTTGCAAGATGATTATGGAGATACAAGCTGTGCTTGTGACTTTTTCCTGCAACTCTGCTTGTATTGAATAAATAAAAAGCACCCTGCTTGCAATTTTCCTCTCTTTTAAATTTGCTGAGCAAGAGGAGGTGATAAATTATCTGATAAACGCTTTACAATCCTATCATTACCATTCATTTTTAGTGAATGCATTAATAAGCCAATCTGGGGGGGGGGGGCAGGAGAGGGGAAAACTCATTTTCCTTGGAAAACAGAAAAGAGGGAGTAGGTTCTCCCACCCTTGCCTTTTCTACTTTTTTTTTTTTAGTACACTCAACTTTCCAGTTCTGATGTTACTTCTGTGTATGTGTGTGCCATTTCATGCAACAATGACATCCTGCTACCCTGGGGTTAATGATCATACTGAACATGAAATGAAAGCCTGACACAAATCCTTTAGTTCTAAAAAGATAGTGGACAGTTTATTGGTGCATTTCATTGAATGTGATAAAAATTCACACTTCAGGGTTTCCTACACTAAATGTGACATTCCCATTAATCATTTGGGGAAGAAGGAGAATGATTTAAATGAGAATAGACTTAACGTGTTCTAAGCTCCCAGTGTATGTGGCATTCTTAGTGCAGAAGAAGATACCATGTACTAGATTAGTTCCCTGATGGTGACCTTCCATATGGCCAAATTAGCAAGTAAGGAATATAGATGGAATGGATGGTTGTTGACTTGTAGTGAAGCACCATGATATGGTTTTATATCCCATATCCTAGCTTGCAATTCAGTCCATATTTGCTAATGTACATTTTGCCATGTAAAGATGTGGAAAGCTGATAGCTAGCAACACTGGTTAAATTCTTTGTCCTTATCAATTTAGGAATCTTGACTGGTGAGACATCTTTGGATGAGGAATTTTAAAACCACATGAGATGCCTTGCCTCCATCCAAGAGTAAGAGAAAGAGCTGGCTTTTCCTCTTAACATAACCATAATCTGTGCAAAATATTCCTGCACAAAAGAAGTATTCTTCCCTTGAAAGCAGAACAAGCAAATTGTGTGTGTGCATGCACACATGTATACAGCATGCACAGAAGACCCAGCAGTTGAGAAAGATGATGACAACCTAGCCAATATTTCATGTTCTTCTTCGTGGCCTCTGTGAATGCACACAATTGGGTTTAGACAGCGCCTGCGCTGGTCTTCTCGGAATATTCTAGAGCTTTTTTCGTAAAAAGTAACAAGTTAGAATCGCCCCTATCGCGCATGCTCCACCCGCCTCAGCCCCAGTTCCATTTTACCGCCCTGGTGCTTGGAGCTTCTCGAGTAGAGCTGTTCTTATTCGATCGATCTTACGGTTTGATTCTCGGGTTTTGACACGGAATTCCTCGATATATCTGATTTCTATTGCCCCTCGACTACGGACTGGACTTTCACTCTCCCCTGGATCACGATTCGGCTTTGGTATACGACTTGCGGATTTCCCGCCTTTTCTTTCTTCGCGCCGCTTTTGTCGCGGCCGCTTCTTGGCTGTTACGAACTTGGACACTTTGAACCTTGTGAGTACGCTTTATGTCCACCTCAGGGCCATTCAGTAGGTGCGTGTCGTGTTCCCGCAAATTGCCATTTTCGGATGGTCACGACCGCTGCCTCTTTTGTCTGGGGGAGGACCATCGGCCCAGTTCTTGCAGACACTGTAAAGCGTTCACTAAAGTTGCCCTTAAGGCCAGAGAACAACGATTGAAACTTCATCTCTGGGAGAAAACGCTTTCAGCATCGAAACCATCTAGCATGGAGACGGCTTCAACTCCTTCAGCTACTCCACGTTCAGAGGTGCGACTTGTTTCCCCGCCCCTGTCGGCGTCGAAGCCCACTGAAAAATCTACAAAAAAGTCTTCGACGTCGACAAAGAAAGCAGCCCCTTCGACTCCGAAGCCCCCTTCGACGTCGAAGAAGGCATCTACTAAAAGGAAGAAGGGGAAGAGTAAAGACATCCGTAAACAGATCCCACCTGTTTCGGATTCCCTCCCGTCTCCCATTTTGGAGGATTCATCTCGGGAGCGGGGATCCTCCTCGGCGGCGGCTGCCTCTTCACCCCTACGTCTACCAGATGTTTCTCCGGTCGGACCTGAAAGTTCCCCGACCCCTAGTCGACTGGCTGATATATTCCTCTCCAGTACGACTTCTGCCCCTCATAGCCCTGTTTCTACCGGGCGGGCTTCTCCGACGCCGTCCTCACCGGTAGGCTCTTCGAGGCCCCTTTCCCCTCGAAAGCGGACAGAAAAGACTAAGAACCGGTCGCCGGATCGACGCCGAGCCGCTCGACACGAGGTGGTAGTTCTACCCCACCACTCGCGGTGTCGACACAAGGCGAAACGCGATGACCCTATTTACATCGAGGTCGATCGCCGCAAGTCCCATCGTCGGCATCGGTATGACGAGTCGGACTCTAGGTCGACGTCGAGCGCGGAGGACTATCATAGTAGGAAGAGGATACGTTACGTTTACGCCTCTTCGTCCTCGTCTTCTCCATCCTCGTCCTCACCCCGACGTCGACATCGTAGACATCTCGACATCGATAACTCGCAAGCCTCTAGGTCGAAGCAGAAAGTGGGTACTGCTTCGGATCGGGCTAAAGCATCATCGACGTCGAAGAGGAAGCAAGCGAGGACCTCTTTACCAGCGGAGACAGAACACCCTGCTCCCCCTAAAAAGAGATCTAGAAGATCCAGACACTCACCTTATATTCCGGAGACGGAAGACTCACCTTCGTCGGCCACATCTCGCCAGGATGAAGGTGTGTTATCTGACACCTCGGGTGAAAACCCTATGGATGAACATGCGCTTCACTCTGACGCGGGAGATCCTCACCCGTCATCGCCATCAGAAGACTTCACCTCTTATGTGCAGATGGTTGCCAGAATGGCTAGCACATTGAAATTGCAAACTGTACAACCACCTCTTCCAACTGAGGACCTTATATTTGGGGATATTAACCAAGACAGATCTCCTCCTCTAAGCCTTGCCTTTATTTCCACCTTGATGGAACTCATCAAGGAATCATGGAACCAGCCATCTTCATCGTCCCCAGTGTCTCGCAGAACGGAGAACCTCTATCGCACGAATGGGGAGGATACTGAGTTCCTGCTCAAGCACCCTGTACCGAACTCTATCATAGTTCAGTCCAGCTCATCCAAATCACCTGGAAGAGCCCAAGTGACCCCTACAAATAGAGAGGGTCGTAAACTGGACGTACTAGGGAGAAAGGTGTACTCCTTTGCCACCCTTTTGCTAAGAATAGCTAATTATCAAACGGCCATGGGTGCGTACCAGCGACAACTTTGGTCAAGGGTCTTACCTGCCCTCCAGGCTGCCCCGGATGACACCAGACAAGGGTTTCTTAACACCTATGAAGAAGCAGTCACAGTCTCCAAACATCAGAGACTGGCTTCTCGCCATTCTGCGGATGTGGCATCCAGGACACTGACGTCAGCCATCACCTTAAGGCGACACGCGTGGCTTAGGGCCTCTGGATTTGCAGATGACGTCAAGGCAAGGATAGAAGACTTACCCTTTGACGCTAAGGGTCTCTTCAACGAAAAAACGGACGATTCTTTAGAAAATCTACATAAGATTAAAAAGACAGCTAAGTCATACACCTTCCAGCAACAACCTAGGTATAACAGATATCAATGGCGTAAACCAACCCAGCAATATCAACAGCCCGCATCTCAATCATACCGCCCTTTCAAAAATCAAAATCAAAATAGGCCCTACCAAACTTCTTCTTCTACATCCACTTTCCGACCACAGAATACTTCGCAGCAACGTCAACCTTACAGGCCACCTGCTAAGAAATCCAAACAATTTCTTTGACTTACCCGTAGAATCATTCGCACCCTACCATTCCGTTCGATTAGCTCCGTTCCTCCACAATTGGACCAACATTACACAAGACTCTTGGGTCTTAAGTATTATACAATTCGGATACCGTCTGGAGTTTTTAGAATTTCCTCCTCTAGGACAGATCAAACACACTTCCTCTACCCTATCCTAGAAGAAGAGATCCTTACTCTCCTACAAAAACAAGCCATTCAACACGTACCTCCTCGAGACATCCCAAACGGGTTCTATTCCCGTTACTTTGCAGTACCAAAGAAGGATGGAGGGATCAGGCCCATACTGGACCTCAGGGAACTGAACACTTACCTGCATCCAAAACGCTTTCGTATGATCACATTAGACACCATTCTCCATCTTTTAAAAGAAAATGACTGGTTCGTGGTTATAGATCTCAAGGACGCCTACTTCCACGTATCAATCCATCCCTCTCACAGGAGGTACCTCCGCTTCAGCTTTCGGAGCGACGCCTACGAATTCTGCGCCCTTCCCTTCGGGCTATCCACAGCCCCTCGCACTTTCACGAAGTGCATGGCCCCAGTCGCGGCATTTCTTCGGCTACACGATGTTCAAGTCTTCCCCTACATAGACGACTGGCTAGTGGTATCACCGACCAAAGAAAAGGCGTTACGAGACACCGACTTCGTTCTACTGACCTTACAGGAACTGGGACTCGCAGTAAACGAAAAGAAATCCCATCTGATACCGTCTCAGGTCGTCGATTATATTGGAGCGCGACTAGACTCTGTCCGGGCTCGGATATTTCTTCCACCAGAACGCATAAGGAAGATAAGCAAAGCCGTTCACAAGTTTCGGCCGCGGGCACGGGTCTCAGCACATCATGCCCAGCATCTCCTCGGTCTCATGGCCTCCACAACATCGGCAATATCTCACGCGCGCCTAAAAATGCGATCTCTTCAGGCGTGGTTTTTGACAATGTTCGACCCTCTTCTAGACAGCCCAAGAAAAAGACTATCTGTCACACAGGAGCTGGCCACTCAATTAAGGTGGTGGACATACGTACCACATCTTCTTATCGGTCGACCGTTCCGTCCCCTACAGCTGTCATTACAAGTGACGACGGATGCCAGCCCCATAGGATGGGGAGCACATTGCGGGCCTCACAGGATACACGCCCTTTGGTCCCGTCGCGACCAGGAGCTACATATCAATCACCTCGAGATGCTGGCAGTGATAAAGGCCTTCAGGTCCTTCCTCCCTCTCATACAGGGTCGTGGTGTGCAGATAATTACCGACAACACCACGACCATGTATTACATCAACAAGCAGGGAGGGACACGGTCGATGTCACTTCTGTACCTGTCCATACAGCTATGGGAATGGTGCTACCAGCATCATGTCTTCCCAGTAGCTCTGCACATATCTACGACCGACAACGAACTTGCGGACAGGTTGAGTCGTCTCACGGGTCAGTCCCACGAATGGGAGCTGGACGAGGACATATTCCACATGCTCTGTGTCCGGTGGGGTCATCCCACGATAGACATGTTTGCAACTCAGAGCAACAAGAAATGCGAGGCGTATGCCTCCCGTGCCGGCAGAGGCGAGGGTGCTCTTGGGGATGCTTTCATGATCCCGTGGCAATCGGAGCTTCTGTACCTCTTCCCACCAATTCCACTCATACAGAGATCTTTAATCAGAGCTCGACAACAGAGGGCAGATGCAATTATCATTGCACCGTGGTGGCCTCGTCAACCTTGGTTTTCCACCCTGAAGGAAATGGCTGTGGACATGGTCAAGTTACCGATGGTTCCGCATCTCCTCACACAGGACTCAGGGAACATCCTCCATCCCGATCTGCAGTCATTACACCTGACAGCTTGGAGGTTCACCCATCCATACAGGAGGTGCTAGATAAAGCAAGAAAGCCCTCTACTAACCTCCTTTACAAGTACAAATGGGCTAACTTTCTCAAGTTTGCCCAGGAAAAGCAGTTACAGACTTCTCCTGTTTCTCTCCAAACCCTGCTCACTTATTTACGTTACTTGTTTGATGCAGGCTTGGCGTTATCCACCCTGAAAGTTTATATTTCAGCAATTGTTTCTTTTCAGCCTCGTGACTCTGATTCGTCACGACTTTTCTCTCACCCTACCCTCAAAGCCTTTTTGAAGGGTTTGTCCAACATCCGACCTCCTGTTAAGCCTCCTGTGCCTCAATGGTCCCTGCAACTCGTTTTACGCGCTCTTACGCGCCATCCTTTTGAGCCCATGGCATCCTGTGACATGCGTTTGCTGTCATTTAAGACTTTGTTTCTGGTGGCCATTACTTCAGCGAGAAGAGCAAGTGAGTTGGCAGCTCTTTGATCCGACGCTCCCTACCTACAGTTCTTTGAAGACAAGGTTGTTCTATACCCTGATGTTTCATTTTTGCCTAAGGTTGTGTCTGATTTCCACCTCAATCAATCACTAACGCTACCAACCTTGTTTCCTCATCCATCATCGGACATCGAGCGCATGCTCCACTCTCTGGACGTTCGAAGAGCCTTGGCGTATTATGTTTCACGGACTAAGGACATTCGTGCTGCCCCAAGGCTATTCCTATGCTTCCAAGGATCACATAAAGGATCCCCTGTCTCCTCTTCAACGGTCTCTCGTTGGCTTGTCTCCACTATTGCTCTAGCTTATGAACTGCAAGGCAAGACCCCACCAGAGGGTCTGAAAGCACATTCCACCAGAGCTGTTGCAACATCTACAGCGTTGCTGCGTGGTGTGGATATTCCTGACATTTGCAGAGCAGCCACATGGTCTAATGTGTCCACCTTCGTGACGCACTATAGACTGGACCTTCGGGCCAAAAAGGAGACAAGTTTTGGAAGAGCAGTTTTGACATCTGTACTGCAGTGACGGCCCTCCTTCCGGTAAGTGAGCTTGCTAGTCACCCAATTGTGTGCATTCACAGAGGCCACGAAGAAGAAAGAAAGGTTACCTACCTGTAACCATGGTTCTTCGAGTGGACCTCTGTGAATTCACACATCCCGCCCGGCCTCCCCACTGTCCGTCACTGACTATGTCTATGCTAAGCTCAGGCTATTGTGGCGGATAAATGGAACTGGGGCTGAGGCGGGTGGAGCATGCGCGATAGGGGCGATTCTAACTTGTTACTTTTTACGAAAAAAGCTCTAGAATATTCCGAGAAGACCAGCGCAGGCGCTGTCTAAACCCAATTGTGTGAATTCACAGAGGTCCACTCGAAGAACCATGGTTACAGGTAGGTAACCTTTCTTTCTCAAATCTCCATGAAACAAGGCAGTGATTATCTTAGTTTTACTCAACTTGCACAGGTTACTAAAAACAACAACAACCTAGGCAATGTATATAAAACAGCATTCTCGCCTCTTGTAGGCACAGTATTAAAAGCAGGTATACATTTCTTTGTCTCTTTTTTTGAGAATGCAACTAAACTGTTGTTTGTTTTCATTTGGGAGGACAAGATGAGTCAGGATTTACATTTCTATTGTATCACAATTAACAACAATAACGACAATAATCTTAGAACTGCAGAGCTGAAAGGGACTTTATGGATCATGGAGTCCAGCCCTTGTCAAGGAGGCACAGCGGGAAATCTAATTCCCAGCCTCTGGCTCCACAGCCAGATACTTAAACCACGGAGCTATCCAACATCTGTAAGCTGGATTCACCATTCGATACTTCAGGTACAATAAGCTAGTACAGGTAAAGGGCCACAGAACTGAGCTGTAGACCAGGCAGTCCTCATATTTAGTGCTCAACAGGAAATGCCTCTCTTCTAGTTTGTTTGCACTGTTTGTGGGACAAATTGGAATATTCTTATGGAACACTCCCTCCCCAGGGCAGCAGCATGTCTACTTCCTTTGTGAGATACAAAATGGAAGTTCAGTTGATGGTAAGGTATTTTGTTGTCTCTACTAATGTTTGCAGTGGCAGGAAAAAAGAAAAAGGAAAGGAAAAAGAAAGAAGCTATACTCTTCATGGCAAGCTTGCCATCTATTGCTGTTGGAGGGCTTCAGCCCCTGAAAAAATATTTAGTAAAATAGATCTCTACTGGGGGGTGGGGAAGGCAGGGAAATTTATTTTCTATGAAATTTCTGTTCATACTAAAAAAATGTGTTTTTGCCTTGAACTCACAGATAGCTTTTCTGAATTACTTTATAAAGTTAAGTTGTTGTGATGATGTGTGCAAAGCACTCAAAAATAATATGAACATGGAGCATTCTGTTACTTAAATACTAACATCTTCTTAAGAGGCCTTGTGAAAAACACTTACATAGATTAATTTAACTCTTACTTTGAATATCCTTTGTTCAATGAGGATTGTGGCAACGCCGCAAAAGAATAGGTATTTCCCCCCTCTTTGTGATGAGGATGCTCTCGCAATTCTATGCATAGTTGGACAACTTCAATCCCATCCAAGGCCATGGTATTTTAAGGACAACTTAGGAAACTTTTCTTCTTGGGTAACACTTTCAGGATCCTCCAGCCGGTCATAGCTCTGACTTTAAGTAAGCTCTGTGCAGGTATGAAGATCGTATGTTTTATTCTGGGTGTGACTGAGAGTTGTTTTGGGGTATTGTTGTAACGATTCATGTCATGTGCTCTTTTTAATGCTGTTCTTGTTCTCATAGGGCAGCCTCAAGTGAACCAGATTGATTCAGTGCAAGGGACCACACCACTCTTTAAATCACCTTAAATAGACTCAGGTTGGCACTTCGATCCACCCATGGGTCTGTCCTGACGCTGCCTGTATTCCATCTTTGTCCTTGTCCATAACTGTCTTGTCTGGCGTTTATGTTTTTGTTTTTCCAGACATAGGCAGTGGGAGTTTCCTTTTTTTTTTTTGTTCCTTTGGATTTGCAAGTCATTTTCTCTCTCTTTTATCCTAAGTGACATAGTGCTGCATCAATGTTGCAGATAGTGTATTTTTCTGCAATAGAAACTTCCCTCTCATCTCCTTTGGGAATCCACTATTAAGTATAGACCTTCCAGTGCAATACGCTGGCAAAGCTTGCAAATGCAACAATAAAGAAAGATAGGAAAAAAACAAGAACCCCAAAAGAATGCAAATGTAAAGAAAAAGAAAAAGAAAGAAGAAGCTGGCATGGAAGCTAAAATCACCAGATGAAAGGCAAACCACATGTCAGTAACATGTCAGCAAGACTCCAGAGCCTATGTGATGCAGCACTAAAGTCGAATGGTTTATTTAAAAAGTGAAATAATTCAGAGAGCAGGCATAATTGCTGATTTCCCAATGGGATAGCATCCCACACCACCTCAAACACATCATTGAGACATCAGCACAGGGAATACCTTTGCACTGAATACAACGAAATAGCTGTTCACATACCAAAAATGGGCAAAACCCCCACAGCGCAATGTAAAGCAATTTAAAATAAACAACTCCCTGCTGGGTGTTTAAAAAGAAATGCTTCCACAAAGAAAAGTTCAGGTTTCCCCTTCGCTTACAATAACATTGTGTAGTCGAGAAATTTTGATTTAATTTGCATTGTGCTAAACCAGGAGGGATTGGAGGAGGATATTGCAATGTAGTCACACCCTCTGTTTTACTGTATGCTGCCCTTTTGGTGTTCATTGAAAATAATCAGTATTTATCTTCCCTGACTGTGGGAGTTATATTCTACTAAAGAGTAATAAAACTGGAAAAACACAATGGGTATAAAATGCCTTCAAACCTCAGCTGACCTCTTATAAGCAGCAGCAAGATTCTGTATCTCTTTACCTCGAAGTAAATTTCATCAGGTTCAGTAGTGCTTGCTGCCAGATAGATCAGTGTGCATTGGATTGCACAGTAGATTATGTGGCTGATGTAGCAGAAGGAGATAAATTCCAATCTGCAGTTGACTGAGGCACTACCAGGCTCCATAAGTTCATGTGGGATGTGACCTCCCATGAAATTATATAATGCTGCAGTTCCTCGAAGTTGTCAAGTGGTCCAGTTAATGCCAAAAAGACACAATACCATAGTTTTAGCCGGCTCCTTTATCTTATTCTTGCACTTGTCCTCTCTCTCCCCCTCTCTCCCTGTCTCTGTGTGTATGTTGGGAGAGGAAGAGCAGTTGCAGACCATGGAAACTTTCTGTCAACATGTACAAGGGTGGGCAACTTTCAAGGTAGGAGGACCACGTTGGCTTTCCCCCAGTCCATCAGAGGTTGCACCTGCTGCTGCTGTCTTACTCAACATGGGCAGCAGGGTGGCAGCAGCAAAACAGTTGCATTTTCCTTTAAGAAAAAAAACTCATGCATCATGTTTTAAAGTACGCCCTTTTGGGAGCCTTTCTCTTTTAGGATCACTAGCATAAGTTTGATACCCAGTCTAGTGTAGCAGATAGAGTGATGGACTAGGACTCAGGAGCCCTGGTTCAAATCCTTGCTTAGCCATGGAAACTCACTGGGAGTGTGGAACTGATAAAACCACTCCTTAAATGTCTCACTTAACCTTGAAAACCCTATTAAGGTCGCTATAAGTCTGTTCCGACTTGATGGCACATAACAGCAGCAGCATAAGTTTGCTAACAGAATCGTCTGTTCCAGAAGTGTTGTATAGGATTCCAGCCACTGAATTTTGATGTGGGGGACAGAAAACAAAGCAGAGAGAAGGAACAGAGTGGATTATCCTGGAAAAAAGTGTGACTGGCCAACTGGAATCTTGAGCATCCCCACATTGTAACATCTTGTTCCAAGTCCCACATGTCCACTGAATTTCCCCATCTGTGTTTATAAGTGCATTCTTGTGTTTGCAGGTAGAACAATTGTGTTATGTTGTATTAGCCTACTACAACAGAGAGACTCTAATATTTACAAACCAATTGAATTTTCCATAACTTTTTTGCAGGTCAGATATTGACTCAGCATTGACAGAGGAAACATTTTGGAAGAAGGAGAGCCTTTTAAATAACTTGTCTGACTCTTCCTGATCACAGCACTTTTTAATGCCTCATGTTTTCAAAGGAGCTCGGATGCTTTTTTAAGGATCGTGCTTGAAGTACCTTTCCTCTCAACACAGTGTTAATTCCTGTGGGCCTCTGTTTGCATATGTGAACTCATGACTGAAATGAGTAAACAACAAATGTAATGCTAGATCTTCAACAGACCTGTGAATTCTTTATGGTACTCCTGAATCTAACTGGCATGTCTTTGGGCTGTTGGAAACCCAGTGACATGATTTGGCTGTTCTCACAAAATGTACAGCTACATACGCTAGATAAGAGAGGTTATTTAAAAGGCTTTCCTTCTTTCAAAATGAGAGTCATCAACATTGACTTGCTTTGCTATTGGAGGCCTCAAACAGATTCCTGTTTCAAGTTAAAGTATAAAGAACCTAAAGCCAGACAAATTATTTTATCATAGGAAGCAGTAACTAAAATAAAATAATAAAAATAAAATAAAATAAAAAAAACATCTTGTTGTTGTTTAGTCGTTCAGTCGTGTCCGACTCTTCGTGACCCCATGGACCAGAGCACGCCAGGCCCTCCTGTCTTCCACTGCCTCCCGGAGTTGGGTCAAATTCATGTTGGTAGCTTTGATGACACTGTCCAACCATCTTGTCCTCTGTCGTCCCCTTCTCCTCTTGCCTTCACACTTTCCCAACATCAGGGTCTTTTCCAGGGAGTTTTCTCTTCTCATGAGATGGCCAAAGTATTGGAGCCTCAGCTTCAGGATCTGTCCTTCCAGTGAGCACTCAAGGTTGATTTCCTTCAAAATGGATAGGTTTGTTCTCCTTGCAGTCCAGGGGACTCTCAAGAGTCTCCTCCAGCACCACAATTCAAAAGCATCAATTCTTCGGCGGTCAGCTTTCTTTATGGTCCAGCTCTCACTTCCATACATCACTACTGGAAAAACCATAGCTTTGACTATGCGGACCTTTGTCGGCAAGGTGATGTCTCTGCTTTTTAAGATGTTGTCTAGGTTTGTCATCGCTTTCCTCCCAAGAAGCAGGCGCCTTTTAATTTCGTGGCTGCTGTCACCATCTGCAGTGATCATGGAGCCCAAGAAAGTAAAATCTGTCACTGCCTCCATATCTTCCCCTTCTATTTGCCAGGAGGTGATGGGACCAGTGGCCATGATCTTAGTTTTTTTGATGTTGAGCTTCAGACCATTTTTGGCGCTCTCCTCTTTCACCCTCATTAAGAGGTTCTTTAATTCCTCCTCACTTTCTGCCATCAGAGTGGTATCATCTGCATATCTGAGGTTGTTGATATTTCTTCCGGCAATCTTAATTCCGTCTTGGGATTCATCCAGTCCTGCCTTTCGCATGATGTATTCTGCACATACGTTAAATAAGCAGGGAGACAATATACAGCCTTGTCGTACTCCTTTCCCAATTTTGAACCAATCAGTTGTTCCATATCCAGTTCTAACTGTTGCTTCCTGTCCCACATATAGATTTCTCAGGAGATAGATAAGGTGGTCAGGCACTCCCATTTCTTTAAGAACTTGCCATAGTTTGCTGTGGTCCACACAGTCAAAGGCTTTTGTGTAGTCAATGAAGCAGAAGTAGATGTTTTTCTGGAACTCTCTGGCTTTCTCCATAATCCAGTGCATGTTAGCAATTTGGTCTCTCGTTCCTCTGCCCCTTCGAAATCCAGCTTGTACTTCTGGGAGTTCTCGGTCCACATACTGCTGAAGCCTGCCTTGGAGGATTTTGAGCATAACCTTGCTAGCATGTGAAATGAGAGCAATTGTACGGTAGTTGGAGCATTCTTTGGCACTGCCCTTCTTTGGGATTGGGGTGTAGACTGATCTTTTCCAATCCTCTGGCCACTGCTGAGTTTTCCAAACTTGCTGGCATATTGAGTGTAGCACCTTAACAGCATCATCTTTTAAGATTTTAAATAGTTCAACTGGAATGTCATCACCTCCACTGGCCTTGTTGTTAGCCATGCTTTCTAAGGCCCACTTGACGTCACTCTCCAGGATGTCTGGCTCAAGGTCAGCAACCACACTATCTGGGTTGTCCGGGACATCCAGATCTTTCTGGTATAATTCCTCTGTGTTTTCTTGCCACCTCTTCTTGATGTCTTCTGCTTCTGTGAGGTCCCTACCATTTTTGTCCTTTATCATGTCCATCTTTGCACAAAATGTTCCTTTAATATCTCCAATTTTCTTGAACAGATCTCTGGTTTTTCCCTTTCTATTATTTTCCTCTATATCTTTGTACTGTTCATTTAAGAAGGCCCTCTTGTCTCTCCTTGCTATTCTTTGGAAATCTGCATTCAATTTTCTGTAACTTTCCCTATCTCCCTTGCATTTTGTTTCCCTTCTCTTCTCTGCTACTTGTAAGGCCTCGTTGGACAGCCACTTTCTTGAGATCTTGAGATGAACACAAATAAAGAGAAAAATCTTCCAGACTTAAAAGAAACTCTGAAAAGTTAGGTAGTGGTGAAGCTTTGACAAATGCACATCAATCAGCAATCACCTCTACCATACAGGGTATTAGTGAGGATGGTATAGATGAGGTGGGAAATGACCCCTGGATTGATGTGCTAAAGAGCAATATAGAGAAGAACACTCAATCAATAATCCAGCCGACAAAGCCTGAGAACAATGCAACATGGAAGCTGAGACTAATGACTCACACTTTAGCTTTCTGTGGATACCCAAAACGAAAAGGGATACTTACACAGAATTAGCGCAAATGGAATCTGGTAAATATCTTAGAACCCATAATCCCTGAATTAACCTCCACATCCCAAATTCTAAATGTGGAATATTTGTTCCACAATTATATCCACGCATGGGCAATTGTAAAATTTAAGGATAGTATAATAACCAATAGGATTTATGGCAGAAGAAAGGAACTAGCTGCGAGAGGTATAACAGTTGTTAGGTACTTCCAAAACTTAGCACACCCACTACCCCTGTTAAGTGAGTATGCAAGGGAGACAGAAAGGGAGAATCCAGTCTATGTCCAGGAGAAGCACACTGAGGAAGATCTTATTCAAATTTTAGAAGACCACTCAATTGATGGGCAAAATGATTATGGTAACCCTACAGAAAAATGCAAGGATGATAGCCATGCAACAAAAAAGACCATTCTAGTTCTTGCTTGGCCAGAAGAGGAGGCGGAGACTCATCTTATTGCCTCCTTTAGCAGACTGCCAACTTGTGAGCAGATGTCTTTAGTACACCGACTGGAATGTCTGGTTGCAACTTTGAGGAATTTGGGACAGCCCCCAAATACCAACGAAGACCCAGCAAACCATCAATTGCCCGTACCTGGCTCCCCAGTAGTGACACAGACTAAGGATAGAGTTAAACCCCCTCTGGAGCCCATGATAACAATAGACAAAAGGACACTCAGTTCTAACTTGACAGTGCCTGCGAACCATCCCGAGCTGTGCTTGATAGCCGAGGCATCCTTAGATGAAGCCCAGAGAAACTTTCCTGATATTAGTAAGATAAATTGACAAACCCTACAGCATAATGATACCATAGCTAGAATCTGTCCCACACAACCTGATAGCTATCCATGGGATAAATGGGAATCTTGAATGCAAGACATGATCAACTCAAAGTTATCTCATGGAACATAGCAGGGTGGACTTTGAAGCAAAATGATCCCAACTTTCTGGAACATCTGAGGGCCCATGATATAATTTTTATTCAAGAAACATGGTTCACCAAGCTAATCAAGCTAAATGGATATGCTGTACATGATATGCCCACTGATACCACCAAAAGGAAAGGTAGACCTAAAGCAGGTTTAGCAATATTGATATCTATTATTATTATTATTATTATTATTATTATTATTATTATTATTATTATTATTATTATTATTATTATTATTATTATTATTATTATTATTATTATTATTAATAATAATAATAATAATAATAATAATAATAATAATAATAATAATAATAATAATAATAATAATAATAATTTCATTTATACCCCGCCTATCTGGTCTTGCGACCACTCTACTGCTCTCCAGGCATCTGTCAACTGGCTCCCCACTTGTGGGAAAATAGCAATGGCCGGGCATATAGTCTTTGGGCCTTAGACCCTTTTGTTGGTCAGTGTTTATATCCCACCCTTCTCATCTCAGAAAAGCATAAAACAAGCTTGGGAAGACCTGGAAAATTATATAATAGGACTGGAATGCAAACTCCCTAGAGCCCAGCTACTCATAATGGGGGACTTTAATGCAAGATTAGGCTCAAATAACAGCACACTCTTTTCTTCTAGTTTATCGGGGGGGGGGGGAGTTGAAAATGAGATCTTTGCCCCTAGCTACGATAGAATGTCCAAAGATACTAAGGTGAATTATGGTGGCATCTGTATGATCCAAATGGTGACTCACCTTGGTCTTATAATATTAAACGGGAACCCCCACTATGACAAACACCCTGAATTCACCTATGTATCGGGACATGGAAGCAGTGCTGTGGATTTTGTGCTAATCTCCCACTCTTTACTTAGAGAGGTACTGGAATTTTCTGTAGGCCTAAGGCTGGATAATGACCATCTGCCCCTTAATACCACCCTCCTACTTTCACAGTCTGTCCATCTGAGTGCAAAACCTCATCTCCAAGATAAATTTCTAAGCTTCAAACAAAAGAGAATACAGTGGACTGAGGAAACCCACAATAAGCTAGAAGGCTTCTTTGGCTCCGCTGAGGGGGAGTCCCTAAAAAATTCAATCATAGGAGCCACAAATGCCACTACTGCCATAAATAACTACTCAATCCTAATCAATGCGATGAGTACGGCCCTAACCTCCAAACAACTGATTCTACAAGCCTCATTAAAGATAAGTGGCCCTAAGTGGTTTGACAGGGAATGTTATGTAGTTAAAAAACAACTGAGAGAGGTATATAACAACTATAGAAAGGAAAACCTAAACGTATTACCCGCAGAATATTATGATACAAAAAAGAAATATAAACAATTAATAGCACTTAAAAAGAGACAAGCAATTCAAAAGGGATGGAATGCATTAATAGAATGCACTTTAAATAAAAAAATCTAAACTCTTCTGGGCTCTTGTCACTGATGCCCTGAGCTCGTCCTCGAACCAGCTCAGCTGTAACATCTCAGCGGACATCTGGGAACAGCACTTCTCGACTCTATTCGGGGACATTAAAGAGTACTCAATAGATTTCTTTACAACTATAAATTTAAATGATACTCCTCCATGGAGGCCGGTCACAGTGACTGAAACAAAACCCTGATTAGGAGTAAGAAATCAAGCAAGGCCCCGGGAACAGATGCCATTCTCCCTGAAATGCTAAAGGCTAACATGGATTGGTGGGCACCTCTGTTGGCAAACTTGTTTACCCATATCAATAACTCAGGTAAATTTCCCATTGCTTGGTCTGAAGCCATAATAATACCTATCTTTAAGAAAGGAGAAAGAGGAGACCCAACCAACTACAGACAAATCAGTCTACTCTCTGTGCTGGGTAAATTGTACTCCATTAATTTAAATCAAAGACTACTTACTTGGATAGAGGAGGAAAATATCTTGGGGAAGGAACAGGCAGGATTTAGAAAGGGTAGATCAGCAATCGATCACTGTATGATTTTGAGCCATCTTGCAGAGAAATATATGTCCTCTCATGGTAATGGGCTATATACTGCACTCATAGACTTAAAATCAGCCTTTGATTCTGTCCCAAGAGATATTCTATGGTCAAAATTATACAAAACTCCTATATCTTATTAAATGTCTTTATCAGTGCACCGCACTTTGTGTTAGATGTGGTACAGAAGGAAACCTGACAAAACCTATTCAGGCTAATAAAGGGGTTCGACAGGACTGTATATTAGCCCCCACATTGTTTAACCTGTATTTAAATGACCTGCTTGGGTGGTGTCTTGGAACAGACTTCCATCCTCCTAGATTGGCAGAGACCAAATGCCCCCTACTGCTTTATGCAGATGACGTGGTTCTTCTGTCAGTATCGAAAATAGGCCTTAAACGGCTGATCCGTACATTTATGACCTACTGTAAGAACAACCAATTGGTTATAAATTTTGTTAAAACCAAAATTATGGTTTTTGCTCAGTCTATAACACCAAGAAATTGGACAATTAATGGTTCCTGCATTGAGCAAGTAAAACAGCTAAAGTATCTAGGCATTATATTCCACCATAACCTTTCCTGGGCTGCCCATAGACGGTCCATAATCCAAGCAGCCCAGAACACGCAGAAAGCTATCTTGTGTTTTTTTCTTTACTAAGGGGGGGGGGGGCAATTTATACCAGCTGCTATCCAAGTTTTTAAGCTTAAGATTCTGCCCCAACTGTTATATGGTATACCAACTTGGATTCTAGGATTTCACACAAGAATAGAGAGTGTTCTTTCAATTTTTCTAAGATCCATTCTGGGAATGGCAAGATGCGTCCCTGCAGCTGCCTTACGATTAGAGACTGGTCTCACATCACTAGAATGTAGTGCTTGGCTCTTTGCTTTTAGATATTGGAATAAGGTAATACATGCTGATCCCTCCATGGGATATCTTAACCTTATACAGAAAGATGTCCATAATAGCTCATGGCTTAAAGCTTTTCCAGCCAAACTGCATCTATTAGGGCTCTCTACTTTCTTTATGTACTTTCTTTATGCCCAGGAACCCAAGGCAGCCAACTCTATCCTAGAAAAACGGATTAGGGACATTGACTTTCAATATTCTATTTCAAAGGCTCGCAAAACATGCTCCCATCTTGCACCTTGGCCTAAACTATAATTTCTCCCAAAGTGCTAGGTATTTGGAGAATCTGATTATCCCAAAATACAGGCACGTCTTCTCAAGCGCCCGATTTAACTGTCTCCAATCCGCAATTTTAGATGGACGATATTCTGGCACCCCTTATGAAAAAAGATTGTGTCCTTGTAAGGATAGAGAAATTGAAACTTTGAAGCACGTCCTTTTTGAGTGTAATTTTTACAGAAATGAGCGTATCAAATTCCTCAAGCCCATAATGAATGGCTTCCCAGGTAGGACTCTGATTTGGCATACAAAATATTTATTAAGCGACACAAACAAGATAACCACCGAATCAGTGGCCAAATTCCTTCTCTCTTCCCAAAGAATACGAAAGTCAATCTTGACCTCTACCTAACCCCATCATAAAAAAACAATGTATGGGTAATCTGTTTTATTAATTTATACTGTTCTAGCTATCTTGAAATGTTTTAATTGCTTACATCTATTTTAAATATTATATATATGTATCCTATTGGGTTGTTGTTGTTTAGTCATTAAGTCGTGTCCGACTCTTCGTGACCCCATGGACCAGAGCCCGCCAGGCCCTCCTGTCTTCCACTGCCTCCCGGAGTTGGGTCAAATTCATCTTGGTAGCTTCGATGACACTGTCCAACCATCTCATCCTCTGTCGCCCCCTTCTCCTCTTGCCCTCACACTTTCCCAACATAAGGGTCTTTTCCAGGGAGTCTTCTCTTCTCATGAGATGGCCAAAGTATTGGAGCCTCAGCTTCAGGATCTGTCCTTCCAGTGAGCACTCAGGGTTGATTTCCTTCAGAATGGATAGGTTTGTTCTCTTTGCAGTCCAGGGGACTCTCAAGAGTCTCCTCCAGCACCACAATTCAAAAGCATCAATTCTTCGGCGGTCAGCCTTCTTTATGGTCCAGCTCTCACTTCCATACATCGCTACTGGAGAAACCATAGCTTTGACTATGCGGACCTTTGTCAGCAAGGTGATGTCTCTGCTTTTTAAAATGCTGTCTAGGTTTGTCATCACTTTCCTTCCAAGAAGCAGGCGTCTTTTAATTTTGTGGCTGCTGTCACCATCTGCAGTGATCATGGAGCCCAAGAAAGTAAAATCTGTCACTGCCTCCATATCTTCCCCTTCTATTTGCCAGGAGGTGATTGGTCCGGTGGCCATGATCTTAGTTTTTTTTATGTTGAGCTTCAGACCATTTTTTGCGCTCTCCTCTTTCACCCTCATTAAGAGGTTCCTTAATTCCTCCTCACTTTCTGCCATCAGAGTGGTATCATCTGCATATCTGAGGTTGTTGATATTTCTTCCAGCAATCTTAATTCCGTCTTGGGATTCATCCAGTCCTGCCTTTCGCATGACGTATTCTGCATATAAGTTAAATAAGCAGGGGGACAATATACAGCCTTGTACTCCTTTCCCAATTTTGAACCAATCAGTTGTTCCATATCCAGTTCTAACTGTTGCTTCCTGTTCCACATATAGATTTCTCAGGAGATAGATAAGGTGGCCAGGCACTCCCATTTCTTTAAGGACTTGCCATAGTTGTGGTCGACACAGTCAAAGCATAACCTTGCTAGCATGTGAAATGAGTGCAATTGTACGGTAGTTGGAGCATTCTTTGGCACTGCCCTTCTTTGGGATTGGGATGTAGACTGATCTTTTCTAATCCTCTGGCCACTGCTGAGTTTTCCAAACTTGCTGACATATTGAGTGTAGCACCTTAACAGTGTCGTCTTTTAAGATTTTAAATAGTTCAACTGGAATGCCATCACCTCCACTGGCCTTGTTGTTAGCCATGCTTTCTAAGGCCCACTTGACTTCACTCTCCAGGATGTCTGGCTCAAGGTCAGCAACCACACTATCGGGGTTGTCGGGGACATCCAGATCTTTCTGGTATAATTCCTCTGTGTATTCTTGCAACCTCTTCTTGATGTCTTCTGCTTCTGTGACGTCCCTGCCGTTTTTGTCCTTTATCATGTCCATCTTTGCACAAAATGTTCCTTTAACGTCTCCAGTTTTCTTGAACAGATCTCTGGTTTTTCCCTTTCTATTATTTTCCTCTATTTCTTTGCACTGTTCATTTAAGAAGGCCCTCTTGTCTCTCCTTGCTATTCTTTGGAAGTCTGCATTCAATTTTCTGTAACTTTCCCTATCTCCCTTGCATTTTGTTTCCCTTCTCTTCTCTGCTATTTGTAAGGCCTCGTTGGACAGCCACTTTGCTTTCTTGCATTTCCTTTTGTTTGGGATGAGAAGAACATCTTTCTTTGGTGTCAGTTCTAGAAGGTGTTCTAAGTCTTCATTGAATTGGTCAATTTCAGCCTCTTCAGTATTGGTCGTTGGTGCATAAACTTGGATTACTGTGATGTTGAAAGGTCTGCCTTGGATTCGTATTGAAATCATTCTATCATTTTTGAGATTATATCCCAGTACAGCTTTTCCCACTCTTTTGTTGACTATGAGGGCTACTCCAGTTCTTCTATGGGATTCTTGCCCACAATAGTAGATATGATAAACGTCTGAATTGAATTCGCCCATTCCCGTCCATTTTAGTTCACTGACGCCCAGGATGTCAATGTTTATTCTTGCCATCTCCTGTTTGACCACATCCAGCTTACCAAGGTTCATAGATCTTACGTTCCAGGTTCCTATGCAGTATTTTTCTTTGCAGCATCGGACTTTCCTTTCACTTCCAGGCGCGTCCGCAGCTGAGTGTCCTTTCGGCTTTGGCCCAACCACTTCATTAGCTCTGGAGCTACTTGTACTTGTCCTCCGCTCTTCCTCAGTAGCATGTTGGACGCCTTCCGACCTGAGGGGCTCATCTTCCAGCGTCATATCTTTTAGCCTTTTGTTTCTGTTCATGGGGTTTTCTTGGCAAAGATACTGGAGTGGCTTGCCTGTTCCTGCTCCAGGTGGATCGCATTTAGTCAGAACTCTCCACTATGACCTGTCCGTCTTGGGTGTCCCTGCACGGCATAGCCCATAGCTTCTCTGAATTACTCAAGCCCCTTCGCCACGACAAGGCAGCAATCCATGAAGGGATTGGGTTGGAGACCGCAAATAAAGATTGACTGATAAAAGGCATAGAACCAAAGCCAGAGAAGTTATTGGCAAGAATCCTACTGGTATTCACATAAGGTTTGCATAACTTCTTGTGGCTAGCTGATGGGGAGCTGAGTTGAGTCTCAGTCACATGCCTGGCCAGATGGTGTATGAAGTGACCTGTCAATTGAATCTGTTCCTTGTTTAAATTAGCTAAAGATTGGAAAGTTACTTTTAAAAGATGCTGTGTTTCCAGTGGTGAAGTAAAGTAGGATTAGTTACATCTGTACTGTTTGGGATTCAGTTAACCTTAGCCAATATTTCTGAATGGGAATGTATAGATACTGTTTGTTTGTAACATGCAGTTGTTTGTTTGTGGCATGTATAGTCCACCTTTCTACAAGTGAGGTCAAGATAATATACACTGTTTTTCTCCTCCATACTGTCCAAAATCATCATCTTAGAACTGTAGAGCTGGAAGGGACCCTATTGATAATCACATCCAGCCCCTGTCAAAGAGGCATAATGGGGAATTGAACTCCCAATGTCTGGCTCCACAGCCAGATGTCTAAACCACTGAACTATCCAGCAGTTCTATTTGGCACAGCTCCTCATGTGTAAGGCTGATGATGTCAATCTTTGATTAAATTTTTCCTCTCTCCCCCCCCCCCCCCCCCGCCAATTCAGGGTTCCGAGGCTCCCTCCCTTTTGATCCAGGGAAGACTTTGTGGGCTTTGGGACCTGGGAGAGCCTTGGATGTCTAAAAACTGTTGCTGCTTGTCCTGGTGATGGTGATTTTCTTAGAAATTAAAGACTACGCCTTCTATCCCGAGGCTCTCAAAGGCTTCTCCAGGGAGCCTCAAAAGCAAGGACTTGGGAACAGGAAATTTTAAATTGAAGATGAAAAGCTGTGGTTGATGACATCATTAGCCTTATGCACACAAAACTGCATCAACAGGATTTTGGTCACTGTATCCTCCCAAAACACCTGTGAGGTAGGACAGACTTAGAGAGTATGAATTGCCCAAGATTACCCAGTGAGTTGTTATGTCCAAGTGGGGTTATGAACCCATGTCACCTGCACCCTAGTCCTGTGTTCTAACCACTATACCACAGTGGTTCTAAAGTAACATATGAATATGTTATGGAAACGTTATAATCTGCGGTAATTCACACACTTCACAACTGATTACAAAGAAAAGTTTGAAGGGGAAAAGTTCATCAATGACTATAATAGCCCATCTGATTAACATCATTGTTACTGTACTATCATTATCTTGCCATTGTTATTTTACCATTGTTAATCTATGATAGAGGCTCTCAAATTCTTTACAAAGTAAGCTTCTACTAAAACCTGCGTATCAAAGACACTATCATCACAATGTTTAACACTCACTGATTTTTTCACTAACCAATCCAACATTCATGCCATGTATAAATATTTGCCATGTTGTATCTCCTTCTCATATGTCTGATGAAGTGGACCTGTCCATGAAAGCTTACATTAAAACAATATAAAAGTTAGTCTTTAAGGTGCCACCATGTTTTTATCTTAACACTTTTTATTGTTAATTTGTTTTCACCGATAATGCTTGCACAGACTAACACGGCTACTCCTTCTACAACTTATAGAAATGTATAAGTTGTATCTGTAGGCCAATGAATCTTTTGCATGGTTGTCTGTGCTTCTGGAATGCAGATTTGGCAACTGAGGTGTATTGATAAACCTTTGTTTGGAAGGTCAGAATAGTAAACTTAAAATGGCTCCATCTAGCTTATCATTAATATTCTGACTTTGGAATGGCTCTCAAAGGTTTCAGTCATGAACCTTTTCTAATTGGAGATGTCAGGCGTTGAACTTCGGAATCACTGGCATGCAAATTATATTTACTACTGGATATAGGACAAGACAGCAGAACTCCATTGTACTGTGCAGGATCACAGCATTGTGGGGTATGGGAGATTTTTGGGGCTGCATGGAGAAATGTAGGAGGCAGTTCCTTCCTTTTAAGAAAAATGTACTTGGTTTTTTTTTTTCAAATTTCAATTTATAGCTAATCCCATCCCAGCGGTTCAGGGCAAGTTACAATAATTACATATATACAAAGCAGGTCAATTAAAAGCAGATAAAACCATGACAAATACCAAGAACTGGATAATATGACATGGAGATGGTATTAGTACACCAGTGCAGCTCCTTCGATGGAAATGTTTCTCCATCTTCCTCTGCAATAAAGCATCAAACTCGGAAGTTAAGGAGGCAAAGAAATACCCATCTGTCTAACCAGCAAGATCAGGAGTTTCTGCTGCCTATCAAGTACAAAACCACACCGGTCGTTTTAAAATAGAACAACTGAGCCTTGCAGGAAATAATATATCCCCTGCTGCACATCTTGTGGCTTTGCTTCCAATCTCCGCTCGGCAGAACAACTTGTTCTGATTCTCTTGCTGCTGCAGCTTTGGTAGAACTAAGTAACCTGAGCTTTGGCTTTTTACCCTGCCTTTTTCTTCTTCTTTTTTTTTAAAGGGTAATGAGAGTTTTGCTGAAAAATCCTTCTTGGCTTTTTGTGGTCAATTAGCGAGACAGATAATGGGGATGTTAAGGCACATCTGCCAAAGAAGGTATGTTTGGAGTTTAATTTGCTGCTTGAGGATGCTTTCCAGGTTATTAATATTCTGTTTCATTTCTCCCTCCTCCCGTGTCTACCCCCTCCCCCGAACCTCATTACCAGTGAGTTGTCAAAAGGAACCAACTGCAAAACACAAGAAGTAGATGGGACTAAACTTTAAACATTACCATTTGTGAGCAAACTTGCGCTTAAAAGTCTGTAGCCGTCAGTCAGTTCCACTAAATGCAAGGACAAGACACAATGACACAACCAGCAGGGTTGAGCTTCAGAGCACTGGGAGGAAAAAGATTCTTGCAGAGGAAGCTGCCCATCATGCCTTTTTGGTAGAGGTCAGCTTTGAGCTTATTTGAACAGAAAATGGAGGGTATCAAATGGTAGTTGGGTAAGGGAGAAGCTTGTAGAATCATGTGAATGAACTCTCAGCATCAGTAGGGAGTTGTTTGTGGTGAAAGAAGGTTTTTGTGAACATGCCTCTGAAGGCCATATTCGTAACCCTTTGGTTTTGAAGAGGGTGGTAGCAATTGATGATGTCAAATAAACATCTTCTGTCTTTGCATCAGGATCTTTTCCTTGCTGATTTCTTAGAGATTGGTTGTACTATAGATTCTAATGAGCAAGCTCTAGCCAAACTATAAGAGAACCAGCCAGACCTTGTAAGAAAAATTTGAACATCAATTGAGCTGGATGATATTACATTATCATCTTTCAGTATATCTTGGAAGCAAGGAGATCCGTCCCACTATCATTCCTATGACTGAACATCTCCAGCTTAAGTAGAACGGAAACAATCTTTACTTACAGTAGATCTTCAGTTACAATAAGAAGAGTACAAAGGATGAAAAGAGGGTGGATCTCTCAGCCATATGGAAGAAATCCATTTGACTGCATGGTCTGAAGGTCAGGAAACAGAGAGAGCAAAACAAAGGTACCAGAAGCAAACAGACAGGAAGAGGGGGTGGATGGTTGGCTCAAATCCAGGGAAAAGTTTTGCAAAAAACTTCTCACTGAAACTCAGTGCCAGGCTGCATGTACAAGTATTAATTTCTCTAACACATTCTTGGTTTATAGATGGTTGGCTGACATGTTGGTGTTTGCCGTTTCACTTGACTAAGTACTACAGGAGTATTGAACTGTAGGAGTATTGAGTATGTTTCATGCAGGTGCTATGTAGACAAGATACCCATTAAATTCATCTGCAAATGTGATCCAGTTGACCACAGGTTGTTAAGCTGGTACAGGATCTTGTGTGTGTGTGCACGCATGTGTGTTAATACACATGAATGTACGTCCTGTTGCTGCTGTTCCACCATTAAAACCATTTCCAAACCTTAACCAAAAAAACTTTGAGAAATATTAAGCCCAAACAGCTTTTGACAAAGAAAAAGTGTGTTTCTATGAAGCAAGGCAGAGAAGAGAGAGTGAAACAACAGGGCAGATGGGAAGCGGATCAGTGACTGAACACTGCAGGAAGGTGTCCAAGGTCATGTACAGTTATAGCTGTGCAGCTTCAGTGCTTTCTCCTTTGTGAATTGGACATTTCTGTAATGATATCAGCAAAGACTGATATAATTTATATTATCATCAGTCAGACTTTGGGGTCTCTAGTGATAGAAAGGAGCCACATTTATTTTTGTATCCAGCACAGAGCATGCAATGTCCAGGGTACCTTTTTGTTTCCAATATCTGTGTATTTTTGTATATTTTGAATTCCTATCTGCCATGCCTGACAAATGGTACTGTTAGGGATGGCAGGGGTAAGGTGGTGATGCCCACCAGGTGCCCACCTTCTACAATCCTCAATAATCAGCTTTCTTGATTTCTTCCCCTCCCTTCCCTTTTATCTTATTCTTCTCTCCTACTTGCTCTACCTCCTGCTCCCCTTCATTCAGCCAGTAATGGAGAAGCAGCACCTTTTAAAAATTTACTTAATTTTTCAGTAGAGTTCGGGCATACTAGAGAACACAGCTGCTGTCCATAATAGAGACAGGCATGAAACGCTTTGTCGCGCTTTGGCCCATTTTGTATGTGAGGTGCCATGCATTCCTTTGCCCCTCTCGCCAGCCAGCTGCCCCACTCACAAGCCTCTGTGCGCTGCTCCTTCCCCTCCCAGTCATGCAATTCTCCAGTCCAGGCAGGAACTGGGCTCCCCTGCTCTGCCTCCTCTGGCAGCCAACCACTCAGATGAGGAGGTGGGACAGGGTGTCTCCCAGCAAAGCTATCGGTTGGTTGGCTGCCAGAGGAGGCAGGGCAGGGAAGCCCGGGCTCCTGCCCAGACTGGAGAATTATGTGACAGGGAGGGACGGTGCAGCACACAGAGGCTTGAGCCAGATGAGGGGAGGGGGGAAGGAACACATGGCACCTATGGTGCCACACATATGAACTGGTCAGAAGAGCAACAAAGCACTTTGTGCCCATCTCTAGTCCATACCTAGCTTTTTGATTTCCTCATAATGTCTCTGGGTCCACAGGGGTCATAGAGGCACTCTGGGGAAAAAAATATGCTGGGTGTGACTGCTGTTTCACTGTGTGCATGGCATCTTTTGGAAGTCAAGGAATAACATAAAAATATAGACAAGTGATTTATACTTTGGGGTGCCTTGTGGATTGTGGACCCCCAGATTTGCACCCAGGGGCCTTGTTTAGTGGCACCCCTGTCTCTAAAATTTCTCCTCAGTGTCTTTAATGCATTAATCTACAGTGTGATTATTCAATTGTGCAGAGCAACTGGCAGTGTGTCTTGCTGGAAATCTTCCTCTGAGAACAAAGGAGTTCTTGACTGCAGCTTGCTGTCTTTTAATAATGCTTTTCAAGCACATGCTGGGCTAGGTGGAAGGGCAGGTGAGTACCTCTTCACTATCACTGCCAGCAGAGCACTTTGACCATCTCAGGACTGTGTGTGTGTGATGCTTCCCTTGCCTAGATACTCTTGAACTGCTAGCTGTGTGTAGGGTTGCCAGATACATGGGTACCAAAAGGAGGACATAGAAAGACAAAAAAGAGGACAGAGGAGGACGTATTGAATGTTTCATTTGAATCGTTCCGGATTAAACCCGCAATCAATACAATTTTATTACAATAGCTGCCAATAAATGTCTCTTACTGAACCGACCAAGAAACAGTCATGTTAAAAAATAAAAATAAATTCAATGGAGGCTTTTTTTCAAAATACCAAAAAACATTATTTAAACAGCCAATTGTACCGGAACCCACCCTGGCCTGGCTGCGGGATCCCCTGGCTGCTCGCACTCTGCACAGGCTCAGAGGCAACCTTGCTAATCTGGACACCCAAACAAGGCTCCGGCGCAGGCAGGGGGAAAGCGGCACCGGGCAAAACCGAATGAGGCAGCCTCCCCTCCCCCGAGGGTCATAAGTTCAAGGCTGTGGAGTGTGGGAGTTGGAGTCCCCAAAAGGGACTTTGAACACACACAGTCTGGGCACTCACCTTCCCATCGATGCGCTTGGGCGCTGCTTGCTCCTGCCTGGCTCGGCGGGCGGCGCTCCACTTGCACTGCCTTTCTGGGCTCTACGTGGGCTGGGCGGGCATGACGGATCACCGAGCAGCCGCCGCCGCGGTGGGAGGGGGCGAGGGCTGCGCTTCAGCACTGGTGGCAGGTAACAGGGGGGCGGGCAGGTGGGGGTGGGGAAAGACAGGGGGAGGGGCGGTCCTTCCACCTCTCCCCCTCCCATCCAAAATTATAACATAAAATATACAAAAGCCTGACATTTTAAAGGTTTTTATCTTTGCCTGCCGGACGGAGGACATTAGGCTAAAAAGGAGGACATGTCCTCCTTTTGCCTGACGTCTGGCAACCCTAGCTGTGTGAGAATCAAGGTGAATCAGTAACGTATGGAGCAGGCTGTAAAGAAACTTACAGTATCACTGATTAAAGGCAAAGGTCACCTTGTGACAATTGCACTGTGGACCTGCCTCTCATGCCTCAAAAAACATTTTGAGGCACAAGGCGTAGTTCTCGGTAAATATTTTACAACTTAATGGAAGCAATGTAATTACTCTGGATGAAACAGGTTAAAATATTACTTAGGGCAACTCTTAAGATTTAGAGGGAGAGAAGAGTTTGAGTTGCTTTTCCTTCAGGTTTCATCAAAGAACACAGCATGTGCTGAGGGTGAAAGAAGTAACCAGCTATCATGGTTTGATGGGTGAGGAGAACTCTTATGAAGGAGCAATGGTTTGATTCTTTGGAATACACAGAAGGTTTATATTTCTGTTCATGAAGACATGTGGTCAGTATAGGGTATGAGGAGGATAATCTGGCTTGTCTCTGCAGAAATATTAAGGACTGAAAATCTTACAGATCGTGTGGAACCAGCTTTCATCGAAACAATAATCAAGTTTCTAGCTTGTTAGATCATCTAACAATCATTGGTAGTACCCCCATTGGTTTAGGGTTATAACCTGAAAACAGGGGGAGGAGGCAAGCCCTTGTGATATCAGAGGTAAGCTTTAGCAGTGTCTCCGAAATGATATCAGAGAAATAGCCAGGCAAGGTCTGGGAGGGAGGCCAAGAACTGACTCCAGGCCAGCTGATAATGATGGAAACATGAAATCTAGGCACATGGCCCAAAATATTGAAAATAACTGGTTGGCTGGATAATATGGCAACCAAGACCACATTTTATTTTATTTTATTATTTTTTAGTGATTGGACAGGCCTCAAAACGTGCACAGCAGCTGAAACATATTCCACTCATTCTTGCTAGGACTCATATACCATGAAGCTTTACTTATAGTACACATATTGTGTGGGGATATTTTTTCCAGTGGGGCTTGCAGAAGGCAAACTGCCAGCTCACAGGGAGTTTTCCATGCCCATTTGCACTGCTGCCAGGATTTTCATAACAAGAAGGCCCCTCGCCAACGGCACTGGTGCTCCATTCCCTGCCTTGCTCCAGATGACATGATGGGCCTAAGAGCATAATCACAAGCTCAGTTCTCTCCCTTCACTCTTGGTGTTCTGGTGTACTGAAGTTGCACAAGTGTAATCCATATACAAAACTCTGCACAACAAACCAATTAGTTCTTAGAACCAGCTGGAAATTGGTGGCTATGGGTACCCAGTTTTTAAGCCATACTGCATGTAGTCTTTTTCATCCAGCACTGTTCGCCCTTGCCCAAAGACCCAGAGAAGCACAGCAATTCACTGAGACTTCAGCTGGCTCCCTGAGACCTGGTAACTTGTAGACAATCACCTCAGGCAGCAGATACTGTAGGGTAATAGTGGAAGCCCCCCATCTATTCCTTCTGTGCCCACCAGCCTGTCCTGCATTTCCTAAAATAACCTGCTACCTTTGGGAGTGGTGGAACATACAGGTAAGGGGAGAAAAACAAGAGGGGAAGCAAAGCCTGAGGGCCAAACTAGGTAATGGGCATTGTTGGAAACAGGAATTCCTTAAGTGCTAAAAGACATCTGATTGCCATGACTTGAATTTTTCTCTCCTCTGACAGCTTGCATGGTAGTTGGCTTTGCTTTGTGATTGGTCCTCAGGATGTATACACAGTCTTCCCATGCAAGTCTGATTGCTTTAAGCATGAACCTCAGGAGGAATCACTTCGCCTGGAACTCTAACATACTTTTAGCTTCTAACAATGAAATGCTACTGTGTCATTCAGTTTGATGCTCAGATGAATTCTCTAAGGAACCTAGTTTGCCCTTGAAAATGGCAATATCCATCCATTATACATTTGAGGCTATAGCTTGAGGCTTTGCCTTGCCTTTTGTTTTTGTTTTCACTGTACCATGTTCTGCTTACAAGAAGCATATGATTTGTGCTGCTGAAAGCAAATGTTGGGCCGCATTTACCCTTGGTCTGTTCCAGCAGCTCAGTTCATATATATTGGCCTGTAAAGTGCTATTTTTAAATGAGGGGTTTGGAACCTCTGTCACTGAGGAACTCTGAGGTTGTTTCTGTTCTAAGTGTCATTCTGAATCTGTCATGCTCCCCTCCAGATACACTTCCTAGAATGCCCCTGCTAGCATGGTGAATGCCGGTTATGAAAGTTATAGTCCAGAATGTTGCGATTCTGGTTCCTATCTGCCATTGCTTTCTTTGTTTGGTTTATGCACGGGCTGTTGTTCTCAAAGTGTAAAGGCAGATGATTCCATTGAGGAGGCCCAAGGTCAATGGCTTGCTTTTTTAGAGCTGAATTTAAGCATTTCACATTAAAATATGGGGGTGGGCTGGCAGCAGTGGGGTAAGAAGGGTCAAGTTGGATGCCTTCATGAGCTGCAGCTGTTAGCACTTGTACTGTTAATCAGCCATGCAGGGAACAGTTCCAATGACACCCTGCTGCAAAATGGCTTGTTTAATGTGTTGCTTTGACAAGTGTGAAGATTGAAGACTTCTCTTATCTTGCTGAAGTTGCATGTAAAGCCACATTGCCACATGCAGTGACAGCTGGTCAGCTTAAACACTGGACCTCTTCAAGTTGTGGGATTTTGACATGGTCTTCATGCTGGTTGCAAAACTCAGATGCCCTTCTACAAACTTCAGATGTACTTCTCCATGGGACCACTGGTACAGTAGATGCATATGCTAGTTTGCTTCCCATGGTTCCATATGATGGGTGACTAGTGACCATGTGACATGTTTCCCAGCTGCACATGACAAGGGTGCAGCTGCACAGAGCATTTTAAAAGGACAAGATGTAACTTAGCTGAATGTATTCAGTCCTTGCAAACTGTATATATCTTGGTGGGACCAGTAGGTCTCTATAGGTTTTCAGAACACAGACCAGAAATAATGTCAGGGCACATGTCCTAAAACTTGTAAGATACAACTCTAATGGATACAGTCTTCTGGAATTATATAATCATGCTAGACCTTATTCATACATTACTGCTAGAGAGAGTGCTGGTATTAAGAATCAAAGGCTAACATGGCATGATGGTGATCTACTTTAGGCAAAGTTGTTAGAGCTTGTTAAAAAGATTCCATTTTGTGTGATTCATATTAGTATTCACCACCAGAAACTGGAAGAGTGATTTTGGATTACATTATTGGAATCCTGAGAGTTGTAATCCAAAAAGAAACTGTTGCTAGCTCTGTTCACATCTATATAGATTTTGCCTGTGCTTTGTTCTATTTTTATTTTATTTGCAGTCTGCTTTATCATTTGTATTGCTTTACCATTCAGTACAATAGGATAAGAAAGAATGATGCATTCACAGACCACCCACTGAGGGACAAAACATATTAATACTGTATTGCTGAAAAGAATTGGTATGCTTAGTCTGCACATTTCTGTTCTGGAGCAGCAAGTTTGAGGATGGAAGGGAAAAAAAGCAGACAGTTCACATTATCATCCAGCTTGTGGTGTTGGCTTTTTTTTTAGTATCACTCTGTGATACCTATGGAGGGGGTAGCATAGGTGCAAATAAACGACCAAAGAGATAGCAAAGCAGCTTTTGTTTGATTGATTCCTGTCTAATGCAAGAACTGAGACACCTTGAAGGATTTCAGAGCTGTAGCCTTCTGACCTCCATGCTTCAAGAAGACTTTTTGGCAGAGAATCAGGTCGCCTAGAGGAGTTTTCAGCCATTATCTCTACAGATGCACACACCGTGCTTAGAATAGTGCGCTTAGCCCCCTCCTCATCTGTTGTGGCTTTCTGCTCATCAAAGCAATGCATTTGTTATATGTATAAAGTGGAGACTCTGTTGGTCTGCACTGCAATATTTTAATTCATTCATTTGTGGACCTTGCCGAACAAAAGCTGAAATTTTCCTCACTGACATTGTGCATTCTCTCTTTGAGCAACAAGAGGCTTGCCATTGTATTGGATGCTGGATGGCCATTTATCGTGCTTTGCAGAGGGTAGACCTCTCACAGATGTTCTCCATTTGAAGGGCTGTTCAGTTTAAGTCTGGTCTAAAGATAAAGAACCATAATAATCAAGGGTCTAGAAGTTAGCACCTGGGCTGCAGATGGCATGGGCACACAAGTCACCTTCCAGTTTTATGAGATGGCCTGTCTTTTTATTGAAATGGCATCACTAATTCTCGATTCTCCCCTTTTCTTCTGGTGACTCATTCTCATGTCTTGGCAGTGTATAAGTAGCCTGCCTATATAAGGGAGCCCAGCTTGCGCCCATGACAGCACCAGGAGAGCTAATAATACTCAGTTCCCTGTAAGAATATCCCACTCCACCTTGGATCCTGTGTTTCTTTGCCAAAATTCTGAAGAGCAGAAATCTCTTTATATTTTATAGTCCCAGCACATTTATCTAAGTCCGAAGAATGGTGGAAGGGTTAAAGAGCTGGTCCTCAACTTCCTGAAATAGTGTCTTTCCTTCCACTAGTATTGGTTAATGTCAAAAACTTCTCAGTGCCTTCTTTCTCTTCATGAAATCCATTTGCAGGGACCCACTTGTTTTGGCTGGACATCAACCTGGCGGCACGTAATGGGAATTGATTTTTAAGAAGCACACATAAGATTGTCTAACCTTCTTAGAATCATAGAATCATAGAAAAGTGAAGTTGGAAGGGGCCTACAAGGCCATCAAGTCCAACCCCCTGCTCAAAGCAGGAATACAATCAAAGCATATCTGCCAGGTAATTATCTAAGTTTTTCTTGAATACCTCCAGTGTTGGAGCACTCACCAACTCCCTTGGTAACTGATTCCACTGTCGTACTGCTCTAACAGTTAGGAAGTTTTTCCAGATGTTCAACCGAAATCTGTCTTCCTTTAACTTGAGCCCATTGTTGTGTGTCCTGCACTCTGGGATGATCAAAAACAGATCCTGCCCCTCCTCTGTATGACAGCCTTTCAAATATTTGAAAAGTGCTATCATATCACCCCTCAGTCTTCTTTTCTCAAGGCTAAATATGCCCAATTCTTTCAGCCTTTCCTCATAAGGCTTGGTTTCCAGCCCCCTAATCATCCTTGTCGCCCTCCTCTGAACTTGTTCCAATTTGTTAGCCTCCTTCTTGCATTCTAAGATGTTGACACAATCTCATCTTGCCCTAGATAAGGTGGGTAGCATTAAAGATCAGAATGTAGGGAAGATAATTTTTGCACTATACTCTCCAGGATCCCCCAGACAGGAATGGCCATGTTGGTTAGGAGATTCTGGGAGTTATCATTTAAAAGTACCTTTTTCAAGCTCTGTTGTTGCAGAGGAGTATAGAAAGACAAGAGCAGGTGTTTGGCTTAAACCAAAGATCCTGGCTGTCTCCCCTTCATTTAACTGGTGAGTTTAAGAAACTTTGTCAGCCGAGAGAAGCTAATGACCTGAAAAATCTCACCCAAAGGCATCTCTGAAACTGTGAGAGACAAAATGGATTGACATTTGTCATTTATTATGTTGCCAATTAAAAATAAGAATCCTTCCTTCTTCTTTTCTTTTAAAAAGAATGATTTCCTCTCTTTTATTGCAGTCTTCCTATAAATTCTTGGAGATGTGTTCGTAGCTTCTTCAAAGTGAGGGTAGACTGAGTAGGTAGGGGTGGCATTGTGTTGTTCCTTTGAGGAAGGAAGGCTTTTTTTAAAAAAAAATTTCTTGGAATAATGTGAGTCTTTGCTAAGATAGATGCTATGATTTTCCCAGCATGATCTTTCATCTTCCCACAGGGATGATTCTGTTCTTGTGTGGAATTGTGTAACACAACCCAGTGTCTTTAGGTCACCTGGTGACATTCTCTCTCTTGATAACTTCCCTCACATTTCTGCAGTGAATTATTTGATTTCAATGGGGCAAGGATTCTATTTGGGATAGACGGAAGAACATGGACAAAAGCTTCTTACAAGCTCAAGCCACAAGGCCATTTTCAAAATGTAATAGGACATTAAAAAAGCAATTCAGAACTGGATCTAAATGTTGGAAAAGAACTTGATTGGATGTAAAATTAACAGAGCAATATGTTGTTTATATTGTTATTGGGTATATATTTTCTAAAGATTTAGAGTTTGAGTTATGGTGAATATTTTACTATTTTCTCTCACAAAACTCACATATTTAGAATATATGTCTTATTCTTTATACCTTAATTACATAAAATCTCCTAGAGTGGAAGACTTTTAGATCCATTCATCCAACGTGAGCTAACTCTTCAGGGGGAAAATGGCTTAAATATTAAAGATAAGTTCTTCTTGTTTCAGATGAACAGAACAAGATAATGTTTTATAAGGTATGTGATACTTAAAGGGGGGAAACTAGGAGCAAATAATTCAAAGATACCATCTTCCCCTTCTACCATTTAACTATCTACTATGTAAAAGTACTTCTAAATATTTTATTCGCATCAGGAGATATTACAAATAAGGACAGAAAGTATATTGCCCCCCACCCCACTTTCAGTAAAGAGAATACTTCCATAAGGTTTTATAGATAACAGTCTATCAGATAGTGAAATCAAAACATGTCTGAAAGACATAATTTCTACACAGACAGCAAGAATACACAAAATAGCACAAATGGAAGGTGGCACAAACATGAAATACACCATCCTTCAAAATAATATTTCCGTACAAACCCAAAATTCATCTTAAAGACCTTCTGCTATGGTTTATTCATTGATACCTGAACACCAAATGTCAGCCCAAAGCTCCGGTTAGAAACAATCCTTCTGTGTTCCCAGCGTCAACTCACTGCAATTCATTATAACTTTTCTGCCAAAGGGAAGAGAAGACTTTCTCTTCAGGTAGGCTTTTCCTCATTGACTTGTGGTCTGAGAGGGTTTTTTAAATGGACTGTTGTGTTCTGTTAAAAGTGTTGTTTTAAACGTGTTTTAGTATTGATTTTACTTACTGTTTTTAATATAATACTTGTTTAATTTTTTCTTAAACTTTTAAATATTTGTATACTTACTGTTTTAGCTTTTAAATATTGTCTTCTTAATTATGTAAGCCACCTTGGATCCTTTTTAAGGAGAAAGGTGGGACAGAAATATTTTAAATAATAAAATAAATAAATAAATAAATAGTAACTCATAAGAAAGAGTGCTGAAAACTGCTGACTCTGTAACTGAAGACTTAAGACAACAATTCACTTAAACATGCCTGCTCTGAAGTCCATGTTGTTTTCAATGGAACTTCCTCCCAGGTATAGGACTGCAGTCCAAATGATTGTGAGACACATGGGAGTTCTTGAAAAACGTTATAGCAAATCCATTTGACCACCTTTTGAAAACAGAAAATGTACTTAGCAGCAAAATTGTTGACCTGTCTATCAAACTAAATGCTACTCCCAAAAGCTATTGACACCATTCTATGTGCACAGGGCTGATGATATCATCAGCTATGGCCTTTCATCTCTAATTCAAAGTTTCCAATCCTCTGCCAAACCCCATTCCAAGGGTCCCTAGAGATCCTCTTTGAGGGCATTGGGAGGGCAGGGTGGTGGTGGTGGTGAAGCCTATGATATCTGAAAATTGCTGGTCCTGGTTCTGATGGTGGGAATGGTGGCAGCAATTTTCAGACACGAAAAACTCCCCACCTCAGCCTGAGACCCTCACAGGCTTCCCCAGGATGCAAGGGGTCCCAATGGAGCCTGGCAGGAGGAGGGGACTGAAAAAACCTTAAATAGTGATAAAAAGCATTGGCTGATGATGTTACCAGTTTTGTGTATGTGGAGATGCTTCACTGAATCAAGAAAACTAACCAGCCAAGGCCAGCCAGTTCTTTCCTGTTGTCACATTTCTGGGGGTTTTAACAGGCAAAAGTCCAATAAACCAGTCCAATATCAGAAGTCCAGAAGATGCAAAGCAGACACCAAAATGCCAGAGCCAAAACACAAACCGTAGTCAGAAGTCAGAGTCCAAAGCAAAGGGTCCAAAAAACAAGGTCCAAGATGAGCAGGAGCCTGGACACAAGCCAGGGTGTTGACTTGTTGCTTCCACAAGCTTGCAAGCCTCTGGGTGCAGATTTTATAGCAACAGCAATCATCTAAACACCTCATCCTGCTAAAACTCAGGGCTGGTCGACCTGATGTTCCTATGGGAAGCATTCATGCGGGCTTCGGATCTTCGTGTCATGAGTCCTTGCCGAAGCTTCTCCCTCACTCTGGCTACTGGGGGAGGAGAATCTGGTGGTGATTCAGCTGCCTGCGATTCTGATTGCCCAGCATTCTCCTCAGCTGTAATTAACCCCTCAGATTCCAGATCTTCTTCGGCTGAACTCATGACACCTGTTGACAACATCACTACAGTGATGTTGTCTTTATGTATTGATGCACAGTTTTGAAATCTGGTTCAAAATTTCATATCATGCATTAGACATTTAGTGATTTTTCACTAAAAAATGGGGCCTTGAGTGAGCAAAATACATTTGAGAATAACGTAAAATTTTATGCTACTTCAGTTTATTGCTGATATACTAAATAAAAATGGGTTCAGGCTGTAAATGAATTTCTAAACAGCGGAACATCCAATGAGTATCATACAGGAATTGTGGCTATATTATACCTTCTTTCCAATAACTCTTCTTGAACCAAAACCATTGCCTGCAAATACAAGGTATTCCAGCATAAGAAAGTAACATTTGATTTGCATTTACTTGTTTACAGAGCGTGGCTGCATCTGCCATCCTTTGTCATTCTTAACCTTGCTAATTTGTCCTATGGGACCAACTAATGGAATGATGGCTACTCAGAAGATAGTGTCACTGAATCCCGTGTGCATTCTGGAACATAGATATAACACTGCACCTCATGTATTAATATTAGTAAGAATGCAATGCAGCTAGCAGTGTGTTATTGGAAATAGTGAATGGTGTGTGGCCATTACACACCCTTACTGGGCTCTTGGCTGTGGTAAAACTTGTATGAAGCCTGATTTTGTTTTTTCATTATTGAGCAGAGATAGGGAAAAGTATAAGCTGACACTTTCCCCCCTTAATTTATACCTATTGTATCTTCTGAGCTATGAGTCACAATTCTTTCAGACCTGGAACCTCGGAAACTGACAGCAGTAGCTAGCGAAAGTTCAAAGGTTTAGATCAGTTCCTGCTGTCAGTACTGCTTTACATCTAATTTCTCCTCCTGGAGGGTTAGTTCATGGGTGAATCTGTGGATGACAGTTCAGCATTTGTGATGTACAAAACAGCACAAATAAGCACTGACCTCAGCTGAGCGCCATCCCCTCCATCTCTTTGCTCCCTTCAGGACAGCATCTACCTCAAACATTTTGCTGCCTCAGGCAGAGTGCGAGATGGCACTCCCTACGCACTCCATGTACAAAAGCAAACTGGAAAGCAGCTGGATCTGACTTCAGCAGTGGGGAGATAGAGTAGTATCTTCTGTTATGCCTGAGATAAATGGCTATTTCACAACACCCAGAACAGAACAGTGCCATTTGTAGCTGTAATAGGGTCTGTCCAGACTGGCTGTTTTGGGTATGAGGTGAATCAGCCCACAAAGGGTCTGTTGAGGGTGGGGTGAGAGAAGGAGCAATGATGTGCCTTTCGGCGTGGCTCCTCCTGTCTGAACAGCAAACAACCCCTTGTAGCTCAGTCAACTGTTAATTAAACACTTCTCCTGATTGTCTGCAGAGGGTAAGGGAAAGTGAAATTATTATTATTTTTTATATTGCTTCTCTCTCCCTCTGTCAGTGCCATTCTGTTTTCTAGATAGTAAGGGGTACGAAAAAGCATTATAGAATTTTTTGAGCAATTCCAACTGAAGTCCTGTATTGCCTGGCTTTAGCAATTCTCTAGGACCATCTTCTCCCATGTCTTTCTGCTGCCCCCTAAGATCCAAGGGGGAGTCCTCTGAATTCCAACAGAGGCAGGAGCAAGGCAAGCTGTGATGGATAAATGTCATGTCCAAACTACTGAAATAATACTTGTTTCATCATATGTCTTCGCTTAGTAGGCTTCATCTTACTGTTTGGGATGGTTTTGTCTTGTCCTAGAATTCCAGAGTTGGATGGGATCATGAAGGGGTCATCTATTCTAACTTCTGTTTAGTTCAGAATCTGAAGTATAGGATATGTGTGCAACAACTCTGAGAGATGGCTGCCCAGTTTTTGCTTAAACCCAGCACAGGGACTGGGAGTTCAGATCTTCACTGTGAGAAACCAAAAATTTTGTAGTACTTTTAGGACTAAGCAGCTTTTATTTGTTGTACGTAGCTTTTGTGTATCCAAGCACACTTCTTCAGATGAAACGTTTCCCACAATTCAGAATTCTGCTTCCGGCACAGTTTCATATAGTATGCATGTAGGTATCTGCAAAAGCATGTTGTCTTTCCATTCCTTAAATTGAACTATAGGAACTGCATTGAGTAAAGGTAACAACAAAACTTAATCAGAAATGTTTACTTTACTTTAAATAGTTAATTTCCCCCCCCCCCCCAAAAAAGCTGGGCAATGTGTGTACTAGAAGTGCTTTTAGAGAACATAAATATAATATTTTTCCAGGAGCTTCTGTCTGAAAATGATACCACCATTGTGGTGAGTGCATTTACCATCAAAATACATGTACAGTGACCAAACTGGTTGAGTGCAGAACTCATAAAGGTTACTGTTTACGTGACATTTCAGCACCTGCAATTTCTGTGAGATGACTCTGCAACAAGCTTTGTATCAGAAAAATACCAAAATTGTCACTTGGCAGGGTGGATAAAAATCAATGATTTGTTTAAATCAAATAACTGCTGGATAGCTAATTGGTGTAGGTGCCTGGCTGCGGAGCCAGATATCGGAGTTCAGTTCCCCACTGTGCCTCCTTGACAGGGGCTAAACTTGATGATCCATAGGGTTTCTTCCAGTTCTGCAGTTCTAAGATGATGGTGATGATTTGATTTGATTTAAATCAGAATTTAAATTTTAAAAAATCAATTTTTATTTGAATAATCAAAAAATCCAATTTTTAAAATTTTAATCCTGATTTAAATTGTGATTTAAATCAAATCCACCCTGCCACTTAGTGAAATTTGGAAGCATATGATCTGAAATCTTTGTAGGAGCTGGTACATGAGTAGTATGTATAAGGCATCTAAAGGATGGCTGCTTTTTAAATGGTTTCATTTTGATATTTTCTGGATGCAATATGACTGCAATAGTGTCCTTTTTCTTCTTTCATAACCCTTGAAGAGGGCCACAAAATATTAGCTGAAACACACTAGGTTCTTTCAAGGAACAGAGCCCTTCCCCTCCATCTTGTGATTTGACTCTCTTTGAACACTGGGCAGCGGGGGATGGGGAGCTGCCTGACACATGGAAGACCATCTTGCCCAGTATTGGCTATTCTCACTGGCAGAAGCTTTCTGTGGGCTCAGGCAGAGGTCTTCTGCCTCACCTGCTATCTGAATTTCTTTTAGTTAGCGATGTTGGGGATTGAAACATAATCTCTGCATGCAAAACATGTATTTTGCCCCTCATCTGCAGTTGTTTTTGTCCCTTGTGGCCCTATGTAACTATTGTCCTATGCTGTACAAGGTCAGCATGGTAGTGCTGTATTCCTCCCTCACACCCTGACATTGCAAACCCACCGAGAGACCAAAGCCTAACCTTAAACTCTTTTAAAAATTCATATACACTGAACACAAAGGTCAAGATTTTTCTTTTCTTTTCTTTTGTCTCTAAAGACAGGATGAGGATTAGAAATCTGTGTCTGCATTTCTAATTTATATATTCCAACAGTTCTCCATTGGCTCACAAGCTTGTCCAGTAATGGTTAGGAAGAACTTTGACCTCTCCCAGCTGGATGTGCTTTGCCTTCTCATGTCCTCACTTGCCATTTATTATGATCCAGTTCGGCCCTGTGTTAGAGACAGCAAGCAAATCGTCTGAGATGCAGAGGTTTAGGAGAACAAACTGCCTGTCCACTGGCTGTCAGCAATGTGTCATGTTAATATGCTGCTGTTAACAGTTGCCCCTTGTTCTTGGTTGGTTTGGTAGGGCAGGAGTCGTGGGAAATGATAGCTGCATTAACTTCCAAAGCTGGGAAAAGATTGTCCCCCATGGAAGCAATTACTAGATGGATTAACATTGTCCGCACTGCTGTGAAAAGGCTACATGAGGTTGACAAGGATGCAGAGCGGATTAAGCTCTAGATCCCTTCATTCTGTTCTTGTTCCAGATGTGTGAAATAGATATCTCCACTTCCTCTTTTGGAAGATTATCATTAGAATATCTGCCCCTGCTTTATTATTAATTTATTATTAATGATTTTCTCTTTGAATGGCAAAAATGAATGCCTATGAATAGGGGTGTAGTCTCCAGTGTATCCTAAATTTTGTTCACTGTTGGTTAGGATAGAAAAGAGTGGTTGGATCTGAAAATTTGATGAAACAGTTGATAAAACTAACATGTTTGCACCTCCTGATACTTGTTGTGAGAACTTCAGCTTGAGAATGTGTACTTTTACAAGGTTTATAGGGCACTTCAGAGAATCAAGCTTCATGTAAATCTCTGTGTATATTATAAACAGACAAAATGCATGCAATTGAAAAAAAAATGCATTCTCTTTCAAATGTGCACAGTTAAAGACACACTTGAAAAAATGCATAAAATTGAACACTGAAACTTGTTTAACTTAGTGAGAAATATGTGTAACATAGATTAAATAGGTAAATGAAGGTGTAGATTAAGAAAATGTGTAAATAAACATGTGCATTAGAGAAAATATTAAAATATCAATGTATGAATGTCACAATCCAGTATGAAACCCAAGGTCCTGTGAGAAGGAGGCACAGAAAGGTCTAAAACGAACATTCTGCCCTGCACTCTCAGAGCCCTAATTATGTCGTAAGTCTACTTAAAGGAAGATTAATTTAGTGCCTCAGTCAATAGGCACCAATTTCCTTATGATACATTTCGTATTTCGTAGTTAAATGTAAAGGGTACCCAGAAATCTTAGTCCTGTGCTGGCTGTTTCTTCTGTAGGACGTCATCCTTTTAATTTTTCATTGTCTTGTAGAATGATATGCTGTACAAATTGTTCATTCAGTCTCTTTAAAAAAAAAGAAAGAAATTAACTAAGTAAAAGAGGTTCACAATTCCAAGATAAGGAAACATGTTGAAACAAGATTTCTGTGAAGAATAAGACCAGATATCCAGAAAGCATCTTCTTGCCTGTGGAAGAGCAGGAAATGACGCACACCTCCTACACACACAGACACATGTAGAGAATTTTAGTACCCAAGGCAAGTTAAGGTTATTCTGGCACTTGAATCAGAATAATCCTAGAAAAGCTCCTCTTGTTTTGCAATAAAAAGATAATCATAGTTAATCAAATAATCAACAATTTGCTGCCCTTTGATAGCATCTAAAATCTGCTGCCTCAGCTTGCCCTGTGATTCTGCCGTCTGGTAGGACTGTCCTACCGGGAGATTTCTCTATGCAAGTTCCATTGAATGAGAACTGCATGCCCCATCTGTTTCAGCAGAACTGATGTAGAAGAATTATCTGTGTAGACTGTGGCCGCGATATTAAGAGCCAAATAATAACAGTAGGAAAAAACAAACAAACCCAAACCTAAACAAGAGAGCACAGGTCTAGACATATCATCAGAGTCGTCTTCAGAGTCATCTTGACAACTCTTCCCCCCCCCCCAGATTCCTGTTTTCCTCTTCGCATTAATCCTTTCACATGCAGCTCTCTCTTGATAATCCTGTTCATTTTGAGAGATCTCCATCCTCAAAACGTATTTTGCTTTATTTCTTTACTTAAAGTTGCTTGAAATTACAGACTTGTGTATATCACTTTCTTTACTGCACACATACTTGGCAACCATTGGAACTGATCAACAGCAAACTAACAACTGCCTCCAACAGACTAAAGAGAGGGAAAAAAGGCTCAGCAGATAGATGAGGCTCTCTTTGAAATCAAAGGCTGGAAGGAACAATTGGTTAGTGCTGGGTAAATAGGGCACTCACCACAACCTAGGAAAGTCCCTCCCAGTCACACAAACTACAGACAGCATGCGAGGTTGCAAACAAACCTCCAGTATCTATTGGGGAACTCATAGAAAAGCAAACAAACCGTCAGACAAAAAACTATAAAATGATGTTCAGATCATTGCCCCCCTCAGTGGTATCTCTGAAGCCTCACAATGTGTTTGACCTTAAGAGTATCTCTCAGAATTGGCAGAGTTGGGCTTGAGTGGTCTCAAAGAAGCATTGACTTCCTGCTTCCAATTAGTGAGCCTTATTAAATTACTTCCAGCTTTCGGGGGAGCATCTTCTGGCTTGCCTGCCTGCTGTTCAGCTGCCTTGCAGGAGTGCAGTGAGCCATCTGCAGCCAGCATTAAACTCTCAAATTAGGCAGCATAGGCGCTGCCTGCAGTGCTCCAGTTAATGAGGCGATCAACAGTAGCTCACAGTGGGCTTTGCCATCTCCTAACACTTTAGGAAGCCCATCCAGGCGGAGATGGAACTTTGCTGGGACAAACTTAAGAGTAGTTTTGCTCCTCAGGGTGAAAGTGGAAAGCATAAAAGGGGTTTTACACATGAAATGAAAATTCAATGGAAAGTGGGGTGACAGTAGAACAAAATGCAGTATCAACTCTTGACCACAAACACGATGGTTGATATTCAAAGTCAGGGACCAGGAGGAGAAAGATTAGAAGGACAGGTTATGCTAAAATGATGCTTTTATTGCCCAATTCCTTTTGCTGTAGTACAGGCCTGTTTTAAAAAAAATAGTTGTCATTACTTCTGTCTTTTAAAATATAACTTTAGTATGTTTTTCCCTCCTCGGTTCAGTATGAAGCTCATCTGGGAGAAAGGCTTTAACTGGAAAACTTTGAGGCTTAGCTCGACCTAGCTTCATGTTCAGAAAGAAAGCTCCCAGCCAGCACTGGGGCAGGAACAGGAAGCACGGGCACCCCTAAGCCTCAAAATCTTCTAGTTGAAGCCTTTCTCCCAGATGAGCCACATTTAAGTGTCTGTAAGATGTCTGTTGTCAGGTAGAAACTGCCAGAATGGAGAATTATGATTAGTTGTCCCAAAAATCCAAAAATCTCATTTTATTTCTGGTTACTATTAACCATGCTGACCAGTGGTGGGATTCAGCCGGTTCGCACCGGTTCTACAGAACCGATACCTAATGTACTATCGGTTCTGCAGAACCGTTTGCTGGCCTGCTGAATTCCACCACTGGCAGGGTCCCCTTCCTCCCACCCCACCCCTTAGGACCCTGGGGAAGCGGGCTCCGGGCTCTGCGTGGGGAAGGGGGTGCTGGAGGGGGACGGCCCGGGTGCCCGGCTCTCTCCGACCGAGGGGGCGCAGGCGCTGGCGGATGCCAGCCCGACGGGCTGAGCGCCTCCAGGGCCAGGACCCGGGCGCGCCATGTCCCCGCCGGCAGCTTGAGCCCATGTCGCTTCGCTGCCTGGGGAGGAGGCTGGGCAGGGAGGGGGGCCTGCGCGGGGCCCCGGGAGAGGAGAAGCAGCAGGGGAGGGCAGGGCCAGGCAGGGCAAAGCCGGAGGGGTGCTGCCCGAGGGACGGCTCGTGGGAGCAGGGACCTGGGCGGGAGGTTAGCGGAAGACACTCATTTCCTCCTCCGCGGCGTCGTGGCTCCATGAAGCGCGCCTGCTTCCTCGACTTGCCAGGACACCCGATCCCTTCCCGCGCAGCACCTAGGCGCCTCTGGGGCTCCGGGAGCGGATAGTGGGGGCATAGAGTCCGCCCCAGCCTCAGCTTCACCCTGCCTGCCTGCCTGCCTGCCTGCCTCAGGGTACTTGGCTAACAACTACCTGCCCCCACTGAAAAGGGCTATGCATTTTTTAAAAAATTGGCACCCTGGGAAGGATGTGTTCGTGGGTCTGTGCAAACAAGCACAGCATATAGTCGTCCTCCATTCCCCCACCGCCGTCGCCTCCCCCCCTTTTCCTCACGATCACCCACTCCCCGCCCCATGCCCTGAATCCGCTTGTGCTGAACACGATAGATTGGTAGGGCGAGATTCGCCGCAAGCTGGGAAGGGCCTGTTCGTGGAGGTAGACCAGACGAAAACTGTCACCACGCAGCGAGCCTTCTAGGATGATTGGTGGTGATGGTGGTGGTGAACTCGTGTTTCAGTAGGAAACAGGAGGGCTCCGGCTGGCTCAGAGAGAGATCGCAAGGGGCGGAGAGAGAGGCTCCCCGGTTTTCCTCCCTGCACAGACCCACTGAGATGGAAAGGAGCAGAGAGCCTGGAGTAATAGGAAAGACACCCTTTCCCGGTCGTTCAAATCGCCCGGGGAGCCAATAAGTCCCCTGGTTTCCCTTGTACCCACCCTAGTCTAGCCATCGCGGGCAATTTACTTCGGGTCTGATAGCCGCTGTTGCCTCTTCCCTCCGCGTTTTTTTCCATCCAATATCTAGCACCTGATCCCAGTTATTTTTAAAGTTGCACTTGTCAGAGAAGCCTTGTTGGGTTGTAGAGCCTTTGGGTAAGTAACTGCCCCCTAAATCTCATCTCTGAAGAGGAAGGAAGGAAGGAAGGAAGGAAGGAAGGAAGGAAGGAAGGAAGGAAGGAAGGAAGGGAAAGGAAGGAGGGAAGGGAAAGGAAAGGAAAGGAAAGGAAAGGGAAAGGAAAGGAAAGGGAAAGGAAAGGGAAGGGAAAGGAAAGGAAAGAGGAAAGGAAAGGAAAGGAAAGAGGAAAGGAAAGGAAGGAAGGAAGGAAGGAAGGAAGGAAGGAAGGAAGGAAGGAAGGAAGGAAGGAAGGAAGGATAATATTGATTTTTCTGTTCCGCTCCCCTACTTTATTCCCTTTCTCTGGGTAGTCGCTAGCACTGAATTGACCTGAGAAGGAGGATGAAGTGGCGATGGCGGCGGTGGATGTTTCTGCTGGGTAGCCCATAGGGCCCTCTGCAGAGCCGTACAGCCGCGGGGAGCCATCGGCCTGTGAGACAGGCCTCTTCTCCATTACAACCCCCATGCCCAGATGCGTGGGTGTAAGTATGTGCGTTTCACTGTCTGGACTTGGGAGCAGCCCCACGAAAGTCAGTCGATTGGCAACTGCTTTCTCCACAGCCTGCCCGGCAGAGCGCTGAGCTTCTGACCACACGACGGTCGATTCCCGGAGGCCTGACTTGCTCTCTATCCGGACCACCTTAAACGGCGAAGCCAGCCCGCCCGCCGCACTCAGGAGAAAGGGGGCTCCCGCCTCCTCAAGTCTGCTCCCCGCCCAGCAGTCCAAGCCTGAGCTGCGGAGAAACACCCCCGCACGACTTTTCGGCTGGATTATTTTGTGCGGCAAGAATGGGAGATATATCTGCAGATGTTTGGAGCGACTACAGTTCCCATAATGCCTTCGCAGTTAGATGGGGCTGATGGAAGGTGTGAGCCAGAGCAATTCCCCAACCCTTCCTTACATGTTGCTGAAGAGAAGGTTGCTTTACTCTGCCTGATGTTAGGTTTGCCCCAGGTATACAATCCACAAACAAAATATTCCTAGTGCTTCCTTCAGAGTTAGTGTATATGATTGCTCTGTTCAGATTACTTTAAGGATGTGATAAGCACACTACTGGAAAAGACAATAATGCTAGGAAAATTTGAAGGCAGCAGGAAAAGAGGAAGACCAAATATGAGATGGCTTGACTCCATAAAGGAACCCCTGCCCTGAGTTTTAAAGTGCTGAGCAGGACAAACATTTTGGACGTCATTCATTCATAGGTTCACCATAAGTCAGAAGTGACTTGATGGCACATAAGAATAAACTGAGTGAAAAGAAATGTTTGTAATGTAAATTGGTTCCCTGGGCCTTCTTTGGGCTGAGAGTTTGTAAAAATGGCTTTTTTGGAGTACAACTTCCAGACTCTCCCAGCCAGTACTTGGCAATGCTGGCTGGGTGTTGTACTCCAGAAGAGTAACTTGTCCATGCTCTGTGGGAATGTGGCTCATTAATCAGCATATTCGAACTCTCAAGATTTGTGCGCCTTTTCCAGTTATTATGGTTACACAGAAACTATAGAGAGCATCTCTCATACATAATGTAATGTTCAGAATGTTGTTCCAAGCATCTTCTCTTCCATTCATAAGTTATATCATTCTCGCTCATTTAGTATTTTTTAAACAGGAGTTTATTGTTTCAAATATTCATCGAAGCAGAGAGAGGATGGGGAAATAAACCGCTTCCCCAGAGGACCCGGTGAGTCTTCTCTTCCTTTTTTTCCGGCTTTTCCTGGCGCGGGGCCTGCCTTTGTTTCCCCCTCCTCCCCCCCTGGGGGTCCCACCGCCTGTCCTTCGTGGAAGCTCGTCGCCTTGGGGTGGGGATGGGAGCTAGAAGGACTCCCGGCCAAAAAAGGGCTGGCCGGCTCTTCCCAGTTGGGCCAGACGAGCGCCAGGACACAGAATCCAGCAAGAAAGCAAGGCGTTATTAAACTACCTTTCGGTATATCTTTTGGTATAGTTAAAATGGTCATTAGGACATAGAAGCTGTTGTTAATTTATTTGAATCCCACCACTGATGCTGACTAAGACTGATAAGAATTATAGTCCAACATTTAGAGAGCCACATATTCCTCATTTGTGGTCTAGTTCATGGATTTGCTTCCTTTTGCTTACTCTATAAACTGTATGCTAAAACTGTAAGAACCACTATAATGAAAATCACAGTGGAGCATTCTGTGCCCACCAAAAATGCTGCTCTTGAGATTGGGGAAACAATGGGACATATTGTATGGAAGGCTGCAGCAAAAATTGGCTGGAATCCTACTACATATGTATGCTGGTACTACTTGGTTGGCATTAATCTCAGCAGTGAATTGCACCGAATTAGGAAGTCAACACAGGGATCTGCTGTTGGCTTGGTGTAAAACAGCAAATATTTTGTAGCATTATTTTCTCTGAAATAATCAAATCTGAGCATGGAAGATTAGGCTTCTTTTGCTTAAATTAGGATTCCTGTTTATCTGAAGACAATTAGTTAAGAAGTATGATTGGAGTGTACCCAGTCAAGGAAGAATCACATACAGTAGCAAGTCAGATAGTTTGGGTAACATTTGAATAATCCAGGCGATTACATCATCTGCCTGTCCCACAAGAGTAACTACATTAAAGAAGTGTTATTTAAATGAGTTAGGAAGGAGCTCAATACTTGTCAACAAGGCAGAATGAAACCTAGCTACCCCCTGACTTGAATTGAATGTTAAGGTAGATCACATGTGGGCAGCAGGCAGCCCATGGCCCATATACACCCCACCAAGGGCATTTTTTATGGTACTCCCAAGGTCACTAAGAGCTGTAGAAAAAAAATGTTTTACATTAAAATTGTGATTTTCTTCATCTGGACGTTTCCAGAATTGTCTTTGGCTTCATCTGTCTTACTGGGTGGTGGTGGTACCGGGGGGGGGGGGGGGGGAACTGTAGGTACCCATCAGTGTACTTCGTGATTACCTTTTTTTGTAAGTGGCAGAAAACAGCCATATTGAGGCTCCATGTGGCCCATGGAGAAAGCTAGGGGTAAAATTCCCCTCCCAGCCCCCTAAGCTTGCCAAACCCTGATGTAGATATAATACCAGTCCCAGGGTCCAAAATAAGACCAATGAGCCAATGAGCTTCTAGAAACCGGAACAGCAAGTAGCCAGCACATGTTGTTGTTGTTGTTTCAACTTATATACCACCCCATAGTGCTAAAGCACTCTCTGAATGATCCGCAACGTAATTATTCAAATAACACTGTCAACATATAATAAGGTTGCCAAATCTACAGCAAATACTGTTGAAGATGTGGCAGCCTTACAAAACCCTTCTCCAATGTTAAGGTAGTTTTATTTTGGTACACTAAATACAGAAGAGGTGACTCACTTCAAAGGACTGAATGCTGTGCCAACCAAAAGTAGTTGTGTGAATTGAATCAGATCTTAACATAATTTTATCAGCATTAAGAAGGTATCAACAATCTGGCTGAGTGGAACACATCAGTGTAAAATGCTTATAATGCTATGAGATACATGTCATATTCTATTTCAACTGGTTTGGAATACCAGTTTTGACCACTAGTTCAGTTGCTAGTTTGTGTTTCAGCTGAACATGTGTTTGGCTCTTCCCAGCCCTGCTTCCTTCAGTGGGTGCCCACTCAAAGGCAGTGACCAGAGGAGGCGGGGCGGGGAAGCCAGCGTGCTGCCTCCGATTGGGTGTCCACCAGAGGAGGCAGAGTTTGGAAGAGCCAAACACCTGTTTGGCTTAAAAAATGAACCTGCATGAATCGTCGAACCAGCGGTTCATGTCCATCTCTAATTCTGTCTAATATTGGAGCTGCGAGTCTCAGATTCCCTGCTTGCTATTGATACAGGGCAACTATGCTGCAGGAAAGGAGCAGATTCTAAGACAAGGTTGCTGAGAGGCAGCTGAGGAGCTGTCCAGGAAGGTGGCTAGCAGCTGAAGCCATTTTGCATTAACATGGTTTAAGAAGCAACAGAGATTTTTCTTTGCACGGTAGACCATGCAAATCGGAACTGTGAAGCTCAATTTCTCAGCACCGAACTCAACCATCTGAATTGGGCCTTACAGGCAAATGGCTACTCCAAGAATGAAATCACAAGAGCCATCAAACCAAGAAAACAACACCAAACTGAAGAGGAAAAACAGCCACCCACAAATAAAGTATTTCTGCCATACATCAAAGGGGTCACGGACTGCATGGGGAAACTTTTGAAAAAACACAACCTACAAACAGTATTCAAGCCCATCACAAAAATACAACAAATGTTACGGTCAGCAAAGGACAAAAGGGACCCCCTCACCACTGCAGGAAAATACCGGATACCTTGCAGTTGTGGCCAGGTATATATTGGAACCACAAAACACAGCATCCACACTAGAATCAAAAAACATGAGAGACACTACAGACTAAAACAACCGGAAAAATCAATAGCTGAACATGTCCTGAAACAAGCTGGACACGAAATTCTATTTCAAAATACTGAAGTATTGGACAACACCAGCAATCATTATGTTAGACTGCACAGGGAAACCATTGAAATCCACAAACACCAGCAGAGCTTCAACAAAAAAGAAGAAAGTTTAAAACTCAACAAAGCCTGGCTCGCAGCACTGAAAAATACAGCCTGCAAAAGGTCAGCGAACTCTACCCAGCCACAAGGACCGATGATCACTGCACACAAAAGACCAGCTAACGACACCCATCAATCACAGTGACAGATAATCTCTCCCCCTTATCACAACAATACACCCACAACAAAAAACACGCTGATCACCATAATCACCCAAACTCCTGAACAGGACAAAAGCTGATCCCACAGCTATAAATACTCAACTATCTAAGCAAACTGCACCAGAGTACAGACAGAGTTCTGACTCCTGTCCTCTGAAGATGCCAGCCACAGAGACTGGCGAAACGTTAGGAAGAACAATCTTAAGAACACGGCCAAACAACCTGGAAAACCCACAACAACCATTTTTCTTTTAGCTTGCTTTTTCACCTCCAGCCTTTCAAAGTTTGGCAGAGCCAATCCTGGTCCCATTGAAATCAGAGACTTTCTTTCTTTGCAAGCAGTATTAGCAACAGGGAGTCCCCGTGCTGCTGTGTGGATGCACCGCCTTCTAGCAGAAGGTGAGGAAGTGACATGGGATTGAGGGGAAGCCAGCTGTGGGCTGGCTGGGTGACATGCATTTTCCACCCTGTGCTTTGGACTGAGATTCCCAATTGCATCAAAACATATAAAAAGTTCAGAAGGAAAAGGGGGAGTCTCCATTAAGGCATGTCAATATAAAGGGGAACATATAATCACACATAGCTGTATGAGTGTCAGTGTAAACATATAGGATGTGTGTCTGCACAGAGGAGTGGTTTTCAGTGTGGAAAGAAACACCTCAAAGAATGAGAAATCAATAGAAGAGCTGTGTGTATATGGAAAAATGCCCTGTAGAAGAATGGTATGAGATTGCATGGGGCCCTCAGAACAGAGTGAGAAAGAAAGAATTTAGTTAAGATAGGAGAGTAAATATTTTTCAGAGAGTTCTCCCTCCAAACATAAGGAAAGATATAATAGTAAAAATTATGCATGTATGTTTTCACAGGGGAGTGGTTTTCCAAGCGGTGCAGAGTAGTATCGTACCAAACCTTATTTATAAAACAATAAATCAGCAGAAGGCCTAGTATTTTGCATATGCAGGAAAATATGTGGGAGATGGAGAATGCCTGCAATAGTTTCCTATTACATGGATCACTTAGAACTAAATGAAGAAATATAATGGAAAGAGTGTATGCATGGTTTCTTATTGAGAAGATGTGACTTCCTGGGCCTTTCCTCGGTACGTAGCAAGCTAAAAATGGTACATGGATGGAAAATACTCATGATAATAAAACTAATACCCTCTCAGTCTGTTTCCCAATAGGTGCAATTGGTAGTATTTTGGTTTTCTCCTGTCAGCAGCTTGGTTTATGCTGACCTCTAAATATTCAGCTTATTATACAGTATAATGTATAAATAAAATGAAAACAGGCAGCCGGTATTCTCCAGGAGGGTATAATAATCTGCTTCCTTTCCTTTTTAATTATACAGGATTTGTCTTCATGTGTCAAGAAGCAATCTTATGGGCTAATGTATTGTTTTACAGAATTATATGGAGGGAGCTGGATGTAGATGCAGGTCCGAAATAATGTAGTAGAGGTAATGGGATGTTTTTAGGATATAAAGGGAAGGTGTTGCTCCTGATGCCCTTGGATATTACCTAGAAATACTCTGGATTCTTCTTGTTATTTCAATGCAGTCACTCCATCCAAAGCAGAGTAAGAAATGAGAAACAGATACACCTGGATCAGGTTTTTTTTTGGGGTACTGATAATATTCTGTTACATACACTTCCCCAGACATAATTTTATTTCTAGAGACATGCAGCTATATGACATGCATACACAATTTCTGTATTGTGGAGTTTGAGAGCTATAGTAATCAGACCTCATTATGGCTTCTAACTTTATAAGACTGGCATTTTCCCCCAAGCATATTTTCCATGCTTTGTAAATATGGATGATCATCAAGTACTGTGATGAAGCCTCTGCTTTGTGGGAGTGGAGGGCAATTGACAGGGGCTTCTATATCCAGATGATCAGTCACAATCCTGAGTGAACTGGCCCTTGAACTGATTGCAGATGTGTATGGAGAGAGTTGCCTTTGACTTCACATTTCAGATGCTGGATTTTGCAGATTCATTGGATGGAGGTCTTTCTTTTTTCTTCTTGTCTGCATCAAAAACCTTCCTTCTTTGTTGAAACATGGAACCAGCTGAACTTGATTTTTGTTGCTGCTGTTGTTTTTGAATCTGGATGCTGCCGATGTTTCAAACACAAGGTGATGAATCATAAATTCTGATATTAAAGAGGAGAATGAGAGAATAATTAATATTAGCTGCTCTACTCATCTTGATGTAGAGCAGCAGATCAGCACATACAGAAAGGCAGAGGGTGTTGAACTTGATTTAACATAAAATTTTCCGTCTAAAAGACACAGTCAATCAGAAAGAAAGACCCACACTGCACACCCCTGAGAATGATTTCAAACAAGGTTTTGCAACAAGTTTCCATACCTTTCCTTTAGCCTTCTCTCAAGTTCTGGATATGTTGTGCTCCACTCTTGAGCATAAAAGAGCATTGACCCTGAAGGAACATGGCTGAGACTTCTTTCCTGATATAGATGGCTCAGTGTGCTATGCACTGGGTTGCTTGGGCCGAAGCACTCCAAATTCATGTAAATTCCTTGGGGATTAACAGTCCAATACCTTCCAGTAGCACAGACATGTACTTAATTAGCCCATGCTTAATCTGGAAAACATATTTCTTCTAGACATTTTGATTACTTTGTGGCTTCAATCATGAGCACAACAGGGCATCCTGTATACTGTCTTGACTGCTACCCTTGGTGTCATCCACATTCAGGCTGCCCATTGCTATATAAAGTTAGGTATTCTTTTTTCTGCTGGCAACATGGAAATGATATTGTACATTTTCTGGTATTTTGCATCATGGACAGAAAAGCACAATATCCCATATTCATAAACCAGAGGTTTTTTGAAGGATGGAATCTTACCTTTTGGTCTGTAGTTACTATGGAAACCATAGATGATAGTCGTTTGCCAGAGGACTTTCCCACAGTTTACCCATTGGTAATGCTGTTTTTGTGACCCATTTTAAATCATTATACAACCTAGCTGTGGATCACAACTCATTAATTGAAAAAGAAATGGGAAAAGTTATTTACTTGGGTCACGCCTCCCCAGGATACCCAAGCCAGCATTCCTAACTGGGATCAGCAGTCCAAAAAAGTAACTTTTCTCATTACTGCTAGAAGACCAGTGTTCTAGGTACCTGCAGTAAAAGGGGAGCACAGAAACCTTTATGGAATGAGATTCATGGACTGGATGCCACAAATAAAACCACTGGGGAATTAAGATAATACAGTCTAGGGGATTCTGGGAACTGTAGTCTAACAAGATAACCTTCCCAAGCTGTAAACTGTTTTAACTCAATTAGCACAGACACATTCTTTTGTTTCTTATCCCACTTCCCCCACCCACCCACCCACCCACCAAGAAACAATCCAGAAAAAAAGAATAAAAAAGCTCTGATCCTAACCATATGAATTAACATCTTGACCTCAGTTTGACCCTGAGCAAATTGGGACTCTTGAAGTGGCATTCATCCCAGTTCTTCGTGATTGCTATTTAGCCCATTGTGAGCTTAGCAGTGCCTGGCTTTTTCCTCTTGAGGAAAGTCTGAAAATGAAATGCAGTCTTTTGTCAGAGGAAAGAATTTGTCATCTTTACATCCTCGGCCTGCAGCCTCTCTTGCTCCAGATTGCATATAAATCCCCCCATTTTGATGGCTAGCCTTGGCCATCCATTAAAAAAATTAAAGCTTTCGCGCCCTTGCTGCAGGAGCATCAATAATCCCTCTGGGCTTTTTTCATTTCTTCCCACTGCCATTGGGAGCTTTGCATATTTATAAAACTGGAGAGAGCTCCAGATGCAATATATTGTTTACTGCAGGTGCTGATAGGAGATATGCAAAGAACAGTTGCTGCCAAAGTCAGTTTAGCATGGTCCCTTCAGTGGCTCCATGCAGGTAGAGAATCCTGTTAAGCTCTCTCTTGGGATCCAAAGGGCTCCAGGATTCATATTTGGCCGCAAGCCGTCAACAGGTGACTCATGAAATAAACTCCCTGGTCTCAAAGTCTGCTTGAAGAGTTCCTGACATTATTTGACAGGTGTGCCTGACAGCTAAGTTACTTATGGGGGGATATGATCTATTTGCCGTCAAACATAAATAAATAATAATAATAATAACAAACCAATGGCCAGGCAGCCAAACTCCTGATGAAGTTCTGGATGGAGGAACAGTAAGTGCCACTCCTGGACTAAATCTGACCCATCAGAGGCTGACAGCTACTTTCCTCATGGCACACTTAGAGGCAAAAGAGGCATATAGATGGAGCAGAAGCTGTGGCTATAGGGCTTTTTGGCAACTCCTGGGGAAGTTGCCAGGTTGGACTTTGGATTAACATGCCTCACTCCACAGGACATTCCAGTGTAGGGTATTATGGGATTAGTAGTCCAAAACACACAGAGAGGACCAGGTATCCATGTGTTGTTGTTGTTGTTTAGTCGTTAAGTCGTGTCCGACTCTTCGTGACCCCATGGACCAGAGCACGCCAGGCCCTCCTGTCTTCCACCGCCTCCCGGAGTTTGGTCAAATTCATGTTGGTAGCTTTGATGACACTGTCCATCCATCTTGTCCTCTGTCGTCCCCTTCTCCTCTTGCCTTCACACTTTCCCAACATCAGGGTCTTTTCCAGGGAGTCTTCTCTTCTCATGAGATGGCCAAAGTATTGAAGCCTCAGCTTCAGGATCTGTCCTTCCAGTGAACACTCAGGGTTGATTTCCTTCAGAATGGATAGGTTTGTTCTCCTTGCAGTCCAGGTATCCATAGCCCTGTCCTATTCCCCCCACCCCCACCCCGGACTATCCTAGTAAAATTACTTACTGGGCAGGATTTCAGGTGTTTGAATGAACAAAAAGAAATACACCTGATATAGTCAGCACTATATCTGAACAATTATTGTGTAAAATATATTTAAGTACCTTGACCCCCTCTTGTTTTATTCCTGACTTTCTGTTGCTTTAGCAGACTGCATCCTTTTCAGTGACCTTTCTCTTGTGTGACCTCCATAAATTTTAATACCTTGGGAAATGGAATGCACAGTGCTTATACACAGTTGCCACTGAATGAATAACATTAGAGATGCTAACATCAGAATTCATTGCTGCAATCACAAGCAGTACCGAATTCTTTGATTCCAAGTCATTCTGTCCCTTGAAATCATTCTCATCCTGAGTCATAATCTCTGCCCTCACCACAGTGCCAAACTGTATATAAAATCAACAAAGATTACTACAGCACAGTTTACTTTTCCTAATATGTTAGTAATTTGTGTCTTTTTAGAAAGTGACAATAACAGCTTTTATAAGATGTATCTGTCTGGTCACCTGAAGGGGAATGATGTTCATCATAGGTGACCAGGTACATGGCTGTTAACAAACATAGCAGTAGTAATGAGGGCTTAGTTTGTTTTGCCTTTCTTTCTAGGTTACAGAAGAGTTCTCGCAAAGAATTAAACAATTATATCTTCTTTGTAACACCCACTGACACAAAACAGATTCTGTAGCTTGCTTCAGTTCAATATTGGCATTAATATTTCATTCTGAAAAAGCTTTTTCCGCTTCCTTGCAGTCAAGGTCAAAGAGTGATTTCTAATGCATAGTTCTCGTGTCAAACCCTAGGCTTTTCTCTAGCTGAAGCAAGTTGCCAGCTTTCCCATATGGTGACACATCAGAGATATCTCTGGCACCCAGTCCCTTGCTGCTAGTTTGATTCCTGTCCTAATTTGCTTCACTATAGCTTCACCAACCCTGAGGCTGGTATATAGACACCACATGCAGCCCTGTACAGTTTTCCAAGACAGAGATTAGAAATAGAAGCCCCTTAAGGTTCAAAATGGCTAAGCACTATAAAGAGAAACAGTAACCCGAGGTTGAATTTACTAGAAGAGTGCCAGACCATCAGAGCAGAGGTAAGGACAGAAGCCAACTTTTAAGTATTTTTGTGCCATTTCTGTCATTAGGCCAACAGCTATCAGTTGGACACCACAATTGGCAATCTTAGAAGGCACTGGTAAATCCCTTCCTTGGAAAAAACCATTTAACATCTATGGTATTGGTGACTTCAAATGGACTGCTGGGTGCCTCACTACCAAATGGCATAAACGGAAGCAACAGTGACCACTTTTGTTTCATCTTTTGATGTCCTGGCTAAATATTTGAATCTTTGCTGAAGGAAGTTTTTAAAAATTCCCCACACTACCTCAAAGGAATTGAAATAGTCTAATAAGAATGGAAAGGGAATGGATACGGGATTCCCATTACACCTTCAAACTTCTGAGAATAGATGTGAGGGTGAGAAGCATTTTATTTTATTCCCTAGAATGATAGTTGAGGTATGTGTGTTGACCAAGATGACTTATCCTTGGTTTTGTGCTACAGTGGGCACCTGATTTCTTTTGTTACAATACTCTTGAGATATATACATACAAATCTTTAGGTAGCAATTGGGCCATTAGCACAAAGGTTTATTGTGGACCCACTGCATCAGATGTCAGTGTGATATAGTGGATAAGAGTGCTGGGTTAAGATGTAGGAGACCAGGGTTCAAATCCCCACTTGTCCATGGAAACTCTCAGAACTACTGATAAACCACTACTTAAATATATTGAAAACCCATTTAAGGTCACCATAAGTGGAATGAGGCTTGATGGCATATAACACACAGGTTCATAATGAAGTGCAATACTTTAAGTACCATTTAAGCAGACTCTGTAAATGGAGGAATGCTTCCTGCCTATGTAAAATGACCTTGAGATTAGAAATGAGGTGTTTCATTGATTTGTTTTACATTAATGTTTGATTTTTTTTTTAAAAGCCCACCTTAGATGGTACAACAGAACCAAATGTAATAAATGGTCAGGAATCAACCAAGAGCTAGCTGATGGTCATCTGTCTTTGTGAAGAACAAGGTTTGGGTAGGTGACACTTGTACATATCCATAGTCTCTACTATTATTAGAGATGTGTAGATTTTGAGATCTTTTGTTCATAGCTAAGTAAATGTATTCAAATAGATCTGAATTGCTTTGGGAACTTGCCAGCCAGGTAATACAGCAGCTAAGACCTGGGATGAGAAGAACTACTATTATTCAAAAACACCAGGCACAGTTAATCAAAATTATCAGAACGCTGACTGGTTGTTGTTGTTGTTGTTCAAAAATACCAGGCACAGTCAGTCAAAATTATAAAAATATTGACTGGTATTATATAACAGATACAAGCTTTAACCAAAAACCTAAGTATCTGTTAAATATCGGCACAGTATGTATGATGTTCCTAATATTGCCGTTTTTTGTAACTCTGATGGTGTTATTTCTGAGATCTGCAATTGCTTATGTGTGAAATGTCTTGATATTGTTCCCAAAGCCCCGAAGATGACGGGGACCACTGAAGTGTGTTTCATATGCAAGCGAGATGTTTCGATTGCCAGGTCTCTGTACTTCGTTAGTTTTTCCAGTTCTTTATTTTCAACTCTGGCATCCCCTGGAATTGCAATGTCAATGATCCAGACATTTCTTCGTTCTATTACTACTATGTCTGGTGCATTATGTTCAAGGTGTCTATCAGTTTGGATCCGGAAATCCCACAAGATCTTGACCTTCTCTACCTGATGTTCCCACGGGTGCCCCTAACCCCAGCATCATTGAAGGGAGAAGTGTATTTTGCAACTAGGCAGATAGAAAAATGTACTATCAAACTGAAGCAGTTTGCCACCACTGCTAGTAAGGCTTGCATCCCTTATGTCTTTGCCAACAGTGCATGACATGTGGGGAGTTGTTCATGCCCTAAATGCTAGTTGACGTGTGTGTGTGTGTGTTTGTCGCGGGGGGGGGGGTGTCACTGCTCATGGGGAAGTTCCCCAGATCTTATGGCTCTGCTACCACGGTTTGAGCAATATAAAGGTTCCATGAGTTGCGATGTTGTTGCTTCACTTCCTGCCTGCTCCCAATGCTACAATGGGCCCAAGTACATCTCTAGTTCCAGTCCTTTCCCTTTGTGTACGGCCTTTTTGCTGCACACACATTGCAGGCAACTTCATGGAAAGCCATTGAACCATGGTGCCAGGTGGAAATGCGTAGAGATGGGTTCTTTGGCTTTAAAGCCATCACGCCAACCAGGTTGTCTGTTTGGTGGCTTCCCTAAGTGTGTAAATATTCCTGGTATCTGGTGGGGTGGAAGGTGAGCTGAATTGTTTCTCTTTGTAGCAACATGATCCTTACAAATGGTACAAAGGCCCTGAATGGTAACAGCTCTGCAGCTGAAGCCAACACGGTGGAAGATATTTAAATCTCATTTATATAAATTGCCTGGTTACAATTCTTGCTAAAAGATTGTGATCTCCCATAGGCATTCTTGAACAGAAAACAACAGCAGCAAGAATGGCAAATGGACACTAATAGACTATAGTGGTGGAGGAGGGGGGGATAAAAATAAAAGGGAGGAATTGAAGACAAGCACTTGCCAGGAAATGCAGCAAAACAGTAAAACACCTCAGGAAATCTCATCCCCTGGAGAATGTCTGTGCCAGATGGCCAGGTGGTTTGATGGTATGATGTTTATGGTCATTTTGCTATGCCTCAGCCATACCAATTAAGAACGATGCTACAAGGTAGGATAGGTAGGATGGGGTGGGATTTTGAGGGGCTGCTAGAAAGAGACATGAGGGAGAAATAACAAATGACGTGTAACTTTGTACAATACGCAGGATTTTACAATACGCAGGATTTTAGGTAGTTGACAACTGAGCTGTTTTAATGTCTAACTCAGGAAAGGACAGCGTGAACTAAAATAGCACATTTGACCTTTCCTCATAGATTTGTTGAGGGACTATTTGTACAGGCCCACATGTAGAGAGCCACCTGATGCCAGGACATGGAAAAATTATTTGGGGAAAGCTACCGCTCCCAGAATTTATCTGCTAGCGGTAGTTTTAAAAAGGGACTCTCCCAAGCTCTGAAAGGCCCTCCTAATGACCGATTCATATAACACTTTTCTCTTCTTTATAGTCCATGCGCTTGTATTGGTTCACTGAGCTTCATGCCTCTCTCTTGGTTCTTCTCAGCATGATTTAGAATCTAACATTTGGTTTCTGTCAACTCAGCTGACATGATACAGGATGTGCCTAAGAAGGGAAAGCACATGGGAACCTGGAAGCATCTTGTTCCATGTGAGCTCAGTTCATGGACAGGTGTAACAGGCATGTAATCACATCTTCCTCTAGCTTCTCCTCTGCCTCATTCCTTCTCTCTCTCTCTCTCTCTCTCTCAACCCCCACCTCTCTTTTTTGCGAGTTCTGGACCTGCCAATGGTAATATTTCAAACGGAGATATCATTTAGATTCTTAGCGTATTGTTATAATTCTCTCTATGAGTAAATATGCCCCCCCCCCAAAAAAAAGGAATGGTGACATGCCTGCCCATCCTGGCCCCAACTTCTATATGTCAAAACCTAGATGTATGTTGTGCGACTCCCTGCCAAGAGATTTTAGGCTGATCTCCTTTCTGTTGATCTTCTGCCACTGGGCAAAGACTCTTCTTTTCTGGCAGACCTTTGGCAGTCAAGCTGAACTGTTTTAAAGGCAGCTTTTAATCCTGATGGGAAGTGCTTTAAAGATTATTTGTTTTTAATTGCATTTTAATTTTGAGTTTTGCTTTACTCACCTGTTTTATATTTTTTCACTGGGCCGTCTAGCCTCTCCCCAAGTTTCAAAACCTCAGTTCCCCAGTCGACCTGGGAGAGGCACTGCTTGGTTATGATTACCAGGGGGAAGCAGAAAGTTGGGAAAAGATAAAAAGCCCAGGAAAAAAAAGGTCTGGAGGAGGAAAAGGGCACCTGGGAAATGAAAAATAGAGAAGATAGCCAGGAAGTAAGGAAGTGGCTCTGGAGACCTTAAAAAAAGGAGAATGAGAGGAATAGAAGGAGTGTTAGAGTGATGCAGTAGAGGAGCTTGGAGAATCTTACCTGGTAGATATAGGGACCTCTGAGATGGCAAGATCCCAGGGAGAGTGGGAGTACATATTAAAAGAAGATCCCTGGACTGGAGAGAGTTTCACCTTTAGAGTGCCCAAAGAGGCTGAAATCACTGCAACTCCCCCAGTGACTTCAGAAATCCTCCTTTTCAGGAGAAAGGGAGAGGAAGGAGAGGTGCCATCTTGCCCAGGAATGAGCTTCACAGGAATGCCCACCTCTCCCTGACCAATCCTGGCTACAATATGAGAGAGGGTTTGCCAGGTACCCCAATGCCTAGAACAGAGGAGAAGAAAAAAGGAGGATCAACTGGTTTGCTCCCATTATGGTCACACAAACCATCCCTGTTGCAACCTCCTTGCCTAGCATATTCAAAAACCCATCCACTAAAGAGGCCAGACCCCTCATAGGTAGGTGTAAAGAAGGGAGATGTGGTCTTAGACCAAGGAGAAGCTGCAGATGTTAACTGTTGAAGATTTGTTTAAAATTCTTTGATGTTGCCTCTGTTGAATGAGTTATCTTATTACTTAATAAACCATGTTTATTTGAGTAAAACTATGTCTCCTTCTATGGAACAAAGTATAAAGGGCACTCTGTTATATGTTCACACATGGTGGCAGTAAGCATGGACCAGATCCCCCTCCGTGTGTTAATCTACACATGAACAGAAGAGTGTAGACTAATATCATTTTAGCACAGCAAGTCTTCATTGTGCTCACAACCAGAGATGTTAAAAAATCTTCACTTCTCTTGTGAAATCTTCACAGAATTATTTTGCCTCACATAGCAAGGTGGTGAAGTGTTTTGTGGAGTTCTTTTTCCCCCCAAGAAAAAAAGGGTGGGTTTCAAGTCATGAGTCGAGTCTGAGTTATTGGGGGGGGGGGGGAAGAGCCAAATCTAGAATCACCAGTGGGACTTCAGTCCTACTTGACAGTGAGTCTCGCAACTTGAGGCCCCATCCCTGATCTCCACTATCCATGGGGAATATCCCTGTGAGTCTGGACCCTTGAAATCAACATCCTGACTAACATGGAAAGCAAAGGCTCTTTTCTCCAGATGTGTCATTCCCTGTGGGTAGGACAGGGGAACTGTGTACAAAATGAGACCTAGAGCACTTCCTTCTGCCTCTAGCTGTGCCACAATTCTCCCTTGAATTGCATGTATCTAAGCAGCAACAGTTTGGGTTATTTCTCCCCGCTCCATTGGGTGGAGGGGAAAAGAGATCACACCTCCATTTCCCCCCCCCCTGATAGACACATTTTTATCTCCTTTGGCTGCCTTTAAAGAGGTTCAGCATCTTTTAAAGGCAGCCATCGGAGAGAATATTATTATTATACTCTTCTGTAATCTCTGTAATACTCTTCTGCCCCCCTAAACAGATTATTATATTATGTTTTTTTTTGGGGGGGGGCAGAAGAGTGATACATGGATTTTGAGTTACATGGGGGTCTAGTGCTCCTAACCCCAGCATTGTTGCAGTGTACACACAATTTGCTAGTGACTGAAGAGGACTCATATTTGTCTGGGTATGTTTCAAGCAGGCCTAGAAGTACGCAAGCATGTTTGTGTACTTTAGTATCAGGACAACAGTTTTTTCAGTACTTCATAAATCCAGCCTCCTGAAGTGTGACATTTTACAGCTGAGGTAGAACAGAGGTGCTGAGTGAGAGAAAGAGTGGAAGCCTTGGAGATGAGTTTTGCCATTCCGCTGCTGAGGCTGTTGTGGGTCGTGGAGTGTCATCGCCTTCCCAGAGAGGGAAAAACAGTTGCTTTACAGGCCCTTAAGCAGAAGGCTGCACACTTTATCTCCTACATGCCAGAAATACTTGTTCCCTGCTTTTCGATTCCTCTGTCTCCCTAATCATCACTTATCTTTTATCATAATGAAAAAATTTCTCTCTGACATGACATTCATTGTGGAAAATAAAATTTCTTCCCTTCTGGCAGCTCTTAGAATAAGATGGTGGTGAAGACTTCCGTATGCTGCCACCTGGTATTCTGGAAAGCTCCTCTCCTGGCAGGGCTCATCCTATCCCCCGCCCTTCAAACGACTGAAATGGCTTGCTTCCACCAAGCACATGTTTCTTCATAGAGGAAGCGAGCTGGGCGTTCATTTTTCTCGCAGTCATACCTCTGTATCTAGGAAGCTATCCTTCAAGTGAAGGCAGATGACTCTGCTTTTGAAAGTTTGAGACCAGGAATTCACAGAGGAGGTGACCACAAAAAGAGCAGTTTCATTTTCCTTGGGCATATATTCAGTAACGAACCCCCACCCCATGTTTTGGTTTTTCCTCTTGTGGGAAAAGATTATTATACACCTATCTGAAATGCACATTTGCAGTAAGAGACAAAAGCTGTGTGTTTGAAAATTATGAGACAGGAAGGGAAAGAAAATATAATTTAAAATCATCTGATCTGACAAAACCCTAGATACGGGAAATGATGATGGCTCACATATCTAGTGAGGGGATGGGCAATCTTTCACTTTTACCTTTGAAGAGTACCGTGGTGGTGGGGAGTGTAGGAGGAGGTGAGAGAAGCTGCTTTAATGTGGCACATGTACAAGTGACTGTTTTATGTTTTACTTCATAATTAGTTTCTGTAAAGACAGACAAGCAGTTTGCTTTCCTGGACATGTCTGCTGGAGGTAGAATTTTAATACTCTTGTTATTGGTAGCTAACTGTATTTTGGAGGCACAAGGCATGCATACTGTAAATAGCAGTGTTTTGACATATATGAACAAAATCTGCAATGCCAGATGGAGGTATGGTGTTTAAGGCTACAGTCATTATAAACTGCTTGGGGATAAACCTAGCTGAATTAAGTGAGGTTTACCGTTGAATCTGTATAGACCACACTGTTAATTTCTGATACCCTTCTCCCTATGCTTGTTAATGTTCACTAAGTAATTCTTCCTCCAACATGCTTCCTTGCTTTCTTAACCTATATGTATAATCATACTCAGACCTTTAAATATTCCCCACCAAATCAACATTTCATAAATGTTATAAAAATAACAACAACAAAGGGTCTTGTTGCTCCTTAATGAATAAAACATTTTAATTGGCATAACCTTTGTAGACTTTAGCTGTCTTCTTCAGATGTAATTCTCTTCTCTGTTCATGTCCTTCTTCTTAAGTTACTCTGTCGTTCAGAATCTGCCTAAGCTGGAATTTTTAATTTCCATTTTATTATAGCTAAAACTGGAAAACTGTAATGCTCAGAAAGAAACAGGGTAGGTAATAATCAGGGTTAGCAAAAAGGCTGTGCTGTCTATTCCTTGGTACAAAAGGGTTCCCTGCCCATGTTCCTCTCCATCCTATTTTAAAAACCACACATTCAGCGCTAGCATTATTTTTAGAGCCAAAGCAAGCAAACAGGTCTGAGTTAATGTTAGAACTATTATACTGTGTCAGAATATTTTGATTTTTTCCCTCTCTTATGTGATGACCTACCATAGAGTGGTGTAGTATGATGACAGTATCCATACTGGCAGGGGGGTGTGTGTGTGTGTGTGTGTGTGTGTGTGTGTGTGTGTGTGTGTGTGTGTGAGTGTGAGAGAGTTGTAAAACAACAACAACTAACTTCTCCAGATCAGGTTGTCTGCCTTGGATTGTAAAAGAATGAAGGCTGTTCCTTTAAGTTTCTCTATTGTCCTCATGGAACCCTGCTGTCTCATTGATTTCCAGGAGTTCAGCAGTATTGAGGGTTTATTAACTGTCATAGCTTGTGAACTGAGAGGGTAGCTTACAGGCTTGTATACAGCAACATGATCAAATGACCATGCTGAGTAAGAATGATGAGGATTGCTGTCCAACACATATGGAGGGTCTTGGGTTGGGGAAGGCTGAAATAGGGAATGGGCAGGGGAAGCACACACTTAAAGGTGCTGTTTATTGGGGTACTCTTAAGATGTTAAATGCTACATATATAAGATGGCTGCCCATGTTCGGGATTACTGTAAGAAAGCCACCAAGGATCCTTAAAAGAAGCAGTTGTCCAAAGTGCAGATCTTGCTAAGAAAGCTAATAACACTGGGGGTTCTTATGATCCTCCAGAATTTAGCAGAAAGAAGAGTGCCAAAGAGTATGTTTGTTAGCCATAAGTCATAGTTACAAAGTGATAAAGAGATGCACAAACTTTTGTTTACTATTTCAAGAGTGGGAGGCAGCCATTTGTCTTTCCTTATTTGGGTTGGCTCCTGATATTTGCAGGCAGTATTGTTTTTTCTCCATTTTGGATTTAACTTATTCTGGCTTCCACGTGGAGTCTGTGGACATTTTTCAGCAGGTAACTAAATCTTATACATTACTCACATCTTTTCCTCCATATTATAAATTCTAGGCATCTCTTGTTTTACTGTACTGGGACAAGCAAGTTATAATGGGTAAAATAGTTGATTTTAATAACACAAATATTATATTTCTGGTTAAGTAAGAAAGAAAAGCATACCTTATAGAAGTTGGCAATGTCAAAAGCACAGAAAGTACAAAAATGGTAAAATATCTAACTGTAGTGGAAATAAATTGAAAGAATATGGAAGCAGGATCAGGTTACTCTCCTTCCCATGCTAATTTCACTAGCTAGAGTCATCCCAAAATCTTTGGTTTCCAATTTAAAACAGTTGCCAATCGCTGCTAATTTGTTTCCTGAAATCCAGAAATCAGTGATTTTGCAAACATATCATCTCACCTGCAGATTTTTAGGGCTAAATTTTTAATTTTTACTCTTGACCCTTTAGTTCTCTCCTATGCACTAAAAATGCTGAAAATTAGAAGTGCAATAAAATAAATCATCATCATCATCATCAGTTGCTGATTTGTGGCCCACTTTAAAAGGAGCACTGGAATTAGGTCTAAGTAATGTTTATCAGCTGAAAAGTTTCCCAATCTATGATCCTTGTGATGCCATGGAAGTTAGGTAGGCATAGTTTGGAAGCAGGGAGGGATTTGTTAAAACACACCTCATGCTGCTGCTGTCAGGAGCAGCAAGAAGTTCCATGAGTTGTGATGCTAGTGCACTTCCTGTCCTGCTTCAAATGCTGCCTGTCCCAATGTCTTTGTGCAGGAAAAGCTGGAATCAAAGGGAGAAGACAAGGGGGTCCTTTCACATGGCTCACCAGGCCCCTTGATGCAACACATACAACTCAAAAATGAGTTAGTGACCCCTAGTGCCACCTTACACATAAAATTCAAACTATTTCCTTCTCCAGTACAGCTTGTTCTGAAATTTGCATCTGGAGAAGTTTAGTAACTTTTCACAGTAAACCTTATACCAACTGGTAATGGGTAAAGATGGGTTTTCAGGTGTTAAGGATACCTCATGTATAAGGATTAAGCAATCTTTCCCCTTAAGGTCACTCACTCAGGAGCTTTTATTCTCTTTTGGGGACCTGGAGAGGCAGAGCAGTTCCTGAGACTATATACAGTGCCCTGAAACCAAAATTAGGAAGCCCTAGTTTTCATATTCCAGAATTCTTCAGCTAGCATGGTGACCAAAAACAAAGAAAGAAACAAGCAAACACACACAAATCCCCCTCCCCAAACCTCTTGGAAGCGCTAACTGGAACCAATTTAAGCTCCCAGTTTATCCAGAGTTGTAGTACAATCCAGTTAGGTACACATATAGAATTCTGCCTTATACAGTGTGAAGCCTAGTACTGTGACTATGAACAGCTTTTTGAGGTCTAAACAGAGTCCCCCCCCCCCCCCCCCTGATCTGATCCTTTTAACTGAAAGTGCTAGGGGTTGAACCTGGAGCTGAATTTAAAGTGTGTGCTCTATAACTGAACTGTAGTCCCTCCTGATACAAAAAAGGAATAGCCTTTGGGCATCCTTAGAATTTTCTGCGCTTCATCTGAGTAACCAAAGCCTTCCTTGAATTCGGAATTAAGGATAGCATCAATATTTGTCTTCTGTTTGCATCTCATCTCTCAGAATTGGTGACAATTTCAACCTACAAAAATCACAACAGAAACAAAAAAAGGGAAGGCACTATATGTAGTAAATGGCCAGCAGGTTGCTGCATGGACTCTATGGTACAATCCCCCAGCAGGCGAGTAAATTATTTTTCAGGGTAGTCAATTTTATGCTGCATATTATTGAGTGACAGACAGTTCTCATAAGTGCAAACTCAATCTGATTCAACTAACCCTTCATGGGTTGGATCATGGGTAATCACAGAATCAGCCGACATGGCCTCACTTTTTACCTAGACTGCTGTAGGCTATGTCCATCGAGTAATGAGAGACATTTCCTCTCCTGCAGTATAATTTTTCATCCATTATTGTTCCAACCCTATGCACATGCTAAATTAACTCTGTAGAGGAGTTAATCTGGGATCTGAAAATTGCAAGACAATTTGTTTATTTATAAAATAATTCCAAGGAAGGGATTTCCATAGTCTTGGAGCAGCCACAGAAAAAGCCCTCTTTCTAGTCCTGACCAGTTGCCCTTGGTGAAAGTGATAGGACTGAGAAAAGGCACTCTCCTGAGGATCCTGATAATTGTGGGGGCTTTCAGGCAGCCTGGGGCCAAGTCATAAAGGATTAGTTATGGGCTATATAAGTAGACCAACTGGTAGGCCCAGACTAGCAACTTACTTTTTCAACATTGCAAGCCATGTACAATCTACATAGGAGTGATATTGCAAAATTCACAATGGTGACTTCTTTGATATATATCTCTAGCTCTGTCTCTGTCTCTACTTATAAGAGTGATTTACAAGCACTATTTACAAGATTTAAAGGAATCATTTTTCATCTACATATATATATTATTTAAGCAAAACATTTCTCATTATTTATATATACATACTGTATATGTTGTATGCATGTATTATATATGTATAGTATATATATATTGTATATATGTATATATGCGCCATTAGTCCTGAGTACTTCAGCAACCCTTGCCACTTTAGAAGTATTTATTGCACCATCAGAGAGATTGAAACGAACAACTGTAGTTTATAAATGCCTATTAGAAGGTACTAAATTTGATAACAATGAAATGAGGATAGATTGGAACAAAGAAGTAGACTGTCTGGTGCAAATTTATCAGTGGAAATCTGCCCTAGCTTCAATACCTAAAAATCTTTTTACAGCTAACGTTGTGCTTGGTTCAGCAAAACTGACATTTCAGACATATTGGGTGCATTTTATTTATTTAGATTGGGCACATCAGCTAAATGCTGGCAATGCAACACAGATAATGTTTCTTTGAGGTGTATGATTTGGGTCTGTCCAGTGATAGTGCCTTTTTTGTTAGATGTATTACAACAAACCAACTTTGTACTAGAAAAAATATTATACATGTGGATATGTATGTATTTTAAATTATGTTCCGAAGTTTGAAAGTTAACTGATGGTTAGCACAGTAGGATCTTATAAGCTCTTGCCATACATCATTTCATCATTCAATGATCAGAAGATCTTAGCTACATATGAATGTCTGTTCCACAGATGCTGATTCCCTATGAGTCAGCATGAAGTGGGTTTTTTGTGTTTTTTGGGGATGTGTGGTCAGCTTACATTAATGGGAAAAATTATCTTGCATAAATTTATGCAAGAAAAACAGCTGCTACCACTATCAGGACAACTCTTGGTGATCTGGTGGCACTTTTTGGCTATTAAAGCCCCCTCCCCTGTCCTGAGGCCCCCAAAGGCTCCCTCAGAGCAAAAGGGAGCCCCAGGGAGCCTTGAAGCCTGGCTTAGTGTATATGGGCTAAATGAGAAAGTACAGTTAACACATAATTAGGAACAGAGCTTCCTTAACATGAAAAGACTGGTTATTCTAACAGTCTACATTTGGCAAATGAGCATGCTTTTGTTTTCTAATTGGGGAATTAGGAGATAGCAAAACTTTGTTTCAATGTTGTATATTTCAGGGATTGAGGATTTTTTTCACATACTCAGAGGGATAACTTTGTAATAGTAGTCATTTGCCATAATGTTTTATCCAGCCATCAATGCATTTTATTTGCTTCACAAACAGAAAAAATAGTAGTTTCAAGAGAGATGTTTTGCATAAATTACAGAAACCTTGATAGAAAAAAGCAAGACAAATAAATCACAGTGGCCATCAATTTCCTGGCATGCTGACCCAATATGTCAGGATAGCATTTCTCACAGAGAACAAGCAACTCTAAATGCTCAAACGCCCAATATCTTTTAGGGAAAATGGCACCTCTTGATTGTTTATGTGAATGATACCGTAATAGGCACATATATAGGCACAGACTATGGAACGCCATCCCAATTGAGACTCGTCTGGCGCCGATGCTGATGACATTTCGGCGCCAGGTCAAAACCTTCCTGTTCCAGAAGGCTTTTAATTGAAATAATATCAACTGTGGGTCCTGATGGCAATTTTTAGAGTATATATTTTAATTGTTTTATCTTTTTTTACTGTATTTTAATTGTTGTAAGCCGCCTAGAGACCTTTGGGTAGTGTGGGCGGCATATAAGTTAAATAAATAAATAATAAATAAATAAATATATATTCCTCCGACTCATCATGTTGGATCCATATGGAAAGATGTTATAAGCCAATTGTGAGAATATTGTTATGTCAGGAGCTTACCTCTTTGCATTACATGCAATTGTTGTCAACAGTTGTGTTTTTCATTGTTTGCTTTATGGGTTGTTTGCCTTTTTTAAAATATTCTCATTTGAACTGTTTTGATGCATCCACAACAAAAACATTAATAAAAATATAGAAACAGAGAAGCGGCAGCAGCAATTTTGAAAATGTTCTTCACATTCCTGGCCTAGGCTATCAGATTTGTTAAGGTATCCAGACCAAACCCTAAAGAAGGGTTTGGTCTGGGAGGAAGGGTTTGGTCTAAAGAAGGAAGATGTGAAGGCTAGTGATATAAGAAAAATGTGCTTATTCCCTAACAGCTTTATTAACATCAGTGGCCCCCTCACCTATTAAAATGTAGGGGGGCAGTGGGTTTGACTTACTGCTTGCAGCACCTTTAACTAAATGGATTCGCGGCAGCATTGTGGTGCCAAAAAGTAAGTCTATATCCATGAAGATAGTTGTTGGTTTGACAGTCCTGAATGGAAATCCCATGGTTATCAATCTGCAGGCTTTGGGAGAGCTGAAGAAAATACATCGGTCTGAGCTGCTCTTTTCTTGCTCTAGCAATCCTTGTTGCACTGTAATCGCACAATTATTGTGCCATTAAAATGTCATATTCATAGAAACCCACATAAACAAAGCATTAACAATTGCCAGAAAATTGTAGTCTTCACTGCTAATGACCCGCTCCTTCTCCCCCACCCTCTTATTTTTTTCCCTGAGCCTTGATTTAAGAGGCAGACATTCAGAAATATGTCTCCTAGCTTAGAGAGTTTCAATTTTTAATGTGCTGTCACAGTCAGAGACTTTCCTTTATTGTTTTTATTTCAAGCCACAGGTGTTTCCAAGGCGGCCACATTGTGAGCTGGTAAAGGAGGAGGCAGCTGTTACCTGAGCATCTTCTCAGTTGAGGGATGGTGTCAAAAGCCTCTTGTAATAAAGGGAGAGTTTCTCTTGAAAAGTGTCTGATTTACAGCCTGGAAAAAAAGAAACACAGGAGGTAAAATTAGACTGTATATTTTCATTCCTCCAGTTTCCTCTCTCCCATGTAAAGATGACATTTCTGAGTTATAATTAGTGGAAGATAGGGAAGAGGGGTCAGAGAGAAGGGAAGTGGACTCAGTCCATCAGATTAATTGCTCATCAAGCAGTGTTACCTTCTATTATAAATGAATGAAGCCAGGTCCTTTACACTTCCCTGTCATCCCCATGAGGTCCTGCCTAATTGATTCCCGAGGGATTCAGGTGTGTATTAATTCACAGCGTGTTAACTCTCTTTTTCAGATGAGAGCTCACACACTTCCATACAATGTGATGAACAGTTTGAGGTCTCCCCTGGGTTGGTTTTGTTTTTGTTATTTACTAGCGCTAAGCATTCTAGTTGCAGCTTCTTCCTTTCTTATTGTAGAGCTTTTTCTTGAAGAAATGCGAAAATGCAAGATCCTTCTGTCCTCAGATGAACCGCAACTGTCACTGTCAGTTGATGCTTTAACACACTCTGTGATTAGTCTTTGTCCTGACAGACTCTTATTTTATCTCTTCCCCTTTGCCTGAGAATCTGAATGTGCATCCATGCACATTAGTGTGATTCAGATCAAGCCTTGCTAGCTTTTTTATTAGGTTTGGGACAGGGGCTTTTGCAATACATGGGTCTTTTGTTTTTACACTGCAAAAATTTAACTTGTGGATTTGAGATTACATGGGGCAAACCAGATCCAAATATGTGTTTCTTTCCTCCAAAAGCCTTTCTCTGCATACTGTAATGGCACTGAGCTGGGTTCCAGATGTTGGACTACAATTTCTATCTGTCCTAGCCAGCTTATCCAAGAGTGAGGAGTACAGTGGTGCCTCGCTAGACGATTGCCTCGCAGGACGAGGAAATCGCTAGACGATGCCTTTTTGCGATCGCTACTGCGCTTCGCAAAACGATGTCTCTCTATGGGGAATTTTCGCTAGACGATGAGGTTTCCCCATAGGAATGCGCCGACTAGTGGTGAAAAGCTGTCAGTGCAGCTGTCAGTGCATTCCGACGGGGACCCTCACTTGCTAGACGATGTTTCCCTATGGGAGATTTCGCAAGACGACGAGTTTTCCCTTTGGAACGCATTGAAGAGATTTCAATGCATTCCAATGGGAAAACGTGCTTCGCTAGACGATGTTTTCGCTAGACAGCGATCTTCGTGGAACGGATTAACATCGTCTAGCGAGGCACCACTGTATTGAGAATTCAGCTCAACAACATGTGAAGAGCTATAGGTTGTCCATCCCTCTGCTAAGATCTTGTTTGGCTTCATTCTAATTCTTCTAGTGCGGACATTGAGGATATTTGGTACTCCAGATGTTATGGACTTCAGTTCCCAAAAGTGCCAGCCAGTATGGCCAATGCAGAGATTATGGGAGCTATAGTAAAAACTGATGGAGGAGCAGAGGTTCTTTACCCTAGATACGTAGAGCAGTTGATGGACATGTCAGAAGCTGAACTTATAGGTCCCAATCCTTTACCCTTTGTTTTTTTCATTTTCTGTACAAAAATATAACTATTTACTAATCTTTGTAAAGGAACACACACCTTTACAGCACTTATCTGTGCCATAGACAATATGGCCAAGTCCCACATATATTTTCCAGCAAGGAGACAAGAACAATGACAGCAAACCTTATTCCACTCACTGCTATGTGTGGAAACCAAGGCAGATTGTAGTCCAAGCAAGGGCCCTTACCTAAATTGGTGGAGGGAGGCATACACACACAGGTTGCTAGTGATGAGAGGACCTGTTCTGGTTCCATAATGGATTAAATGGATTAAATAATGGCATTGCAAAAACTACGAAGAAAAATAGATGCATGCCAAGGAATCAGAGCAGAATTTTCCCAGGGCGCACCCATTCTGAGCATGCCTTTAAAAAGATCTGTGCAAACACAATCATATACATAGGCTGAAGGAAGCCAGTGTACCTAGCACATCTTGCTCTAAGGTAATACTATGCTGTATTGTGCACACTTATTCCCAGATATCAGCAGAGACAACACATCTCGGAGTAATAGTAAAACTCCACAGAGGCAAGACCTTAAAGACATGAAATATCAACATTCTACTGCTTGCTGTTACAAACAAGCAGATATGAGAATAAGAAGTTTTAATCCCCCCCACACACATTGTTACACTTCTTTTGTGCTTTAAAGGGCCAGTGCACACAACAGATTACTTTGATATATGCGAGCAGTCTCAGTCTCGGTTGATGCAGTCATGTTAAAAACTATGTGGACTGTGCAATCATGTAGGACAGTGGTTCCCAACCTTGGGTAATCCAGGTGTTCTTGGACTGCAATTCCCAGAAACCCTGGCCAACACAGGGTGAAGGCTTCTGGGAGTTTCAGTCCAAGAACACATGGGTTACCCAAGATTGGGAACCACTGTAGTTTCCTTGATGGCAAACATGTTCTTATAGAACAGGACTACTTACATATGCACACAGAAAAGTACTGTATTACTTTAGTCTAACATTGATTGATTGTAAGCCCTCTCAGAAGTGAGCATGATTTTGTACCATGCTTATACTGTACTGGCAGGAGTGCATCCTGGTTTGGATGGTCAAAATATGTCAAACAAACCTAAAATGCTATTCAAGCAGGTGTGGTCATTGGAAGCAGTAAAATGAGCAAAAGGAGGTCCTCCAGATGTTGCTAGACTACAACTCTTGTCAGCCTTACCCCGCATAGTCAATGGCAAGGTATGTCGGGAGTTGCTGTGCAACAGAACCAGGAGGACTGCAGTTTGCCTACACCCTTGCACTAATGTAATTCTAAGTGTGCAGTGGTTAGGTGAAGAGCAAAGTTAAGCTTCTGATGCTACTGACAGCTGTGCTTTCTTTATGTCTGTGCCAAATACTGGGCTCCATGGCTTTTATTGTAGAGGCCTGTAGAAGCTAAGTCTCTTTTCAGGGGATTCTGGATGTGTGAGTGAGCCTTCTCTCCCAGTGCTCAAGGAAGATATTATATGACACAATGCAGAGGCTCCTTTTGAAGATATTTTCCATCCAAGGGGCTATATGATTTACAAGCAGAAGGAGATGGATCAGGGATCTTGAAGATGCCCATCCAGAGTTAACAGCACCTGGAAAGCAAAGTCAGCAAGCACACCAGTCACCCAATAGTCTCTACTCGAAGGAGGGTTGTGCTCTTCTAAGCACATATAAAGCTTCCTTACATCATGACAAATGGTTTAAATAGTTAAAATTATTTCTCATTTTGCATCTTTACCTATAAATATGATCATACCTGTACATGTAAATATGCATTCCAATCCAAAAAGAAAGGACATAGTCAAGATAGCAGTAACTATAAAGCAATTCTATTAATTTGCCATGAAAGCAAAGAGAAGCTCAAGATTTTGCAACAAAAACTTTGGCCATATATGGTAAGAAATGCCAGATATTCAAGCTGGATTCATAAAAGGAGGAGGCACCAGAGAAATATAAATGTAAATATATGCTGGCTATTGGAAAGTACCGAAGAATTTTAGAAGAAAATCAATTTGTGCTTTATATATTGCAGCAAAACCTTTTATTGTGTGGATCATGAAAAGCTGTTGATTGTTCTAAAAGAAATGGGTATGTCACAAGATATGATTGTCCTAATATTCTGGACAAGAGCCAACTATGAGGAGAGAATAGACAACAGTGTCAAACAAGGGTGCGTTTTATTTTCCTATTTGTTCAGTCTATATGCAGAAAATATGAAAACTTGGATTCAATTCAGATGAAGGAGAAATGTAGATGTCTCCTTCAGATGAAGGAGAAATGTCAATAATTCAAGATATGTAGATGCCCATAGGCAGTAAATAGCAGTTAACCTGCAGTGACTACTAATACAGTTGGACATTAAAAAGACAAAAATTATGGCTACAATAGAATTACACAACTTTCCTGCTGACAGTGAAGAAGCTGAAATTGTTAAAGATTTTTTATAAATTGGTTCAATCATCTGTCCAAATTCAGCCAAGAAATAGAAGAAGACTAAAGGTGTGACTAGATGGCCACATTATCCTGGTCTGGATCAAGCTACATTGTGCTAAACAGGGTTGCTTTGAAGGGTGGCATGTCGTCTGGGGTGATCCTTGCATCTACATGCACGAATTCACCACACTGCACCTCAAGCGACTTTATTTGGCCCTTATTTCGCTTTGAATAGAATAGAAAAGAAAAGACAAGAAAAAGAGAGGGGGAAAAATCCCCCCCCCCTCTGTGCTTTGTTTAAACTGTTTTATGATCTTGGGAAACGGGAAGTTTCCTTCTGCTCCCCTGTGCGGAACATAAACAGTGGGTCTCCCCTTTCTTTTAAAATCAGGTACTGAAATAAATGGGGGCAAATCCCGCTATGCAAGCATGTCTGAGTATAATTCATTTGAAGATTTGGAACAAATGTGATCCTGAAGACTAAAACCATTGGTTCAAACTAATGCTTGGAAAAGCAAAGATGGGGAGCATTACTTTGTTGGAGTACATCTTCTGCAGTCCCAGTGAATATGTTGTCTTCAGGATTCTGGGAGTTGTAGTAGGACAAATTTCACATCTCTGTGGGAAAGTGTTTTGGGACTAAAATGCTAAGAATCCAAGTGTTGTCCAAAAAAAGTAGCTTTTTCAGCCCCTGGTTTAGACTAATAAACGCCTACGCTAGAATGCATATTAATCATACTTAAAGTTTACATTTTCAGGGGAATGAAAAACTGATTATTGCAAAGGTAGATGTTTTAATTTTAATAGCTACTGAGGCAGATTATTTTTCTCCATGAAGCCTCGATGGAACAGGCGAGGATTCTTCCCACATCTCTGCCCCTCAGCTGGGGCTGCTCACAGTCTCACAATTTCTTTATTAACCCACAATTTTATATAATTAATACTGGCCATTAAACTGCAGCATTGAAAGAAAAATGGCCTAATTTCTGAGGGGAAAAAATTAAATGTATTACCAGTACATAAGAGAAAATGAATATGAGACACCAAGAGAGGAATCTTGTGGAAGATAAATAGAAAGGCAAGTAGGGTATTGACTTGATCCTTCTCCAGTGCATGCTAATTTGGAACTTAAAGTGAGTTAGATCATAATAAATTAAATTTAGATTTCTGCACATCAGTTAAATAAGTCCCCAGACAGAATCCTGCTTGAGTGGAAGAAGAGATAATACATGGTGGAAAGGTTATAATGAAGATCTTATCCAATAATCCATAACTGATGTGCTGTCCTGGATGAGCAAAGGTGTTTCCTCTCTTTGGCATATAATATTTGTACCTCTCCCTTATCACTGATGAAGGAACAGTTAAGCTATCAGTCAGCTTGAAACTTTTAGTTCAAGCCAGTGGTAAAATGGTGAGGCTACATACAAAGGCTATATAGTCCAAACTTATTTATCCAGACTTCTGCTGCTGCCCCAAAACACTCCTTCTGACACTTGGCACTTAATTCACCTTGATGGGACAAGTAGAGAGGTGAAACATATAGTCAGGCAAGTGATGTGCTGAAATTTTGTCTAGGAAGGTCACGTGGTCATGTTTGTGGAGGGAAAGAGTGCAGACAACAAGTGCAGATGGAAAGGTTGTCCCCAGTCAGGAGAGACTAAGGACTCATTCACACAGTGTTGTCGTCTTCAGTTATTCTAGGATTCTTGTGGTCTGTTCTGCCATGTTTTCTTGCAGATTTGAGTAGATCATTCTGGTACGGCTGTCAATGCAAGGGGAGAGTATTTATTGCTGTTTGTACTGGGATGCATAAGGTTGTCCTGGTACCACCTGTCCACACACTCACTGAATTGTTCTCAACCTCTTACTCCCAATGCAGATTGCCGTCCCCTTTTGCCTATCTTTTCTTTCATCTTCCTGCTTACTTGACTCTTTCCTCCCTTTCCTCCTTGTTTTATCCATTCATATGGTGTGGAAGGATAGAGACTGAGCAGCAGAAAAAAATCTGTGAAGAAATGGCATCATATTCACAAACTACATGGGTCAACATGAAACAACACAATACTAGGGTCCACATGAGTAGACTCTGTACAGAAGCAAAGCAGAACACAAATATACCACCACCCGGCGGTGGTGTAAATTTCTCCCCTCTGAAAGAAAGGGTTTTTGTGTGTGTGTGTTTTGGCCTATGTTGGCCCTGTTGACATTAGTTTAAGTCCTAAGTCTCAAGATGAAAGAAAAATGGAACTTATTCAGTACTCAGCATGTTTTGGCTAATATCTGTTGTGGCTACATTAGTTACAGTGGTGATTAATTCATGTAATATTTTATTTATTCACATCATATTGTAGGCATTCTTCAGTCTCGAGAGACTATGGTTACGTGCTCTGAATAGAGGTCTTGGAACAGCGTCTAGTGTGGCTGAGAAGGCCAATACGAGAGTGACAATCCCTTCCACACTGAAGACAAATACAATCTGTCCCCCAATCATATATACTCTCATCATTATACCTAATTTTGTTGTCATGTGCTGTCAGGTTGCCTCCAACTCATGGCAACCCTGCTCAGCTTTTGTAAACTCAAGCCTGCGGCTTCCTTTACAGAGTTAGTCCATCTTATATTTGGTCTTACTCTTTATCTGCTGCTTTCCACCTTTTCCACTTTTATTATCTTTTCCAGCAAATCCTGCCTCATGCTGTTCTCAAAGTAGGACAGCCTCAGTTTCAACATTTTTGCCTCCAGAGATGTTCAAGCTTGATTTTATCTAGGACTCACTTGTTCATTTTAAGGCAGTCCAGGGTACCTACCATATTTTTCTGTGTATAATACACCCCCACGTATAAGATGCCCCCCCCCACTTTTCTAACCCAGAATTTCTTTCTTCGCAAGAAAGTGGAGGGGGAAGGCAGGGATCAAAGTGCTTTGATTCCTGCTTTCCCCCTACACTTTCTTGCGAAGAAAGTGCTTTCCCCCTCCAGTTTCCTCGCAAGAAAGTGTGAAAGTGCTTTCCCCCTCCACTTTCTTCACAAAAAGTGGAGGGGGAAAGCAGGAATCAAAGCGCTTTGATCCCTCCCCCTCCTTACTTCCGTGTATAAAACGACCCTAAATTTTTAATCTAAATATTTTAGAGAAAATTATCATCTTATACATGGAAAAATATGGTAATACATACTATAAATTAGCAACATATGTGAGGAACTTTTCACTTCATTAAGCAACTGGTACCATACTGGGAGACAGGTCCAATGTTTGTAGATTAGTCTGTTATTGTAGCTGTTCCTTTTTTCTTTGTCTGTCTGTCTGTCTGTTTGCTTGCTTGCTTGCTTTTTTGTTTAAGGGACAGCACGTTTTCAGAAAGGCTCTTCCAACAGATACTGGAACAACCTAGAAGGTGTCTGTAGATTGTAACAATTCCCTGAGAGGAAGAACAAGCTCTAATTCCTCACCTATGCCTTACAGGGCCAAAGTCTCTCGTCTCAATATTCAGTCTATTTCTCTTTTCATTAGCTGTGTGGATTGCATCTTAAAAGAAGGTTGTGCAGACTTTTCTTCTAGCTGTCAAAGTAAGAGTACATGAACTATTCAGCTTCCCCAAGGCTACACAGGCTGGCTGGTCTTCTTGGAGTCACAATGGGGTTTTGAATTCCCAGCCCCTGCAAATACTTTATTTCCTGAGCTATCCAGCCAGACCTAAAGATAAGTACTTTAATTGTTATCTTTCATATGGCGTATCAAGTAGCAACATTTATCCTAATATAATTGTATTTATTTGCTTATTTTTTTAAAAAATATTCTGCCTTCCACCCAGTGGTGCTTCAGGAATAAAATATGTTAATAAAATGGCAATTCAATACAGAGGCTGAAATCCTGTTGCTTAGTGCAGTAAATCTCACTAGAGTAGGCCCATTGAATCACTGGGATTTGGTGGGTAAACTCCTCCATAAATTCCATTAATCTGAATAGGCCTACTCTAGTTGCAATTTACTTACTTTGTAAAACACAACTACAGTAGGCTTATTTGAATCAATAGAACTCACCCAGTCTCAGTGGGCCTACTGTAGTGCAGCTTACTACACTGAGCAACAGGATTTCAGCCGGAGTAAAAGACAAATAAAAGCAATGAAGGTAAAATACTTTATAATACGGGATGAGAAAATTTGTTGCCCTCCTGATGGTTTTCGACTGTTGCTGTATTCATCTCTGTCCACTGGCTACACTGGTTGGGTCTGATGGGAATTGCACTCTTAAGAACATATGGAGGGCTACAAGTTCTCCACCCCTGTGAAAATACTTATCCTGAAACACGGGATACAGTCCAGCTACATTTAAGTTTTTAAGCCCCATTTATTCCAACAGCAGAGAGTTAAGAACACATGGATACAAAAATAAATGGGAGTATATGTATGTTCTTCGCTCTGGCTGGATAGTGCCCAGTTTAGAAGAAATGTTTGGTTTGGTTTTGTCAGGTGCTTTGACAAAGGATGGATTCAGAAGGCTGTCTGCAGTCCTTATAAATCTTCAAACCTTAACTGTTTCCAGGATTCACTTGATGCAGTTTCCCTGATCTTTTACTGCATTGATAAATCATGTTTTACAAGATGGCTTTAAAAAACCCTGTATTGATTGTACAATATATTGGATTCCGACCAAAAACCTTGCAAACATGTTACAATATATCCTTCGGCTAGTAAATAGCTTGATGGTCTGGAGTGGCCCCAAGAATGAATGGTTTTAAGAACATCCTCTAATGCTTTACGTCCTCAAATCCTATGTGCTTGGTCAAAATGTAAGGGATCTTCTCTTCTCCAACTATAGCATGGGGAGCAAGGGGAGCCATAAGCAGTGAAGAAATGTGTAAAAATGACATTATGTGCAGCCATATTTATTTTCCTTGTCAAATGTGCTCCGTCTGCAAGTCTAAAGATAATATCTTCAATTGTCAGCAACTGCAAAACTTGCCTTGGGATATGGGAATAATTCAGATCTTCCCTGACTTTTGCAGAATTGCTGGCAATAAAGTTGTGCAATCAAATCTGGATTAATACTGAGTTTGTCAATGCAGAGGCTGGATCAGATCTCTCTTGTTTTCCTGTCTTTGGTCTAGCACTAGATATAAACACGTGAATTGTAAAGGCGTAGGTGCCACTGATTACCAAATATTTCTTATGAGTGTGATGTTAATCATTGCAATGGGCAAGGGATGTGTGTGTTTAGGGAGGGCCTGTGTAATGTACAAAAGGATATGGTGCCTTACTTTGAGACTTTTTGCAGTGGAGGACAGACTACAGTACATTCCCTATATGAATCAAAGATGGTGTCTCCTCTTTCACACCATCTTGCTCCCAAATTCTTAAGGAGCTACAGAGACAAGAGAGAATATAAAGATTGTGCTGGATGTGAGTATGACAGTGGTCAAACTGTAACCAAACTTTTTTGAGGAAACCTTCCTGCAGCCTGCAAAGATTATTTCCTACAAACCAAACATTTCTTCTAAACTGGGTACAATCCAGTGAGAATCCTTTGAGAAATAAGCCACATCCCATCCTTGATCCCAGACACAGAGCAGGAATGTACTGAAAGCAGAGTGGCAAGTAGAAGCTAGCTCACTTTGGCTCTTTTAATAGACAGGAAGTTTAGTAAGTGTGGCCATCGCCAAGTATTTCAGTTTGTTGGGGGCGGCAGCGGGGGAATGGTGGTTTGATGGTTGTTGTGGTTGGTTTCCTGTTTGTGCAGGAGATTGCCTGTTTTTGCTACTTGCTTTTGGAGTAGGTTCTTTTGCCTTGCCCCTGCTTTTTTGGATCAGTTTTTGAAGGTTCCAGTGAATAGGGAAAATGAACTGAAATAAACCCCACATGCCAGACCTTTCCATGTTTAATGGTTGACTAGCACACAGAAGACATGAAAATGAAAGCGGAACCTCACCAAATAACTCAAAATGCATTAAAAAATGAAAGTTTCAGTTGCACACATCTGTATTGTGGTACCCCCAAAGCAGCTTTTCCAAGTTCTCTGTTGGGTTCAGAAAAGGAGGCTTTCTTATTCTGACAGACCACCTGGTGTTTATCTCGTATATGGAAGAGGAATGGAAGATCCCGCTATCAGAAAGCCAGCAATGCTGGAGTGGTTAGAGTGTCAGACTACTTCTAGTTCTAGGCTGACACCCTAATTAGTTCACAAGGCTGCCTCTCTGGGAATATACAGCTATCCAAGAAGTCTCTCTGCACACAGAATAATGTGAAAGTAGAATCTATCTATACATATTGGAAAAGGTGGCTTATCATTATCTTATTTGAAAATATGTTTATAGTAGAGAGGAAAAGGCTGTTTGGGAGGGAATGTGTATAGAAGTATGAGACAGAGCTTTTATAAAGGAGAATTGAGATTACATGCTGGGTATTAGTGGAATGAACTTTCCAAGCCTAAGGAGAAAACGGGGAGAAAAGGATATAGAAGGGGAAAAGTAAGCAATCCAAAGCCTGACAAGAAGATGGTAGAGGGAGGAAAAAAGAATATAAATTTTCCCAATCAGAGATTACAAACAGCATATACACAAGAAACAGAAGTTTCAAGGTATTAAAGGTTTAAAAAAATAATAGTGAGCTGGCAGAATCCTGAGTACAAAATTGCAGGCTTAAGATGGGAGGCAGTAAGACCAGAAAATAAAACGTATTCATCCAAATAAGGGATGCAGTTAATGCTGAATATAGTATCCTAGCGATTTAACCTGAATGAAAGAGGTGGATTTTGCAATATTATATGGGAGGTGGGGAAAGTGGATGGACATACTGAGAGAGCCAATTTGTTGAGAAGAAACAGTACAAGATAATGTACATTAACATTTGTATTGTATTTCATAGGGATGGGATTTTTTGATTTCTTGGACAACAAACCCCACAGTTCTCTATTTTGGGAGTTGTATCTCACAGTCAGACATCTAAATGTAGTTCACTTGGGAGAAAGGTTTCAACTGGAAGGCTTTGAGGTTCAGTTAGGCCTAGCTCTGCCTAGCTTCCTGTTCAGAAAGAAAGCTTCCAGGTAGCAATGGGGCAGGAATAGGAAGTTTGGACAGAGCTAGATTTAGTTAAGTCGTCTATCCTTTCTCCCAGGCGAGCCACATTTAGATGTGTGTAAGTCTGGTAGAAATGTAGTCCAAAAAAGCAGCTTTTCTCAACCTCGGCTGGGACTGGTGAGAACTGGAATCCAACAACTAATGGAAAGCATCCCAATTCCTGCTCTATAGGTTGAATTTTTTTCTTTTGCTGCATCAGGAGGCATTTAGAGTTCTGGCATTTTAGAAAAAGTTAGTTAAATTGGTCATTATCCAATGGGTTATTTCTAGTGCATGCCTCATTGAAATGAATGTAGGTTGCATGTAGGGAGAAGAATTGTGTAGTTTCTATTCATTCATATCATGATGTGCTTGATCTACAAGTACTGTAGCATAATGAAGCATACTTCACAAATATATCTGATATTTTTTTAAAAGAGGGAAAGAAAGTCTCAAACCATGTTGATAATAGCAATTTACATTTAAATGTTCAGCCATTCACTAGGGGTGCTGAAATAAATCTCCAAAACCTTTCATAATTATGGCAAGTAGCCATTTGGAACTTGCCTACAGGGTTATAAGTAGTTCCTTTGCAGTCCATGTGTAGTATGAAACGTTATGCAGGAGTATCTTGAACCAGTCCCATGAGTGAAGCAAATAAACGGGATGAGCTATTCATTTGTTGGAACCATTGCTCCCCCCTTTCCCTTCCTGTTATTGCATGAAAATGTGCTGTCAGATGTGAATAAAATCAATTATGGGATAAAATTGCCTGTTTTGAAAGCTTCATTGTGTGACATTAGCAGGCAAAAGGAGCTAGGATATGGAGTTAACAATGACAAAAAAAGAAGATCAATTATTGGATAAGAGCACAATTTTTTCTTTGGTGTCAGGCTGATTGTACAAGTTTTGAATCTCTCTGTACTACACACTGGCTAAGATCAAAGAAGTTGTGGTTCCGTAATGATGTGATGTTATCAGGGGTACATTGTGTGAGTTCCATGGAGTAAGGGACAAAGCCATTGTGTAAGACTGCACGAAAGGACGGTTTGACTCGTGAGCAGGTGAGAGTACTCAGGCAAGGAGTGCTAAGTGCAGCTGCTCTAGATGGTGAGCAGCTGCAAGGCTACGGCTTAGATGAGTGATAAAAGCAGGCACAGGAGCTAATGCAGCTAATTCTGAGATCATAGACTTTAACGCTATTTAAGCAAATTTTGTTTATTTAGAATGTTTATTTCCTGCTTTTAAGTCAGAGTTCTTAGTGCAGGAAAGATGAGGAGCAAAACCGGCAGAACTCACAGATGCTTTCCTTTTACTATCACTAAGCATGCACCATCCTGGTTGCATGCAAATTTACTAACCCTACTCCAGATTCATACTTTCTTTGCCTCTTGTTTTTATGCTTATATATATTTTTGTGCCAGTTTTTAAATATATGCAGTTTTGTATGCACACACCATTAACTAACGTGTGTTTGTGCACTGCAGTTTCCTCTTTTCATTTTTCAAATGTACGTGTACGGTTGAACTATTCTTCTTTCTTTTGTGCATAATTAGCCTGGAAATCTACATTTTTCTGACCACAAATTGTGTTTGGTTCTGCATTTAGTCTTGGGTAGGGATAAGCAAGTATGTATTTTTTGCCTTATTCCACAGTCACATTTTGTGAACATTGATAAATGCTGACTACATATGAACTAAAACATTTCCTCACATGGTTCTTGGAGGTTTGAATTGTGTAAATCCAATTTTGTAAGTACCAGAAGGTTTGTTTGGGGTTGTTCATTTGTTTGTTTTGGATTTTGTTTTGTTTTTCTTTTTAAAATGCTTGCACAACTCCAAAAACTACACTTAAAAAACAAAACAAAACTCAGTAGAGACAATTTCTCAGTCATCTCTAAAGGCAGAAGCAAAGTTTTAAAGACGGAGTATAAAGTAAAAAAAAAAACCCAAGGAGAAATCAAAACCATGAGCCATTTGCTAAAACAAAACAAAACTATTTGCTTAAAAAAGAAGTTATCCTAAGTGTAAAAAGCCTACCTAACTTCAACAGTTCCATTATTGTTCTTATGGCATGAATATTTGTATGTGAACAGGGCTCTGACATTGATTGGGATGACCTCTGGGATCAATTTGAAGAGAGAAAGTACCTGAGTGCCCGGAAATGGAAGGGTGGAGAGGACCCATATCGACTCTATGCCTTCAACCAGCGGGAGAGTGAAAGGATACCCAGTGACCGTGCCATCCGTGACACTAGACATCACAGGTTCTATATTCTTTTTTCTAATTTTATGTAACAAATTATGGGCCAGTGTAGTGGATAGAGTGACAGACTAGGACTCAGGAGAGCTGAGGTCCAATCCCTGCTTGACCACAGAAACTCTTGGAGGGGGGCACTGTGTGTTAGATGCAAAACATAAGACGTAATAAATCACATGGTCATGAACTGCTGGATAGCTCAGTGGCTTAGATCTCTGACTGCAGAGTCAGAGGTTGGGAGTTCAATTCCCCACTGTGTCTCCTTGAGAGAGGCTGGACTTGATGATCCATAGGGTCCCTTCCGGCTCTGCAGTTCAAAGTTCAGTATTACATTATTATTATTATTATTATTATTATATTTATTACGTACAGATGAGCCAATGGGATCAAAGCTTTCCAAGTTCTTTGGCCCTTCAGATGTTAAATTATTACTCCCATCACCTGTCACCATTGGCCAGGTTTGCAGTGGCTGATGGGAGCAATAATTTATCAACATGTGGATGGCTGCTAGCTCCCCAGCCCTGTCCTGTAACCTATTCTGGCACCTAAATAAGGGCTTCCAGGTATATGATCATTTCTCCTCTCAATATATCAGTGAGTTAAATTTGTAGTATTAGCTTATTCTATTTTGTGATGTGAGAAATGATTTACAGTAAATATTGTGTTTATTTTATTTTATACATTTATATCCCAATTTTCAGGGGGGAAAATTTACAAGGCACTTTATAATAATAGTTACTATTCCCACCTTTACAACAAAGGCAGAACGCTAGCAGAGGTTTGAAGGATCATCTATATTAAAGTGGGATATTTACAACAGAGCAGATGTTATGGATGCATTGGTGAAATGGAGAAAACCTGTGGATTACTTGCATCCCTGGAGAGAAAGTCTGTAGGACAAAGTGGGATGGATGAACTGGGGTAGGGATAGATGTTCTGTTTGTTAAAGAGGTCAGCATGTAAAACTAGAGTTTTCAGAAGGAGCTATTTCCTCCACAGAATCATTGTGGGCAATACAAGGCCCCAAACATAGTTCAGTATTGGGGACATACTACCCTGTTTTCCCGAAAATAAGACCTAACCTGAAAATAAGCCCTAGTATGATTTTTCAGGTTGCTTGTAATATAAGCCCTACCCGAAAAATAAGCCCCAGTTAAGTGAAACCCTGCCCTCCACCATTGTGCAGCAACCAGGAGAAGATGACATGACTGTATTTGAATAAATGTAGATTGTTGTACGTGAGCAAAATAAAACATCCCCTGAAAATAAGCCCTAATGCTTTTTTTGGAGCAAAAATTAATATAAGACCGTCTTATTTTCGGGGAAACACGGTATTATTTCTTTGACCAGAACAATCATGATACTCCTGAGATGGAGAATGGAGGAGGCATCTCAAAAAGAGGAAATGTTGAAGTAGTGACATAATTTGCCTTCACACACAGTAGATAAATGCATGTTTCAGTGACAAAATAGAGGTATATACAGTGGAACCTCTACTTAAGAACGTCCCTACTTAAGAACGATCCAACTTAAGAACAGCTCCGTTCGCTAAATTTTGCTTCTACTTGAGAACGGAACTCCAAGAGAAGAACGGGAAAAAAAACTTTCCTGCCCTTTTTTTAACCTTAGGTCATCTTAGGTTTAAAAAAAAAAATTCTCCCCCTAGTGGTAGAGTACGGATTAACCGGCTTTGCATTAGTTCCTATGGGAACCAATGCTTCAACGTACGAACGTGCCTCTACATAAGAACAAAAAACAGCCGGAACAGATTAATCGGTTTTCAATGCATTCCTATGGGAAATTTTGCTTCAACTTAAGAACGTTTCAACTTAAGAACACAATTCTAATACGGATTAAGTTCGTAAGTAGAGGTTCCACTGTATTATAGACGCTGTAAGTCAGTGTGCCCTAGATGAGGTGATAATGGAACCAACCAGAAAGGATTTTTTTCTGAACTTAAGTTCCACCCAGATCTAGATTCAGGTGGAACTGTTGTTGACTTGGTTGCAAACAGTGGTCACAGTGCTATCAGATAGGTTTTTCATCCAAATGGAAAATTGCTACGGGAATCCAGTCTAGCATAATCGTCTTTGACTTGAAAAGATGAAACTACAAAAAAAGGAGGAGGTGTTGATTAAAAAAAAGTTGAAGGGAAAAGTCAAGAAATTAACTTATTTAAACAACAGAAGAGGCAAAACTCGCCCTGAACATCATCTTCTAACAGCAGATCCAAGTTTAAGCCAAAGCTTCAACAACATCTTGAGTATTGATTAGACATTTCTAAACTTGTTTCTCTGTAGAAAGCTTTCCTCTTTTCCCCTCTAAAACCTTAATGCAACAGTCAAGGCAGGAGCCAATCTATACCAGATAATATTGCATCAATGCTTAACTGCGAGTACTGCTGAGATTTTCATTTGCTTTTAGACTGTAGCCAGATGCTCCTTCCTCCGGAGGGAAGATGACAGTCCTGATGGGTGTCAGTTAATAGCTAAAGAAAAAGTATGTCATTCCTAGAGAGAAATAATAAATGGAATATTTACCATCTGTCCTACTGAAGGTAGAAGTAAATTGAACTGAGCCTTCATTTCAGTCCTACCCTTTGCTTAAGAATCTGTACTCCACAATATTTTATTTGTCTGGGTATATGTTTTTTTAGGGATATACAATACTTGCTAAATTCATCTTTCTCATTGATTTTGGCTGTCTCAACTTGATGAGGCACCTTGATGAGAAATTTTCAAGCATCACAAGATTCCTCACCTCCAGGTGAGAGTGAGATGAGGAGAGCTATTTGTTCCTGTCAGGATCTCTGTAATTTGTGCTGAGTGTCTCTAGTGTAAGGATATAACGAATACTGACTGATTAAAATTCTTATACCCATTTAATTTTGTCTTGTGTGATTGGGAGTCCTTAATGAGAAAATCCCCATGTCTGCAACATTTCCTGGCTAGAGCATGAAAACAAGATGACTGGAAGGGCCAGCTTTCACCTGCAACTTTTCCATCTTGCCTAAAAAACACAACAGTTTGGATTTTTCATCTCACGCAGGAACAGCAGAAATCCTGTCCCAGTGACTTTGGATCAATATTTGTTTCTCAAGTTGTGTATCCTACACAAATTATGAAAGCCCACATGGCTACTGCTTTGTTGTATAGATTTTTAAGAATCAGAGTCATCCTGTGGATTATATCTTTCTAAACAATCAGACCTTCCTAATTCTATCTGCTTCCTATTTCTTTTGCCCATTCATCAGATTCTGATGTATTGCAGATGTCAGAACAATATTACGGAGGATTCACCATTAGCTAGGTACTGCCCAAGCACCATGGGAGTGGTGTCTTAACAGTCAAGAACAGCAGACATCTGGTAGGCTGGGCCATGCAAGGTAGAAAAGAGAAAAGCACAGCCAGCCAGGAGGAGGGGAGATGTCCCAGTGGGAAATATGGCCTATCACTAGACAGCTGTTTGGGGAGGTTCAACAGATATATATTCTAACACCACAATGCATTTTGCAGGCAGACTGTGCCACTGTATCTCATAAGAAGGAGGAGCTGTGGGTGGTGTGATGCCCTGGGCCCCCTAAGGAGCGCCTAGCATTCGGTCAGAGAGTTCGACAGGCCACTTACCTACCACCTTTGCGCTGGGGCAAGTCCCAAGACCTCAGCACTGTGTAGCGTAAGCGCTTTGAACAAGTCTGACCTTAAAAGAACACTTTACTTTTACCCAGTACTTTGCAAGTACAGACACATGGGCTTTGTGATTCCTTAGAACTCACAACAGCTCAGTTAGGTAGGACTCTTAAAGATAGCTAGTTTGTGGCCCTCTCCACCTCCTGGATTTAGCCAGACCCTGCTATTCAAGAGACCAGTCCTTTTGTAAGAATTTTTATAATTAATTTTTATTAGAAACATAGAGTTTCATAGAATCAGTTTATATTGCATGAGCTTTAGCATAAAGAACATATTCAAAGATTATTACAGTTAAATAAAATAACTATTTCCCATTAAAATAATAAACACTACTAAGCTGGGCTAAGGTGGGCTACAGTGGGCTAGCCCCACCTCCTTCTTTCTTTTTACTTACATCCTTTCTCAATCAAGTTCCTTTCTCTCCCATCATCATGGAATTGAAATCCAGAACAGAACTTCTTTCACATAACCCATCGTCCATTTTCTACACTCTCTAACCCCTCCCTTCTTCTTGACAATTCTGGCTGTTAACCAATTAGCCTCAAGGGGCTGTAACACCTTCCTCCTCCCTTAATTCCCATGAAAGTCCAGGTGTTTTGTCTCTTCTCCAATTAGCTCGGAATGTTGAGTCTTCCACGGGCTCCTCGGTTCGACCTTCAGTTTTATCTCGAACCATGCTGTACCGATCTTCAGAAAAACACTCTCATGGCACTTAGAAAAACACATTCCAATGATTCTCAAATCATCTTCACACAGAACCTGTCTGACTCCATCTTACATTTCTTTGGATGTAATTTGATTGAGTGCATTTGATTGCCCTGGTGTTTGGTGGCCTAATGAAAACTGTCAGTAATAGACTAAACTTTGGAAGAAAGGAGAATGTCTGATTATGAAACGTTTTGTAGATTGTTAGTGGTGGCTCTCTCTAAAAGACATTAACACAGCGGGCATGCAAAAACTCTTGTGAGCTTGGGCTCTAATGGCATTGATCAGTCTTGCCCCATCTCTGTTTCTCCTTGTGTTCTGGCTGAACACTGCATTTTTAAACAGTGAAAGGAGAATCAATCTTTTTACCACACGACCCATCCACGAACAGTCAGACCGCAGGTGCCATATGCAGCACAGTCTCCTCTTGGATGGGAATTAGAAAATTGTCTGGATCTAACATGGTGTTGGGATTGAAGCCCTGTCTGTTTCTCCCTGTGTGAGCCAGCTGCAGCTGGCTGGCAGAGTGGTCAGCCTCCTATGACAGAAATGCTCTCCCCATTACAAACACCTGGACCCATGGAGAAGAGGAGGGGCCAGACACACCCCTCAGAGGGGGAAGGTGCTCTGGCCAGGCTAGAAATAGGAGGGGGAGATGAGAGCTCGGGGAGGAAGAACATGCTGACACTTGGCAGGATGCCCTGGAATTCCTCATTGACGAGAATGAAGCCTTGTTACCAGGAAAGGAGCTAGGAGGGAACCTGAGGACCTTGCCAACCTGGGAAGGCTAATAACGTGGTGTCCAGACCCTGAGAGGGTACGCAAAGGGGCTGCGAAGGAGAGAACGTGGCCTTCGCTCCCGTCCTTCCCCAGTTGCTTCCTCAAGCTGATTCCCTGGACTGGAGGGAAGCCAGGAAGGGCTCCTGCCTGCCCTAATTGAGGAGTTTTCTATCTGTGGACATTTCTGCTTAGCTGACCAAGGAGTGAAGTAACTCCTGGCCAGATAGGGGACTACTCCGTTGCCAGGACTAAGGTCAGAGACTCGAGGAAGAAGCCCGGCCAACATTGGAACTGAGAGTTTGAAGGGGCCTGAGCCTGCAGAGGCATTCATATCTGTTTCTTCCCTCTGTAAGCCAGAGGGGCATACGGACAGGAGGTGCAGCCAATCTCCAGAGGGCAGCCCTGGACTAGATTCTGCTATTGCCCAGAAGGGCTTGGTGCTGTAAGGATTCCCAGCACCCACACACCCTGCAGGGGCTGACTCTGCAAGAACTTGTGTTTATGCATCATCTTTCCACCTTTCTTTGTTCCCAATAAAATTCTAATTCCACCACAACTTATTGCCTCGTCATGGAGGGAGTGGTGGGGGCCGCTCACACCCTGATTACCCTCTTGTTTGCTCCCAGCCTAGTTGTTTAAGTAAAGGTACATCCACTTTGAACTACTTGTTTGTTTGGACTGTTTTCTTCCCACTTTTGAAACAAGATTCTCTGTAAAACAAAATGATTGGTTTTCGCTTCCAGAAATAAAATTAAAATAGAAGCAAGAGTACACCACTTAATAAGACCAATACAACATAAAGCAAATAAAGTCAACACTAATAAGGTGTGACATCAGAACTGTATACAGATTATATATGTATTTTTATGTCTAATTTTTCTTTAATATCTCTCCTTTCTGCCTCAGTTTAGAGACATATAATATGGCTTGAATAATACCTTTTAAAAAATCCTGAAAACAAATTGCTGAAATAGGTAAGACAACACATAATAAAGTAGAAAGCCCAGAAGAATTAATACAATGTTTCTGTCTGAGGGACTGAATCTTCCCATGTCAGCCACTCTAGGTTTTAACATCTTTGGGGAAGGCCTTTCTCTTGGTCCCACTATAAGACATAAGTCCAAAGGAAAATAGTTTCATAGCTTAAGCATGGTAACATAGAGAGATCTGTCACACCTTCCTATCAGCCAGACTTTGGATAGTGGCAAGAAATGCAAGACCTCTGCCCTAGATGAGCCTCATGGCACAGTAGTTAAACTGCAGTTAAGACTCTGCTTACGACCCGAATGTGATCCCACCAGGCTCAGGTAGCTATTTCAAGGTTGACTCAGCCTTCCATCCTTCTGAGGTTGGTAAAATTAGTACCCAGCTTGCTGGCGGGGGTGGGGGGAATATGTTGCCTGCATAACTAAATTGTAAAATGCCCAGAGAGTGCTTTAAGCATTATGGGGTAGTATATAAACAACACACTTTGCTAGATGATCAGGGAGATCTCCAAAGATAAAAGGAGATAGTCCTTGAGATATCCTGCTCCTACATTGCTTAGGAAATTAAAGGTAATAACGAGTGGGAAAAGAGTAGAAGAAGTGTAGAGAAAGAGCAACGCAAAGGAAAGAGAGCATTGAAGGAAGGAGAAAGACCACCTGAGTGGAATACTGAGGGAAAAGAAAGCACACCAGCATAGATAAGGGAAGAGAAAGAGCATCTGAGTCTTTAAGGAGAGAGAAGCAGCAGTGGAGTCGAGGAGGGCTGGGAGGAGAGAAAAGTGGCTGAATGATTGGATTTGGAGAGGAAAAATGCAACCACAAGGTAGGAGAGAAGCTGTAGCGTGAAGGGCTTAAGGGGTTTCCAGTCTGCTCAATACAAGGTACTTATGCTTCCTTGTATGCATGTGTTTGCCCGCCCACCTGCCCACCCATCCACACAGTACTTTGGCATTTGCCATTCCTTTCAGAATAAAATTTCAGCTGCAGCATTTAAGAGAAGCAAACCCATTTGTGCCTCAAAACATGAGCAATCCATGGGTCAAGAACTGGGTGATGGCTTATAAACATGCACAAATATTCGTTTTTTAACAAAACACGAAGACGGTAACAGGCAAGTCATACTTATGCTCTTTGAGCTGTACCACAGTTTTATAACAGATTCATTAACAGACTAGAAGGGAAAATGGACAGCCAAGGGAGAATCCACAGAAGATACAGAATGATTCAACAATTTCTACATCAGTCTGTGAAGATGAAAAGGATTTCATAGAGCTGGAAAGAGTGATCATCACAATGGCAGATTAAATTAAATGTGGATAAATGTAGTGGGACTGTGGTAATTTAAACTGATGGGGCTCTAAATTAATTACTACCTTGCAAGAACTGTTAATGCAGGATCTTGAGTCTGCTTTGGGCAACTTGCCGAACATGGCAGCTCATTGCAACTCAGCTGTCAGTCTGGCAAACGGAATGCAACGAGATTTGAGCTTAAAAAGACAGAGAGTAATGGATGGCATATCTTTAATAAATATTTGGTACTCAGACGGTAGCAAGCAGCAATCCACAACACATATGCCAGTGGACTCTCCACAGAGAAGACCACTGGGAGTATGCACAGAATGACTGCACTTTGCATGACAGCACTGGGGGTTTGGTGGATCTTGGTAGAGTGGGAAGTGTTTCTGTTTTATCAGAGTTATTGATATAAAAATAGGGATATTGACTCTTAGAACATTATCTCTCTCTCTTTCTAAAGGTTTTTCGGTTGCTCATTCACCTAATATGTATAGCTATTTCAGAAGAACAAATCAGAAATCTAATAAATAGGAGTCTCGTGGCACAGTGGTTAAATTGCAGCACTACAGTGAAGACAGGAGTAATGCAAATTATTTTGAGAACATTTGTGGATGCTTTGGTGTACCTAGTGGTTTTGGCTTCAGTGGCAGTTTGTGGGCAAGTATTTATTCCCTTTTTGCAATGCCTAGCTGCAGGCACTCTTTCATTTCATTCATAAACTTATGTTAAGATATTTAATAAAATTAATATTCATGTGCTGTCAAGTCACTGTTGACTTACGTTGACACTTTTCAGGGTTTTTCCAGTAGTGAATACTCAGAAGGGGCTTACCATTCCCTTCTTTTGGAGGTGCTCTGGGACTGTGCAGCCTGCCCAAGGCCAGACTGGCTGGCTGGGGAGTTAAGTTCCCAACCTCTGGCTCCACAGACAGATACCTAAACCACTGAACTATTCAGCCAGCTGTTTAGGAGTCTTGTATTCTGATGGCCATGTGCTCCTACGACCCTCAGCCATGTGGGTTTATTGTTGCTTTTATTGCATGGTGTGTATGTTTCTGCCTTGCAAACTTTCTTGTTACCTTTTATGATAGACAATGCTCTATAAATAATAAAAATATATAAATAAATTATTATTACATAGGCTAGCAACCAAACAGAAAAAAATCATATTGTCAGATTAAGTACAACTCCCAGAAAATGCTGCAAAATGAAATATACTGACAGTATACTGATAATAAATGATGACAGAACAACATATAAGAAAATAATAAAAAAAATAGTTGAAAGGAGAACCAGAGTGGGAAATTGGAAATTGTTTTTCTGTCTTTTCTTTTCTTTTTTCCTTTCCTTTTCTTTCTTTCCCTTTTTCTTTTTGGAGGGCAGGGAATCCTGCAGTGATAGAAGTGCAGGTGTTCATTGTGACAGTCCTCAAAGCCCTTTCCCCAGGATGAGTCCCAAAATGCAATCCAGCTGCATTCATCCATCTCTATGCGTATGTTATCTCTCTCTCTCTCTCTCTCTCTCTCTCTCTCATATACACAGACACACACACACATACAGACAGACAAAAAGAGAGACCGAGAGAAACTGAGACCCACACAGATTCTGCATTAGAATGAGAATAGTCCATACAAACATCTACTATTGCTTGAAAGATCCATTTCCTTCCAAGCTACTAAGAGGTTTCCAGGTATAGGCAGAGGAGAGAAGAAGGCCAAAGGGTATGGGTGGCAGATGACATCACTGTCACTGTTAATCCAAAAGTACCTGGTGCCTTGACTCTGCAATGATCTACTATAGGATTGCCTTCCAGCTGCTCTCCACATAGTTTTTTCCCCTCAAGGAGGATGGATTGCTCTTTCATTTTGGAACACAGTTCCTGCTCACTTACGGTTGCTGATGTTTGGCTTAGGAACCAGGTCTTTCAGGCTACAGTTCCTCCACATAATAGGCTGGCTGCATTTCATCCTCACCTGTCTTTTCTGGCTGGAAAAATCACTCGGGGACTGGATTATCTGTCAGCACAGGCTTGTGCGATGGAAGATAGGACATTGTCCTGAGATGGAACCCGGACTGTTAGTTTTTAGATGAAAAAGGCTGCTCTCTTTCTTTTGTTTAAATCTAGCCCTGTCTCGTTCTCCTTTTGGTTTGCTTCATCCTTCAGCTGATCTTGTACTCTGGCTGAGTCCTGGCAGGCATTACAGACAAGGGTTGTGAGAGGGTAGGACTGGGAGGGAAGTAGATCAGGGAGGAATAATTTAGAAACTTAGATCAAATTACGTATTCTTCTGCAGCTCGTTTTGAAGCAATCAATAGTAAATCATACCTCTTTCAGACTGTGAGGACTCTGAATTCATTATTAGCTGGGAGCTGGGAGCACAATCTGATTTTAGAGTTTGTTTTGATGTTAGTCTAACCAATATTTTAACATCCTGCCAGCTTTACATTCAGACACTGTGAAACAAAGAGAATAGAAACATGGTACAAGAAGCATGACCTGGGAGGGTGCTTGGCTCTGAAGTAGTGGGGAGAGTGCCCCTCACACAGAAGCACAGTCAAAGAATTATTGGGGGGGGGGGGCAGGTACATGTTTGCATTATTCTACCATCCCACATCACTACCGTAATCACATATCCTGTCCATTTCCGTAGGCATGAACTACAGTTTATTCATATCTTTGTCCATCATATCAGTAAGGACTGCGGTTTTGCCCACGCCCTTCTGTATCTCTGTGTACTCCTATCCCTCCACCCCATGTGAGTGACAATCCAGCAGTTGTGAGAATGTTTAGAGCAGGGAAAGACATCATGCAGCCCCAGGAGCATTTTTCTGCCCTCTCCAGGTGAGCCCAGGGCCCCACCGATTTAAAACTGAAAAGTTTGTTTTGCATTGTGTTTGGCAAAAAAAAAAAAAAAAAAAAAAAAAAAAAAGGCCTATTTCTGCTGCAGGAAGTCTTGTGGCCCCTCCTTGAATGCAGACATTAAAATGGGTTTGGCATTTGAGTGCATCAGGGAAGGTGAGAGCAATATTGTTAGGAGGCTCGTAGACTCCCTTATGGGTTTAGACTTCCAGCAGGGTCATCCAAAGAAAGGAATCCAAAGAAAGGAGGACATGAAAGGTTGTGGAAACTAGAGGGCCATTGTATTAATGTCCTTTGCATGCAAAGTGGTGCTCAAGACCTTCATGACGTACGGAGTGAGAAATACCAGATATTCAAGGTGAATTCAGGAAATAAAGAAGCACTAGAAATCATATTTGAGAAGAAAATCGGTTTATGCTTTATAGAATGCAGCAAAGCGTTTGAATCAGTATCATTCTAGAAGAAATGACTTTACCACCACTATTGATTGTCCTGATGTCTAACCTGTATTCTGGAGAAGAGGCTATTGTTACAACATAATCAAGAGGAATAGAATGATTTTGACTGGTACAGGTATCTGTCTGTCTGTCTGTGCAAATTCTTGCCTTTCTTAGTCTTACATGGAAGAATGAGGTATAAAAAATTATTATCTTTTTCCTGGTAGAGGGTGAGATATTTTCTAGTCCTCTCCGCAAAAGTTCTAACATTGGTGAGGACACTTTTTGTCCATATTTTGCAATCAAATCATTGCAAAAAAACCCTGCAATGTCTGCTGATCTATTGCAAGGATATTTAAGGGTTAGACGCATCAGATGGGTTGCTTGTATCTTCCTGAAGAATCAGCCAGTTCTGTGCTTGCCATGTGTATGTGATTTGCCTTCCAAAGGGAAAGGACACTAGGTTTATGCTGGTACTTCACAAATTGTGGAGATCATGGGGGGGGGGGGGGGGGAATAGCACTCTTTGTTATGACCTTGCATTAGAAACAAGACATTTTGTGGGCCTTGACATTTTTTTGCCAAGATTTCTCATCATGCCAAGACTACCTGAATCGACAAGAACCAGTAATTTAGTCCTCACATTCAGTTTATTGTGTAAGGAGTTAGATACCCCTGACACTGAATCAGTTGATACAAATGGGATTTGTATATTCTACCACAACCAATCCCATTTTGCTCTCACCTCACCTTTATTTTGCTCCACCCTGACCTCTTGTCCCAAAGACTTTTTCTGCTTTTTCCTGAAAGTACAAGACTTTCTTGTCAAGACTAAGAAGCCCAACCATTACTTAAAGTATCTGGCCATATCAGGCTTGTGGCTTTCTTGGAAATAGTGTTACATCATAGCCATATCCACAGGAGCATTCTCCCCACCCGCCCACCCCAAAATATTCTTGAGAATGATTCCAGTTCACATGGGCATTTCTTCCTCAGGAATGCTGCTGGACTGTGATAAAAGAAAGATAAAGAAAGTAGTCTCAAAGGAAGACTCTCATATCCTCCAAATCCTTTAAATTTTAACTTTCAATTGAGTTGAATTTCAAAGGGGACATCCTGTATGGCCCCATGAAAAACCCAAAAATATTGGGCCACATACTTTGGCCCAGTCTTGTATGGAACTGTCCAGAAGTGGTTCTTTCCAAGGACAGTTCCATACAAGGCTGCTTCTTGCTTGTTCATAGCTTTGTTGTCGCTTACAGATGTAGAAAAGATTGCATTTGAACTGTCTTTTGAATTCTGCAGTAATAAATATACACGAGGAAAAGCAACAATAATTTGGTGCCAAAATTGCACTGTAAATCACCACTGTACGCCCCATGTGTTCTGTATTTGAAAGATGTCTGGAATAAAGTCATATACTCCAGCTTGGCAGGTTGGAAGCGTAACAGTGAATGGGATGAATTGCCCGCAGCTAAAAATAAATAAATAAATAAAAATCTTTGAGATTGCTTTTGGGCTTCTGCCATCTGCAGCAGACACCTCCCAATGAGTTCAGACATGCCAGCGTTCCACGGCTTTGTTGCTCCATATGCTAGCCCTGCTGACCTCCACCTTCCAAATGGTCCATTGATTTTATAGATATACAGTTGCTGCCACTCTTGCTAATTTCTGGTGGTGACATGCTGGTCTTGGCTTGGCAGCTCTTATAAATGAGGGAAGGGTGCAAAGGAGATGAAAAGAGAAGATGAATAAGCTAAATAGAAAAAGGAAATCTGAATATTTCAAGGCATGCTGTCCAATATTTTAACATTACTATTTACAGCTTTTTATAGTTCAGCTTGTGCTTCCTATGTTCAGTGCAATTTACAGCATGAACATATGTCACTGACTCAAACTGAGTGATTCATCTAGCTTGGTAACATATTGTTGCTTCCATTGGTTTTTCCAGATTTCAGACAGAGATGTATGCCTGATCTAGTAGATCTAGTAGGCAGGGAGCTGGTTTAAGGTGCTACACTGGATTTCCATCCTTCCTACCCTTGCCCCGTGCTGGGCAAATGACGTAAAGGGTGGAGCCATGTTGCTGATGTCACAGGCTTCTTGGCCAGTATTGGGTGGATACTGGCTGGAGGTCTACCCAGTGCTGCAGCCTGGAAGCCAAGTTTGCTCTCTGCTTCCCTTTCCATCCCATCCTTTACTTTACACTAAGGGTCTCAGTGTCTTGTTCAGAATTTGAACCTGGAATTCATCATATCCATATTATGCCTCCAGGAACAAATCTTCTCTCTTTGAAAAAAGCTTCCTTACACGTCGTCTGTGAGAATAGCAAGTTGCAGTAAGACCGGTTTTATACGTAAAATGTGAGGGTGAGGCACAGTAAGTTGAACTGTGATTTGAACCTAAACATTAAGTCTGAAAAGCTGGTAGTGGAGCTTGCCAGTGAGTCCATAACATGAAACAGTTTCAGTGGACCAAGCTACTTGGGGTTTGCATCATAGTTTTATAAGAGTATGCACATTGTGTGGGAAAGGTCCCAAAGTCAATTTTAAGAGTCTCCAACGAAAACACAAAGTAGTAGGTGATGGGAAGGACCCCCTGCTTGAGAACTTGGAGAGCCACTACCACCCATGACTGGAACAGAAGACAAAAGAAAAGAAATAGAATAAAATAAAAAGCAGTTCTGCCGTTAGTATGCGCTACCTTACTATGTTTGGATGTTCTTTGAGTAGAGACAAATGTAAAAGCCAGCGTCTATGAGTTCTGTGGTAAAACAAGGAAGACAAAGATGGTGACAGCTATTGAGGACTAAGGAAGAAGTGCCAGGTTAGTTCTGAACAGGGAACCACCAGTGGCTTGTGGTCCAAAACAGAACAAGGGTGATGGTCGCTTCACCATTTGGGGATGAGATACACACACCCTGCTCAGGCTATGTAATGCAGCAGCTTGACAAACACAGTGCCCAAGATCTGAGCCGATCTTGCCTAGGATTACTGTATTTATATAGGATGTCCAAACCAGTGAGGAGACTCTGATGGAAGCCAATAGGACTGGATGGTCATGTGATATAAAAGAGAAGTAAATTGTAACAAGTGTTCCTGACCTGCCAGAATGGTTAAGTCTGCTGGTTCCACTTGATGCTTGACATTCTAGACAAAATATATTACTGCTCGGACCAGTGTTTTTAGAACAGATTGGAATAAACCCCAGATAATGAAACTTAAAGGAAGTCTGCCAATTTTCCAACACCCAGTTCTTCTTCCCTTTCTTTCTTTCATTGTTAATCACTTATGATCTGAATAGGAATATTTTTTGCCTCCCTACATACTGATGCTGAAGTTTGTATTACCCACTTTGCACTCTGTACTGGGTTAAAGAGAAGCACAGTAGTGTGTGTGTACTAGATGTAAATGAGGTTAATTTGGTGACATTGGGTGTCTGTGCAAAATTTACCAGATAGGGATGATAATAAGTGAGCATGCAGAGATGTTTTTATGGGTGAATTTAAGTTCCCAAGCCTTGATGTTCAGGGATGTGAAATATCTAGGGAATGTGGATCATCTTTGGGGCTGACCTGAATTGTGAAGTTGGTGTGAGTAGATGTGTGGCTTAGGTGTGTGGCTTAAGAAGGCCTCTCTTTTCACTTGGGAAGGTACGGCTTAGGGAAGGAGTTTGTGAATAACAATCGCTCACTTGAATAACATGAAGGTTAGTTGTGTACTGGGCTTTTTAAGATAGTGGTCAGCAAGTTCTGAAAGCCCACCAACCAATTCCGGCCTCTAATATCCTTTGGGCTCTGCACTGAAACAAAGGTTTCCAGAAGAAGCAATTGGAAGGATTGACTAGGAGACTCAGGGAAAGATTTGTGGCCTTCTAGACACTCTTTCCTTTGGGGTATACATGCAGCTAGGATAATAGGTTGTGTGTGTGTTCTGTGCCATCAAGTCGGGACCGATTTGTAGTGAACCTAATAGGGCTTTGAAGGTAAGGAGTGGTTTTACCAGTTCCATTCCCCCTATGAGTTTCTGTGGTTGAGTGGGAATTTGAAGCTTCTTCTCCAGAGACCTAGTCTGTCACTCTATCCACTACACTGGGAATCAAATTTTAAGGGTTAACATCCCATAAACTCACTAATTTATGGGGGCGTCATAAGGCAGAAGCGACTGGATAGTGCATAACAACAACATCCTACACAGTCACTCACTTCTGCAGAACTGTTTTTTTATTTATATAAATGTGGTCCTACTTCCATCTATACCTCTCAATTTCTTTATATGCGGTTTCTGGCACAATTACTTCATGACCATGAAAACAGACTCATATAACATTGGCTGCTTTGAAGATAAGTGAAAGCAATTAGATTTAAACACAATGAGCCTTTGCTTCATACAGTCTTCACAACTTTTATTGATTTCCCAGATTGCCTTGTTTTCATCCTCTGTATTTATTTAAGTTTCTAGCGTCTGGCAAAATAAACCTGGGTGGAGATGCAAGGTCGAGTCACAATAAGGGCATATATGCCTTTTGTGAGCAAGATCTACAGACAGTAAAAAAAGAAAAGAAAAGAAAAAGGGGATATATTCTCCGAAAGGTCATTTTTTTAGAAACTAATGATGCTGTGGCATTCTCCTGAGGTAGAACAGATAATGTTGGCAAGAACACCCATGAGGAAAAGATACAAACCCAACACCCCTTTGATGATAAAATATATCACTGTGCTGTGCTTGCCTCACATTCAGAAGGCCGATGGTTCATTTTGATTCCTCTCTAAATGGGTTTTGTCTAGCAGTTACTGGAAAGGTAACTAGATTTGGAGGAAGAAGATGAGACAACGAGAGGAACAGTGGCGTATTTATTGGCAAGGGGTGACGTTCAAATCTAATTGTTTCCATTTACTCCTCAAAGAGCTTTCTTTCTTTCCTTCTCTCTCTCTCTTTCTTTGTGGAAGGGTCAGTCACAGGAAGGATGGCAGTGAAAATGTGGCAGTTTTATAATGTGATTCTGCTTTGAAGTGTGCAAGTATTTTCCCCCCCACCCGTTTGGAACTGTTTGAACTGTCAGTCCTGCACATGCTTCTTTCAATTCTGGGCTTGAGCTGGTTACATTTTGGCTCATGCATGACTACCATTGATATAAGTAAAGACTCTGCATATTAATCTGGAACTCATTTGTGCCTTCTTAGTTGGTGTGCACGTGCCTCTGTCTTTAGACAGGTGTAGCACAGTGGAGTGTAATTTCTTGGGAGCGGTGTCCATGCTAGTTTAATTCCTACCCCTAAACCACTGATGCATAAGAAACAAAATATTAAAGTTTATTCAGAACATATTTGGGAGATTGTAAGTGGCTAGTAGCACCAGCTGTGGCTATGGATTTCCTACAGAATGCATGAAGAACCCTAACCTTCCTTTAAGTTTCATAATCTGGGGTTCATTTCAGTTTATATCAGCCATGAGTTTGATTTGTACAACAAAAAATATTTAAAAGGGGGTGGCTTTGGGAGGAAGAAGGGATGTGGTGGCGCTGCGGGTTAAACTGCAGAAGCCTCTGTGCTGCAGGGTCAGAAGACCAGCAGTCGTAAGATCGAATCCACGCGATGGAGTGATCTCCCATTGCTTTGTCCCAGCTCCTCGCCAACCTAGCAGTTCGAAAGCATGCAAATGCGAGTAGATAAATAGGCACCACCTCGGTGGGAAGGTAAACGGCGTTCCGTGTCTAGTCGCGCTGGCCACGTGACCACAGAAACTGTCTTCGGACAAACGCTGGCTCTATGGCTTGGAAACGGGGATGAGCACCGCCCCCTAGAGTCGGACACGACTGGACTAAATGTCCAGTTACCTTCCTCCTTACCTTGGGAGGAAGACGGGCAATTGCCCTCCAAGGATCAATTTTTCAAAAGTTATTATTATTTTAATGTATAGGGATGAGCACACTATGTTGAAGTGGCACATGGTATGTGCACAAATTATACAACCAGTATGCACTTTTGCTATCTCCCACCCTGAAAAATTCCTGAAGATGGTCCTGGGGCTGTATCAGTGATGGGATTCACCATCCTCAACGTGCCGAGCACCAGTTAAATAGCAAACTATTCCTTAAATATCTCACATTATAACATACCATAGAAACATTACTAGGGTTGCCATAAATTGGAATCAACACACACAAAGGCATGTGCGCACGCACACACACACACAGAGGATTCCTCTCAACCACCCAGGAGTGAAATACGGAGTTTGGTTTTCTTAAGATCTCTGTAATTTAGGAAAAATGTCTCAAATGCACTTTCTGTTTGAGAACTGAAGCATCCACAGCAAACACAAAAGAACTGGCCTGTGATGTCTCTACCAGTGGTAGGTCTCTACCAAGGATGTCAGAGATTCTTTGTCTTCACTAGCAAGGAGAATTTTGTGATTCATTGTCCTTCCATGTGAAGAGGAGGCAAGTAAGGATTGACATCCCAAATAAGTGCCACATACTTCTCACAAAACACAGTTCCCTCAGTTCTCCAGTGTTTCCCAGCCTTGGATCCTCAGATATTTTTGGATTATAACTACAGTACCTAGAAATCCTGTCTGGCACAGCTAGTGGTGAAGGCTTCCAGGTGTTTTAGTCCAAGAACATCTGGGGACCCAAGGTTGGGAACGATTGCTCTGATGAATCCAGGGCTAACATCTGTTTGTTCCCACTTTCCTGTATCTTAGACTTCTCCTCTGAACCAGTTCTGAAGTCTTCTTATTGAAGTCTATGTACATATTTTGGAACAAACAGTTTGACAATGATATATTTGGAAAGTCTAATGATGGGCATCATACATAGCAAGACCTGCTGTGCACAGAGCATTTTCAGCTTCTTCCTTTCATGTTTTTGTTATTAGTTGCTGTTTTCTCCAAGACAAAGGTAACAATGTCCAGCTGACAGCATTCTCCCACTGTTCTTCCTCTCTTAATCTGTAATCCCAGCTGTTTTGAACGTTCTCTGTGCAATCAAGAGTCTTCACAACTTCTTTGTCTAAACAGAATTTGGTATGATTCCCCATACTCTGGAGATAAACCCATTTGATTCAAATAAACACATTTATAAGAGGAAACTATTCCTTGGCTGGAGATGATATTCATTGGTAGTGGAAAAAGCTTTGATTCCCGAGAATTTGCTTGTTTGTGGGACAGAGAATGGAAGATACCAGCTTGAAGTCATCACAGCACACTTTTGATAGGAATATTCCACATTTTGCAAATAGTTCTTGTAGTCTCAACATTATCATCACTATTACTAGTTCTACCACAATTTTATTTTTATTTTTGTGTACTCTTTATTGAACACCATCTAGAGTTTACATAAAATTAACAAAATAGAGGTTACTAAGTGCACAGGGTCCTCTCTTAACAAGTCTTTCTTTCTTTGCTCTCATCAGAAGCACCACAGTACAATTAATAAGATAATTTTTGCCCAATAAGGGCAACAAGTACATCGACACAGTGTGGAGTTCCCTCTTCTTCTCCACACTTTGTGTCGGTGTGAAAACCCCATTTTATTGGGTTCACTTTGCTAACTTGAGTTCATAGCCTATTATATGACTCCCCAAGTAACCCGGTTCTCTCTGTGGCTGAGGTCTAGACATTTCCTGCATTCCATTCATTTTAAGAGATGGGTAGTTTGTTCTTTCATTATAGTCCTGGCCTTCTCTGTTGTCCTTTCATGTTTCATGGATGTTCTGAAAAAAACTTTCCCTTGATTTTAATCTGGAAGTGGCAGGATGGTAGTTGAAAAGTGGATGCACATTTGATTTAGATGCATGGAGTCTTTCCCTATTAGCTGCTACCTCTCTCTGTATGTCACTGGGTGCAATGCTTGCTGGGTAATTGATCTTATTGATAGGGGTTGGTTTCAGACATCCAGTAATGATTGTATAGCTTTCATTGAGTGCTGCATCCGCTTGTTTTGCATGGGTTGAAATATACCGTACTGAGCTTGTGTGTTTTCTTGCAGACTGCCATAAAGCCAACACTATAGTTCTTAGTGTTTGTGGTTGTGTGCCCAAATTGGTTTTTAATAACTTTGAAAACCATCCTCAGTGTGTTGCATTAGATATAGGATTTGTGCTGTGCAGTTCTTCCCAGGTATAAAGCCAGACTGTTGTGTGAAGAGGAGAGGTTCCGCTGCTTCCATTAGATAGTCAAGAATAATTCTTTCAAGGACATTATGAAGATGACAGAGTAGTAAGATTGACCTGAAGGTGTTTGGATCTGTGGGTTTCAAAATAGTAACTGCTTGTGCCTTCTCTAAATTTTAAGAATCCAAAGAGTGTGTGTAGGACCAAAGCCGTCCATGGGTAGGGGGATGTCAAAGGAGCCCATGGGTGTTGTCATGAGGACACTGGAGCTTAGTTTCTTCTGCCAAACATTGTTTTTATTGGTCAGCTATATACAGGTGACCCTTCTGTGTGCAGAGCAGTCTTCTCCTTCAGACCCTCATCCTCCAGCAGTTCCTGGAGCCAAAATTAGTTTGAATTAGTTTTATTCATTTTTAAAAGGCTGCCACACTGAAACAAAAGTTATTTCATCAAGTGTAAGCCATACTAGAGCTGTGCAGAGAAGGCAAGATTCAGCCTGGAGCCAGTACCATTAAAATGAATGCTGTAAGTTCCGCATCATAGATTATTTCATGCATACAACTTTCACCAAGCCATATGCATGAATCACAGAATTGTGGTTACCACTGTACCAAGACAGATTCCATGCTCATGGTTGGTATTTAGTTGACAACTTGGAACCAAGTAAAGGGAAAAGATTAATTTCCTCCACAGTTACTATGACTGTAAAATTTGACATTTTTGTCAGAGCGGTCACATCTTAATAGAGGGGATTTGCCTTGTACTCCTGGGCTGGCTGAATTTCATTCAGCTGCACGGCTGCTGAACAATGGCCGAGGTAGGTGTATTATAGCAGAGGCACCAGCCCTTCCATAAGTAATTGCTTACCATCTTTCCAGCAAAGCGTTGCAATTGCTTACATTCAAAAGTAGCATTCAGAAAGGATTTCAAGTATTTTTAGCTATTTTTTGAATGCACTTTAACAGCTGAAAACAGCCAGCCATGATTACACCAAATGACCTCACTGTTTCCTGTATGTTATCAGGAAAGTACCAAACACCATAGAGGTTTGCATCTAAATATGGCCATAATTACTTCTTCCAATGAGTTTAGTGATCTGTCATCACCACCACCTCTTTTGACAACACTTGTATAATTCAGCAATTCGCACTTTGAGTATGTGATGGTTCAGCTCTCTGGGAAAAATATTCTGATAAAACAGCAGAGCTCCCATCAAAAACTGCTGGACATGAGTAGAAACGAGAATGTCATCATAATTGTTTATACCAATTTTTGTTCACAGTCCCTGATGCTTTGAATAAATAGGTGATTAAATACTGCCTTTTGTTCTCATTGCAGAATTGTAGGTCTAAAGCAACTAATTTTGCTAGACAAAGTTCTAAAGTTCTTTACATTTGACTTAATCCATGTTAAGAAGCTTCCTTACATTAACACCAGTGTGTTTTTCATCTGTCTAGTTTAAATGTCCATATGTAGTTTAAAAGCCTGTTTTAAAATGACGTCTTTACCTGTCTCTGGAGTGTTGGAGGTGGACTTTTATTTGCAACCTCCATGCTATCTGTAGTTTGTATAATTGGGAAATACTTTTCTGGGCTGGGATAATTGTATATCCAGCACTAACCAATAATTACTTCCAGCCTTAATTCAAAGAGAGCCCCGCTGAATGTTTTCTTTTCCTCTGCTGAGTGTTTTCTTTCCCTCTCTTTCCTCTGTTGGTGGCAGTTGTTTGTTTGCTTTTGATCTGTTTGGTTGGTAGGTAGTATGTGTGCAGTGAAGAAAGCAGCATATACAAGTCTATAATTTCAAACAAAATAAAGTAAGTAAAGAAACCTTTTTTATTCTTTCTCCTACAAATGTCTCAGAGTGAGTTATTGAGATTTTAAGTGTCAGTGAATGAGAAAAGGATAGATTCTGGGGGAACTTGAAGCTATTTTCCTCTGTGGATCTCTATTCTTCTAGAATGTAGCAAAAATTGAAATTTACCAGAAATTCAAAACTCTGCAACAGGAAGGACAAGAGAGTGGGGGCTAGTCTAGCCTCTGGAGGGAGGGCATTCCACAACCTAGGAGCAGCCATAGAGAAAGCTGTCTCTTGCATCCCCACCAAATGCACCTCAGTGGGCCATAGGACTGAGAGCAGGGTCTTCTGCTGAAGATCCTAGGAGCCAAGAAGTCTCATACAGAATGGAACAGATTTATGAATGAATGCATGCAAAACTGATGTGGACTGAAAATAATCTGACCCAGCCATACCTGAGTTAGGTGGAGTACTGAGTGTCCATAATGAATGTCTGTTGGAATATAATTGCATGTGTTCAGCTTGAACAGGGGGAAAAATAGAGATCATCTTCGTTCATCACTTCCTTTGATGCCAATAACTTGTGCAGCATTGCAAAGCCTTTGAGTGGAGAGTAAGACATGGATCTTAAGTGATTTTCCATTACATCTCCATCTGTATTCAGCAGTATCCAGTAACTGTATCTATCATTCAGTTAAAGAGCAAACACTGCCCAACTTCCCATTAATTACAGTGTGTGTCTCTCTCCAGTGTCTAATCCTCACTTGGTTCTTTGTGCGATGCTAAAACTGATACCACTAGAGCTAATTATTTTGCAAGATGTATGCATTGGATAAAATATTAAAAGTAAAACCAAAAATGAGGCTCTAGTTAATTGGCTTCATTTCTGCAACACAGTCACCTACAGAGTCGAGTTCATGATGAGAATCTTTTTGAGGTGCAGTGTGACTGTCTTTGTACATGCCTGTGTCAAGAAACAGAGAACCTCCTGTTTAATGAAAAGGAAAAGGACGGTCAGTAACCCATCACTGACTCTCCCTTCTCAGTGAAATGCTTCGCTACTAATAGATAAATCTAATTTAGGTAGTGTTACACTGACCAGCGATCAAAAGAGATTATAGCTTGGACAAAAGTGGATTACCCAAGGTGATATAAAAGACTTTTCAGACAAGGAGTGTAAGGAACTGGTATATCCTTTCGTACTGGGTAAGTTCGTATATGGAAGCATTTGCTGCTGGCAAAGCAATGCATAATTTTCAAAGAAGCTAATTTTATACCCTTTTTGAGGCATTCTTACGGAGTTGAATTTTTTAGCTAGTCATTTTCTAGCTAGTCACAAGCTATATATTCTTCCACTTCAGTTTTTGAAGTGGATATTGAGATGAATGGGTTAGTAGAAATATTACCCCTATCCTTTAATGTTTTTGAAAATATTCCCCCTTTTTTCACAAAGCATTGAAATAATGCAGTGGAGTTTAATTTGTTCATGTAAAAAAAACTTACTTTCAGGTTAAATAGGAGGAATGCCTCTTGTCTGGAGAAAATATTGTTTTGAAAGTAATGTTAAAATGTTGAAAACATTACCTTGACATCTTGTAGATTTGGCAGTTGGCTTGTCTTCCTATCAAATGCAAAAGTGGCGCTTTTACTGCGAGTGTATTAAATTATCATGTTATTTCCAAGCTTTATATTTTTCAGGCCGACTCATAGTCATACCTCTGCCAAGTGCCCAAAGATTTGATAGTAAAGAATCACAGTGAGAATATTCAATATATTGGATGGGAGGAACCATTTCTTTTGTTTCTCAGTTGGCCTCCAAAGCTCAGGTCAATACTGCAAACAACCCTATGCATTTGCAGATAGTCCACAGTAAGCTTTTTGCTGCAGATTGTCAGCAAACAGGAGCAAAACTACTCCACGTTCACATCTTGTTTTAAGGCGGCAAAAATGGAGCTGCTGGCAGGAAGAATGCTAGCTGGACAGTGTCAATTTAGCCAGGATGCCTCGTAGCACTAGCCAGCTGACAACATTGTCCTCGTCCCAAGGGTAAGCTCCAGGGGCTCCATTTTGGCCACATGTCAAGCCGGCAAGGACTCTGCTGCCCTTCCTCCTCCACAGGGCAGCTGGATGGGGATGGCAGCCAGCTGGATGGGGATGGCAGTGGCTGAGGAACACATTGGTGGCAGCAACAGTGGTAGAGGTCTCCTTGCCTGTCAGAGATACTGCCACCACTGCTGCCATCGAACTTGCCAGCTGCTCCTGTTCAACAGCCCCCTGGAGAAGAAAGCACCCTGAGACAGAAAGGGTTCTGTCACCCCAGCTGGCTGCAGAGGAAGCCCTAATGCACTTTAACATACAGTATTGTGCATTGGGTACTATTTTAAAAGGGACGTGGTGGCGCTGCGGGTTAAACCGCAGAAGCCTCTGTGCTGCAAGGTCAAAGACCAGCAGTCGTAAGATCGAATCCACGCGACGGAGTGAGCTCCCGTCACTTGTCCCAGCTCCTGCCAACCTAGCAGTTCGAAAGCATGCAAATGCAAGTAGTTAAATAGGGACCACCACGGTGGGAAGGTAACGGCGTTCCGTGTCTAGTCGCACCTGGCCACGTGACCACGGAAACTGTCTTCGGACAAACGCTGGCTCTATGGCTTGGAAACGGGGATGAGCACCGCGCCCTAGAGTTGGACACGACTGGACTAAATGTCAAGGGGAACCTTTACCTTTACCTTTACCTTACTATTTTAAAGCACAGTAGGGCTTTCATCATGTAAAACTATGAAAGTTGCTTCAGATGCTTTCTGGGTTTTTTTACTGGTCATGTGATTGCAGCCCCTGTGAAGAAAGAGGTTGCATGGAGACAGATTATTGCTCAGCCTTGCCTGCACTGAATGATAGTGTCTCTTCAAGATTTCAGGCAGGATTCTTTCTTAGCCCTACCAGAACATGCCAGAGATTAATCCTGGACCTTTGTTGCATGCAAAGTGTATACTCAACTACTGAGCTTTTGACCTTCCTTTGAGGTTTAGCTGAGATAAACTGATTTGCCAAAGGCCATCTCAGCTTAAGCGGGGATTTAGGTATATAGGTTTTTCCAACTTTGTGGCTACAGCATCATTTTGGCACAGATGAATTTGTTTACATGTGCTTGCGGTCTGGAAAAATAAGCATACTCACAAATTTCAGTAATTTATGAAATTCCTTAAATTCTAAAAATAGATATATGAATAGCATTTAGTCGTGTTTGATCATATATAAGCTGCCTCCTTCTCTTCTCTTCTCCCGCTGTTATCCAGTTTGGATTCGGCTGTGATAAAATTAAATATATTCAAAAACTGTTCAATGGACATAAAAATACTTTATTTTAATGGGAACTGATTCCAAATCCAGCCACATCAGAATCTCCTGGTGATGTAATCAGGGACGTAGCAAGGGTTTGATGGCCTCCTATCAATCCCTGTCATGTTTCCATTTTTTCTTTTCCAAAGCTATGCAAGTCCAAAAAGGACTCTGTGTCCATCTAGGTACTGTTCTGAGCATGCAGAATAGTACCCAGAGCTGGCAAAAACTGTGCAACACTTATTGTCAATACTTGGAGATACTGACAGGGATGTTTGGAAGAGGGAAAGGAAGTGGGCGTCAGTGACAGTGGCTGATGTTTTGGACTATAATCCTCCAGATATATATCTTGGCCAGCAGCTAGCAGGATTTTGGTAGTTCTAGTTCAATCCCCCTTAATTTTCCCATCCTCTAGGAAAGACTCACAGCTGTGGGGCTAGAATGCACCCATGTTGAGTGAAGCCCAGATTCTAAGGTACCAGAAAGCTAATGTGTATTCCTATTTGAAGTCTCTCTTTTTAAAGAGTTGCCTCATTATTGGAAGAAGAAAACTGACTGTTGCGGCTGAGATAAAATTATGTGTCCTGATGCCCTTCACCAAAAGCAAAAGAATGGGAATGAAGTATGAAACTTTATCCATCTTTTTTTATTGTTTTGTGGCATTTCTATTGGCTTAGCACTATGTGCATTTTAGGTCTGCTGGTATTGATCATTTTCCCCCCACAGAATTACTCCCAAGTCTGATTGCTTCACTGTATCGATCATTTGTCTCGGAGTTATTATGCATCTTCGATTGCTTTAATAACATGACTCAAGTAATTCTGTGAAAATGAAATTGTTTACTTAAGGTTTGCTTTTGTCTTGGCTTTTGTGTCAGATGAAGGTCTGTATGCCTGGAGAGAAGTCAACTATATGCATTAATAACAAATCGTAGTATTATTTCACAGTGCTTTGCAAGTTTCTCCTGTTAATAAATGAGTCCTCCTCTCCCTCTTAAGTACAGGCATCAAGAAATAGATTTTTTTTTAATGCTCTGAACCAGTTTACAGGTTTTGTGTCCTACTGCAGCTGGAATTGCGTATGTGCAACAACCCTGTACAGAGTCTGGCCATTGGTCCTTCAAGCCCGATGTCACATGTTCTGATCTCTAGGAGGGACAAGAGCAACTGCAAGTGCTTCCGAGTCTCATACAAAAGGAAAGTTGACAGGAAACCATTCAGATCCATCAGCATTCTGGGGTAGACCTTAATATTAAGATCTTAATCATTCCCCCACCCCTGTTGAGGCTCTAAGTTCTTCTAAGTCTACACTCCACCAGATGGCGATCGGTCCATGATAATGGCAGTACAAAGAGATTGTCCACACCCAGAATACCCTTATCATAGCACAGAAAACCAGGACCAGAGTGTGTCCTTCAATATGAATAGATCCAGCTGTCACTTGGTCATCATGAAGGACATGAATTCCTGAGCCACTCCTGGTAAGGTGATCTCACTATGGATGTTGAAGTCCCCCAGGGTGATAGGCAGACAGGACACTAGTACCATCCCTGAGACTAGTTTGTCTAGCTCAGCAGGGGAGACTCTTCTGGCAGGAGTGGGGTCTGCGCCAAAGAATCTTTATTCTTTCCCAGGCACCCACCTTCTTGTGTATAAACTAAAACCTAGGAAACTGTGGAATGGGGCACTTGATAAGGGAGGTAATGAACCACTGGAACTCTGCCTCTCTACCCCTTAGTTCTGGCCTGTAACCATATAGAAAACTCAGGTGGGTAGGACTGGGAAACACTGACTGTGCTCACTTCGTCCAGCCACGTCTCTAACGCAGGCCAGCCCTGCTTTGCAGGGGAGGGATTCTGCAGTCATCACTTTTGGGGTGATACAGTCATAAGTTCATGTTTTGCCGAACGCTGCTACCAGGCATAGCACTGGTGCTACAAAGACCCTTTATATTATAGGCTTGCTGCTTTTATTTTGGTGGACGAAATGGCTG